>CM042476.1:32571207-33289207 GCA_023621385.1 Quercus gilva
GTGTCACTCCTCTAGAAAACCTAAGAGTGAGCCATCCACACATGCATCTCCATCAGCTCATGCTACAGTTACACATGTACAATCAACTGGGACTCCATCTGTTCCCCTTGGATTTCAAACACCCAAGCAAAGTTACTTTATTGAAAATGTGCTTCATCAGACTTCTGATTTGGAACGGCTCCTTCACTCCTTTCACAATCAAACTCAAATGCATCTCAGAACCATTGAGATACAACTAGATGCTATTCAACAGAAGCTAGAAGAAAGTCTTTAGCTATTCGTGTCAAAAAGGGGGAGAGCAGCACATAGTAAGGGGGAGAGCAGCATAAGAATGGAAAGGAGTGTGCATACTGAAAGGGGGAGTTATTATAGTTGTTATGCACTTGTTTTGTCTGTTGTGTTTATTGTTATCTGTCTGCTAGTTTTTATCCTATGTAAATATGGATTTAATACTTTTGGGAAAACTTGTGGTTCACTGGCTCTAGTATATAAAATGATGTTATTCAGCATAATTTTACTTTAAGTTTTTATTTGTACCTGTTGCTTTTGTAAGCTTTTAAGGTTTTTAGTACTTGCTGTTAAATGCCATGCATTTTCTTTTAAGTACATCACTCTGTGCCCTTGTAGGATCTTATTCCTAGATGCATATATGTTTCTATGCATTGGTTGAGCGTGGGACATGCAAATGATACTCTGCTATTAAGTTTATTTGCTTGCATGTCCGGATGTTTATTCTTTGAGAGAATGAGCATTGTGATCACTATTGTATAGTGGTTGGTTGTTTGGTCATGCCATGGTTTATTGCTTTATTCCATTTTTCTTTATCATTTTATACTTGCTCCATATGCATTACAAGTTTTTTGCATACAATGATCAGACTGTGTTGTTGTGTTTCAGGAGATACTTGTTTTTATGATTCAAGAGCAACACAGATTCTCGAGTTAGGTGTGAGTGAGTTTTCCAACTGTTCCCAACTCACGCATTAAGCCTAGAGTTTGTTATAGGGTTTTGTCACGAAATAGCCAAAGGGAGAGATCGTAAGGTTGAATTTTATCAACCATCTTGTTGGCTTTATTCCGTGCCAATTTCTTGTATTTTAGCACTTAGTAACCTTGTATTTAGGTGAGATTCATGTAAGGGTAGAATATGAGAGAGTGTGAAGAAATGCTCAAAATTGTGCAAAGAAGTAGGGACTCACGGCTAGGACTTGTGACTGGCAAGCCGCCAACTGCAGCATACGTGAGAAGCATGTGGGGGAGGTGAAGGGTCATGCCAGCTGTCGCACTATAGGACAAAAGTCCCAAGCTGGCCAGGCTGTTAACTCACAGCTTGTACTCGCGACTTAGACCAATCATAAGGCCAAGCCACCAACTTGCCCTGTTTGGGTAAAACTGTTCTTCGCATTCCTTTCTCACCCCACTATATATAGACCCTTATACCCACAAAATGTGGAGAGCTTCCTAAGAGAATTTTGAGAGAGAAACCCTAGAGAAAAACAAGATTGCCTCATCCCCAATCTTCACTAAGAGACTCTTCAAATTCCTCTACTCTCTTCCTTTCCATTGATACATCCTTGAGAGGTTCTTGACCAAATCCTTTTCTCACCACACCCACGTCTGTGAAAAGGTCTTTTAGTGCTAAGGGAAGCAGTTTGGAATGGACCAATGGTTATTGGTTGATGCTATGGGCTATAGCAGAATCCGGTAAGTTAGAGAAGAAAAAGATTCGACGCAGCCTCGTTGGAGTAAGAAGCTTGGAGGGTTTAGGTACCTGGGTAGATTAGGTTTGGAGGGTCTATTGCTGTTCATGTATCCTAACTACATTTTCTAGTAGATCATTGACCGCTTGGAGGGTGGCAGAGAGGTTTTATGCTGAAGGCTTCAGTTTCCTCTTCGATAACACATCGCGTGTTGTCCTTATGTTTGCATCTCTCTTCCCTTTATCTTTACCTTTTATTTTCTGTTGTAGATGTGATTATAATTGGCTTAGATTGTTTATCAATTCTGTGTTTGGTTTATATTCATGTTCTGCATATTAATTGTTTGATAATAAGCTTGAATTGGTATTTTGTATTTTAGGGTCTAAACGTTCAAGAGTGTTTTCAACACTATTCGAACTTTCAGATATAATTCGAAAAAGAGTAAGTTGAATGAAATGCACCTATTACTATTTAAGCGTGGTTAGTTATGTAGGGAAAGCTCTTGTTTATATCTTTAGTTAATTTTTATCATTTTACAAAAAAAAAAAAAATTCTTTGTATCTACCATCGGCTGATGAGCGTAGCCAAGTTGGTTTTTGTTTTCTTGTCAGGAAGTAGCCTTAGAAAGAATCGTTGTTTTATTTCTAAAATTGTGTTGCTTGACAAGTCCTCTAACAACAAATTGGCTTTACGTATTTGGGAGTATTCAAATCAGCTGCTATATATATATATATATAGATCTGCCTATTGATGGTTCATTCTATCATAGTTGCAATTTGCATTGCTTAATTCTCGTCTTCTTTGGTGTAGGTTCAATAGTTCAAGCCTTTTGAATCTGGTTCTTAGTATAAGATCAAAGGGTATCAGGTGTTGCTATCATAAACACTCGGTACTACTCTCATCAAATGGCATTGGCAAGGGTTGCAAGGAGTTGCTTGAGAAGGTCAAGAGGCTCCTTTGGCTGTAACAGAACTAAGGATGTATTCTGTGAGGGTGTATCACCTTGCCAATGTTCCATGCCTTCCCTTGAAAATGTCAGGGAATACATCGATCTATCATACTTTTCCAACACTAAAAATGTAAATCACATGAGATTTTGGAGCAGGAGGATAAGGGTAATGCGAGATTTTGATTATTTAATTTACATCAGAAAAAAAAATTGTCAAAAAAATATTGCATGTTATAGTCATAATTATTTAATCTAACAAATTAATCATAGACCAATATTGCAAGTCCATTTTCAAATATGGGTAAATTTGTTTATTTAAAAATATTTAATAATTTCCTCTCATTTTCATCCTAATTTTTAAAACATTCAAACAAGAGGAAGTGCTAAGTACTCCCCTCCCCCTTATTTAATTTTAAAAACATCCAAACAGGATGAAGGGTAATCATTCCTCTTTACTCTCCTCCCCACTACTCTCCTTCCCTCTACTCCCCTTTACGCTCCTCCCTCTCTAAACTTCGAAACAGGCCATTACTGTGAAGAGCCTTCCTTAACCTTAAACTTAAATAGAATATTTATCTAGTAGCCTAACAAAAACATGTACTTTGACCTCAAACTTTTCTCTCTAAAAAAGTTGATGCTAACTTTCAGCCAGAACTATAAATTTTAACAACCACATGGACAAGGATCTTAACTACTGTGACTATGATAGACTTGTATTCACGTTAAATTCTGTGATAAAGAATACATCTAACTTCCGTTATCCTAACTAATGCTATTTACAATATTGGGTCCACCGAGGATACACAATATTATTCACATTTGTCGGATCCAAATCCCCTAAAGATTTCCTAAGGTACTTCACAAGTAAATTCATTAACGACTTTTTTATGATTTAAGAATCTAGATTCTATCATGTCAGCATTCTACTAGCAATACTCTCAATTGTTTTGTTTGCAACATTATTTTATTATTTTGAGAGTATTGTTAGTAAAATACTAACATGGTAGAATCTAGACCCTTAAATCATAAAAATAGTAGTTAGGATTTAAAGAAATCTACTGATAAAGTACCCAAGGAAATCTAGAAGATCTGAATCCACATTTGCCATATGTATATAAGATATATATATATATATATATATTGAGGAACAACCCAACTGGGGCACTCTATTTAATAACTGAAAAATCTAGTGCAAAGCAGTTATAAAGATCTGGAGGAACATCCTCCATCCAAATCATAATAGGAGAGAATAGTCTCGCTCTTTGTGCTATGTGCGTGGGAGAAAGAAAAGCATTACCTTGCCTAGGTGTGTGAGAGAAAGAAATGCTCTTATAAGCTAAGTTGGGTGTTGTTAAAGATTGCCTTAGAGTGGCTGGAACGAAATCAATTTTATAGAATCTTACAAGGTAAAAACAAAATATGTTCATGGTCAAGAATGAGAAAAATATGCTAGCAATTGATTATTAATATTTTTTTTCCCTTTGATTATGATTTAATATTGTCTTATACAAAACAAGATTATTGCCAAAACATTGGTGATCAATAATATTGATGACTCTACATTTAACCATTAAAAGAGGATATAACATTGGTGATCAATAACATAGAGGCAAATTATCAAGAAAATCTAGAATTGATGAAAAAATATCTAGTCTTACAACAAGCAGAGGAATTAAAGCTTGAAGATGTTATGGAGAAGAAGATCAAGTTGATTGAAGAAAATGGTGAAAATAATGATATGAAAATTTTTGGAAATACTATGGACGGTGAGACTGTAACATACACAATTGGATGATATTGTGAATCAATTGAAAAGTGCAGAGAAGAAATTTTAGGTTATGCAAATTTTGGGAAAATTATTTTAAACTAGTTTCAAAGATGGACAAGTATTCGAATTATCTAAATTTATCCAAATGCAATCAATCAGATACGAGGAAGTGGATCTTGTAATAGGATGTGTAATTTGATTTGTTGTATTGGATTCCTATGCATAGGCAAGTCAATTCAAGTAATGGCAAGATTAATCTCTTTTTGTTGTATTTGATTTGTTGTGTGACCCTCGACTCATCTCTTTTTGCCAGTCACAACGAGGGTTACACTTTCTGAATTATTTTTGTGTTTGATAAAAAGACATTATCAATGGTCCCGCTTCCTTAATGAACGAATTAATTGCAAGTGTATCGTTTCATTAGTGATTGCAACTCGCCCGGTCAAGAGCTTGATTTTTTAGCATTGGTCATCAGTCTACCATTGTAGCTTGAAACTGACATTACTGAACTGAAGTCCAATTACACGATGATTATCGGTCTGAGAGTGAGAGAGAGAGAGAGACAGAGACAGAGACAAAGGGAGAGCAAATGTCATTTGTGAGGGTGACTTCATTTTCACATCTTGATGGTAGACATGTATAAAAATCTTATATGTATTTGAAAATGTGATCAACTAACATTTTAATTTGTGGCAAAACAAAGAAATATGATTTTTTTTAATGATAGAATATGAAAGGGCTAAATCTTATTTTAAATAGTGCCACACTCTTATTAACTATAAACTAGAATACGTTGTTGGCCATTATTTAAAAAAAAAAAAAAGGGACTACACTGTTGGTCCTAAACTTGCTCATAATCGATTTTAGTTTTTGGAATTTTTAAGTTATCTCATTGTTAGTACTTGATATAACAAAGTTAAAGTGATTATTTTCAATCCCCAAAAAATTTAAATAATCAATCATCCTATAAAAAACTTAGAATGATCACTTTTTAGTTCTTAATGTGTTGAGTGAAGTGATGACATGTCAGCTTTTAAGTTGGCCACATCATCTAAGGGACAAAGTATTAATTTTGAAATTTAATAACTTCTACACTTTCTTTTTATCACCAGACCAAAACACCGGTTAATTTTGAATAGTGTGGCTTTCCCACTTGGACATGATCATAATAGCACTCTAATCGCTTCTAAGCTAAAACCCAACACCATAGTCATTGATGAGCTAGATGAACAACCTGCAGGTAAGGCTATAAGGAGCTGTAAACGCTGCTAGTGGGGGAACTCAATCTCTTGCCTAGAGCGTGTTGGCTCAAGCCCTTACCATTAGGCCTACCAATGTGTTGGTTACATTACACATATGGGTTTATATTCAAAAGATTTTGCAAACAAATAGACCGGTCATTATTGTAATTACATAAACGTAAATATTCAAAATGTGATGTTCATGGGTCGGTTGCGTAGCCAAAGGCATTTTAGCATTTGACTTGCTGTGATATCTATAGGCAGCATTTGACTTACTGTGAAGAGCCTTCCTTAACCTTAAATAGAATATTTATCCGTAGTCTTTTATCCAGTAGCCTAAAACAAACATGAACTTTGACCACAAACTTTTCTCTCTCAAAAATTAAGTTGATGCTAACTTTCAGCCAGAACTATAAATTTTAACAACCTCATGGACAAGGATCTCCACTACTATGACTATGACAGACTTGTATTCACGTTAAATTCTGTGATAAATAATACACCTAACTTCCATTATCCCAACTAATCCTATTTACGATATTGGGTCCACCTATGATACACAATATTATTCACATTTACCGTATGCATCTCTTATAAGATAAGTTGGGTGTTGTTAAAGTTTGCCTTGGAGTGGTTGGAACAAAATCAATTTTATAGAATCTTACAAGTTAAAAACAAAATACGTTCATGGTCAAGAATGAGAAAAATATGCTAGCAATTGATTTTTTTTTTTTTTTTTTTTCTATTTGATTATGATTTAATATTGTCCTATACAAAACAAGATTATTGCCAAAAAAAAAAAAAATAGTTACTCTAGAAATTATATTGATGACTCTACATTTAACCATTAAAAGAGGATATAACATTGGTGATCAATATGTGATTGTTTTTTTTTTTTTTTTTTTTTTTTCTTCTTAGGGGGATTGTGAATTAAATTTAAATATGTGAATCTGTGTGTCTGGGAGGCTGTGTGTGTGTGTGTGTGCTTTTGTTGTTGTTGTTGTTGTTGTTGTTGTTGTTGTTGTTGTGCAGCTATTGAATGTAAGAAGTGAGTTGTGAATAAAGTTATAATATAGAGAGAGAGTTTGTAGAGAATATTTGTTGGAAAAGTAGAAAAGTAGTGCATTATAATTTCAAGGGTACGTAATAGTGATATTTTGACAGAGATAGAGAGACAAAGACAAAAATACACGGTATAAAAAAGTCAAACAAATTTAACAAAATTAAATTGCGGCTAGCCCACATGGCTAACTCATAATTTTGTAACTAATATTTTTAAATTAGATAAATGAAAAATGATTTTTTCATAGACTCTTTGATGTTATATATTAAATGGGACATAACTTTCACATTTAGTTTGGATTCAATTATAGATGATTTCAAAGATTTAAAAGAGCATCAAATTCCCTTTTTCATAGATAATGCATTAAGAAACAACAGTGTTTTGTGCCTTTGTCTTGGTTGATAGTTTTATTAATACTATATGGATGCTTATTTAAGGTTTTTTTTTTTTTTTTTTTTTTTTTTTTCAGTTATCGCCGGCCCCCTAGCTAGAAATTCTGGGTTCGTCCCTACTTGAATACACAAAGGAAAAACTCTATTATAAAATCTATCCTCTGAAAAGAAAAGTTGGAATTTTTATTGATACAAAAATTTCAATTTTCTTTTGTAAGCTTAGGACCAACTTATAGGTTATACAAACTTGCTTCATAAGTGAAAAATATTCTTAAGAATATATATCCAAAATATACTAACCTTATTTTGACTTAAAAGAAATTTCAGTTTTCTTTTGTAAGCTTAGGACCAACTTATAGGTTATACAAACTGGCTTCATAAGTGAAAATATTCTTAAGAATATATATCCTAATTATATTAACCTTATTTTGACTTAAAAGAAAAACTAAATACAATTAAAAATTAGTAAACCAAACCCTAAATATCCATAAAGTGTATATAAATATTAAATATTAATAAATAATAAAAAATTTGTATATATTTCTCAAACATTGGTTATTCAATGAATAGGGAGCCACACCATAGTCACACCCCATTAATAAGATAGCCATGATTCAATTCTGTTACCAAACTTAGTCCAGCCAAGTATAAAAGTTCAAAATTGTTCATTTTATTATATTTTGAACATAATTCAAGTTTATGCTTGTCAACAAACTTTAAATTCTCAAATTGAAATAGAATGCCAACCACAATTGATAATAGATTTTAAAATTAGTTTTCAAGATTGTAAATATCTTACATGTTTTTATTCTTTGTCAAATTAGTTATCCAATATGGCATTTGTAATTTTGTTTTATGTTTTGGGATGTTGAAATTGTGTAGAAATGAAACTTGTATATTTGTTTTACTTATCCTTTGTGCTATTTTGTTTTGGTTAGTAATGTAGGGATTTGTATAATTTTAAAATTATTGAATAAGTATTAATTTGTTTATCTATATGAATGGTGAATTCAAAGTAATGTATGTTTACATCAAGTAATTTGTTGCGTGACTTTCCAAATGGCAAACACATATTGTTTTCTTAAATAAAAAGAATTTTATGTGAAAAATACAAGTCAACCCGACCTGACCTAACTTGTAACCCGATTGACCCGACCCATTTCTAACCCGCTTAAAATGACCCTTTTTACCCGCAACTCGATTGACCTGACCCGAACCCAACTTGACTTGCCCGTTTGTTATGTCTATTAGTTGTGAAGAGAGGCCCACCCCGGTCGAGCCCATCAAATCCGAAATCAAGCTAAGGGTCAATGCGCCAAAGTGCATTTGTCGAGGAGAATATCACCTAATTTGGTGTCCATTTAAGAATAGCTTATTTAGCTAAAATTAAAAACTTTTTACTAAAAGTACTTTAAATAAAGGTAAAAGTTAGCTGAAATAGTATAGTGGGCCCTATGTATAGTACCAAAAAGTGTAGCGAGACTCATTAATAGTAGCAAAAATAAGCTAAATAGTAAAATAAGCTGGCAAAGATAATCAATGCCAAACGCAGACTTGATCCGCTGTGATGAATATGTCTAAGGCATTCAGCCGAAGAGCTAGTGCACCTAGGGAAGGGTGTATGCAGAACATGTCAACCAATACATAACACTTATCACAAGGGAATAATCTTAGTAACTGTTTCAGAAGGAAGAAACATGGGCAATTTATCAGATTATCAGATAACGTGCCTAAACAGTAGACCATTGACATAGTGCAAAGAGAAAGAAATAGTGTAATAGAGAAAGACCATTGTTGCATGTGTGGAGAAGAATGTTATTGGGTTTATGCTTGTTGAACCATTGTTCTCAACTAATCCTCCACCCCCAATCATCATTATTAGTCACGCAATCACCATCCCCCACTGACTTGCTTGGAAGATGAGACAATGCGAAAAAGTAGTAAAAAATATGTTTTCTATAACATTTTTAAGAACTCAACCAAACAAATAAAAATATTTTTTGGAGCATTTTCAAAACCACACAAAATATTTTCTCTTAAAAAAATATTTTAGCATGTTTTCCATCCAACCAAACATAGTTTTATGTTCACAAAAACAAAGAAGTCAATCCTTGCAATTGCAAAATATTGACACGTGGCCCGTTATTTTATCTCTTTTAAGACATGAATCTCTCCCTTCATAGAACGTAAGTCACGTTTTGTGAAAGGAGCATTTCCCCTTCGTTCAAATGACAATGACAAAGTCCCTTAATTCATGACCAAAATTGGAAGTCTTCGTTTCACATTGTTGCAGTTGTAGTCAGTAGGACTAAGTCTTTGTTTCTTTATATATATTTGAAAATGTGATCAACCATTTTTCTATTATTGTTCAGGCTAGAATGAAATGTGTGAAATTGGTTGGCAGGAAAAATTCCTTCAACCAAATAAAGGTTTTAATATTTTAATTTTTTTAATATTTTTTTAACAGATAAGATAAAATTTCAACTTATAATGCAAATTCCATGATGATTGTTCTCTATCATTAGGTCAAGAATGTGGGATTCCAAACATAGATCTCTTATTTGATGACAAAAGGTTTTACCAGTTAAACCAAATAGAGCCCACCCCTCTATGTGGCTGTTGAAAAGACAATCTACATGTTCTTTTAGTCATATAACATTTTTTTTAATATTCATGTGACTTGTATAAATAATACATGTAGAAGTGAAAGTTCAATATGGGTATAAAGCACCCTTAAATGTTTAGACCTCAATTACAAAATTACCAATTCAAGTTTTATATCAAACAGTTAATGTGCGGAACATGATAACAAGCTTATAATAGAATTGATAAACAATCTAAGCCAAATATAAACACATCCACAGCAGTAAATATAAGGCAAAGATAAAGGAAAGGAAGATGCAAACACACGGATAACACACGATGTGTTATCGAAGAGGAAACCGAAGACCTCAGCGTAAAACCTCTCCGCCGCCCTCCAAGCGGTCAAATAATCCACTAAAGAATATAGTTGGGATACATGAATAGCAGAAGACTCTCCAAGCCTAATCTACCTAAGTACCTAAGTCCTCCAAGCTTCTTGCTCCAACGAGGTTACGCCAAATCTATTTCTTCTTTAGCTTACTGGATTCCGCTACTAGACCATAGCATCAACCAATGTAGATTGGTTCCTTCCTAACTACTTCCCAAAAGCACCAAATAAACCTTCTCATAGACGTAGGTGTGGTAAGATAAAGATTTGGCTAAAGACCTCTCAAGGGTATGACAATGGAGAGGAAGAGAGTAGAGGAATTTGTAGAGTCTCTAAGGTTAAGATTGTGGATAAATCAATCTTGTATTTCTCTAGGGTTTCTCTCACAAAATTCTCTCTGGAAGCTCTCTCAATATCGTGGGAATGAGGGGTACTTATACTGGAATAAGAAAGGAATGTGAAATGTCAGATTTTCCCAAACAGGGCATTTTGGCGACTTGACCTCGCGACTGGGTTTAGTCGCGAGTTCAAGTGGGCTAACGGCCTGGCCAGCCTGGGATTTTTTTCCTGTAGTGCAACAGCTGGCGCGACTTTTCAGCTTCTGACATGCTTGGCACGTGTGCAAACTTTTGGCGACTTGCAAGCCGCGACTCACTCGCGAGATCCAGTTGCGAGACTCTGTTTCTTTGCACAATCTTAAGCATTTTTTCACACTCTCTCACTCACTACCCTTACAATTATCCCACCAAAATACAGGATTACTAACTGCTGAATTACAAGCAAATTGGCACGGAATAAAGCCAAGAAGATGGTTGATTAAATTCAACCTTACAATCTCCCCCTTTGGCTATTTTGTGACAAAACCCTACAACAGACTCTAGACTTAAAGCATGAGTTGGGAACAGTTGAACAAAACTCACTCATACCTAACTCTAGATTCTGAACAGCTCTTATACATATGAACAAGTATCTCCTGAAACATAACAACATAGCAATATCATTGTATGCAGAAACACTTGAGATGCATATGGAGCAATAACAGTATGATCAAGCAAAATGGAATAAAGCAATAAACCATGGCAAGATCAAACAAGCAATCACTATACAAAAGTGATTACTATGCTCATTCACACAAGGAATGAACATCCGGACATGCAAGGTGATAAGCTCAATTGAAGAGTATCATTTGCAAGTCCAACACTCAACCAATGCGTACAAACACATATGCATCTAGGAACAATCCTACAAGGGCACAAGAGTGATGTTCTTAAGATAATGCATAGCATTAACAAGTACTAAAGCACAATGCATAAAGGCTGCATAAGCAAAGTGTTGCAAATACATGGTACAGACCATAAAAGCCTACAAATAGCATAAGTGCATGGAAACAAACCCTTAAAGCTTACAAAAGCAACATGGGTACAAACAGATATAACAACAGACTGAATAAACATCAAAAGTTTTGAGACAAACTAAATATAACATAAAAAATAACAAAATATAAAGCTCCCTATTTGATTTTGCTCTTTCTCCCCCTATCATTTTACTCAGTACTCAAATCTTCTCCCCCTTTTTGTCATGAAATAGCTAGTCCTCATCTTCTTCTAGCTTTCGTTGAATCTGATCCAATTGAGTTTGGACAGAGGTGAACTTTATGTCCCACCGAATGTTGTTATGGTGCAAAATGGATGTGAGTCCTGACACTTTGGTGCTCAATTCTTAGACAGATGCCATAATGTTGGCTAGGTTCTCGTCAAGGGAGGATGAGCTGGAATGCGAACCACTATGAGATGCTGAGGCTTCAGTTTTGACTCCTTTCTTACTATGACCAATACTTGCGTTAAACGTGCGCATGTTGATTGGGCTAGGTTTGGGGTAAGGAGTTTCATCTTCAGATGGGTGAATCCCTTTGAGCTTCAAAATTCTTGAAATGAGGCAACAAAAAGGAATGCATGTCTGAGATTCAGTTCGCTGAACCGTCTTGCACAGAATATGGAAGATATATGCACAAATGTCAATGTCAACATTAGAGATCAGATCATGAAGGAACAAGGCCCGACCAAGGTTCATGTGCCCAATGCTTGATAGAGGGTATAGGTTGTTAAACACAATGATTGTGAGCACCCTCAGTTTTGGAGGAAGAGAAGAAACACTGACTGAGTGTCCATTTGATGAGAATTCCAAGTCTTTTCCAAGAGCATCCCAGAGAAGGTCCTCATCTGGACATAGATCATCATAAACCGGTGAATGTCTAAAGATCAGTCGATTTATGTGAAGAATCTCAGCCAAATATGCGAGGGAGATTGAGAAGCTTTTTCTCCTAACCCAGCATCTAAGCTCATCACCTTCAACAATGGCATTTGCATAAAATTCTTTGACCAGATCCTCATAAGCATCATCAAGATCAAAGAGAAGATAATTCCAGTCTTTGAAAGCAAACCACTTAGGAATGTTAGTATCGAACAATGAAGGTTGATCAACAACCTTTTCAAGTAATGGTGTAGCAGCACTGAAATACATCTCATATATCTGAAAGGCTGCATACGATCTGAACTTGTTTGGGTCGAATACACTTGATGGTGAACGGGTCCTCTTTGGTCGAGGTGATGATTCATCGACATCAATGATAGGCTTCTTACCTTTGTTGTTGCCCCCTTTCACAGCTGCTCTTTTAAATGGTGACATATCCACTCTGCATTAGGGATTATCAAAAAAGAAAAAAGAAAAACACCCAACAGAAAAATACCAACCAGTATTAGCATAGGGTTAGAATCAATTTATGAGAATTTAGGAAAAGAACCCTAAAAACTCAAACAAGGACCACACACAAAGATCCAAGAAAATAATGTTCAATCATGAATGATGAGGTGAAAATAGGAAAACCCATACCTTTCTTTTGAAGATTGAAGTGAGAATGATGCAGAAATGGAGGTTTTCAAAGAGTTTCTCGGTGAGTTTCAGAGAGAGAAATGGGGAAGACAATGAATAGTCACTTGATTTTGAGGGAAAACTGAAAAGTTTTTGAAATCAGACTCTAAAATGCAAAACACGCGTTTTTTGCGACTGGATCAAGTCGCCAGTAAGTCGCCAGGGTAAGCCGCGAAACACTATAAAGGTAGGAAATTTGAAAATTTCTCCAAGTGTTTTTTGCGACTGGAAGATCTACCCACGAAGGAGTCATGAGCTGAGCCTCGAAAATCTCTGAGTAATCCTCGCGATTGGACTTTCAACCCATGAACAAATTGCCAAACTGAGCCGTGAAAAATACAAAAACTCAAATTTTGAAAAATTTTCTAAGTCCTTTTTGTGACTGGGATACTGACTCGCCAGTAAGCCGCGAAAAATCTCTGAGTGGGCTCGCGACTGAGGCTTGCAACTGGGCTAACCCGTGACTTAGTCGCCAAAACAGCGGAAACAGTTTTTGAAATTTTTGATATTTTTGTAAAAACAAAATACTTTCCAAAAAAAAAAAAACACTCAAAAATATTTTTGTGTTTGATCAAATAAAGATTGAGCATGTGAAAACACATTTAATCAAGTACAATCACACAAATGAATATGGCATTCATTAAACATAGACTTGTGTGTTGTGTGTGGATATAAAAAATAAGATAGTCCTTAGTCCAATGTAAAGATTCAATGATCAATTCAATCAAGGCATACACAATTTGCACTAGATAATGTGACCTATCTCAATTATAGAAAGATGCATATATGACCTCCCACATAAACTTGATTACATTTTTTGAAACTTTTCATTTGGCCCCATATTCAACATAACATTTGCATTTTTGAGCAAAGAAAATCTCATTGTGAGATAAATGCCTGAAATTTTTGATATTTCAATTTATGAGTTAGCCTTTGGCTTTTTGGGCATCAAACATTTTATTTTGATCACTTTCCCTTTTTCCTAGTCAAATACTAGTATGTGCGACTGGCTTTTGCAACTCTAAATCTCTTTTCATTTGGAGATTTACATTTAGAGAGCTCTTTTAAGCAAAAAATAAATAAATAAATAAAGAGTGGGAAGATATATATGCATGAGTCTATGCATGTCTCAAGATCAACAAAACCATTCACTAATCATTCATGGCAAGGTTGAAGATCTATTTACAACAGTCACATAGATTTCAAAATTTCTCCCACAATGATACGAGTGCATGAGAGACAAGCTAAGCTCCTAGATGCACAAAGCCATTAGTACAAAGGTACAAGGCAAAACATGATTTGAGACAGAAACTCAACAGAGCTGATCAAACTTTTTGGATTTTCTACTTTTTATGTGTTTTTGGATTTTTGACACAAAAGCAGTAAAAGATTGATCAAAAACATAAATAAATAAAAAAATGTAAAAACATTTTAAAGCAAAGGCAGATACACACACAAAATAACAACCTAAATACTAGCAAGAAGCACACAACCATATTCACAAACATGGGAAGTACTGATGTATGGACATGTTGTAATGCTTATGCATGAGTACCCTCTATCACCCACATGTCACTTGCGTTTGGGGTGATATCCTTAACGGATTGGGTATGAGAATTAGGGCTATCAAACCTTTGTGTGAAGCTTTCAAGGAAGTTGGTGAAGGCACCGATCATCTTCATCACGTCTTTCATTCCTGGATCATGGTTTTGACTTCTTGGTTGCTCACCACCCCAAGACCTCTTGTCATTTCTTCTTCCTTGTGATCAAGGTGCGCTTGCATTGTTGTCTGCTCTCAGCTTTTGACAGTTGGGTCTAGTATGTCCTTGCAATCCGCAATAGTGATAAACATATTCCGTTCTAGAACCCTATTGTGATCTTGGAACTGATTTCCCTCTAGCTCCATATCTGGATTCTAATTGATTACAGGACTTATTTAACACCCGTTGATCAGCCACATTCTTCTTCCTTTCAGTCTTGACTTTCTCAGGAATAGGCTCATCCACAGCCATCTCTTCGGCCTTTACAAACTTCACTTCTTTGGTGACATTGGCTGATGAGCTGCTTCCTCTGATATATCCCAAATCGGACTTGTGTGAGGCATGTTTCTGAGATGAAATAACATCGTCCAGTTTCCTGGAGGAGACCCTATCTACCTTGGCATGAGCTTGCACTATCTCTTGCTCAAGAAATCTTACTTTGGTGTAAGCTTCCGATAATTCGCCATTTAGTATCTCAATTTCACACTTTGCCTCCTTATATCTAGCCAGGAGACTTTTGTAGTCCTCTTCAACCCTTTTCATCTTCTTCACAACCGCCTTTGCAACCTTTGCATACTTACCCGATTTCTCAAGGAGTAAGGCGTAATTCTCTTGAAGATTAGCTGTATTTCTATCCTTTTCAGCATCTGATTCCTCAACAATCCCTAAGGATTCATCATCGCTGTGTTCTCCAAGTTCCTGTAAAAGATGATTCAGGTCCTCCGAGGACTCAACATGCTCAATAGCCATAAATGCGGAGTAGTTTCCTTCTCCATCACAGCTATCCTCTGAGTTAGAATTTGATGAGTCAGAATCACTTAAAGTAGTGGCACAGGCCTTTCCCTTCGACTTCAAGTAATTGGGGCATTCCTTTTTAAAGTTTCCATGTCCATTACATTCAAAACATGTAATTCCTTGTAAGGATTAGGAATCTTTACCCTATTTTCTTCTGAACTCTTTCTTCTCTTTTCCGGCACTCTGAAATTTTCCTTTGTTACCAAATTTCCCACTATTCTTGAGCTTTAGGAATTTCCGGAAGTTCTTTACAAGGTACACCACATCTTCATCTACTGCATCCTCTTCCGAAGAGTCATGAGACACCATTCTCTCGTCAATTGTCTTAAGAGCAAGGGATTTGCTCTTCTTCTGTGAAGGAAGGGACAACACATATGTTTGCAAAGAACTAACCAGCTGTTGAACCTTAATGTTGTCAAGATCTTTGCTCTCTTCAATAGATGTAACTTTGGCACGGAAACTCTCTGGTAGTGATCGAAGGATTTTCCTTACAATTTTTGAGTCCTCCGTTTTTTCTCCCAAGTTAAATTTGCCAACAACAACCTCGTTCAATTTACTGTAAAACGAATCAAACGATTCATCCTCACTCATCTTTAGCTCTTCAAAGCGAGTGGTCAACATCTGAAGTTTGGTGTCCTTCACTTTCTTAGTCCCTTCATAGGTTGTCTCCAGAATTTCCCATGCTTTCTTAGCAATGGTGATATGTGAGATCTGGTGAAATTCTTCTAGAGAGGTACCGCAGAAAATAGCATTCAATGCCTTGCTATTTGCATTTGCCGCCGCAAGAGCAGCCTTATCCCAGGTAGACTTGGCAGCCTCTGGTCTTGTCCATCCTACTTCAACTGCATCCCACATAGTATCATCAATAGAACACAAAAACGCCCTCATACAGACTTTCCAAAATGCATAATTATTACCGTCAAAGAACGGTGGTACATTAAGAGATTGTGACCTATCCATCTCTAAGGGGGTCAGGGATCACACTTAGGTATTTAAACCACAGCAAGTGTACCCGCTTTGATACCAATTAAAAGTTCAATATGGGTATAAAACACCCTTGAACGTTTAGACCCCAATTACAAAATTACTAATTCAAGCTTTATATCAAACAGTTAATGTGCAGAACATGATAACAAGCTTATAACATAATTGATAAACAATCTAAGACAAATATAAACACATCCACAGCAGTAAATATAAGGCAAAGATAAAGGAAAGGAAGATGCAAACACACGGACAACACACGATGTGTTATCGAAGAGGAAACCGAAGCCCTCGGCGTAAAACCTCTCCGCCGCCCTCCAAGCGGTCAAATAATCCACTAAAGAATATAGTTGGGATACATGAACAGCAGAAGACCCTCCAAGCCTAATCTACCCAAGTACCTAAGCCTTCCAAGCTTCTTGCTCCAACGAGGTTACGCCGAACCTATTTCTTCTTTAGCTTAACGGATTCCGCTACTAGACTATAGCATCAACCAATGTATATTGGTTCTTTCCTAACTGCTTCCCAAAAGCACCAAATAAACTTTCTCACAAACGTGGGTGTGGTGAGATAAGGATTTGGCTAAAGATCTCTCAAGGGTATGACAATGGAGAGGAAGAGAGTAAAGGAATTTGTAGAGTCTCTAAGGTTAAGATTGTGGATGAATCAATCTTGTATTTCTCTAGGGTTTCTCTCACAAAATTCTCTCTGGAAGCTCTCTCAATATCGTGGGAATGAAGGGTCTTTATACTGGAATGAGAAAGGAATGTGAAACGTCAGATTTTCCCAAACAGGGCATTTTGGCGACTTGACCTCGCGACTGGGTTTAGTCGCGAGTTCAAGCCGCGAGCTAACGGTCTGGCCAACCTGGGACTTTTGTCCTGTAGTGCAACAACTAGCGCGACTCTTCAGCTTCTGACATGCTTGGCACGTGTGCAAACTTTTGGCGACTTGCAAGCCACGACTCACCCGCGAGATCCAGTCGTGAGAATCTGTTTCTTTGCACAATCTTGAACATTTCTTCACACTCTCTCACTCACTACCCTTACAAGTTTCCCACCTAAATACAGGGTTACTAATTGCTAAATTACAAGCAAATTGGCATGGAATAAAGCCAACAAGATGGTTGATTAAATTCAACCTTACAAGAAGAATTTTAATATTTTTTTAATATTCATATGACTTGTTTAATATTCATGTGAAGGAAAAATTTAATCTAGATTCATGAAGGATTCTCTCAAATACACAGAAGAAGAATTTAACTATAAAATCTATCATATGAAAAGAAAAAAAAAAGTTGAAAATTTTATTGATATGAAAATTTTGATTTTTGTTTTTAAGATTATGACCAACTTATATTTTATATTAACTTAATTCGTAAGTAAAAATATTCCTAAGAATATATATCTTAAATATACTACAATATAAGAACCTTATTTTGACTTAAAAATGGGTAAACAAAACCTAAAAATCCATAAAATTTTTAGTAAAAATATGTTTTCTATAATATTTTTAGGAACTCAATCAATCAAATGAAAATATTTTTAGGAGCTTTTTCAGAAACACACAAAATATTTTTTTTTAAAATATATATTTTTACTTGCTTTCCATCCAACCAAACAAAGTTTTATGTTCATAAAAACAAAGAAGTCAATCTTTGCAATTGTAAAATATTGACACGTGGCCCCTTATCTTATCTCTTTCAAGAGATGAAGCCTCCTTTCATAGAAAGTAAAGAGTCACGTTTTGTGAAAGGAGCGTTTCCCCTTCATTCCAACAAAAATGACAAAAGGTCCCTTAATTGATAAAACGAACTGACATGCTAGCATTTAATGAAACAAATTGACACAAAGAGGCGGGAGCAAATTTCATTAATTTGTGAGGGAGACTACATGGTACATAACTAAATGTATAAAAGTTTTACATATGCATTTGAAAATGTGATCTACCATTTTACTATTTTAGTTTAGCCCAAAAAGAAAATCGGTTAGCAGGAAAATTCCTCCAACCAGATAGAGGTTTTTTTTTAAAAAAAAAATTAACAGATAAGATAAAGTTTCAACCTATAATGCATGTTTTATATCATCAGGTCACGAAGGCAGAGTTTGAACCCTATATCTCATGTTTGATGACAACAGGCTTTACTAATTGAACTAAATGGAGCCTACCCCTCTATCTATGTGGTGGTTGAAAAGAGAATTTGTGTGTGCTTTTAGTCATATAACATTTTTTTAATATTCATGTGACTTGTTTAACTAATACACATAGAAGAATTTTAATATTTTTTTAATATTCATATGACTTGTTTAATATTCCCGTGAAGGAAAAATTTAACCTAGAGTCATGAAGGATTCTCTTGAATTCGCAAAAGAAGAATTTTACTATAAAATCTATCTTATGAAAGGAAAAAAAAAAATAGTTGAAAAATTATTGATACAAAAATTTCAATTTTCATTTTTAAGTTGACGACCAACTTATATGTTACATAAACTTAATGGGTAAAATATGTATTTTGTCCCTATCATTTACACCATATTTGAATTTGGTCCTTAACCTTTCAATTGTGTCAATTTGGTCCCTAAACTTTCAATGTCATGTCAATTTAGTCCCTTCCATTATCTCTTGAATAGAAATTATTGACATGGCAAACAGCCAAAATAAAAAAAACTAGTTTATTGCCACATTGATGTCATGAAAGTTTGAAGAAAGCACAAACGATGCTCTGTTTAATGGACAGAAAATAAAATGTTAGTTCCTGGGTAATAAACCTCAAATTCATGAGGGGTTTCTTGAATCCACAAAGTGATAAATCAGGAATTAATCCACCAGAGAAAAATAGATAAAGTCTCTATTTTATAAATCTTAAAACTGAATTTCCCTAGAGGCTACAATTTGTTTAAATAGAAAAAGAAACCCTAGGGCGGCTAGGGCAATGCCCAGAAACTCTAGTTCATGCTAATCAAGTAATTAGGTGGCAAAATAGTGATTTTTGCCAAAAATAGAAAAATTGAGATAATTGCGGAAATTGAAAATACTGTCTCTAAGAGACCTCTTAAAATAGACAAGAACTTATTATGAATTTTAAACTAAAAGTTATTAAGTAAAAACAAATATTACTATAAATAGCAAAAATACTATTTTCAGGGTGTTGCCTAAATTTAGACGACACTCGAGTTAACTCGTATCTGGATCAGAATGTCCTTTCCCTTCAACCTACCAAATTTCATGCAATTCCTACACTGTTGCCCCGATGGCCTTTGCTAGCACCCCCCTTGATCTTACGTTGTGACTTCTAGCGCCCTTATTGCTCCAGGAAGGCATGTGCTGTCTATTCTACATCACATATCAACGAAAACTAAAATTTTATTTTAGCTGTTAGCCACGTCAATAATTTCCATCCAAAAGATAATAGCAGGAAATAAATTGACTTGGTACTAAAAGGTTAAGGACCAAATTGACATAATTGAAAGGTTAGAGACTAAATTAAAATACGGTGTAAAAAATAAGGACCAAAAACGTATTTTACCCAAACTTAATTCATAAGTAAAAATACTCCTAAGAATATATATCCTAAATAAGAATCTTATTTAGGATGTTTGTTCAAATGCTGAAATACTTTGAAAATAAGAACCACACCTTACACAATAGTTTATGTAAGTCTAACTCATTGATTGAGAAATACAAAAGAAGAAATAGAACATTGTGTGAAAAGGTTGATAATCTGAAAAAAAAAAAAAAAAAAAAAAAAAAAAATTCAATCTAGCAAAAGCATGGAAAATAGAGGTGAATTTCTGTTTGATGGTCAAGAATGCTTGTCTCATGCTTGTCTATTTCTGCACACCTCATTGAAGGTTTTTAACTCATGCTTATGGTATCTGGACAGTGAATGTTCTCGTTATATGACAGGGGATAAATCACCCTTTAAGACTCTTAAAGAGAAAGCCTGTGATTATGTGACATTTGGTGAGCCATGATCAAGTTCTCGGCAAAGGGACGGTTGAAATACTGGGATTACCTCTACTGAAAGATATGCTATACATCAAAGGATTGAAGGCAAATCTCTTAAGCATCACTCAAATATGTGATGAGGATTTTCTTGTCCAATTCTCAAAGAAGGGGTGCATAATCATTGATGAAAAAGGGATTCAAGTCTTGGAGGGAAAGAGGACTATTGATAATTGCTATGAAGTAGTTCCTACAGCACCTATTTCATGTAGAAGTGCACGTGTGGATATGTTGAAACTTTGGCATCACAGGTTTGGACATGCAAATTTCAAATAGGTATCTAAAGTCTCTAAACTTGAGGCAGTTGAGGGACTTCCAAAGTTTGGAAAGGTTGAGAAGACTATATGTGAAGCATGCCAAATGGGAAAACAAACAAAGGCAAGCCATCACAAAGTGAATGTGACTGCTACCTCAAGGTGTTTAGAGCTTCTTCACGTTGATCTAATAGGGCCTACAAGAATTGAAAGCCTAGGAGGAAAGAGATACATTATGGTGGTAGTTGATGATTTTTCAAGGTACTCTTGGGTGGAATTCCTTAGAGAGAAGTTCGAAGCATGTGATAAAATGCAAAGACTATGCAAGAGACTGCAAAATGAAAAAAGAGTTCCCATAGTTAAAATCAAAAGTGATCATGGGAAGGAATTTGAGAATGCTAAATTTGAAGCTTTTTGTGAAGAGTATGGTATCAAGAAGGAATTCTCAGCTCCAAAGACTCCACAACAGAATGGGGTGGTTGAAAGAAAGAACCGGGTGATCCAAGAGATGGCAAGAGTCATGCTACTCAACAAAAACATACCACAAAGATTCTGGGCTGAAGCTGTGAACACATCATGTCACATTTGTAATAGAATCTATTTCCGAGCAGGGACAAAGAAGATGTCATATGAAATATGGAGAAAAAAGAAACCCAAGGTGAAGTATTTCAAAATATTTGGGAGCACATGTTATATTCTAAATGACAGGGAAAATCCGGAAAAATTTTATGCTAAGAGTGATGAAGGAATATTCCTAGGTTACTCCACAAATAGCCGAGCTTATAGAGTGTACAACAAGCGTACTTTATAGGTTATTAAATCACACCAAGTCTTTGATACACACTTCAATCTTGTGCGAGGTTTTAAGGGGATATGAGAGAGGATTTTTTCTACAAGCTCCGGACATAGATCTTCAAATCCAACCTGTACGTGTGTCCAATTTTTGTTTTTTCTTTTCTTGGGAATTTGCGCCCATCTTCATCAACCTGTCTGCCTGTTAATGAGGAGATATGAATTTTGCCTACTATGTTTATATATACAAACTTGAAACCTAATGGTGAAATTAAAAATCACTTAAATCAAACAAGACCGAATAAGAACTGAAGCCATACATGATACAATCCAAGGGATGTATCTATAGTTAAAGAAACACAATCTACTGAAATTTTCCAAAAAGAAAATTCTCCGAGGACAAAAAAAATATAAAAAATGTAGGTGAATTTAGGTTTAATTTTCAAACACTGCAACCCAATAACCACAAATGAAGACTGACTTGAAAACTGATTATATATTTGCATTCAGTTCCTAAAAAGTATATTGATCTAAACCAAAATAATAACCTAATGTTACTAATTACAATAAAGATTGCAATTGTCTACAAACAAATTAGACTACTGAATATTTAGGTAAAAGAAGGAACAATTAGCCCTTTTTTCCATTGTTTGAGAAGTATATATAAAGTTTATAAACTGTAGCTTCGCATATTTAAAATTTTAATATATAAACCTGTTTGCGCATAATCCAAAAGAAAAGCATGGAACTTTAAAAGACATTGAAAATAAACCGTAAATATCAAAATTTTGTGCGATAGGTACCTTGATAATCACTGTTTGAGAAGTATATATAAAGTTTATAAACTGTAGCTTTGCATATTTAAAATTTTAATATATAAACCTGTTTGCGCATAATCCAAAAGAAAAGCATGGAACTTTAAAAGACATTGAAAATAAACCGTAAATATCAAAATTTTGAGCGATAGGTACCTTGATAATCACGGATATGAAAAACACTGGGAATAGAAGGAAAGAATGCCGCACGGTATGCAAGAAAAACAAATATGACTATTTAAGAACCCAATTCTATCTTTAATTTAAAAGACCAAAGTATTGCCAAGCTATTAGGATTCCGATTTGGTAGGAGTCTTATTGAGGTGTACCGCCATGGTGGAGTCCTAGTGATAGAGTGATACACTAAGTATTACTGTAACTGGGTATATCTGATTGGATTGTTTCTACTTTTTTGACAATTTTGTAGGGCAAAGAAATTTATTGATTCCCAACTACTATATTTTTCTAATTCCCAATATCGATATTTTTAAATCTCCCGAAGGTAACATTTTTAAAATTTTCAATAATCATACTTTCCAATGGTTTTTTTTAATGATCATATTTATCAAGCTTGCATTAATTTTCATTTATCAAACCTATATTAGTCTTGCAATTTATCAAATCTATGTAATTTGGAATGAATTTATTCACTAAAATTTTCATAACAAATCATTAATTGTTGTGTAATTCTCCTTATTTTTTAAATTACTATTCGCTAACCCGTGCAATGCACAGGAAAATCTTATGAAACTATAGTTTATACATTAAAACTTTTTAATTTTACATGAACTATAATAGTTTTAATAATATTTGAAAAATAAAATAAAATTGAAAACTCAAGCTAATCCAAGATGAACCACTGCAATAACAAAGGCAGTCCTCCCATTCATTCTTGCATGCTAGTTCTTGCAAGCCAATAGCAACTGCAAGAGCTATCATGAGGGCATTCCATCGGATAGTCTTGACCCAAGTATGCTCCTTCTTTATTTTAATCCTATACATCAGCAATTTGAAATGAGTTTTCAGCAAGTGATATCAAGTAAAGATCACGTTTGCTCAAAACCTAAACAGACATCAACAATTTTACCAAGTTTTTTGCTAACTTCATAATAATTATGGAACACCTTGCAAGTTTTAATCACCGCTAGCACATCATTGATGTTGAAGTTTATACATGTTCTGCATGTGGTATTAAGTTTTAGGGTTTTATAGATGTGGCAGCCAAATGATAAATGGAAAGACTTTTATCACATAATAATAATGCAGCAATCAATATATAAATATATTGTGTTTAACAACATTTAAAAGAAACAAATAAAAAATTAGTGTACTCATTGTTTTGAATTATCCATTCATCTTAATAAGAATTTAACAAACTAAATTTGATAAAATGGTTTTCATATGAATAATGCTTTATAAAGCTTGAGTATAGTTTCCTCTTATTTCCAAAAGTTTCCACAAAATTCATCCAGCAAAGTCTACAACTCTTTCTAGACCTTACCAAACCTAAAAGAAAAGAATGAAAGAAAACTTTAAATCAAATAATCATTCAGAGGAACAATGCAAACAACCATGAAAAATTTATGACTTGAGTTTTTATTCATTGAAATTGAACATTTACATGTTTCCTACCATAAGGTTTTGGATTTTGACTCCAATTTCAAATGCCATGTCGCTTAATGTAAAGTTGTAAACTGTCAGCTTCTCATCTTTTTTTGGAATCCATCACCTCTTCTCAAAGGCATCATCCTAGCACGCTTAGCCTTCACCATCCTTGTTAAAATCTAGCCCAAACAACTATATAAAGATGCTTAAATCCCAAACATACTAAATAAAAATCCAAAACTTATTCCAACACTTTCTTAATAACCAAACCAAAATTATTATTAAAACAAAAAATACAAACATGCACATAATGATACAAAAAGAAAGAGAGTGTTTATAAGAAAAGTGCTTAATCGGAGTCCACTGGCAGCCCATGTAAAAAATACTTGTAGTCAATAACAATGCAATGCAATCTACTACATAGATTAAGATCATTCACCCAAAAAAAAGAAAAATAAAAAAATGCGAAATGGGAAGGGACATAGATAATAAATTTGAACATCTTGATAAATACTAGGAAAATTTCAAAGTAATATGACACTCAAATGAAAATTTGCTAGAGCACACATCAAGGAATTTAGGATTTTGAACAATATTGAGTGAAGATCAGTAACAATGCACTGAATAGTCCATCAAATTTGTGTAGACAAATCATCAAATTTAAATGGGATTAATTCTAAAACTATTAACATCAAATGGAGGAGAAAAGAGAACTTCATAAGAATGAAGATAAACTCACTCTTTTATGTTTTGTGCATTGCAAGTAATTCTGAAAACGATGCACACATCCTTAACTCTCATTGCACCTTTGAAGTTAGACATAGAAAAATAGAAGGAAAATGTTTAAATTAAACACTTCAACAAATTAAAATAAATATATAGAATAGATTAAAAACCATCTTTTCTATGGGAGGTAAGGTTAATTTAAAAATATAAATTGGTAAAGTTTCAGATTCTTCCTAAAAACATATTACCAATATTGATATACCAAGAATTAGTAGAGATTGTCACTGATATCAATGGCAACAACAGCTCCTTAAATCTCAACCATTTCAAATATATCTCTCACTTTGCATAAACATGAATAATTCGTACCAAAGTCAACAAAATGCTTAATTGGACATGTGAGAACTCTAAAAGAAAACTGAAAGAAGCACACTTAGCACAATTTTTTTTTTCAATTTCTCCTCCCAAATGAAATCTCAAGGTAGCTTTGATATGGTAAAATCTGACCATCCAATTACTATAAGGCAAATCTATGTCCAACACCTCAAGTAGCCTATCATCACATATTGACTTCAATACATAAGGCAAAGGCAAACAGTATGTAGTGGCTATAGGAATGCACAACTTAGTTCATGTACTCAAAAAATTTATTATGAGAGGGATTTGACTCTAAATTAAGTACCTGTTCTCTCATCCATACCAAATATATATATATATATATATAATTTGGGTATCCCCAAATTCATCAAAAACACAAAGTTTAAACCACTATTTGCCTATTAGATTCAATAATCAATATATCAGTTTGGATCACAGTGAAGTCTCCCAAAATATGCTTCAAAAATAGATATGGAAGAAAAAATAACACAACTCTACCTTTTCACTTTGCTATTGCTGGAATTTGTAGACAGCTTCTAAACTTTATAGGTTCAGTCTGTTAGGTTCTAAAGACTTAGGATTTAATGTATTTAGAACTCTAATATGCAATGTTGGCAAACCCTGATCAAAACAATATGTTTAGTCTTGTTTAGGCTTGCTCAAAGTTGATTAATTATTGTAAAGTTGGAATTGAGTGGCTACAGAAGTCTTTGTGACTTTCAGCCTGGCTCGATTGATCGAAGAATAGACTCAATCGATCGAAAGTCGGCCAGATTGTTTTTTCTGCCGAATTTCCAACTTAGCCCTACCTCATTAAACGTTTAGGGTTTTATGTTTTTTCCTTAAGTATTTAAACAAAACCCTAGCCACGTTTTTGAAGGTTGTTCCGATTGTATTGTTGCTCATACTTTTCTGTTTTGTGTGAATCTCTTATGAAATCTTTGAGGAGCTTTCCTTTACACAAAACTTAGGGTTTTCAAGGTAGAGATTATTTCAACATTTTGATGATCAACTCAGTTGCTACCATTGGAGCTTAACGATAAACAAGCGGGGAGCTTGTAGCTGATTGAAGAATCTAAGAAAGAAGGAGTCCGTGGATTCGGAGCTTGCACGTGGTCGTGTCAGTAAGTTCTACTGGTGGGTCGCATTAGGAATTCAAGCGGGGAGCTTGTAAGTCCTTTTGTATGAGCTTCGATTCTTTCACAGTGGATTCAGGTTTACCTTGAGGATAGCTAGGTCAAATTCTCCCTAGGTTTTTACCGTGTGGTTTCCTAGGTCATCATATCTTGTGTTATTTATTTTCCGCTGCTTTATATATTTTTGATATGATTGTGTGATTGTGATAACCTAGGTTTGTATAAATTGACTAAGTTAATCACTTGGCTAATTAACTAGGTTAATCCTATTGTTGTTTAAGGGGTCTAAATTTCTATCACAGTCCTTCGATGTGCATGGCAGAAAGCAAAAAATAAAAGTCAGTAGTAGGAACGAATCTTAGCTTCCATGGTTATACCAAAATTTAAAATACAAACCTTACCATAACTAACAAATCAAATTTGTAGATAAACAGTGAAGCCAAGGTTGAAGAGGGAGGACATTGGAAAAGAAGCTAGGGTCTACAACCAAACAAAGAATCAAACAAAACCCCTTAAAAATCTAGATGTTACTCTTAAAGAAGATTCTTATAAAATTTATTTAAAAAAATAGCATGATTCTTTGATAAAGTACAAATTCTACATACCCATAAAAATTAGATAAAGAAGTAATAAAAACAATGGTAAACTTGAGATGAAATAATAATTAAACTAAACATAAAACCAAGCTTGACCATAGCCCAGAAACTTAAATTAAATCCAAATGTTAGAATTTCTTCCCATAAAGCTCTGCCTAAAAATATAGTTCTGCAAGCTTTTGTGGAATATAACTTTCATCAATTGTTCAAATATTGAAAGGACAACACAAAGTTCAACAAAAGTTAGAATTTCTTCCCATAAAGCCCTGCTTAAAAATATAGTTCTGCAAGCTTTTGTGGAATATAACTTTCATCAATTGTTCAAATATTGAAAGGACAAAACAAAGTTCAACAACTGGTGCATAACATTAAACCTGGTCATAAAAATTAGTTTTTTTTTTTTTTTTTTGGTTCCCTTTCTCTTATGGCAGAACAAAAGCAGTGATAGTGCATAACATCAGTCAGCCATTAGAATGACTTATTGAAGGACAGTGCAGACTTTCAGAAATACCAAATTTCACTTTCAAGGTATATGTAATTAAGAAGTTTGCATGTGACATGTGCTCTGTTCTTTGCCAGTGTTTGATATTTTGTTTTCCATACCATAGTTGCACAGAATAATAAAAACCATCTCATATAATGAAAAAGTAAAATATATTAAACCTGCTTTACGAAGGAAATCTGAAGACACATGTAAAAATTTGAACTCAGCAATAAAAGCATTATCAATAAAAATAATAAAATAAAAAGTACCAACCAAAGCATTGTTATCCAATCTTTAAAACTCAATGTTGAAAAATTCATGATTGCCAAGGAGTTCATCCTTGGTAAAACCAAATACTCACAAAAACATCAAGGGCATGCCAAGGATGCTCGTCTAATAAAAGGACAGGAAATATCATTACTATCCTAAAGTTTGATATTATTAATAATGAAACAGAATAACAACTCTGAAATCACAAATGGATTTTCTCACAGATTGATATTACTAAAACCGACTACAGGCTCCAAACCCATCAATCTAAGCTAATCATTCAAAAGAAACACTCCCAAATGAAACCCTAAATCATATTTAACAACCAAAAATTAAACCCTAAATCATATTTTACAACCAAAAATGAAACCCTAAATCATAATTAACAACCAAAATTATAGAACAAATTAAAAACTTAGCAGTAATGTAAAGGTTGGATGTGGGTGGTTTGTGGCAAATCGGTGGTCTGAGGAAGGAGATCGATTTCGAGGAAAAGATGGCTTCGGTTTGTGGGTATGATGGGCCTTTAGATGCAATGCGATGCTTGATTTGCTGTTGGTTTGCCGTCGGTCTGATCGAGGAGGAGCTGGTAGAGGACTGAGGAAGAAGATGGGGATGGCAGACCATCCTGAAAGGGAAAGGCAAAGCTTACGTTTTTTTATTGGTTTTATTTTTTTGAGTGTCGGGTTTATTACGTTTTTTTTTTTTTTTTTGGTTTTATTTTATTTTATTTTTTAAATATTGTGCTGACGTGGAAAATTGTGGGAGCTTCAAAAGCTTTGGTTATATATATATATATATATATAGATTATCTACACTACTATTTAAGGGGCTTCCCCCATTTGGAACAGACTTTTTTTTTTTTGTTCAAAAAAACCCCTACAACCTACGTTTAAGTAGGAGAAAAATTTGAGGATAACACTATAAAAATATATCTCCAACTCTTACTTAAAACATTTCCTACAAAATAGGATCACTCTTCCCCTGTTTGGACTGGACATTTTTTTTTTTTTTTTTTGGGTTCTATAATACCCCTACAGCCTACGTTTAAGTAGGGGTAAAATTTGAGGATAACACTGTAAAAATATATTTTTAACTCTTATTTAAAACATTTCCTACAAAATAGGACCATTCTCCCAGTAACCCACTTCTTCAAAGCAATTATATGTTTATTGTTTTTTTTTTTTTAAATAGAAAAACAAGTTAAACAAACCTATTCACGCCTCACAGCGACGCTTGCGCGCCTCCCTCGGTGCAAGAAATATGAAGGTGTGTCGTACCTCAGGCATATAACTGGAATCTGAGGCGATTTTAAGGAAATTACCAAGGGTAAGTGAAATCGCCACCAATCATTGGGTTTTCCTAAGGTGTGATTGGTCACCTAACTCTATTTGATTTTATTACCGATCCTAGGTTAAGAAAAATGGTATTTTTCCTAATCTAATATGGATGAGCAAAAAATATTGATTCTTGAGTTTGGAAATCTGGTTACGTGTGGGGAAGGTGTTAAGTACCCCACAATATCTGTTTGTAGATAGTCCTTTGTTTTGGTAAAATCATAATTTAAGGAAATTGGCAGTTGAAAACGAGCTATTGGCATTAGCTTTTGGGGTTTTAAATGTATTGGGCTTTGGGGTTTGGTTTCAGAATGGGTATGGTCTTGATCAATGCTTTCCAAGTGTGTTTGGAATTGTTGCCAAATTTCCATGGCGAAAATCCGACAGCGTTTCGCCTTATTTTTGTGGCGAAAATCTGGCAATGTTTTTCCTTAGATGCATCATAGCACACAAAATGCTATATTCACCAAGCTTTTGACGTGAGAATATGGCAATGGGGAAGCCCTATTTTCACGGCAAAAATTTGGCAGAGTTTCGCGTTTGGTGCACTATGGCGCACTGGTAGGGTTTTGCGTCTGTGTATACGGCGCGTATTGACATACTCGTACTGTGACGAGCCAAACCCCTTCAAAGCATCAAGTATGTCTATGCGTGTCACATACACGGGGAAACCAATGTCACTTGGTGACATGGATCAAGACAATCACATAACAATGATTGTGCACACAATCTAGCATGAATATGCACCTATAGCAATCGCCTTGAACACATACCCACACAATAAGGTCAAGAGCACTCATGATTAGCGAGGGTCACTTGCATAATCAAGAAAGTCCATCATACAAAATGCACGATCACCCACACACACATACATATATAAACACACATACATCATGCACAATACTATCACACAGAGCAGGAAAGCAAAACAGACATTGCCAACATTCCAAGGGTATGGCCTAGCAAGGTACAAGAAATGTAAAACAGACATTGCCATACCTAGGGAACACGATCGAAGCAAAGAGCAAGAAAATAAAAGGAGGTACACGGAGGGGGACCCTAATACATCATCTGGAGAAGAGGCTTAGAGAGAGAAAGAGAAAACCACTTTAGAGGGGCTAAGCCCCCTAATCTATTGAACATTGCCCCTTTGTGGTCTTGCGTCTTCTTGCTTGCATCATTGCATTTTTTGCTCATGCCTAGAAGATAATGCCCTTGCTCTAAGCATTCTCGCTCCATGCGTGTACATGCAAGAAATAAGGAAACAAGCCAGTAGACAAGCAAATGAAGAAATAAAGAGAGTAGGGAGAGCATGCAAAGAACATACTGACAAAGAGAGCCAAATAGGGGAAACAAAGCATGCTAAACATATGAGAGGGCAAACAAGCATGTTATCGAGCAAAAGAGGGTGTCCTAGGAGGACAAATGTAGGTTTGGATCGAGTGTCCATAGTTCCATTGGATTGGAGTACGGACGACACACATACTCACGCATGAACCTGTAGGCAAGTGTGCAAAAGATGCAAGGAAGCAAAGAAAGCCAAACAGGTGGCGCAAAGCAAGCAAGGCAAGCATATTAACATTGCACGGAGTGGAGAAAGGTGTGTATTGAGCACACCGACACCACAGAGGTGTATCTCATAAGCGGCTACACCTGATCAATCCCTAAGAGGGATGGATGCAATTGCACAAGCAAACCCACAAGGGGGCACAAAGCATGGCAAAGCCTAAATCAAGCATAGGCATAAAGCATAGAAGCAACCAAGAAAGCAGTCAAAGCAAATAGGAAAATGATCCAAACCCTTTAATATAGGCCTAGGTGTATAGATGTAGGCCTAGACCACAGGATCTAGATCTACACCATACTAAAAGGGCCAAAACACAAGGAAGAGTGACATCAAGAGAGAGAAAGGCTTTTGAAGCAAATGGCATAGAAACCAACATATAGATCTAAGCACACAAACATGGCATGGAGCACATAAACATATAGATCTAAGCATAGGCACATAGATTTAAACATAAACATGTAGATATAAGCAAAAACTGTTGGAAAAATTGGTTTTGCATCTCATACAAAACCCACAGCGGAAGCAACACAAAGACCGACTTCATTCGTGTGAGATAACATGCAATATCTAGAATTTTATAAACAAAGAATAGAAAGGCATACCTTGATGCAGTGAAATTCAAAATAAAAGAAGTTTGAACTTGGGAAGACTTTCAATCTTCACCCCAATTCCACATATGCCCAAGATGTGTGGTCTCTCAATGTGTTATGTACGCATTTGTTCAAGAGAGAATATGTTTTGAGAAAATTGTATTTTTCTCTTTTAATCGTACGTTCGTTTTTAATTGTCAAAAGTATTTACTTTATTTAATAACTCTTATTAAATAAATAGCTGATTATCTAATTGGGTAGCCTTTTGGGCAAGCTTAATTGGGCTTTAGTGTGTGGCTTGGGATGGGACCAAACGGACAAATTAAGCTCTAGCTCTAATGGCTTCGGGCTTATCTGTCAACTCTTGAGAAGCCCATGACAAGCCCAAAGTTACCATTAATTATATTTAATACCACTATATAAATATAATTGCACTCTAGGCTTTATTAATAAAATTAAATCCCAAGACTTAATTATCTAAACAATTAACCCCTTCATGAAAATATTCGTAGTAATACAAAGTCATAATATATAACTACCACTTTAAAAATTACTAACTCTTGATCCTTGAGTACCCGATTTAATCCTTTAAGTTATTCATATATATTTATGAAATCAAATTTCATAAAATATAAACTTTAGTAACTCTTTACTAAAGTGGTTAGGCCTAACACTTTGAATAACCAAACTTATTAAATTTATCTCAAGAAAATATTTTATATCTCTACAAAGAGACTATGAATTCCATCTTGAGAATATGTGTTCCTTTAGCATTATGTGTGGCTGCCCAACATACTGAGGTTTTGACCATTGAATTAGATCTCACTCCTGATATATCAAACTCATCTACATTTCATGATCGGGTTCACTATCCTCTCAAGATTGAGAGTTTATGTAAATGAAAGTCGTGAGATTTATTATCCAGTTGGCAGTCGTTAATAAAATAATTAATTTCACAACAGTTCAGTTCAATATGTCTTATACACTTAAGACACATCAACATATCAACTAGAAGTCTCCACTTCTATGATCAAGACAAACCATCTTAGTTGACACATTATACTCTTCACAGATGAAATACCCAATTTCATCGCCGACTACAAACTAATGTTTTGAGTTTACAAAGAACTTGTGATTTATATCTTCTGTGACTAAATCACATACTATGCATCTCAATGACTATATGATAATGTCCAAATATTCATGCTACCATTATTTTAGATAATAAAACAACTTCATTATTTATAACATAATGTCATACATAATATCATATACAGCATCATACAATAGGATTTTAGGGTACTAATCCTAACAAAAACATGGAAAAGAACACATAAACACATAAATCTAAGCACAAACATTAAATTTAGACATATCCTAGCCCAAGAAGGCTAGACCAACAACATCAAAGCGATAAATCATGGCAAAAGTAAGGAAACATGCTTGAAAGATATGCTAGGAAGCAAGAACATACTAGTGAAAGCAATAAAACATATTATGGAGAACAAGAGAAAGCTAGAAAAAGTGTTAACACCTTATTTTGCAATCTGCATTTAACCTCACATGGAGGGTAAAAGTGTAATTTCACATTGAAAATAGGCATCTTAATTATGGCAATTATATCCTTAATTTAATTTCATCAAAATGATCTTGATGTGTTAACGATCAAATTGATTGGTCATAAGCCCTAATCGGACCATCAGACCATCAAATTGAAAGTTATCATCAAATCAAGTTTTAATGGCCGAGATGCACTATCACAAATTGAGTCCGACTATATGTGATTATGAATAATTGATTCCACTTGGTTATAATTATAATCAACTTGAGATTAATGACATGTCATAATTTGATTAGATAGGACTACATCTTATGGTAAGGTTGCACACACTTAATTAATTAGATAGTCAAATCCTTGAATCTAGGATATCAGCAAACAATGGACCAACTATGTATTCAGTGGAGTTATGGTGGAAGAATAGTTGAGAAGAGGAACGTAGGCAGTGGTGTCTGAAATTGAAGTTGGCAGACTAGTCTAATTAATTGAGGAGACTAATAGGTAGGACTCTGATTGTTTCATTGTCTATGTAACTATGCAAGGCTGATATTGGTTCTTCAACTTTTGAGCTGCCTATTATTTCTTCTAAACTTCAAATGCAAGAAACTTTACTCTTTTTTTTTTAAATAGATTCACTTGCTGTACTTGAATGTTGTATATTGCTTTCTATTTAGGTTAGAATTGGTTGTTATAGTGTAAATTGTAAAAGTTAACCATAGTATCAACATGTTGCGGTTTTAGCTGGGCTACTCAAAATTCTCTCTTCTTATTCTTCTTCCAAATCCTTTGTATCAATATGTTGCGGTTTTAGCAGGGCTACTCATTCACAGTGTTGGCAGCAAGCTCGGGGACTTCTCTGCCACCTTCACATTATGTCACCTTCCCTCTTCTCTCTTAACTCTTCAAGAACTTCATCAACTATTACCTCACCATCCTTATCTGCGGCAGATATTAATTCTCTTTAAGATATATATATATATATATATATATATTTAAAGACCTATAAAAAAACATTATTAACCAATTGTTTTTGGATCAAGTTGCATACTCTTGCTTCATAAATAAATGTGGCCAGGAAGGGATATCATGGTTTTTTTAAAATTCTACTTAACCTACTCCTTACTAGAGACTTAAAACCCGACTCTTGTACATTCGAGTAACCATCATGGTACGCGGTGGTCACATCACGGGTTTAATTGGGATGTAGTTTATGAGTTAATTTTTTATTTGTTTATCAGGAGTGGTTTATGAGTTGTATTAAATGAACAACAAGACGAATGCAATATAAAACCTTGGTCAATAACAAATAAAACCTTGCAAAAGCTTATACACCTCAGATGTTTATGGGCCCATTTGATACGTGTGTTTAAACAACAATTTTCAATTTTTTTTGGAAATATGTGTGGGTAAAAAAGTATATAAAAATGCATGTAATATTGTTTAAAAACTAAAAACATGTGTTTAAAATTATGTACCAAACAACCCCTATATAACTCGGAGCCAGTAATGTACCTTGATCAGTGGAAGAACTGAGATGGCTAGGCAAAAAAAAAAGCCCACTGTGCCAAATTTTGAGAAGCTACTACTTACTAGTCTATACGGTTTACAGTCCAAAAAAAAAAAAAAATTGTTAAAAGGGCTGCCCCACCAACCTAAGCTGAGCTGGGTAGCAAATTAGCAAATATTAAAACTAAGGGGCTGTTTGGTTTTTTTTTTTTTCATCACTCATCACTCCTCACTCAATTTTCATCACTTAAAATACCCCAATTTTCTATACCCATTTGTTTGGCACACTATTTTCAGCTTCTCATCACTCAATTTTTTCTACTTTTTATGGGACCCATATTTGAGCATCATGTCATAAGTTCTATTAGCCTACCTGCCTCACCCTCACTTTTCATTTCATTTTCTTCCCCTTCAGTCACCATTGCCATGTTGCTCTCCCAACACAAACCCGAAACCACCTAAGATAGAAGACAACGCCGATCTCTTCCGACGTGTAGCGGCAGCGCCAATCTCCCACCTTTTCAACCCAGCGACACCGATCTCCCACCTTCTCCACCCACCGTCACCAAGGCTTGATTTTTCATAGATCCCTTAAGTTTTATCGATGAAAATGGAGAAGAAAAATAGCAAATTCTTGATAACCATAACTCTGTTTGGTGCAGATCTGTGGGTATATCGGTTTGGTGCTAGTAATCTTTGAATGGGTTTGGTGCTTGTAATTTGTGGGTATATGGGTTTCCTTTGAATGGGTTTGGTGCTTGTAATCTGTGGGTATATGGGTTTCCTTTGTATGGGTTTGGTGCTTGTAATTTCCTCTTTCATTCATTGATTTTCCAATTCGGTGAAAAGAAAAAAGAAAAAAGTTGCAACCAAACCCAGAAACCAACATGAAAAGGAAAGAAAAGAAAAAAAAATTGCAACCAAACCCAGAAACCCACATAAAAAAAAAAGAGACAAAAAAAAGAAAAAAAAAAGGGGAGAACCCAAGCTCAAACCCAGTGAAAAGGAATGGAAAAAAAAATAAAAGAAAAAAGAAAAAAATTGCAAGCAAACCCAGAAACCAACGTGAAAAGGAAAGAAAAGAAGAAAAAGAAAAGAAAAAAAAAAGGAGAACCCAAGCCTAGAAACCCAGTGAAAAGGAATGGAAAAAGAAAAAAGGAAAAAATTGCAACTCATCAAAAGCTGTTGAAGAAAACCCAGTGAATGGAGATGAGATTTGAGAGTGTGATCTGCTTTACTGAAGAGCCATTGAAGAAGACCCATCAAAAGCAGCGCCTGGGTGTGATGTTGCTCTGACCGTGGATCCCATGATGTGGATTTAATTACAAAAATGCCATTGAAAACTGAGTTTTGGAAATTGAAAACACTTAAAATGTGCATTCAGTTTCCATAACTCATCACTCAAAAATCAGAAAATTGAGTGATGGAAACAAAACTGGGTTATGATGCCAAACACACTTCTCAATTGTGGGACCCATATATTTTGAGTTATGGGTGATGGAAACAGAGTTATGAGTTATGGAAATCATAAATCCAAACAGCCCCTATGATACTTTTGTAGATTCTAAATTCTAATATCCTCCTCCATTGAGGATGCCCAAAAAAGAAAAAAAGAAAAAAAAAATAAGCAGTATCGAAAACAGGATCAGTACGTTTGAAGCATCTCTTTGAAAATTACTAGTTTTTTAGACCCATCTTTTATCTGCATTAAGATAATTAGCCACTTATTCTATTTAAATGTTCATACAAAATTTTTTATCTACTTTAGTATAAATTATTTTTTTTATTTTTTTTATTTTACATACTCACTTTACAAAACACTTTGTAGGGATAAGGGCCCAAGATTGTATATTAGGCCTTGGGCCTTGGGTTGAGGACGTTGGTTGGTCCGAGAATGAATAAACAGTTGTGGAGGTATTCAGCTCAGAATCCCAAGAGTAGGTTGCAAACAGAAAGGTTGGGGAAGGTAGTTCGAGGAGTATCTCCTCGGATGAACAAAGCACAGATCGAATGTATATCCTATCGTTCAAAGTGACCTTTTGGAAAATTCCACTGATAGGGATGTGCATTATGAGCGTACAAAGGGGGATGGAAGCTCAGAAATATCTAAGATAAAGCTGCTACCACCGCATTGAATGTTTTGTAGCTAGCTCTATGGCCGCATTAATAAGGAAGTGGTCTTTGAACAATGTTTTTCAGCCTTATAGCTACCCCCAAAGACTTCAGGAAGGTGCTGATGGGACGAGTATCAACACTGACCATCTGGCAAGCACGTGGAGGGTAGTGATGAAAATGGAAGATAGTATAAAAAAAGGAGGCAAAGAGAGAAGGGGATTGAAATTAAGAGAAAAAAGACTGTAGCAATCACAAATTGCATTTGTAACCAAACTTGAGAGAAATATATAAGAACCAGTCTCCTCGGACTTTGCCGAGGAAAATCTTCTTTAATTTAAACTTGTGTATCTTCATTCTTTTGTCATCAAGGCCTACTTTATTTATTGTCTAATTCACTAAAGCCCAATTTTCCAACCCACTCTCTACAATGTTTTGGGTTTTTTGGGCCTTAGTCCATCCATCTTGTGGGCTAGGAATTCAAATCTGGTTCTTACACACTTTATATCTTATCAAAAAACAAAAATCTCTCATCAGATTATCTATTTTACACTATATTTTATTAAATTATCAATTTTTCTTGATTTTTTTTTTACATTATTTCTCTTTATTCACACAACAATCACTATCTACTTGACTACATTCTTCATTTATCCTCTAGATATGTAAAATATTGAATAAATAAATAACTAACTGTTAAATATAATAGTGGACTGTAAATTTTTACGGTTACTATAACAATCATGTATATATACACAACTTTGTATAATTTAACGTGAGTGAATTTTGGGTTTAGTTGACTAAAACGAGGTACTTTTTCTATTATACAAGCATTGATGCAAGTGTTCTAGTGTGTGTTTGGAATAGGGTTTTTTTTTTTTTTTGGGACACTTTCATTTGTGGGTTTATTTTGGGTAAGCAGAACTTGCTTTTACCAAAAAAAATTTATAATCAAATAAGTCGATAAATATAAATTTACCCAAGTGGACTTTTTTATGCATACATAATTAGAGAGAAGAGGATGCAACACAAAGAAATAAAGAAATAAAGAAATAAAAGTATTGGAATATTAATTAAATGATTAAATTAATAATTTAAATAAGTGAAAAATATTGAAGCAAATTTAGACCTCTTAAACCAACCAGATTAACCTAGTTAATTACCCAAGTGATTAACTTAGTCCAATTCATGCAAATCTAGGTTAACATAATTAAATAATCATATCAAGATATAAAGCAGCAGAAAAAATAAATAACACAATGATATGATGACCCAGGAAACCACACGGTAATAACCTGGAGAGGATTTGACCTAGCTATCCTTAAGGTAATCCTGAATCCACTATGAAAGAATCGAAGTTCATACAAAAGGACTTACATGCTCCCCGCTTGACTTCCTAATGCTACCCACCTGTAGAACTTACTGACACGACCATGTGCAAGCTCCGAATCCACAGACTCCTTCTTTCTTGGATTCTTCAATCAGCTACAAGCTCCCCGCTTGTTTATCTTTAAGCTCCAATAGTAGCAACCAAGTTGATCATTAAGATGTTGAAATAATCTCTACCTTGAAAACCATAAGTTTTATGTAAAGGAAAGCTCCTCAAAGATCTCACAAGAGATTCACACAAAACAGAAAAGTATGAGCAACAATACAATCTGAACAACCTTCAAAAACGTGGCTAGGGTTTTGTTTAAATACCTAGGGTAAAAACATAAAACCCTAAACATTTAATGAAGTAGGGCTGAGTTGAAAATTCTGCAGAAAAAACAATCTGGCCGACTTTCGATCGATCGAGTCTATTTTTCGATCGATCGAGCCAGGCTAAAAGTAACAAAAACTTCTGTAGCCACTCGATTCCAACTTTACAATAATTAATCAACTTTGAGCAAGCCTAAACAAGACTAAACATATTGTTTTGATCATGGTTTGCCAACATTACACATTAGAGTTCTAAATACAGTAAATCCTAAGTCTATAGAACCTAACAAACTCTCCCTTTGGCAATCCGTGACAAAACACAAACTATAAGCTCAAAGTGTACAAATAACAAGCCCTTTACAAAAAATAATGCACATAAAACACAATTCAATCCTAACTACTATCCATCAGTTGCAAGTGTAGACAGCAGCCAAATCGAATCAACCCGTATATTCCTGAAACACTCAACAAACGCATAAACGCATGTGTGACAGAAAAACAGTAAATCAACAGATATGTAATCTAACTCTCCCCCTAAGTTAGATACACCAAAAATTAAAAGCATTCTTGAAAGTTCACACAACACATAATAAAGACATATATCAATGAATAACTCATAAATATAAATCAATAAGCAATGAACACAGAATCAAGAATCATATATCAAAAATGTATTTCCTAACAAGAATAGCCCAAAAGAAAGTATACATGGTGAAGCACCTAGATACAATCTAATATAAAAAATCTCCACTAGCTCCGCAAAAAGAAATAAAAACTCCCCCTAACTACAAAAACTCCTCTACGAGTCTCCAAACTCTACTCCCCCTTTTTGTGACGGAATGCCAAAGGACAATCAACGAAGATGCGCCAAGTTAGCTCTCAGAGCACGAATCTCATAAAGCAAGTCCACCAAAATCTGACCATGAGCCGCCTGAACGGTCATGACAGTCTCCAAGGTATGATGTACATCGAAGTCATCCGAAGGAGGTGGAGGAACAGCAGCAGCAGCAGCACCAATAGGATCAGGAATAGCCTCACGAGTAGGACCTGTAGAAGAAGAAGGGGGTGCGGTACCAGAAGGCTCAGACCTAGAGTGTTTAGAGCCAGCTTGAAGATGAATAGCCCTTTGTCTAAGGAAAGAAGCACCTATGGGAGCAATCATATGGACGGGCTCAGAAGAAGGGAAATCATCTAAACCAAGATAAAACAAAATCCTATGAATAAAGATAGGATGAATAAGAGTGTGAGATGTGGATGAACTCCTATACACTTTGTTCAAAGAACGAAGAAACAAATGAGGAAAACTGATAGAAGCATCAGTGACAAGAGCGTACAAAAATACACACCGCTCAAGAGAAATGGTGTGAAGATGAGAAATGGGCCAAAAAGAATGACACGCTATCCTAAAGAAAAGATAGATAGTCTCAGGAAGCTCAGCAGTGGTGATTCGAGGATCAGAACCCTACTGGATAGAAGACCCAGTGATGTAAGACATGACATCACTCAACAAAGGTGACTCATCATAAAGGTAAACAGGGTGCTGGACCAAAGGTACCCCTAGAGTATCAGCCACTACCGTAGGAGTAATGACATACTCTACGCCTCGTATCCAACTCTTAACTAGAGTGTTGGAATCATAGACGCGAATAGAGATGTTCGAAAAGAACTCTCTAATCAGGGTAGTTAGAGGAGGAGGATCAGAAACATCCAATAAAGGTAACCAGCCCCGATGCTCAAAATTTGCCCTAATGGCAGGATCAACCTCATCTAATATGACAGAACGCTCAGCCCAAATTTTTCTCTAAAGGTTCAGCTTCTCAAAAGTTTCTTGGTTTTTTTCACTCGGAAATCTCTCACAGTCAAAGGAAGGTAGGGGAGGTGAAGGAGAGGGAACAGATCTACTGGCTCTAGTCTTCCTAGGCATGATGCTAAGGAGAGGACAGAGACATAAAGAGAACCAAAAGAACAACAAAAAACAAAACCAAGAGCAGACTGCAAATTAGCACATAAATAGATAAAAAAAAAAAAAAAAATCTATATGATGCATGAACAAATAAAATGTCATGATGCATGATCAGTAACAATTAAGTTCAATTAAAAGGTTAGATTAACAAAATTGGCTTGAACATAGGGTTTCTAACAAAATCCCTAAAATTGAAGAACCACTTGATGTAATTTTGAAAACAAATTGATGAATTGAGCATCACAGAACACAACACACAGATTATAATGCTCAATTACATTAAAACAACAAGCCAATTTCATCAATTTCAACCTAATTGAACAAAATCCCCAAATCGGATCCAATACAAACCCTAGAATTTTCAATTCTTCACAAACCTCAAAATTGATCAAATTAAACCATCAATATAGTGTCTATATCATGTCCCCACAAAAACCCATTGATCAATTTCATAAAAAAAGGCTTTGAATCAACAAAAATCCCAAAATATGTATAGTCCGAAAATCACCCTCAAATGCATGGATTTATGCATGAAAACATGAAAATAACTTCAAAAGGAAGGGTATTAAGGTCTTACCGGCTTGAGGAGAGAGAAACCTTGTAAAGAAATCGGAGGAAAACGACAAAAATCTCTTGGTGGAGCCTAGCCGAGTCGGAGAGAGAAAAAAAGTTTGAAAAACTTTTTGAAATAAGAACTTTGAAAAAGTCAGATCTAGTTTTTTAAAAAAGCTTTTTCGCAATCTTCGATCGATCGAATCAATCCGAGACTCATAAAAAAAATGAAGCTTATTTTTGATCGATCGAAAAACAGTTTGGATCGATCGAATCAGGCAGAGGCTCACTAAATTTTGAAAAAATCACAGGTTTTGAAAAACAACAACCATATTTTGAAAGCAACTCCGCAAAGCATTAAAATTGAAGAAACAAAATGCATGTGTATGAGATGGAATGCTATTTCAAAAACCCAAAATTTCAAACCCAAGTTTCTCATAGCAAAGTTTCAATCATTCTCCCTTTCAATTCTTCAAAACAACAAAATATGTTGTGCACAATTCTCAAGATATTTTCAAACTTGGTTGGTCAGACCAAAAACACACACACTAACATGTACAATGTTTAACAAAGAGTAGCTTATGTAGTGTGTGCTACTAGTAAAACTTGAGATACATGTGAGGTGATATGTGAATAGCAATTAAACACAAAGTCTACATAATTCATCACATAGAATTTAAAAGAGACTATCACCAAAAGAGTTACATCATATAACTCCCACATCTCCTAGAACAAAAGCTTGCAATCATGTAAGTTTCTTGAATTTTTGCCTCTTAATTATGTGAATTGACATCAAGCCTAATAGTACACACCAGTTTTCATTAAGTGAATTGGCATCAAACCTAATAGTACACACCGGTTTTAATTATGAGATTTAACGAGACTACACCTTATGTTCTTTTTGTGCATGTGCTACACTTTCTCGAACACAAAATCTTATGATATGCACTAAGGTGTTCATGATTGGCTAGTGAACAGTGGTGAGATGGTTATTTATGTATTTCTCAAAAGGATCAAGTCCGACAGTCAAATAACATGTGACTTCAAGATTAAGACAAAGTGATAAACACCATAAACATCTTTCCCACACAATATGCACTACAAAGCTTCAACTAGTCAAGTGCAATAAATAAGCTCATCAAAGCTAAACAAGGTACACAAGACATGACATGTGTAAATAGATTGACCAACCTTGTTTTTCAAAAATCAAGAAAAATTGTGTCAAACATAGTTTTTGCTTCCTCTTTTTTTATTTTTTTTTATTTTTTTATTATTATTATAAGAGAAAACAAATAAATCCTAGAATGACATGCATGAATGTAATGCAATGCAAGTCCTAGAACAAAAACACAAAAAACCAAAGAACAATGGTCATAGAAGAATAGAGCAATGAAGCACAAGGACCATGTCAGAAAGACTCAATTAGATTGAGTCTTTTGCATCCAAAACTTTTTAGATGCAACACGAGCATTGGAGTTCTTATTCACATTCAAGTGATTCCCAACTCCAGGATTGGAATAAAGGTTTAACGCCTTTACCAATTCACCAATTAGTGCCATAGGATCTTGTGCTTGAGGCACAGACACTTTTGGTTTGTTTGCTCTCATAGCAGCATGAAGCTTGTAACAGTTAGGACGAATGTGTCCAGACTTTCCACAATAATGACAAACCCAAACAGGTTTACCATGCATCTTGTCCTTAGGTTTGGTAGGCTCCTTAGGTTTAGATTCTCTCAAATCAACCCTAATCTTCTTAGGTGTTGAAACTTCTACAGGTTTAACAGCCTCACTCACACCCTCACTCACAGAAGGTTCAGAAGAAGATGAAGGAACAAAGATCATGGAATGGGGTGCAGACACAAAGATGCTCTCAACAAAACCTAAACCTAATTTGTCAGAAGGATACTTTTAAACACTCAACATTTGATCAAGTTTAGAACTAGCAGATCTAGCAGCAGATAAATCAAGTTCTCATTTCTTTACTTTATCAATCAACATCATATTTTTAGTTTTCACATTGTTCAAAAGATCATTAGCATCAAATAACTTAACAAGCAAATTTTTCTTATCAAGCTCAAGAGATTCAATTTCTTCAGGCCAAGTTCAACATTCATAGCATCCTTTGCAGTAACTTTGCAAAGTTTATTATAGGCCTCTTGAAGATCTGCGTTCTCAGAGAGTTTCCCATCAGAAGGGTTCTCCTCAGTAGATATACTTTCATTGACTACAGTAGTAGCAGTGAAAGCAATGAAGTTCCCATCCTCGTCACATCCAGACTCATCATCAGAAACCTCATTATCACTAAGGGTTATAGCCATAGCTTTGCCCTTAGACCTCAAGAATGTTGGACATTCAAATTTAACATGACCATACCCTTGACAACCAAAGCATTAAGCACCCAAAGAATTGTTGGAAGATTGACATACTTTTTCTCTAGGTTTTTCAATGTTGCTAACCTTAATGAGATCACTCTTCCTAAAATTTCTAGGTTCAATAGTGTTTGTATTCCTTGCCCTCCAATTTGTATTCCTAAGAAAGTTTCTAAAATTCTTGGCAAGGTAAGCTATCTCTGTAGCAGAGAGCTCATCATCAAATCAACCAGCATCAACATCATCAACAGACTTAAGAGCCATTGATTTGGATTTGTTAATTTTGGGTAGGTCTAACTCATAGGACTGAAGAGATCCTATAAGTTCATCCACAGGGATGGAGTTCACATCCTTACTTTCAGTAATGGCAGTCACTTTGGGTCTAAAGTCTTCAGTTAAAGATCTAAGTTTCTTCCTAACAATTTTAGGTTGATCATAGACTTCACCCAAATTAAAAGCAGAATTAATAATATCATTCAGTTTGGCATAAAATTCATCAAAGGATTCATCATCAGACATCCTAATGCTTTTAAACCTAGAAGTTAAGTGCTGCAGCTTATTTATTTTGACAGCCTTTGTGCCTTCATGCACAATTTGGAGGATTTTCCAAGCAGTATGAGCAACCTCAACATTTGAGATTCTCTTAAATTCCTCCATAGAAACAACATTAAAGATGGCATTCATAGCTTTGCTATTAAATGTAGTTGCTTCTTTTTGAGAAGTTTGCCACCCACTCACAGGAGTAGTGGGCTTCTCCCATCCGTACTCAACGAAATTCCAAACTCTCTCATTAATGGATTTCAGGAATGCTTTCATCCTTACTTTCCAATAGGCATAGTTATTCCAGTCAAAGTGAGGAGGAATAACAAGAGAGTGTCCGTGTTCCATGACAACAGGGGTCAAGGATCAGCTCAAAGATCAAAGGATCTAAAACAGAAGAGCTACCCGCTCTGATACCACTTGAAGGAAATTTAGACCCCTTAAACCAACTAGATTAACCTAGTTAATTAGCCAAGTGATTAACTTAGTCCAATTCATGAAAATCTAGGTTAACATAATTAAATAATCATATCAAGATATAAAGCAGCGGAAAAAATAAATAACACAATGATATGATGACCCAGGAAACCACGCGGTAAAAATCTGGGGAGGATTTGACCTAACTATCCTCAAGTTAAATCTTAATCCACTATGAAAGAATCGAAGTTCATACAAAAGGACTTACAAGCTCCCTGCTTGACTTCCTAATGCTATCCACCAGTAGAACTTACTGACATGACCACGTGCAAGCTCCGAATCCACGGACTTCTTCTTTCTTGGATTCTTCAATCAGCTACAAGCTCCCCGCTTGTTTATCTTTAAGCTACAATAGTAGCAACCGAGTTGATCATCAAGATGTTGAAATAATCTCTACCTTGAAAACCCTAAGTTTTGTGTAAAGGAAAGCTCCTTAAAGATCTCACAAGAGATTCACACAAAACAGAAAAGTATGAGCAACAATACAATCTGAACAACCTTCAAAAACGTGGCTAGGGTTTTGTTTAAATACCTAGGGTAAAAACATAAAACCCTAAACGTTTAATGAAGTAGGGCTGAGTTGGAAATTCCGCAGAAAAAATAATCTGGCCGACTTTCAATCGATCAAGTCTATTCTTCGATCGATCGAGCCAGGGCGAAAGTAACAAATACTTCTGCAGCCACTCGATTCCAATTTTACAATAATTAATTAACTTTGAACAAGTCTAAGCAAGACTAAACATATTGTTTTGATCATGGTTTACCAACATTACATATTAGAGTTCTAAATACATTAAATCCTAAGTCTTTAGAACCTAACAACTATAAACCCTTAAGTTTGTACTCGGTAGTTTGTAAGACAGTACAAGCATTATGGATAATGTAATATAAAAAGATATATAAAAACGGGTTAATACCATCTCATGTGTTTTCCCCTAAAAATAATGTATTTTTTTTTCCAACTAACAGCACTCACAGAAGAAAAGGTACAAGGACTAAGGGGGAAGTTGAAGTGATTGTTGACCTAATAAGTCCCTACTTCGGTAGAGTATAAATTGTATTTTGTCTAACACCTTATTAGCGTTGAAAGTCAGGCTCCCTACAAAGGAGGCATCTAACATGCTTAAAAGCATTTTAGATTATAGTTTGATGTACAATAAAAAGATTATTGTTTGATGTACAACAACGATATTCCCATTCCCGTCCAATGTGATTACTATTTGATTTAAGAAACTTATTTGGAATTAATAAAATAGTATCATGTTAGCTGAAGTTTAGCATTTTTGTCCTTGGCTAAGTTCAAATTTTTATTCACAACAACTATGAATTCCTAAGTTCATTTCACCAATGAGCTATAGATTATATGACAGCTCCTCCAGTTGTAATAGTAAGATAGAGGGTGAGATCATGAGTACAAGACCCACCGGATGTGTGAGCCCCGTTTGAGCTGTTATAGATTTCATTGTGACAATTGTTTCTTCATGTGTTATCATTCTGCGGTAAATACGTTAGTAATATCTTATTGTTCAGCCGATAGGCTGTCAAGTGAGACCAGATGCATTTTTAGTGAGATTAGGATTTTAAATTGCATTAGTTACTTTCTTTTAGATTCCCAGTATGTCTGTAATCTGTTGCAGTTCAACCATCTTCTACTGAGTTCTGAATTTCTCTTGTTCAATTATTATAGCACTCTCATCAAATTTGATGCCCATACTAATATCTGAGCTTTTGTTAGACTTTCTTTTATTGCTGTAAATAGGGAATATCCTTCTACTATCAATTGCTACTGTTGTTTCTCTATAATTATATACATCAATTAATGTAATTTATGTTTGCTCTGCAGGATCTCTTAATAGAGAAAAAATGTTGACACCTTCAAAAATCCTCAAAACTGATAGTTCTACACCCGAATCAGCTGTGCACTGTCAAGGAAGCAAAATTTTGAAGCCAAACCTCAGGAATGAAGGTTCATCATCAAATTCTCACAATCTGACCCCACCATTCAGTAGCCATATAGTAGCTGCAGATCAAGAAAACACGGCTGCTGTTGTCAGACAGAAAAAGTTTAGGACGTATCTGGGTTTCATGCCTTTCTAATCTAAATTAACAGAATTTTGGTCCAAACTGCATTTGAAGGAATATTCTTCAAGTTCATTACATGATCATCAAAATAACCATGTACATGTGCTTTTAATCACATGAAGTAATTAATAATCTAACTAGTTTAGATGACTTAACTGTCATTTGATCACAAGCATACATAGATAAATATATAAAATGTCACGTAGTGGGTTGAAGAAGATTCATCTGAAAACAGTTTGGAGACATATTTTCTAAATTGTAGATCCTCCTTGTATGAAATACATGTGTACACTGTACAGTAATGTGTGTGTATTAGCAAGTACATTAATATATTTGTAAGCACTATGTTCCGTCGTTGGCAAACAATGGACCAACTGTGTATTCAGTGGAGTTGTGGTGGAAGAATACTTGAAAAGAGGAGCGGTGGCAGTGCCACACGAGCACGACCATGATCCTTATGTTGCATCCAACACACAACTTACTAGTAAATTCAATGAACAAGTATTATTGCACCCCAGCTTGAGGATTTAGTGAGAAACCTTAGTGAAATAGTTACTAAATTAGAATTGAAATCGTCGAAGTCTCACTGTTGTACATACACGTGTGAGTGAAGTCTCACATTAAACAATGATGAAAAGAATGAGTCATTAATTAACATAATTGAGTACATACTTATTGGGCTTAGGCCTTTTGCGTTTAAGTGTCTCTATACGTTATATTAAAAGGTGTTTATCTCCATAACAAGTGGCATCAGAGCTTGGAGTGGGGATAGTATATTGCACCAAGCAAGCCCATAAAACCCACACAAATGATCTTGGAAAAGGTCCAACAAAGGAATATTATTGCCAATGTGCTAGACAATGGGAGTATTATTGCCAATGGTACTAGACAACGATGAGGTGTAAGGTTCTCATCTATATATTACTAAAAGCTGAAGTGTAGGGTTTAATGTCGTTGCGCTCACGTTGCGCCACGTTAGCGGCCATGTCATCCTAATTCTTTTTTTTTTTATTCTTTTTTATTTTACCTACAATTTTAAAACAATTTTTACAAATTTCAGAATAATAAATCTCAGCCCTATAATAAATCTATATAATAAATCCCAGCCCACTCTTTATCTATTTACTTCCACCATAAAGCCCAGCCCAAGACCTTTTCAACTTAAAGGACAGATTTGAAACCGTGGAACCCTAAAGGGTTGTGCGTGAGAAGCACAGCGTGAGGACAACCAGAGAGTTTAGCGCAACGCTTCAACTCTACGGTTTCACAATAATGGTTTCAAGGACAACCAAAGAGTCTGAAAATCTCCCCACCTTCTTGCTCTACAGTTTAACAGTAACGACCGCTTTTCTGAGTTCCATCCTTGCTGTCTTCCTCTCCTCACTGTATATAAATACTTACGGAACCTGGCTGATTCGGTTGATGTGTCTCTAAACCCTAGTTCTTTTTGTGCTCCATTATTTTGCTTGATGTTTTTGGTTTCCCTTTTTACATTTTGTTACAGCCTCTTTCGTGGTGTGGTGTGGATGATTGTTATGGTTGCTGTGGTTTTTAATTGGTGCACTATCTAAAAGAAGCTACAGAAATACTACCAGTAGTTTGTCTTTTGATTTATATGGATTGGTAGTAGTGGTTTGTCGCCTGGTTTTGAACACACAACTTAGTTTCTGAGATTATAAGGAAGACAAACACACATTCAAAATTGAATCTTTATTATTGGCCCGAGAATTTGGGTCGCTGTGGGTTATCCAAGACTAATTGGTGCAGGCAGGTTGATTCAAGATCACGAGCAAATATGGACATAACAATTGTCCAAAACTGCTTGAAGTTGAATTCTGGAGAATTTGAGATGGAGTAAACCAAGCCCTTCAATTATGAATAAAGAACTTTGATTGTTGAGAGATGGAAGCTTACGTTGTCCTTGACTTGCTTAACCAATGGAATTCACTCACTGTTTGCACTCACAAATACAATAACTTTTTGTCTAATTGCATATACCTGTTCAGCCAGTTGGGAATACTTTTGTTTTTTTGTTTTTTGGTTAGCCATTGTCTTTTACAATGTATTTTCAGACTGATAGAACCTTAAGAAAAATGCCCAACACAGTGTTTATACCTTTGCATTTTCTTTTGCAAGTTGGCACAAAGCCATAGTAGGACTTTTCCTAGGTTCTTCTATTTTTATACTTTCCTTTATTACCATTTCTCTCTTCTATGTCTTATTTTTATGCTTAAGGGAGGGTTTAATTTATGAAATAGGTTATTGGTGGGATTAATACCCAATTAGTTGTGGTAAAATTGTACCTTCCGCCTTAGGCAACCGTGCCCACTGATCGATTGGAAATAACTTGGAATGTAAATGTTCAAAGCCTTGTTAATTTGCAACTTATCTTTGATTGGACTTGGAATAGCTTATCATTTATTGAAAATTTGGAATTGAAAATCCATTTTTTATGGTTGATTAATGCACTTATATTGGCTTCTTTCATTATGTTTCCCACAATATTCTTGCCAAACTGAGGTTTGCTGGACAGCAACTATAGAGCAGAATAGTGAGACTATATAAGTTGCACTTTTGGTTTGGAAGTATCAAAGGCACCGTGGAAAAGTAAGAACACTTCTAGGGGGCTTGAAAACAACTTTTTGTTGCTCTTTGGGACCACGATTTAACTTTCCCATGCATAGCACTTGGAAAATTCTTTGGATCTTTTGTGATACTTTTTCCTAATGGGCACGTCCCAAACTATTGTAGGTGCAATATTTTCCTCAAATTGAGAAGTTTTAATTAACTGCAGAATTTTTTTAAAATTTATGCCTCTTATGTCATGTCACTACTATTTAAGCACGATGAGCTAAGGAAAAAGAAATCAACATTGAGATTAGTGTCTACAAAATTTTTCAGCAACCATCTTGATGCCTTAGAACATGGTTAATTAATTATTTCCTAGATGTAGCCTTATATACATCATTAAGTTCAATAAATTATTTGATTCTCAAAAAAGTTCAGTAATGTAGTCTTCTTGTGAGGTCCATTCTGTGAAATAATTGCTACCAAAGGCCAAGCTTCAAAACATGGTTATATACATAATACATTTTGAAGTACAAAAAAACAAAACTGGTATTGCTTCACATGCTTGGCAGTGGAAGGTTTTAACACAAAGTGAAAGAGTAAAAACAAAGGTAGATTAAAAGCAAAAAAGGAGGGAGATTAAAAAGAATGAGGTTGGTCTAAGAAACTATTATAGTTTAAGTTTTTGGGTTGGTCTTACCTTGTGATATTTTAATTTTTAACGGAATTGCATAAAGACAGGAATCTCCAAATAGTCTTAGAAAAATGGGCTTCATGATACTTGTGTGGACTTACTTACCAAGTAGGAAGAAACTATAGATAGATGACATAAAATATTATATATTTTTTTAGTGTTTGAGTGTGTATTTGCATGTGAGTGTTTGTGTTCATTTATCAAAAGATTAAAAAAAAAAAAAAGTCTTGGTGTTCAATGATGTGGACACATGTCACCGTTTTAATTACTATTTTACCCACAAGTTGCTCACAAGTTACCTGTTAATTTACATGTTTTTACACTGGATTGTTTTTTCAAGTAGTAATACATTGAAAATTATTCAAAATAATAACACAATCATAAAATTAAAAAAATAAAAAAAATTTATCACGCGCAACACGCGGGTCCGCGACTAGTGAAGGATAAAAGATATGCGAGATTGACACGTAGAGACCCATGGATGATGCACTAGCGAAGGAAAAAGCCCATTACGCAAGAGGGAGTGAGTAGGATTTGTTCATGGCCCACAGAAAGGTGTTGAAGCCCATAAAGAGACAGAGACTCACATGTGAGAGGGAGATTGTTGGGTATACACGAGTGAATGAAGTAGCACATTGAATAATGATGAGAAGAATGAATGATTAATATAACATAATTGAGTACACACCCATTAGGGTTAAGCCTTTTGGGTTTAAGTGTGTCTCGATATGTTATATTAATTACTTAAGAAAACTCCTCAAGGTGTTTATCTCCCCAACATCTCTGAAGGTGGCAAATACAGATGAGATGGCTAAGCTAAGGATATAGAGGAAGAGGAATTGGAATGTGATTTTTTTTTCTCAACTTCCAAAACACGTACGATTGGTTATTAGTTGGAAAGAAAAAATAGTTTTTTTTTTTTTTTTTTTAAGTATTTGATATTGAAAAAAACCCCCTTTTTTTTTTTGAAAGTGCTTTAAAAATAAAATTTAGGAAAAAAAAGTGGGAAGAAACCTTAGTGAAATAGTTATTTGAACATAATAAATGTCAAACTCTTGGAAATTTCAATTCTTACAACTTAAAACTCTTAGAAATTCTTTGTTACACACTCACACTCATGAAGTGTTAGGGTGGACACTCAGAACTTTAAATTTGTTCTGAAAATGGACTGAAATAAATTTTAATTGAATTTTTACTATTAAGCTTTGTTTCTATCTCAATTGTAGAGCTTATTTGTAATTGCAAGCAATTTTAGAAAATGGCATGTAGATCATATATTTAAGTACACTTGCAAAGCCCTATTATATACCTTTTGAGCTTTGATCAAATAAACATTTCTTAACCATTATCAGAATCAACTATTCATGTTAACAAGTCAAACATAAAAGGCTTTTCCACATATAGAACTAGAAGATCACTTATACAACTGGAAGAACTTGTAATTGCCTACAAGTTTTGCCAATTGGAAACTTACTATCATAAACAATACAGCGCAAGCCTGCTTCCATCTAAAAAAATTAGTACGGTGTGGGTCAAACTGTGTTATTAAAACCAAAATTTGAAAACTTGTTTGATAAAGAAGTTGAAAAGTGTTCTAACCTATCACATATGACCATTTTTCATTTCACTAAAAAATCAAAAATAAAAAGAGATTTTCCCACTAAAAAAGAGGCAAAATTATTGCTCATTCAGCAGTAACAATAGCTTGTAAATATCAATAACAAAGTAACAAGAGGTTGCTTTGAATACATACGAAATATCTATTTAAATAACATATAAACTTTCTTCCAATTTTTTGTCTTAAGCCCCAAAATCAATATAATGGTACAATTTTTTTTCTCAACAAGTTGTGATCTTATCAACCAAACAATGCTTCTACTAAAATATTGATTCCTTTTTCTAAGAATTTTACCAAAGTAACCAAACAAGACTGAATTAGAACCAAAATCATAAAACATACATCCTAAGAGGTAGATCTATAAGCTAAAGAAACACAATATTATGAAGTTTTTACATTTTCAAAATTGAGTCACAAAATCCATAGTACGTCGAAATAAGAGCAAGTTAAGAATATATTGTTAGATACATTTGGAGCAAATGAAACTACAGGCCATCTTAATCTTGGCTAGTATGTGAAAGAAGACTATTGTCTAAACTGGTAAGCTTTGAAGATTAATGGATAATTATCGAATTTGTGCAAGTCAAATGAAGAAGGATCAAAGCACATAGCTTTTGCTAATTGTCAGGTCTCTAGGCAATATGAAAGGATGGTGTTTGAAGTTTTAAGATAGAGTATCTGCAGGTCATCATCAAAGGCAACAACATGTATATAATATAAACTTTTTAGGAACCTTATCTTTTCCTCATCATCAAGAAATAACACACCATTTGTTATGAAGATGTTTTTAGTTAGTGATTTTGTTGGAAAAATCTAGTTTTGTATCTCATACAAAACATACAACGGAAGCATCAAACATGGATTTATTTCATTCATGATTGATAACTTGCATTATGTAATTTCAGAATTTAAGAACAAGATTGCGTACCTTGGTGTAGTGAAATTCAAAACAAAGGATTAGAAGTACTTGGGAACACTTTTAATCTTCACTCCAATTCCACTTTACGCCCGAGAAGTGTGGTCTCTCAATCAGTTTCTAAGGGAGAATAACGAGTGGCTTCACTCACACATACACACCACTTCACAATGGTGTTTCTTTTTTTTTCTAAAAAAAAATTATGTATGTCTCTCCCTTTATATATAACTGATTATCTAATTGGGCCGGCCTATTGGGCCTTTCCAATTGGGCTTTAATGTGTGGCTTGGAGTGAGACCAAAAGGACCAATAAGACACTAGCTCCAATGGGCCTTGGGCTTTTCTGTCAACTCTTGACAAATCTAAAATTACCATTAATTATATTTAATACCACTATATAAATATAATTGCACTCTAGGCCTTATTAATAAATTATATCCCAAGACTTTATTATACATGCAACCCCTTCATAAAATATTCGTAGTAATTCAAAGTCATGAATATAGACTGCCACTTTGAAGATTACTACATCTTAATCCTTAAGTACCCGGTTTAATCCTTTTAAGTTATTCATCATATATTTATGAAATCCAATTTCATAAATATATATTTTAGTAATTTCTTACCAAAGTGGTTAGGCCTAACTCTCTGAATAACAAACCCATTAAACTTATCTCAAGGGAATATTTTGTATCTCCGTTAAGAGACTATGAATTCTATTTTGAAAATATATGTTCCATCAACACTAGATGTGGCTGCCCAACATACTCAGGTTTTGACCGTTACTTTAGATCTCACTCCTGATATATCAAAGCAACCTACATTTCATGATCAGGTCCATTATTCTCTCAGGATTAAGAGTTTATGCAAATATAAGTCGTGAGATTTATTATTCAATTGACAGTCGTTAGGAGAATAATAAATCTCACAGCGGTCTAGTTCAATATGTCTTAACTCTTAAAACATATCAACATATTAACTAGAAGTCACCACTTCCATGATCAAGACAAATCATCTTAGTTAATATGTTATAGTCTTCGCAGATGAAATGCCCAATTTCATCACTGACTACGAATTAAATTCTGAGTTTACAAAGAACTTGTGACTTATATCTTCTGTGACTAAATCACATAAATCACATACTATGCATCTCATGGACTATATGATAATGTCTAAATATTCATGTTACCATTATTTCAGATAGTAAAAAAAAAAAAACTATATGAATTACAATATTAAGTCATACATCATGTTATACATAATGTCATATATAATATAATACATAGCATCATACAATAGGATTCTAGGGCACAAATCCCAACAATCTCCCACTTGCCCTAAAGACTATTGTGCACTAATCTAACTCCCATTCCTTCTAAATGTAACTCGAAGGTCCTTTGAGGCAAGGCTTTGGTAAAGGGATCTGCTAGATTATTTGCACTTTCAATCTTTGCTACCACCACATCTCCACGAGCAATAATATCTCTAATGATGTGATACTTTCTTTCGATGTGCTTTCCTTTCTTGTGGTTCCTTGGATCTTTTGATTGTGCAACTGCAACACTATTGCGCAAAACAATGTGATGGGAACTTGTTCCATTCTCATTACACCACGGTCAGAAAGGAATTTCTTGAGCCATACAGCTTCCTTTGCTGCTTCATAAGTAGCAACGTATTCTGCTTCCATGGTGGAGTCCGCAATACAAGATTGTTTGACACTCCTCCAAGTTATGGCTCCACCTCCCAAGGTGAAAACATATCCTGATGTGGATTTTCTGAAATCTAGATCCGATTGAAAGTCTGAATCTGTATAGCCAATGGGTATCAAATCCTCACTTCGGTAAACAAGCATATAATCTCTCGTTCTCCGTAGATACTTGAGAATATGCTTTACAGCTTGCCAATGTTTTGGTCCTGGATTTGATTGATATCGGCTGACCATGCCAACTAAATAACAAATATCTGGTCTAATACAAAGCATGGCATACATGAGACTTCCTACTGCAGAAGCATAAGGAACTTGTCTCATCATATTTTCTTCCTCTTGAGTCTTAGGCCTTTGTTCATCAAACAGAGGAACTCCATGTCTGAAAGGAAGTAATATTTTCTTGGAGTTTTGCATGCTAAATCATTCTAAAACCTTATCTATATACCCAGTTTGTGATAAACCTAACATCTTATTCTTGCGATCTCGCCAAAGCTTGATCCCTAGAATAAATTTAGCTTCACCTAAGTCCTTCATATCAAATTGGCTTGACAACCAAACTTTTACTGATGACATTACACCTACATCATTTCCAATGAGTAGAATGTCATCAACATAACGCACTAGGAACATTACTACTTTATCTTGATGTCTTTTGTACACACATGGTTCATCAAGATTTTGTTCAAAACTAAATGACTTGATTGCCTGATTAAATCTGATGTTCCATGACCTAGATGCTTGCTTAAGTCCATAAATGGACCTTTTCAACTTGCATACCATATGCTCTTGGTTCTTTGCTATGAAACATTCCGGTTGCATCATATAGATTTCTTCTTCAAGATTGCCATTAAGAAATGTAGTCTTGACATCCATTTGCCAAATCTCATAATCATAATGAGCAGCAATGGATAAGAGAATTTTGATAGATTTAAGCATGGCTACTGGCGAAAAAGTTTCATCATAGTCAATACCTTCTTTTTGTGTATACCCTTTCGCCACTAGTCTTGCTTTAAAGGTTTCAACCTTTCCATCTATCCCTCTCTTTCTCTTGTAAACCCATTTGCAACCAACAGGTTTAATGCCGTTAGGCGCTTTTACAAGATCCCAAACTTGATTGGAATACATAGAATCTAATTCAGATTTCATAGCTTTGACCCAATGATGTGCATCTATATCATTCATTGCCTCTTCATAAGTGTCGGGATCCGATTCAGCCTCTTCTGAGATAGCTTCATAAGTTTCTCCTAAACCTATAAATCTAATAAGAGGCCGAATAATTCTCCCACTACGACGAGGCACCTGTGTACTAGTCATCTCATGAGTAATATCTTGTGGTGTATCTAATACAGCCACATCATCCCTAGTTTCATCCATTGGTTGTTCATTTACAGGTTCATTCATTTCAGCTAAAACAACTTTATTTCTAGGATCAAAATTATTCATATAATCATCTTCCAAAAATTTGGCATGTGTGCTAACAAACACTTTGATATCTTTATGATTATAGAATAAATAACCCCTTGTTTCCTTTTAATACCCTAAAAACATGCATACTTCGGTTTTAGCTTCCAACTTATCAGACTTCCTTTTCAACACATGTGCTGGACATCCCCAAATGTGGAGATATTTCATACTAGGCTTACGCCCAATCCACAATTCCTTAGGTGTGTTGGGAACAGATTTTGATGAAACTAAATTCAAAATATGCATTGCAGTTTTTAGTGCATATCCCCAAAAAGAAACTGGTAAAGTTGAGTAACTCATCACGGACCTAACCATTTCCAAAAGAGTCTTATTCCTTCTTTCTGCTACACCATTCTGTTGGGGAGTTCTAGGTACAGTCAATTGGGATATGATCTCATTTTGAGTTAAGTAATCCTTGAAATCCCCAAGAAGGTATTCACCACCACGATCAGATCGGATGGCTTTTATGTGTTTACCTAATTGATTCTTAACTTCAGCCCTAAACTCTTTAAACTTTTCAAAGGCTTCGGACTTCCGTCTCATTAGGTATACATAACCATATCTTGAGTAATCATCGGTAAAAGTGATGAAGTACTCATAACCTCCTTTTGCTTGGGTTGACATAGGACCACATACATCTGTATGAACTAATTCAAGCAATTCTTGGGCTCTTCTACCTTTTGCATTAAAAGGTCGTTTGGTCATTTTGCCTTCCAAACAAGATTCACAAACTGGAAATTCATCAAAGTCCAATGGCTCTAAGAGTCCATCTTTGATCAGTCTTTGAATTCTGCTTGGATTAATATGACCCAAACGCAAGTGCCAAAGATATGCTTCATTAGTAGAAGGAAACTTTCTCTTTAATGATTTTACATGAGAGTTATGATCTAATTCAGAATTATGTAATTCATGCTTATCAGGAGTTAAAATATAAAAACCATCCACAATATTGCCAGAACAGATAAACACTTTATCCTTCTTTATTACAACATTGTCTTTTAGGATAAATATAATATCCATGTTTACCTAAATAAGTTGCAGAAATTAAATTTCTACGAACATTAGGTACATACAAACAGTCTTCCAATATTAAAACTCTAGATTCAAAACATAAATTAAACACTCCAAGAGCTACAACTGGAATCCTACTCCCATCAGCCAAGGTAAGAAACATTTCCCCTTCATTCAGTTTTCTAGTATCCTGAAACCCCTGCAAGGATTTGCAGATATGATTAGTACAACCTGAATCCACACACCAGGAATCTGTGGGATTCTGTACCAAACATGTTTCAAGAAGGAATGTACTTTTCATACCGTTATTCTTGGCAGCCTTAAATATTGGACAATTCCTCTTCCAATGTCCTTTCTCACCACAATGGAAACACTTTCCTTTGGTTTTCTTTCCTTTGTTGGCAACTCCTAAGGCAACTTGTTTACCATCTTTCTTGGAGAAGTTCTTCTTCTTCTTCTTCTTCTTCTTCTTACCTTTGCCTTTCGACTTAGGTTGAGAAGTAGAAGCTTCACCAACATTGGTTTCAACACTAGAAGTACCAAGGATGCCTTCCGCCGCTACCAACTCATTCATCAATTCAGACAATGTATAAATCTTTTTGTTCATATTATAGTTAAGTCTGAATTCCTTGAATGATTCTGGTAATGACTGGAGTATCATATCCACCTGGGATTCTCCATCAATATCGGCACCTAAAACTTCCAATGTATTCAGATTAGAGATCATCCTAAGACAATGCTCCCTTACTGAAGTACCTTCAGCCATTTTGATATTATAAATCTGCCTTATAGTTTCTTGCCTTGCAGAACGGCCTTGCTCACCAAACATCTCCTTCAGACTTAGCATAATGTCCGAAGCTAGTTCTACATCCTGCATTTGATGCTGTAGAACATTTGAAATAGATGCTAGGATATAGCACTTAGCCATCTCATTAGATTTCTGCCAAAGATCATATCGCTGTTTTTCCTCAAGAGGAGCATCTAATGATGGAAAGCTAGGACATGGTTGAGTAAGTACATATTTGTGTTCTTCAGCAGTAAGAACAATGTCCAAATTTCTTTTCTAGTCAACATAGTTAGATCCAGTCAGTTTGTTTTGATTAAGAATAGTAACAAGTGGGCTAAATGATGTCATGATTTTAAATCTGAAAATAACAAACATGAATATAATAAGTAAACTAGACATTATCAATTTAGCATATAAACATATAATATGGAATCTTATAAAACCATAAAATAATATATGCAACGACAAACCAATCCATGTCTATAATTCCTTGGTAGCAAGTTTATTATAAACACATTAATTGATTGAGAACTATTCTCATTATTAGTGCTATCATGATAACTCTTATCATACACTAATAATATGCCGTATTATCTTTAGCCTCTAAATGATAATGACATAGCTCCTTTGGGAGGTTAACATTACATTTAGTCTAGTATATACCATTATCTAGAATCATGTGTAGCCACATTTCATCTCCCTTATAATGTTTAAACTTGTAGTACCATGGAACAAAACACCCTCCTTTGGGATCGCGAGGCATATACGCCAAGACGAGGTGCTTGTCCACACTACTTTAAACAGGTTAGTTCAATCTTGTAGTACTTGAACACCCTCCTTTGGGATCGCAAGGCATATACGCCAAGACGAGATGCTTAACCACACTACTATGAACCGATAATGGAGGCCGTGAGATCCAACCTTTGTATCTCTCTCCCACTAGATATTTTAAATTAAAGGTTTTTAAGATCAAGAACCATAATAATGCTAGAAACCCTTGAAAACATAATCCTAATCTCATTAGGAATAAATTTCATTAAATGAATAATTTAATCCTAGCATTAATATATATAAATATATAAACCAAGGCAAGCAACAATATGATGAATCCTTTATAAAAATTTGCATATAAACCCATATATATATCAAAAAATATACGGATTCAATGTAAATTGTATATAAAGCATTCAATACATACAAGGCACATATTACATGCATATAATAATCAAACCATGCAAGCCTTACATATATTTGTATCCAAGCGGTGCATTAACATCCAAGCCATGCAATGAAGAATCCAAGTTGTGCAATGAATTGATACATGCAAATGATAGTTATTTGAATAACTATATCCAAAACATAAACTTGAAGACGGTTTGGATATATCGGTTAGAGCATTAGAATAACTACCCTTCATTTCAATAACTACCATTGACAATAACTACTTCACGCACATGATGATTATTACAATTAGATTCATATAACCATATCCAGGCAATTACTAAGACACGGCACCATCCAATAAGTAAATATTAAGCCAAGATGTCCATTCCGAACAAACCAATGCAATACAATTGTTATCATCATGAACGATTATCCTTGGCAATGAAATTCTTTAAAAAGAATTTCTCTTAGACAATAACTACTTTCTTTGAATGGATCCGTATCTTAATTGTGTGGCCAAGAGAATTTCTTTTGAAGATGGAAATCCATATTAATAGAAATTCTCTTCACATCAACGCAAAGTCAATCACCTTCTCTTAAAACAAATTATGAAATCAAAAATGCTAAACGTGATTATATAGAACAATCACTACTGATTCAAGAATCCCATAACACTAAGAAAATGATTTTCTTTGACTCTAAAACTCAATCACATGCTATACAATCATGATATGAAAACCTGGCTCTGATACCAATTGTTGGAAAAATCTAGTTTTGTATCTCATACAAAACATACAACGGAAGCATCAAACATGGATCTATTTCATTCATGATTGATAACTTGCATTATGTAATTTCATAATTTAAGAACAAGATTGTGTACTTTGGTGTAGTGAAATTCAAAACAAAGGATTAGAAGTACTTGGGAACACTTTTAATCTTCACTCCAATTCCACTTTACGCCCGAGAAGTGTGGTCTCTCAATCAGTTTCTAAGGGAGAATAACGAGTGGCTTCACTCACACATACACACCACTTCACAATGGTGTTTCTTTTTTTTCTAAAAAAAAAATTCTGTATGTCTCTCCCTTTATATATAACTGATTATCTAATTGGGCCGGCCTATTGGGCCTTTCCAATTGGGCTTTAATGTGTGGCTTGGAGTGGGATCAAAAGGACCAATAAGACACTAGCTCCAATGGGCCTTGGGCTTTTCTGTCAACTCTTGACAAATCCAAAATTACCATTAATTATATTTAATACCACTACATAAATATAATTGCACTCTAGGCCTTATTAATAAATTATATCCCAATATTTTATTATACATGCAACCCCTTCATAAAATATTCGTAGTAATTCAAAGTCATGAATATAGACTGCCACTTTGAAGATTACTACATCTTAATCCTTAAGTACCCGGTTTAATCCTTTTAAGTTATTTATCATATATTTATGAAATCCAATTTTATAAATATATATTTTAGTAATTTCTTAGCAAAGTGGTTAGGCCTAACTCTCTGAATAACAAACCCATTAAACTTATCTCAAGGGAATATTTTGTATCTCCGTTAAGAGACTATGAATTCCATCTTGAAAATATATGTTCCATCAACACTAGATATGGCTGCCCAACATACTGAGGTTTTGACCGTTACTTTAGATCTCACTCCTGATATATCAAAGCAACCTACATTTCATGATCAGGTCCATTATTCTCTCGGGATTAAGAGTTCATGCAAATATAAGTCGTGAGATTTATTATTCAATTGACAGTCGTTAGGAGAATAATAAATCTCACAACGGTCCAGTTCAATATGTCTTAACTCTTAAAACATATCAACATATTAACTAGAAGTCACCACTTCCATGATCAAGACAAATCATCTTAGTTAATATGTTATAGTCTTCGTAGATGAAATGCCCAATTTCATCACTGACTACGAACTAAATTCTGAGTTTACAAAGAACTTGTGACTTATATCTTCTGTAACTAAATCACATAAATCACATACTATGCATCTCATGGACTATATGATAATGTCTAAATAATCATGTTACCATTATTTCAGATAGTAATAAAAAAAAAAAACTATATTAATTACAATATTAAGTCATACATCATGTTATACATAATGTCATATATAATATAATACATAGCATCATACAATATGATTCTAGGGCACAAATCCCAACAGATTTAACGGTAGTGACCAAATTGATTACATATTGAAAATAACATGGACCAAATTAATTGTTATGACAATGTAGAGACTAAATGGTATTGTCCCCTTTACGTTTTAATAGAAAAATAGAAAAAACATAACCAATAGACTTTATTTATATTTATATCTAACTACTATTTAAAGGGCTTTCAAGCTATTTAAGCTATGACTTTAAGTCTTGGATATCCCAAAATATCCCTCCATGCTCACTTACAGGTTTTCAATTAAAGGAGATGAATTGGTAAAATAAAAGCCCACAATTTAAAACCTCATAATAAACCCACGTTCTCACTTCTCAGTAGTTTAGAATCTCCTTATCTTTTATACTGTTTGAAATTTAAATAGACGCACTATATTTTTCTTCTCATGTTTTATCATTTTTTAAAAATTTAAACAAACACACTCTTTTTTTTTTCCTTGCTTCTTCTATGTTCTTTTTTTATTTTGAATAGAAAAATACCTAGGAATTTAGCAAACTTAAATTCGCCACAGATTTTCAGTGCACAAAAAGAGACATATAAATTGAAAACTATGATACTAGACCAAAATTAAAAAAAAAAAAAAAAAAAAAAAAAAAAAAAAAAAAAAAAACCTTCATCGTATGTGCAAAGCGTGTGTAAGGAGGCTAGTATATACAAAAATTAAAAATTTGATTTATAGTCTAGTGATGTAGAGTATCAAAATTAAACTATATACTAAAATAAAATTTTGTTTTTCAATGGATAATTCATAATTTTATTGACTATTCAATGTACAAAAGTAATTGCCAATTTTTTTTTTTCAAATAAAAGTATGATCTTACGATGCTTGATTTGATCCATAAAATACCTTCATCAATTCAAAATATGATCTTGATTTTAACAACCTTGGATTCATTAGACTTTATTGTGAATATTTATGTAAGGATACTCCCGTTTCAAAAAAAAAAAAAAAAAAGTAGTTGAATAACTAATAAATTTGTTAAGGACATATTTTGTATAGTTGGCTAATCTTTTGATAAAACGCACTTTACTTGTATTTGGGTAGATCTAAGATGTGTTTAATACTTCAAAGAACATGTTGTTTAAGTCTAGTATTAAAGTCATGAAGATTGGACCAAGAAACAAGTGAAGAAAAGGTGTTTAATAAAGCTGGACAGATAGCTCGACACCTGTGGACAGATAGCTCGACAGCTACTCGACACCTTCTCGACAGCTGGCTATCTATCGAGCTTTTAAGGTGTTTTCTTATCGCAATCTCGACACCTTCTCGACAGCTAGTGGATCGATCGAGAAAGCTCCTGTCCTCTCGATAGCTTCTCGACATCTCCTCGACACCTAGCTATCTATCGAGATTTAATAAAGCTCGACACCTCCCAATCGATCGAGGTATCTATTAAGGTTACAGGAATTCAGATTTTCAGATCTGATCTTTGGGCCAGGCTTATGTATTTGTGTAGAGTTTCTTTTCTCACAACCCTAGACCTATATAAGGCTTATTTTAGAGGCCGTCACATAAGAGAATACAAGGAAAACATATGCAAAAGGTGACCGATACCTTATTCTCTCTGAGAGAAGCTACTGTGTCTTTGCGCCTTAGGGTTTTGTAACCAAGTGCTTCTTGATCTTCATTCTTGATGAAGTGAAGAACTTTACAGACAACATTCTTCTTCTAGTTGGTGATTAAGTTGCGTATTGGGATTCGCGCAATTGGTTAGTCACGTATTGGGATTCGTGCAACAAAAATGGTGGCGTTCATATATTGAAGAGTTCAGAGGTTCTAAAGCGGTGGAAGGTTTCTGCTGTGAGTTCATCTACGGGGATTGTAAAGTCTAGGAATAAAAGTTTTGTACTAGATCTGAAACTTCTTTTTACTATAGTGAATTGCTTTTTGGGAGGGTTTCCCCTTAAGTTTTTACTGTGAAACTGGTTGGTTTCATTGGTTTTCCTGGGTCATCATATCTTGTCTTATTTACTTTTCTGCTGCATATTATTTTGACATGATATTGATGTTTGTTTGTTTTAACAAGTTTTATTCATAATAAATCTAATTAACAACTTGGATTTAAAACTTGTTAATTCTATCAACTGGGGTCTAAATTTCCCAACAAGTGGTATCAGAGCTGGTTCACTCTGATTGGATTAATTTCCTAAGTGTGATCCATTGACCCCTGTTGTCATGGATATAGGACAATCTTTATATATACCTCATTTATTTGATGGAACTAATTATGCATACTGGAAAGTTCGTATGAAAGTTTTTTTTGCAGGCTCTAGGTAAACAGGTATGGCAAGCTGTTGAAGTTGGCTAGATTAAGCCAAAGGAAACGCTGGTGGATTGGGATGATGCAACAATCATAGTAGCAGATTTCAACAATAAGGCCTTGAATGCTTTGTTCTGTAGGGTGACCAATGAGGAATTCAATAAAATATCATCCACAGAAGTTGCCAAGACTATTCTTGAGACCACCTATGAAGGTACCAAGGCAGTAAAGACTGTGAAGTTTCAACAACTCACTAGCACTTTTGAAGAAATAAGGATGGAGAAGGATGAGACCTTTGATGAGTTCTATGCCAAACTCAAGGATATTGTGAATTCTACCTTCAACCTTGGAGAATGTATAGCAGAATCCAAGATTGTTAGAAAAATCCTTAGGTCCTTACCTGAAAGATTCCATGCCAAGATCACTGCTATTGAAGAAGTCAAGGACATTGATCAAATTCCTTTGACTGAGCTTGTAGGGAACCTTCAAACCTATGAGATAAGATTAGGCTCAATGGGAAAAGGTGGAAAGAGTAAAAACTTGGCTCTTAAGGGTATAGAGGAAGAGATTGAGGACTCTGAAAACGAAGATGAAAGTGAAGATGAGGATGAGGATCTAACGTTCATAACTGATGAGATTATCAAGTTTCTTCAGTTCAGGAAAAAGGATAAGGGCATACCTCTGAGGAAATCTAAATCCTCTAGGAAGGGCAAGAATGAGAAACCCCTTATTCAATGCCATGAGTGTAAAGGTTTTGGTCATATGAGGATAGAGTGTCCGAATTACCTTATGAAGGAAAAAACTGAAAAGCCAAAAGAGAAAGGGTTGATTGCTACTTGGAGTGATACTGAGGATGACTCTTCTGATGAGTATGTGGATGAATATTGTCACGTTATGGCCTTTGCTGCCTCAACCGATAAGGTGATTGTGGAGAGTGCTAGTCACAATGAGGATTCTTCTGATGATGAAATATCCAAGAAGATGACCCTTCAGGGAGCCTATGATAAGCTATGCACTGAATTCATAAAATCTGAAAAGACTTCTCATCTTTGTAGAAAAGAGCTTAATGAGGTAAAAGTTGAAAAAGCTAATCTGTTAGTCAAGCTAGATGATACTACAAGGCTGGTTGAGACTCTTGTTGTGGAGAACACCTCATTAGAAGAGAATGTCAAAAATATTGAGGTTGAGTTTAGTCAAGCTAGAACTCAAATAGAGAGGATGTCTAGTGCAAAGCTTGATGAGGTATTGAGTGCTCATAAGCCTAGTTCTGACAAGACTAGCTTAGGATATGTTGTCTCATTCGGCCCTTCCTCTTCCACGGCTTCTGGATCAAGGACTGTCTTTGTGCCACAATCTGATAAAGGTAATAAAGGTATGAAATCCAAAACTGATCTGGCTAATTCTAAATCCTTGTTAAGCCTTATGTTTGTCATCATTGTGGTGTTTCTGGACACATTCGTCCTAATTGTTTTAAGTTGTATCCTCAAAAGCAATTGTCCAAATGGTTACAAGTTTCCTCTCAAGGACCTACACCTTTGTTTGGAGAGTTATTAACAGTTTTGAGCTTTTTAACTCAATTTCAGGATAATTCTAATTCTTCTATGTCCTTTAGTAGACATACTAGGACATGTACTTTTTCATCTTTACGGCCAAAGACTCGTGCTGTGTGGGTGAGAAAAGAGCCTAAGACTTAATTGTCTTATTAGTTTGTCCTCTACTTTAATTCTTTCTATCTAAAGTAAGATACTTTTTGTGCTTGATTTCTTATTTGCTTTTAGAATCATGCTTTCATGCATTTGCATATTTCTATCATGCTTTTATGTTATTTGTCTGTTTTTGTTTGGTTGTTTGGTTTTTATTTTGTTTTATTTTCAAAATAAAAATAAAAAGAGAAAAATCAAAAAAATACAAAAACAGTGTGTGTTTTATGTACATTGGTACTTGTGTACCTTGGATGGCCATTGAAACAAAGTTTTCTAAACTTTGTATCTCTTGTAACTTAGATGAGCATCTCTATGCACAACTAAGCAAGTGAGCTTTGAGGCTCTTGTTTGTGATGAGTAAGATTAAGTTATCTCTTAGACTTAACACTCATATCACTCTTTTTGATGGGTAGGACTAGAAAATCCTAAGGGAAAGGCATAAATAACCATCTCATCACTGTTGCCTGCCAATCATTAATGACATCTACATGCTTCGGCATAGCAAAAGTGTGATGTCAATGACATTTGTGTGCTTCGGCATAACAAAATTGGAATGTCAAATATCATTGGGTATTTCTTTTCTCTCTCTTATATGCCCATACATGATATGCTAAATAAAGAAAATATGCAAAGAAAATAAAAAGCAAAAAGATCAAAAATGCTTTAAGAATGATTGCAAGCGTGTATTCTAGGAGATGTGAGAGTTATAGGATGTACTTCGAAGGTGATAGTCCCCATCAAACAGTTATGATTGTGTGTGAGTTAAAGTGATTTTCTCATATCTAAAATCATCATAACATGTATACACTTATGCAATATTGCAATATTTTTCACACACAACACGCAATATTCTTTGTTACTCTTGATATATGTGCAGGTACAATGTGATTTGGCCATCACTAGATTTATATGTGCTTATGTATGCTCACTAAACTGTCTTGACTTATTTTTGAAATATAAAATTGGTTAGACTTATTTAGTGTGTGTGTGTGTGTGTGTTTTGGGATCCATGTGCTTAACATTTTTCTTGTTGAGAGATTTGTTTTTCCTATGTTTTGCATCTTTCTATTATCTTGTCATTTATAGCATCTTGTTTCATTACTTTTTACGGATTTCTTGTGCCCCCTTGATCATCTTTATGTCTTTCAGGTGAAACTTTCTAGATTCTTGTACCCTTTGTCAATCATGACAAAAAGGGGGAGAAATTGTGGAGACTTTGTGGTTTCTTTCTTTAAGATTCTACATGTTAAGGGGAGAAATACATGCCTTTGTAAGGGGGAGATGTGTTTCATCTTGTTAGAGGGAGTGCTTACCTCCTTCTTCTTGTACCTTGGGTCTTGTGACCATGTTTACATACATTGTGCTTATCTTCTTTATATGCTAATGTATGGTTCTTTCACCTATCCTTACATGTGTTGTTTCTTTTCTATCTTCATACACATGTTTCTTTACTTGTATGCAATCTATTATTTCTGTTTCACACAAAGATGCCTTAATGAGTTTTGTTTAAATTGTTTCAGAAATACAGGTTGTCAAAGTCTACTTGCCATGAACTCTCTTCTTGTAAAGTTTTTCAAGAGTTTGTGTTAGGATAGATTTTATTGTATGTAACAAGTGAATATGAGTCGAGTGATTTATGACTTCTCTCATATGTTTATTTGTTTGTTGTGGTTTTGTCACGGATTGCCAAAGGGGGAGATTGTTAAGGACATATTTTGTATAGTTGGCTAATCTTTTGACAAAACACACTTTACTTGTATTTGGGTAGATCTAAGATGTGTTTAATACTTCAAAGAACATGTTGTTCAAGTCTAGTATTAAAGCCATGAAGATTGGACCAAGAAACAAGTGAAGAAAATGTGTTTAATAAAGTTAGACAGATAGCTCGACACCTGTGGACAGATAGCTCGACAGCTGCTCGACACCTTCTCGACAGCTGGTGAATCGATCGAGAAAGCTCCTGTCCTCTCGATAACTTCTTGACACCTCCTCGACACCTAGCTATCTATTGAGGTTTAATAAAGCTTGACACATCCCGATTGATCGAGGTATCTACCGAGGTTACGAGAATTCAAATTTTCAGATCTGATTTTTGGGCCAGGCTTATGTATTTGTGTAGGGTTTCTTTTCTCACAACCCTAGACCTATATAAGACTTATTTTAGAGACCATCACATAAGAGAATACAAGGAGAACATATGCAAAAGGTGATCGATGCCTTATTCTCTCTGAAAGAAGCTACTGCGTCTTTGCGCCTTAGGGTTTTGTGATCAAGTGCTTCTTGATCTTCATTCTTGATGAAGTAAAGAACTTTGCAACCAACATTCTTCTTCTAGTTGGTGATTAAGTCACGTACTGGGATCTGCGCAATTGGTTAGTCACGTACTGGGATTCGTGCAACAAAAAGGGTGGCGTTCATATATTGAAGAGTTCAGAGGTTCTGAAGCGGTTGAAGGTTTCTGCTGTGAGTTCATCTACGGGGATTGTAGAGTCTAGGGACAAAGGTTTTGTACTAGATCTGAAACTTCTCTTTACTATAGTGGATTGCTTTTTGGGAAGGTTTCCCCCCAAGTTTTTTACTGTGAAACTGGTTGGTTCATTGGTTTTTCTAGGTCATCATATCTTGTCTTATTTACTTTTCCGCTGCATATTATTTTGACATGATATTAATGTTTATTTGTTTTAACAAGTTTTATTCATAAAAAATCTAATTAATAACTTGGATTTAAAACTTGTTAATTCTATCAACTGGGGTCTAAATTTCCGAACAAAATTGACACAATTCATATTTGATGAGCCAAATTTAATACTACCCTATAGGTGAGGAACAAATTTGTAATTTTTAGTCTTTTTTTCTTTTTCTTTTTTGCACTAGCGTGAGTGATGATTTTAATTATATATATATATATATATATACACACACACACTTGTTACATGATTTTCTATCTAGATGTGGTTTTAAGCAAAATTGACCTGAATTTCCAATTAGTTACCATTTAGTTTTTTCAAAAAAATAAAAGTTACCGGTTAGTTTGTGGAAAGCTTTTTTTTTTGAGAAAGCTAGATAGCCTAAACTTATAGTTATAGGCCCCCCTATACCTAAATACGGTTATCAAAAGGTATATATATACCTATATACCCCCACGATATATAAACCCACCCACATAAAATAGAAATTATCCCACAGCCAACGCACTGACGCAGACAACAGAGAAGAAAGAAACAGCCCACGCAGAGAAGAGAAAGAAGTAAAGAAGATAGAATGTCCGGGGAAAACGTTTTTCGAAAAATCTTCAATGCCATTAAGATTTTACCAATGGGTTATGGTCTACTAAATCATCTTCTCCAACAACCGACGATATGTTTGGTGATATTAGAAGTAAGCTTGAAGATGAAAGCGTGTCCAATGCAGCGAAGTGCGATGCTCTTCGCAGTCTATTAACTTTAAGTTCCACAAGAAAATCTCAAGCCTTTAACGTTCTTAATCGTGTATTGACTAACTTGGAAGCATTTTCATCTGACGCAAATATCAGAGCTCTGTGTACAGAAGTCCTCCAAAACTTGAGTTCCAGTCAGAAGATAGATAATGATGTTCAACAACATCAAGGAGGCCCCAATAAACGTGATGAGATTCAAGAAGTTCGACGGGAAGATACGAATATGAAAAGTAATGAGGAGGTTGATTTTCAAGAAAATCAAGGCGGCCCCATTACAGATGATGAGAGATACGTAGTTCTAAGGAAAGATATTGAACTGAATTTGAAGATTAATGTGGAGATTGATGTTCAAAGAAGCCATACTGAAGATGGCGAGAGAGAAGATACAGAACCGAAACAGCTTCGACGTTCGGGACTCAGTCAAGATTTGCAAGGAAAGAAGCATCTTCGTTCTCAAGCAGTGGGCCTCGGATGGGGTATGAAAAAATCCAGGACCGTGCCGCATGAAGATGATGAGAGAGACGAAATTCCACGGGAAAATACAGAGCCGAAACAGCTTCGACGTTCGGGACTCGGTCAAGATTTGCAAGGAAAGAAGCATCTTCGTTCTCAAGCAGTGGGCCTCCGATGGGATATGAAAAAATCCAGGACTGTGCCGCATGAAGATGATGAGAGAGACCAAGTTCCCCGGGAAAATACAGAGCCGAAACAGCCTCGACATTCGGGGCGCATTCAAGATTTGGAAGGAAAAAAGAGTCCTCGTTCTCAAGTAGCGGGCCTCCGATGGGGCATGAAAAAACCCAGGACTGTGCCACCTGAACATTAGTTCACGAATCAGGCATGCATGAAGGGTGTAGCTAAACAGTAACAGAGTAGTCCGCGGAAGAATAAGAGCCTAAAAGTTCCAACGCTATGAATGTTTCCTCTTTGCTTAGTTTTTCAAGAATTTAGTTTTTTTTTTTTTTTTGGTCCTTTTTCTGTTCTTTTTCGTTTTCTCATTGTTCAGTAAACCTGGGCCACTTAGTTTGGTTTAGGGAAAATTGTTTAGTCGAAATGGATTCTGTGCATCAATTTTTCATATTTCCATCATTAATGGAATATTGTTGCTACTTTTCTTGTTATTTTTTTTTTCCTATTAATATTGTTATGGGAGGCAAAAAAAAAAAAAAAAAGGGTTTAGATTCAAATTAGAACCAATAATAAATTATCAATTTATTAGCTTAATTTCTTATCCTCTTCTTAAAAAAAAAAAAAAAAAAAAAACTTTATTAAGCAAATAAATTTAGGGAAAAACAAAACCCAACATCAAGGCTTGTTTAGTAATGTTGTTCTAATAATATTGTTTAAGTTTTTTGAAAATATATGTAAGTGAAAAAGTGTTGTAAAAATACATGATATATTATTTAAATAACAAAAACCATTGTTTAAATACCCCTACCAAACATCCCCTAAATGGTCCAAGTTTCCAAAACTATAATTTTATTTCGGTAATTAAATCACATTATTTATATATATATATATATATAACCGAAGCCTCTGAAACTCCTATAATTTTCCACGTCAGTACAATATTAAAAAAAAAAAAAAAAAACATAAACCCGAAAAAAAAAAAAAAAAAAAAAAAAAAAAAAAAAAAAAAAAAAAAAAAACACACACACACACACAAGAGCTTTTCTAAAACCCAAACCCAATATATACACTTTGCCTTCTCTTTCTCCAAAATTCCCGCAAGAGCTCCTTCTACCAGCTTCCTCAACCTAAAGCTCCTCCTATACCAGGTCCCCCAACATTCAGACCCACGGCAAAGACCACTACCGCAAGCCACAAACCACCCACATGTTAATGTCGTCCCATTTACTGTTGATCTCATCCAGCCCAGTCAGCGATGCACCATCACACCATGCCCATCCCAGTCGGTGATGCAATTTATAGGTTTCATTCTTAATTTTTGTTATTCGATTCACTTTTATTTAGATTTAATATTCCTGATTAATTTCTGCTTTTTTGTTGCCTTTCTCTTTAGTCTTTGCCTCTGTACTAAATTTTTGAATTTTTTTTAGTGCATCTATTTGTCTATGTACATCTAATTTCTAATATTGTAGTGTTCTCTTTACATTAAAGAACTCATGAAACTCAATTTGAATTGTAACTAATCATGTATAAATATATATATATATTTTTAATTTTAATGTAGTTAATTTTTTGGTTACAATTTCTTCCAACTCTCTCAGTCCAGTCTCTACGCTTTGCTTTGTAGTCTGTAGACTCATGTTACAGAGAACACGTGATGTTGAATTATATGTTCTCTCTTTTCTTTTTTTTTTCTTTTCTTTTTTTGTGTGTGTGTTCTCTAAAAATCAATTTCAGATGATATACAGATATGGAGCCGGTTTATAAAATAATTTATATCTATCCTTATTAAAAAGTTATGTTTGCAAAACATTCAAATACATCTTAGAAAAAATAAATTTGCTAAAATCTATGGGTATTCTTCATTTTGATAGTATGGGTTTGATTAAGATTTTATTGGGTGATTTGAGTGGTGCCAATGATTTTTTTTTTTTTCAAGAAATACTATTTTACTACAGCTGAGAAAATTATCATTTACAAATTCACAGTTCAGTTAATAGAATGTAATTGTAACTTGCGAGTATTTAAAATTCATGTTTTTGCATTAGATTCAGGTGTAGTTTGATCATGATTTTTCACCCAAAAGAAGTAGATTTAAATGTTGTCTTCCTGAACATATATATCCAATATAAACTATGTATATTGTATAGATAGATGGAGAGAGAAAGAATGAAACACTCTGATGAAGAAGAAGATGTGCTGGCCTGCAGCACCAAGAAATTCAAAGACAGCCACGTGCCATCAGGAGATCTAGGAGGGAATAAGCATGAAGTGCGAAATAGAGGGAAAAGCTACAAGGACAAATTAGTGGGAGCGATACCTAGAGCCTTTGAACAAGCCTTTGGCTTTGAAGGTTTTATGCAGGAAGATATTGTCTCTGATGATGAGGAAGAGTAGGAGCAGGAAGGTAGTACCAGAGTTTGCTTCTCTAAAGAAGAAAAAATCATATGAGAGACCCATGGAGAGGGCGATCATCATCAAAACATTTGGGCATAGGTTGGGTTTCTCTTTTCTTGTAGATAAAATTCGTAGTATGTGGAAGCCGACAGGGAATATGGATTGTATTGATTTGGGCTTTGACTTCTTCTTGGTTAAGTTCGAATTAGCGAGTGATGTGGATAACATACTGAAGGGTGGACCATGGTTCATTGGGCAACACTTTCTAGCAATAAGGCAAGGGGAGCCTGAGTTTAAAGCGTCCACTGCAACCTTATCATCGGTGGCAGTTTGGATCAGGTTACCGGAATTGCCCATCGAATATTATGAGCCAAGAGCTCTCCTTAAAATTGGTAGAGCCATAGGCCCGGTATTACGAATTGATTCACATACCGCTACTGGGGTGAGAGGGCGTTTTGCCAGGCTTTGTGTTCAGGTAAACTTGGAGAAATCGCTGCTAAGAACCATTCTTATTGAAAAGAATGTGCAGAGTATACAGTACGAAGGAATCAATGCCTTATGTTTTATGTGTGGCAGGATTGGGCACAAGTTGGAAACATGACCTCATGTTGTTAGGGAGTATGCCATAGGGACAAACATGGAGCAAAATGTTAGTACTGGAGACAACTCCAATGAGCAGATGGTGGAAGGGAAAGGTGCGAAGAAGACTAAACTTGAGGATTACGGTGAGTGGATGGTGGTTAGTCGGTGGAAGTCTAAAGGTGGGATGGTTAATAGACCACAACAAATAGACCAAAGTCAGAGGAGTGAAGTGAGCCTTGAAACTAGTTCCATAGCCACACCTAGGGTGGCTGAGCAATACAAGAGAGACGGTAAGAGGAAGGCGACGCACACGCAACCTAGAACGTCTCATTGGGAGACAAGCAAGACTACAGAGTCAAATCAGTATAGAGGTAACTTGGGAAAGGGAGCTAAGAGTGCTAGTTTTCGCGCTAAAACAAACCAGAAAGCTAAAGGAGTAGTTGAAAATCAACAGGACAAAGTGGGCCTAGGAGAAACAAAGGGCCTTTTTCTCTTTTGGGCCGAGCCAAGGAGTAGTAAACAATGAGAAGGTTAACTCAAGCCCATTCCTTTTTTCAAGCCCAGCAAGCACAAGTAATAGCCCTAGAATACTAGGGAAGGAGTCAGACAAGAACAACTCTGGAAGGCGCCGAAATGGAGGGGAGAGAGAAGTGGGGGTTTTTCTACAAAGGGAAGGTGATACCAGTGGGAGACGAGACCATACGGTGGATACAGCAGGACCCAACCGAGATATGGGGATGGTTCGATGCGGAGTTGATGGGAGCTTGGAAGAATTTGTTCCCGCTGACGGAGTCGAGTCGACGGGTGGGGTTCTTGCCATTGAAGGACGAGGCTTGGGTAACAACTCCAAATCCATGGTGGAGGGTTTTGACGGACAGACCACCGATGCCAATCACACCGCCGACAAACTTAAGGCCATTAGCAGCAGAATCAGAGGCACTGAATTTGGAAAAATTTCTGTCCGAGGCAGAAGCAGAGCAGATCCAACCAGTGGTTATTGTGAGGAAGATACTCCAAGTGAACCCAGTGGAATGCGTGATGTTGGGCAATCTTCACCGGGTGAAAATGTTACAATTTACGGAACCGAAGATCAGTGGCACAGTGTTGATAAAGGCAACGCAAGAGCTGATGGGGGTGATCAAACACTCTACAACTCTCTTTCGAGGGGTGTAGGAGTCGAAGATGGAGCTTTTGGAAGCATGGAAGTTGAGGGACAGTGAAGATGTTTCCTCAGTGGCTCAGTTGGATTCTGCATCCAATCCAAATAGAATCATGAATATATTGATATGGAACTGCAGGGGTGCTATGAAACCCCAATTTAGGAAGACAGTTATGGATCTTGTGGAATGGCATTCACCATTACTCATGGTGCTTACAGAAACCAGAATAAGTGGGGCCAAGGCCAATGAAATTATTGAGTCACTTCCATTTGATGGTGCTGCTGTGGTGGATACTATTGGGTTTGCTGGAGGAATTTGGCTTCTCTGGCACACAGACTTGGTGCATATGGAAGTCCTGGCAACTACCGAGCAGGAGATTGACGCCATTATCTCGGTAAGAGCTCAAACCTGCCATTGGCTAATTAGTGCAATTTATGCTAGTCCCAGATTTGCAGAACGGTGTATTCTCTAGAATAATCTTAAATTGTTAGCTACCATACGTGACCTCCCTTGGGCACTTATGGGTGATTTTAATTAGGTGCTTTCGGAAGAGGAGAAAGGTAGGGGGAATTCGGTGTGCCAAAGGAGGGTGAGAGCCATTAAAGAGTGTATGGATGTGTGTCATATGATGGATTTAGGATTTTCTGGGCCTAAGTTTACTTGGACTAACAAGAGAGAGGTTGGTGATCTGATCCAATGCAGACTCGATAGGTGTTGGGCTAATCCGGAGTGGAAAGGACTTTTTGAAGAGGCTAATGTTGCTCACTTGGCAAGGATTAACTCTGACCATTGCCTGTTGTTGCTAAAGCTCTGTCCCAATTTGGGTAATGTGTCGGATAGACCTTTTAGATTTCAACCGGTATGGCTCAATCACAAGGAATTCCTAGCAATAGTTAGAAAGGCTTAGGAAGGGCAAAATGACAGACTGGATGGTGCTATAACTTCTTTCAAAGCTAAAGCCTTGAGGTGGAATAAAGAAGTGTTTGGTAATGTGTTTGTCAAGAAGAAGCAGATTTTGGCAAGGTTGTTGAGCACTCAGAAAGCTCTAGCATTGAGGCCGAACACTTTCTTGCTCAACCTTCAAAATCAGCTTACTGAAGAGTATAATCTTATTCTCCAGATGGAGGAGGAGATTTGGGCAATGAAAGCAAGGACGGAGTGGATCATTATGGGGAAAAGAAACACCACGTACTTCCATATGTCTACACTAGTCCGAAGAAGTAAGAACAAAATTACTTGCATTCAGAATGCCGAAAGGGAGTCGATTCATGACATTGATGAAGTGAAGAATTTGTTTTTGTCGAGTTACAATCAGCTTTATCAAACGGAACAATGTTTTTGTCCTATCATCCACCATTGGAACACAGACTGGTGTGCCAAACTTAATCAGGATGAAGCTAATAGATTGGTCTAGGTTCCCTCAGATGGTGAGATTTGGTTAGCTCTGAAGTCTTTGAAACCTTACAAAGCCCCTGGCATTGACGGCCTCCATGCTGGGTTTTTTCAAAGGTTTTGGCTTGTGGTTGGGGAATCAGTGAAAAGAGAAGTTAAAGGAGTGTTTCTAAGCCAAAAGATCCCTGAATATTTGAACCAGACTCTCATTGCCCTCATTCCCAAACAGATTGGGCCGAAGACTGTCAGTCATTTTAGGCCAATCAGCTTGTGCAATACCGTTTACAAGATTATTTCAAAAATTATTGTTCAGAGGGTTAGACCCTTGCTGCCTACTCTTATCTCCCCCATGCAGGCAGCTTTCCTTGAGGGTAGAAGAAGTGCAGATAATGTGATTATAGCGCAAGAATTAATATACTCCTTAAAAAGTAGAAAAGGGAAGGATGGGTACATGGTAATTAAGATTGATTTGGAAAAGGCTTATGACCGCCTTGAGTGGAGTTTTGTAAAAATGGTTTTAGAACATTTTGGGTTTCCGCAGGAAATGATTAACCTTATTATGAGTTGTATATCCACAGCAACCATTGCCTTGTTGTTTAATGGTAGTAAATTAGAAGCGTTTCAACCTTCAAGAGGCATAAGACAGGGTGATCCCATATCACCTTATCTATTTTTGCTGTGTATGGAATTTCTTGGGGCCCAAATCACCAGTATATGTCAAGGAAAAAGGTGGGATAAGATGAAAGCTTCGAGAAATGGGCTGAGCTTCTCTCATGTATTCTTTGCTGATGATATGGTGCTGTTTGCTAAGGCAAATCATAAGAATTGTGAAGTTGTAATTGAGGTGCTCGAAAATTTTTGTAATCTTGCTGGCCAAAAAGTTAACCTCGGGAAGTCTAAGATTCTTTTTTCTCCCAATGTCATTAGAAGTCGGAAGAGGTTTATTTGTAGAAAGATGGGCATGATGGCCACAAATAATTTAGGAAGATACCTTGGGTTCCCATTACTAACTCAGGGAAGATCAGGAGGTGCCTACAATTTTATTGTGGAGAAGGTGCAAAATAAGCTTGCTGGATGGAGGACTAAGCTGCTGTCTAGAGCAGGAAAGCTTGTTTTAGTGAAGTCTGCAGCTGCCCCTATAGCTGAATATTTCATGCAATGTCAAGCGTTACCTAGTAAAGTATGTGAAGCGGTGGATAAAACAATAAGAGATTTCCTGTGGGGATCAACTAAGGAGAAAAGGAAAATGCATATGGTCAAATGGAGCACTGTAACCCTCCCTAAAAATCTCGGTGGTCTAGGGCTGCAGTCAATGAAGGATAGGAATTTAGCGATTCTTGCAAAACTTTGTTAGAGATTGGCTAGTGATAATGGTTCTCTATGGGCTGCTATGTTGTCTGCCAAGTATCTTACACCCAAAAGAATGACTAAGGAAGGGAAGAAATTAACTTGTTCTAGTATTTGGACTGCTTGTAAAAAGGGAGGTCTAATCTATGTTAAAGGACTCAAATGGGCTGTCAGAAGTGGAGAAACTATTAATTTTTGGATGGATTTCTGGCTGCCTGAAGGTACTTTACGTAGTCTCATCCAAGGGCCCTTACAACGGGGAGAGGAGAATATCACTGTAAGGCAATATCTTGTTAACGAGACTGGTGGGAGGGCTTATAACATATCATTTGAGCTACCAGATCAGTTGCTAAACGTTATTAAAGCTACTCCACTATCGTTAGATCAAAATGATGAGGATGTGCTACATTGGGCTTACTCCAAGAATGGCTTTTTCTCGCTCAAGTTTGCTTATCTGCTGGCAAGGGGTTTAAATCCCTTGAACTGGGAAACTGATTCAATTGGTTGGGTTTGGAAGGTGGAAGCTCTGCCAAAGGTACATTTCTTTTTATGGTTGTGCCTTCATAATAGCATTCCCGTTGGAAAAGTACTAGGTTCAAGGGGGTTAAACCTCAACCCCACTTGTAGTATATGTAATAAGGAAATAGAATCCGTGGAGCATCTTGTGAGGGGCTGTGAAGTGGCTAAAGATTTCTGGCATGAGTTGAAACTGCTTTATTGTATGAAGGATACTTTTAATCTTCCTATTGAAAATTGGTTGAAATCCAATTGTAGGAGTGAGGCTAACTCCTTGTTTATGGGCATTCCATGGAAAATTTTGTTTCCTATGGGGGTTTGGTATCTGTGGTTGCATCGGAACAATTATGTATTTAAATCAGGAAAGGTTGAGCACTTATGGTTCAGGAAATGTATTAAAGAGAGTGCTGAATTTTATGCCATAGGTTTCAATACTAAAGTGGAAAGAAGTAGAGCTGTGATACCTGTTGGTTGGTCGAAGCTACATGAGGGCTGGACTAAACTTAACACAGACGGATCAGTTATGGGGAACCCAGTGATGGCCGGAGGTGGAGGAGTGATCAGGGGTCAAGAAGGAGAGTGGATAGCTGGTTTTGCTAGATCACTTGGGCGAACCAACAGCTGCATGGCTGAACTTTGGGCATTGAGAGATGGGCTGCTGTTGGCTAAGGAGTTGAGCCTTAATAATCTGATAGTTGAGCTTGATGCTAAGTGTGGTACTGCTTACGAAAAACAGCACTTGTAATTTGCTAATGGAGCCTCTGCTAACTAATTGCAGGAACCTGTTGAAGGCATTTCCTAATACGCAAGTGGTCCATGCCTATCGAGAGGCCAACCAATGTGCTAATGCATTGGCAAAAATGGGAGCTACGTCGCTAACTTCTTTTGTTGTTTTTTGGACTCCACCGACTGTGGTGGACAGCATTATAGCTCATGATAGAGCCAATGTATTTTGTAACAAAATAGTTAATTTCTAGTCTAATGAAAGTTCATGTTTTACCAAATATATATATATATATATACATATATAAACTATGCAAATATGCAATAAACTAAACTCAAGTAGTTATTTATCTGGGTAGTTATTTACCTGGTAAAAAATCAGAATTTGATGATTTTTGATGCATTCATTCATCTTATGCATTTAATTGTAGGAAAAGGAAACTAAGTAGCTGATTATTTCTAGTAACAACAAAGGATCCTTGAAGGTTATTTGGGTAAATCAATATTCTGTTTTTTATAGTTTGATTGAACGAACATGAGAGAGTCTTTACACCCAACTAAAAAGCTACGAATTTTTTTTTTTTGCAGAAAAAATATAGCTTCATGGTTTATGTTTTGATTGTTATAAGTTCAGACTTAGAATAGTTTGGATTTCTTATAGTTTGGATTTTTAAGCATGGATTGGGGTTGCAAATCCTTTTTAGTTTGAATGCTTTATGGTAATTACCTCTTACTAAAACACTTCTCTCTAATAAAGAATAAGATATTAGGGGTGAGAAAATTGGATGGGGTAGATTGTTTTGTAGGCCATGTGACCCATGTTTTTGGAGATTGTACAAGTATAAGAGTGTTTAAATTGATTGGGAGACCATATGCAATTAAGAGCATGATTTATAGCAATAGGCTACCTATTTAGATAATCTTAATTTTTTGGCAAAAGAACATTAATTTAGCCATTAAACAATAAGCTGCTAGCTTTGCATATTGGTATACCAGTACATATAATCGAAGTTAAACACTTAAACTTAACTTTCCAAAAGAAGCATAAAAAATTCTAAAAATTTCTATGCATGTCCAACATCTTCAGGAGATAATTCAATGTCAACTATGTTGGTTAAGCTGGTACCCCGATGCAAGGGAATGTCAGCATCAAATTCTTTGTCCTCAAGATTGATTGTATTTATATGCACCTCAAGATTCATGTAATGCTCATTGACTTTACAGGACATAGGAACTTTCTTAGGTTTGGTCCTGGCATTGTTATTCTTCTCAGTTTTACCATCATATTCTTCTATTTTCCCTTCTGATCTAGATTTATTGGCACTCAAAGGAACATCATTTGAAAATTGAAACGTGTGTTTTGGAGTTCTTTTTCTTGGAGAGGACTTCACTGTCCCTTTTTGTTTGTTTTAACTTCTTTTCAGAGATCTCACAAACTTTATGCCTTTTGGGCTATTATTACGTTGAAAGGTGTGGGATGATCACACTATAATATTGATGTCTTGGCATATCTTAGTTTCACTATTTGATGCTGGTGATAGACATGTTTCCCATGTGAGAATAAAGGGGTGTACATTAAGGAAGGTTTTGGAGTCTTGTAAGGCCTAAAGTAAAAAAGTCTAAGTGGCACAAAATATGGGAAAGTGTTTGTTTGATATGAAGGTTGTTTTGGCAATGCGTGGATAATGAGTCTTTTTAATAAGGTCTTGTCAAAAAGAAGTTCAAGTTGCAACTTGCAAATTAGAATGCAATAATTCCTAAAAGGATACGTGAAATAGTCAAGTTTTTTGGGTTGTGATATATTATCCTTTTAAAATAAGTTGTGTATGCTTTATTATTATGTGGTATCATTACTTTTGAAATCTATTTGTTAATTTTTTTACATGATTCAAATTTTTAATATATTTGCAGTCTTTACAATACTATGACTAATATCTTTATGTAATATAACAGGCTGTTGGAAAATATAATATGGTTTTAAATTGAAACAGAGAGGAATTAAATTCTTATATTTAGTTATTTGAGAATACAGCTTTACTTTCAACGTTTTTTTTTTTAATATAAAGAATACATTGAATATTTAGTGGAAGACATGAAATAAATGAAATTGAAAAATAAAAAAAGCCATAGCAAAAAGACATGGTATTGGGACATTTTCCCAATTTGTGCAAATAAAAAACTGTTGGGAGGAGCTTCAGCCTAAAACGGTTGTGAGATGATAAACTATTTGGTTATGTATTAAAAAGACCATTGTACCTAGTTGGTCCAATAGTAACACAATCAGGTAACTCATCCAAGAATGGCTTGCTGTTTGATTGGCTAGACAAGCAACCAAATGATTCTATGGTGTATGTGTCATTTGGGAGTGGTGCAATACTGTCACAGGAGCAAATGACAAAGCTATTTGTGTCATTTTTTAATCTAGAAAAATATATATTTTGTTATTATTTGATGGCGGTTACAATTTTTATTTGATTCTCAAAAAAAAAAAAATCTTAATTTTTATTTATTTTTAATTAAAAAAATTGTTAGCATTTCCATGCATCACACGGGTTAGCAACTAGTTTTCCTAAACACAATACTGGTCCAGCCAAGTATCCACAATCGAAATGGTCCAACAGAACTTAAAAAAAAAAAAAAGTGTAAAAAGAACCTAAATAATTTTAAACTTGGTCCATACCATACTGGACTCTACACGGTTGTACCAGACTCAGTGATGGAGTCTGTGAACCGAACCTTAAATCAAAGCTTTAAGGTTTGCTCATACCGTAAATTTGTGTTTATTTCTATTTTTTTGTCATGTGGATATGTATATTTTTAGTTCTTTAATGATGGGTTTTTTGTAATTTTGCTTTGATATTTTGAGTGTGACTGTTTGGGCCTCTCTGTCTTCAGATTTTGTTTAATCTACATTGCTTAATTCATGTTTTTTTTTCCTGGGCTATTCATGTGGGAGAGAACCAGCTCATTATTTGAAATTAAATGCTTTGCCTTTTGGTTTTGATTGTTTGAGTATATATATTTTTGATGTTTTGATCATGGGTCTTACTAAACTGATTTTTTCACTACCCATGTATTGTAGGAAAGATTTAGTTTTTATGAGGACAAACTTGAAAGGCTCATAGGCTTGAGTAAAGGTACATTTTTCTCTTTAAAATGTCATCTTGAATGATGCTTCACTGCAATGGCACTTCTAATTTATATATATTTTTATTATTCAATGACAGTTTTAATATGAGGGATTTTTTTTTAGGATGAAAAAGGAAAGTGATTGGGCTAGGTCATTTAAGATGCATAGTATACTGTTGTATGTTTTGGATTTGAATTCGTTTCAAAAGTCATTTACTACAAACATTATTCAACAGTTGTTTGTAGTTCATTTTCCTTTAATTGATTGCTTGTTTTTAATTTTTTCTTGAAGCACCACTTCGACCTTCTGCTACATTGAATTCTCAGGCAGCAGCACGCTTTATTGAGCATGCTTTACCAGACTTTACCTCTGGTAGTTGGTCATTCACTAATTTTCATGTTCATGAATCTTTTACCATTTTTAGATCTTTCCATTGAGGAGTTGCTCATTTTGTGCAGAGCAAAAGATAAGTATGAGAAATGTTAGTAGAGGAAAGGGGCCTGCCTGACCTGAAAAAAAAATTTATATATAATAATTTAAAACTTTATATTTATTTACCTTTAAAAAAAAATTTTGGGACCACCCTGAATTTTTTTTATGCCAATAAAATTAAATTTTGGTCCATAATTTGAGCAACTTAACAATATATTGGGGTCTTTCAAGCAAAATGGAAAAACTCAAAAAAAAAAAAAAAAATTGAACTAGAATCTGAAGAAAAAAAAAAGTTATAATAAAATTACTGTAGACTGAGCAGTAGCTTGATTCTTTTGACTAAGCACACTGCCCAATACAACACAATTTTCAACATTTTATTATTTTTTATTATAGTATTATTTTTCCTCACTAGACATATATTACTTGCTTCTCATTTTTAATTATCTTTTTTCTTATTTATTCTTAACCACACACGTCTTCTGTCTCATCGATTTTTACACTTCATACTTTTAAATTTTATCACATTTTCATCTATACTTTCACATCTACGTTTTGCCTTCCTCCTTGTTCGTAACTTCTTCGTCTTCTACATTACTAGTGCGGTAGTGCCTCTTCTTAAGTTTTGAGTCTCAAATTTCTCATACGATTTTTTTTTAATTGTACAGGTACCTTTATTCATTTCTTTTTTCTTTTTTCTTTTTTTTTCCTTTTGAGGTTTTTTGGTTTACAGAATGCAAATTTGTTTTGGTTTTAAGAACTTTTTTTTTATTTATTTTTTAAGCACAGACTTCATGCTGGCTAAATCTTGAATTTCGGCCAATATTTACCGAAACACCCCGAAACACTTGAAATAGACTGGAATGACCTGAAATTTTTTCCAATTGGCAAGACTTGTAGGCAAGAAGTTCTTCCAGTTGTATAAGTGATCTTCTAGTTCTATATGTGGAAAAGCCTTTTATGTTTAACGTATTAACATGAATAGTTGATTCTGATAATGGTTAAGAAATGTTTATTCGATCAAAGCTCAAAAGGTATATAATAGGGCTTTGCAAGTGTACTTAAATATATGATCTACATGCCATTTTCTAAAATTGCTTGCAATTACAAATAAGCTCTACAATTGAGATAGGAACAAAGCTTAATAGTAAAAATTCAATTAAAATTTATTTCAGCCCATTATCAGAGCAAATTTAAAGTTCTGAGTGTCCACCTTAACACTTCATGAGTGTGAGTGTGAAACAAAGAATTTCTAAGAATTGAAATTTCCAAGAGTTTGACATTTATTATGTTCAAATAACTATTTCACTAAGGTTTCTTCCCACTTTTTTTTCCTAAATTTTATTTTTAGAGCACTTTAAAAAAAAAAAAAAAAAAAAAAAAGGTTTTTTCAATATCAAATACTTTTAAAAAAAAAAAAAAAACTATTTTTTCTTTCCAACTAATAACCAATCGTGTTTTGGAATTTATAAAAAAAAAAAAAAAAAAAAAATTCACATTCCAATTCCTCTTCCTCTAAATCCTTAGCTTAGCCATCTTATCTATATTTGCCACCTTCAGAGATGTTGGGGAGATAAACACCTTGGGGAGTTTTCTTAAGTAATTAATATAACATATTGAGACACACTTAAACCCAAAAGGCTTAACCCTAATGGGTGTGTACTCAATTATGTTATATTAATCATTCATTCTTCTCATCATTATTTAATGTGCGACTTCATTCACACATGTATACCCAACAATCTCCCTCTCACGTGTGAGTCTTTGCCTCTCTGTGGGTTTCAAGACGTCTCTATGGGCCATGAACAAATCCTACTCACTCCCTCTTGCCTAATGGGATTTTTCCTTCATTGCTGCATCATTCATGGGTCTCAACGTGCCAATCTCTCATATCTTTTATCCTTCACTAGTCGCGGACCCGCGCGTTGCGTGTGATAAATTAAATTTTTTTTTTAATGATTGTGTTATTATTTTGAATAATTTTCAATGTATTACTACTTAAGCCCTCTCAATAGTTGGGCTCCGATATTGAATTTTAAATAATTTTAAATTCAAATTATTTTTGAATAATTTTCAATGTATTACTACTTAAGCCCTACCAACCATCATTTAACCGTCATTATAGCGAAAGATCATTTCAAATAACTGGTGGATATTATGAACACCCTACCAATAATATGAGGACTATTTTAGCAAAGCATATCATTTTAGAGAGACCTGAAGAAATATTCTAGCTTATGTGAACTTGCAATTTAATATATAATCCGTTATAATTTGGTAGAAACCAAAAGATAATATAAAAATTATTTTAGCACAACAAAAGATAATATAATCTCAATTTTATAATGGCCATTTCATTAATTGAGAGTTGGACATACTTTACGAAACAATCTAGTTGTTGAACTTGAAATTTAACAGATAATCCGTTATGAACTGGTAGAAAATATGAAAAACCTACACAACCAAAAGAAAATATAAAAAATATTTTAGCATAGCCTTTTCATTTTATAGTTGTTGAACTTGCAATTTAATAGATATTCAGTAATCAACTGGTAGAAAATATGAACAACCTACACAACCAAATAAAAATATAAATAATATTTTAGCAAAGCCTTTTCATTTTATTTATAATTAAAAGTTAGAAATACTTGAAAAAACAATCCAATGTAAAAACATTTAAATTAACAAGTAACTTGTGAGCAACTTGTGGGTAAAATAGTAATTAAAACGGTGACAGGTGTCCACATCATTGAACACAACAACCTTTTTTTGTTTTTTTGTTTTTTTGTTTTTTTGTTTTTTTTTTTGTTTTTTTTAAATGAACACAAACACTCACATGCAAATACACACTCAAACACTAAAAAAAATATAATATTTTATGTCATCTATCTATAGTGTCTTCCTACTTGGTAAGTAAGTTCACACAAGTATCATGAAGCCCATTTTACTAAGACTATTTGGAGATTCCTGTCTTTATGCAGTTCCGTAAAAAATTAAAATATCACAAGGTAAGACCAACCCAAAAACTTAAAACTATAATAGTTTTTTAGACCAACCTCATTCTTTTTAATCTCCCTCCTTTTTCACTTTTAATCTACCTTTGTTTTTACTCTTTCACTTTGTGTTAAAACCTTCCACTGCCAAGCATGTGAAGCAATACTAGTTTTGTTTTTTTGTACTTCAAAATGTATTATGTATATAACCATGTTTTGAAGCTTGGCCTTTGGTAGCAATTATTTCACAGAATGGACCTCACAAGAAGACTACATTACTGAACTTTTTTGAGAATCAAATAAATTGTTGAACTTAATGATGTATATAAGGCTACATCCAGGAAATAATTAATTAGCCATGTTCTAAGGCATCAAGGTGGTTGCTGAAAAATTTCGTAGACACTAATCTCAATGTTGATTTCTTTTTCCTTAGCTCATCGTGCTTAAATAGTAGTGACATGACATAAGAGGCATAAATTTTAAAAAAAGTTTGTAGTTAATTAAAACTTCTCAATTTGAGGGAAATATTGCACCTACAATAGTTTAGGACGTGCCCATTAGGAAAAAATATTACAAAAGATCCGAAGAATTTTCCAAGTGCTATGCACGGGAAAGTTAAATCGTGGTCCCAAAGAGTAACAAAAAGTTGTTTTCAGGCCCCCTAGAAGTGTTCTTACTTTTCCACGGTGCCTTCGATACTCCCAAGCCAAAAGTGCAAATTATATAGTCTCATTATTCTGCTCTATAGTTGCTGTCCAGCAAACCTCAGTTTGGCAAGAATATTGTGGGAAAAATAATGAAAGAAGCCAATATAAGTGCATCAATCAACCGTAAAAAATGGATTTTCAATTCCAAATTTTCAATAAATGATAAGCTATTCCAAGTCCAATCAAAGATAAGTTGCAGAACAACAAGGCTTTGAACATTTACATTCCATGTTATTTCCAATTAGTCAGTGGGCAAGGTTGCCTAAGGCGGAAGGTACAATTTTACCACAACTAATTGGGTATTAATCACACCAATAACCTATATATCTTTTCAATTTATAACATTATCCAATAACACGTGGGATGGTACTAACCCGTTTTAAGCCATGGAATGGTATTAACCCGTTTTAATTTATGTATCTTTTTATATTACATTATCCATAATGCTTGTACTGTCTTACAAACTACCGAGTACAAACTTAAGGGTTTATATTTTTCACTTATTTAAATTATTAATTTAATCATTTAATTAATATTCCAATACTTTTATTTCTTTGTTTCTTTATTTCTTTGTGTTCCATCCTCTTCTCTCTAATTATGTATGCATAAAAAAGTCCACTTGGGTAAATTTATATTTATCGACTTATTTGATTATAATTTTTTTTTTGGTAAAAACAAGTACAGCTTACCCAAATAAACCCACAAATGAAAAAAAAAAACAAAAAAAAAACTATTCCAAACACACACTAAAACACTTGCATCAATGCTTGTATAATAGAAAAAGTAGCTCATTTTAGTCAACTAAACCCAAAATTCACTCACGTTAAATTATGCAAAATTGTGTAAATATACATGATTGTTATAGTAATCATAAAAATTTACAGTCCACTATTAATTTCACAGTTAGTGATTTATTTATTTAATATTTTACATATCTGGAGGATAAATGAAGAATGTAGTCAAGTAGATAGTGATTGTTGTGTGAATAAAGAGAAATAATGTAAAAACAATCAAGAAAAATTGATAATTTAATAAAATATAGTGTAAAATAGATAATCTGATTAGAGATTTTTTTTTTTTTTTTTTTTTATAAGATATAAAGTGTGTAAGGACCAAATTTGAATTCCTAGCCCACAAGATGAACGGACTAAGGCCTAAAAAACCCAAAACAATGAATTTGTAGAGAGTGGGTTGGAAAACTGGGCTTTAGTGAATTAGACAACAAATAAAGTAGACCTTGATGACAAAAGAATGAAGATACACAAGTTTAAATTAAAGAAGATTTTCCTCGGCAAAGTCTGAGGAGACTGGTTCTTATATATTTCTCTCAAGTTTGGTTACAAATGCAATTTGGGATTGCTACAGTCTTTTTTCTCCTAATTTTGATCCCCTTCTCTCTTTGCCTCCTTCTTCTTTTATGCTATCTTCTCTTTTCATCTCTACCCTCCACGTGCTGGCCAGATGGTTGGTGTTGATACCCATCCCGTTAGCACCTTCCTGAAGTCTTTGGGGGTAGCTATAAGGCTGAAAAACACTATTCAGAGACCACTTCCTCATTAATGTGGCCAGAGAGTTAGCTACAGAGCATTCAATGCGGTGGTAGCAACTTTATCTTAGATATTTCTGAGCTTTCATCCCCCTTTGTACACTCATAATGCACATCTCTATCAGTGGAATTTCCCGGAAGGTCACTTTGAACGATAGGATATACATTCAATCTGTTCTTTGTTCATCTGAGGAGATATTCCTCGGACTACCTTCCCCATCTTTTCGTTTGCAACCTACTCATGGGATTCTGAGCTGAATACCTCCCCAACCGTTTATTCGTTCTTGAACCAACCAACGTCCTCGACCAAGGCCCAAGGCCCAAGATACAATTTTGGGCCCTTATCCCTACAAAGTGTTTTGAAATATGAGTACGTAAAATAGAAGAAATAAAATTTTATACTAAAGTAGATAAAAAATTTTGTATGAACATTTAAATAGAATAAGTGGCTAATTATCTTAATGCAAATAAAAGATGGGTCTAAAAAACTAGTAATTTTCGAAGAGATACTTCAAATGTACTGATCCTGTTTTCGATGCTGCTTCTTTTCATGGGCTTGCTTGTGCAGTTGCTTCCATCCCTCCTAGGGATTGATCGGGTGTAGCTTCTTATGAGATACACCTCCATGGTGTTGGTGTGCTTAATACATGTTAAGGACATATTTTTATGTAATTGACATATCCTTTGACAAAACGCACTTTACTTGTATTTATATAAATCTAAGTAGGTTCAAGATGATCATTACAAGTGGTTACATTGAAGACATGAAGATTACTCAAGAATTGCTCAAGAAAAGTGCAATTTGCAGGTTTCAATACCTCCTCGATAGAAGCTCAATCTGTCAAGATTCATTAAAGCTTGACACATGTCTCGATCTATTGAGCTTATGGGATTTAGACTATAGCCAACAACGTTTTTGTTCTAAAAGGCTATTTGTTTTTGGGTTTTTATAATCCTTATAGAACTAGGAAAACTCAAGGTTTGTGGGTTTGTATAATCCTTATTGGACTAGAAAGCCCAAGGTTTGTGTAAACCTATTTGGAATAGGAGAGCCCATTAAGCTCCCATTTAAGGAGGTGGAAAAAGGAAAACCTAACCCTAGAGAGCCTCATAAGGTTTTCTTTTTGAAACCCTAGCCTCCTTCTACAGAAGAAAGAATTCTTGTTGCGTTTCTTATACGCCTTTGGGTTCTGTAATCAAGTAAAGTTTCTTGCACCAACATTGAAGATCTTATTAGTGTTTCTACGTGAAGCTGCTGGAAAATCCTCTCTCTCATCCTCATGTGAAGTTTATTCACTTCTGCCTCTTAAATTTCTATCTTGGCCTAGTCATGGAAGGTTCTTTTCCAATCAGAATCCACCACCAAGAGTTCTAGTGGCTATTTTGGCAGACCCATTTGAAAGACCACCCCTCTAAGTTTGGTTAATTCAATAGATGAGGTAAAAATCTAAATTTTCTGTCATTTTCTTCTATGAAATCCTTTGGGTTTTGCTATTTAATGATTATTATAGTGACCACTTGATGGGTTTTGGTGAATAATGAAAAATTAGAGGGTTAAGATGATTTGGGTAGCAATGGTTTTGTTAAATCCGAAAATTTCATATCATTTGAAGAGTTTTTGCTTTGATTAAAGGTTTTGGTTGATTAGTTTCCTAATGGGTATTTGAGAGTTGGTTTGCTAGATCAACTATGGGTCTTGTTGTTGCATATGTTGATATCAGTTGATTTTTGGAAGTGTGTTCTTTGCATTTTAAATGACTTTGGCAAATGTGGGTGTGAGTGAAGTGATAATTACATATTTATGCAAGTGAAGTGTAACCATGTGCTTTTTGCATACCAAGTGTTTGATAAGTTGTTTATATGAGATTTTGGGTTTCATTCCTTGTTCTTAATATGCTTTAAATCTGGTGGTTTTAATGTGAGTAAATTCTCAAATAATTTGGGCTAGTCTTAAAACTATAACAATTTTCTGAAGCTGTCAGGGATAGATTTGAGTCAGTTGCAATACATGATTTTTAGTAAATTATAGTAAAAATATTTTGAGCTGAATTTTTGATGGTACATACTACACATATAAGAGCTTATCGCTATTTAATTTCAACTTAATCAGATAAATTTTCGTGGACCAAGCAATTTTTACAAAATGGCTAGCTTGCTATATATTGAATCTAAAAGTGCGATGAAAACGCTGAGATTTTGTGGAATTTACTTCAAATCTTTGTTGAATGGATTGGTTTGTAAATTCATGTGCTTTCTTTGACATGTGTTTTACTCAGTTAAGTCTAATAATGGTTTGGTTTAATCATTTAGTGCTCTATAGGGAAACTCATGAGATATGCTACCCCTATTATGAATTGATGTGCTTTATATTATGTTTATATGTGCACATTGCTTGCAGCGGAGAATTAAAATGCTTTGGTTTTGTGCTGTGGCACTCTGAGTTTGTATGCTTGTTTGGTTCCCGTTTGGGAATGGATACTTGTCTTAGGTTGGGCAAGCTAGGCTTTAGTGCATTTATTTGTTTTAGGGGATCTTATTCGATTTTGGAGACAAATGTGATGATAAACTTTGTGACAAGCCTTGTTATTAATAGGCATGATCCTTATGTTTATAGGTTTTGAGATTCTTGGTGATGGACCTAGTGACGAGATTGGTTGATTTTGTGATGCCCGGTTGAGGTAAAATCAGTTGGCTTTCTGAGGTAAGTAGCTTTTTAATGGGATTTTTGGAAAATAACCATGTTTCATAAATGTTGTTTTTGGGTCAAACACATTTTGGAAAATTATATATGGATATATGTTTTCTTAAAAGTATTGTGTTGTGACCCTATTATATATTGTTATATATGAAAAATGCATCATATTTGGCATTGCATTTGAGGAAATGCATGAATTGTTGATATGTAAAAATGAGCATCTTTTATTTAATATTTGACAGGGAAATCATGGATTTTATGGTATATTAGAAAATTTAAAGATGCTTATCTTATCTTATTATGTGAGAAATTGATAGAAAATCTCTTGACAAGAATGAAGTTGAAAACCTTACAAACTTGTAGAAGTTAGATTATTTAAGGTTTTTCTAAAACTACTTGGATAAAAATTGTGTGTTTTAAAGTAATGTAACCTGTGAGCTTTATGTGGTTTTAACACCATGCCATGTGTGATTTTCTGGTGATCACCCGATTTGGTTTCCGTAGTATTTGTGACAATGGGATCAAATCTAGGACAGTGCCCTTTCACTTTGGATGACGCGTTCTTCCTTGCTGCCCATGGGGGGAAGAGATTCCTTGATTGTATGTGGGTGAGGCTGTTGCACATGGGGCCAAGAGACCACATGCAAGAGAGGCCCTATTTGACGCACTCTCTCTACTGCCTATGGGGGGAGGGAAAAACCTTGAGGGTATGGGTGAGGCTGCTGTCCATAGGGCCAAGAGTCTGCATACTAGAGAGGACAATATCATGCCAGTTGTGGACTGGTGGATCCCCTGACCAATCTATGTGGTAGTGCGGTATCTTTGTGATAAATTACCGTATGTTAGATTTTATGACTTTGGAAACTATATTGTTAGTGCTCACCAATTACGGTATATAGTTTCAAGGTATTTACTTTGAGAAACTGTGTTCCATTATTTAATCATTCTTGTCATACTATTATGTAAATGATCTTCCAATATTCGATTAGAATTTTCCCAAATTAAAACATGCTTTGTAAACTGTTTATCATCTTGAAACTTGCATTTCCCCCGCCCCTATTAATTATGCTACTTACTGGGTTTTAACTCATCCCACTCTCCAACAGTTTTTCAGATAAATTTGCTATACCTCGGGCATGGAGCTCATTTTATTGGAGGTGATTGGAGAATTAAGCTAATTGAGAGATTTATGCTATTATTGGTTGGTGACTCAATTTACTAAATTATTCGAGGCCATAGCTAATTCTCCTGGTAGTTGGGCTCTTGAGGTTTGTTAGCTTTGGGCATGATAGGCCTAGAATTTTCTGTTGAGATTACATATCTTGAAAGGATCATGATTTTGTGTTTATTTATTTGGAGCTTTGGATGTTCATGTATATTTGGAGACACATGATTTGTAGTTTGTATTGCTTGTAAGTGTGTTATAGAGCTCTAACTTATATTGTGGAAAGATCAATATATTTATTTATTTTATTGAATGGAAAGAAAAAAAAAAATCACTACAATGCCTCTTGAAGGCTCGGTTTCTCATGCTTTGGACCCTTTTGGGTTTAGGGTGTGACAATTGGGGTAAGGGTTCAACTGTAAGTTGGTATAAGGTACTAAGATTCCTTTATTTGTAACTGCTTGTTGTGATAATAGTGGATTCTTGGGAGTGGTGACCTTAAAATCACCCGATGGGGTTTTTTCCTTGGAGGTTTTCCCCATTCATGAACAAATCATTGTTTCAACTTTATTTTCCGCTGCATATTAACTTAGTTGGTGATTTGTTTGTGCTACCACGCGTATTGCATGTTAATTAACTTAATTAATTCACTTGGCTAATTAATTGGTTAATTGATCACAAGGGGTCAATACATTCTTGGCCTATCAATACACACCTTTCTCTGCTCCATGCGATGTTGATATGCTTGTTTTGCTTGCTTTGCGCCACCTGTTTGGCTTTCTCTGCTTCCTTGCATCTTTTGCACACTTGCCTACACATTCATGCATGAGTCTGTGTGTCATCCGTGCTCCAATCCAATGGAACCATGGACACTCGATCCAAACCTACATTTGTCCTCCTAGGATACCCTCTTTTGCTTGATAACTACTTCTTTGCTCTCTCATATGTTTAGCATGCTTTGTTTGCCCCAGTTTGGCTCTCTTTTTCAATATGTTCTTTGCATGCTCTCCCTACCCTCTTTACTTCTTCATTTGCTTGTCTGCTGGCTTGTTTCCTTATTTCTTGCATGTACACGCATGGAGCGAGAATGCTAGGAGCGAGGGCATGACCTCCTAGGAGTGAGCAAAAAAGGCAAGGATGCAAGCAAGAAGATGCAAGCCCACAAAGGGGCAATGTTCAGTAGATTAAGGGGCCTAGCCCCTCTAGAATGGTTTTATCTTTCTCTCTCACTTCTCTAGAGCATGTATTAGGGTCTCCCTCCATGTACACCCTTTTATTTTCTTGCTCCTTGCTTGGGTCGCGTTCCTTGGGTATGGCAATGTTTGTTTTACATTTCCTGTACCTTGTTGGGCAATACCCTTGGAATGTTGGCAATGTATGTTTTACTTTTCTGCCTTGTGTAATAGCATTGTGCATAATGTATGTGTGTTTATATGTGTGTGTGTGTGTGTGTGTGTGTGTGTGTGTGTGGGTGATCATGCATTTTGTATGATGGACTTTCATGATTATGCGAATGACCCTCGTTGATCACGAGTGCTCTTAACCTTGTAGTGTGGGTATGCGTTCAAGGCGATTGCTGTAGGTGCATATTCATGCTAGATTGTGTGCACGATCATCGCTGTGTGATTGTCTTGATCTATGTCACCAAGTGACATTGGTTTCCCCGTATATGTGAAATGCATAAACATACTTGATGCTTCGAAGGGCTTCGGCTCGTCATAGTTTGAGTATGTCGATACGCGCCATATACACAGACGCGAAACCCTACTAGTGTGCTAAGCGCACCAAATGCGAAACTCTGCCGAATTTTTGCCGTGAAAATAAGGCATCCCCATTGCCGTATTCTCACATCGAAATCTTGGTGAATATAGCGTTTTGTGTGCTATGACGCATCTGAGACAAAACATTACCAAATTTTTGCCTCAAAAATAAGCCGAAGCGCTGTCAGATTTTTGCCGTGGAAATTTGGCAACGATTCCAAACATACTTGGAAAGCATTGATCAAGACCATACCCATTCTGAAACCAAACCTCAAAACCCAATACATTTAAAACCTTGAAAGCTAATGCCAATAGCTCATTTTCAACTACCAATGTCTTTAAATTATGATTTTACCAAAACTAAGGACTATCTACGAACAAGCATTGTGGGGTGCTTAGCACCTTCCCCACACGTAACCAGACTTCCGAACTCAAGAATCAAGATTTTTTGCTCATCCATATTAGATTAGGAAAAATTCCATTTTTCTTAACCTAGGATCGATAATAAAATCAAAGAGAGTCAGGTGACCAATCACACCTTAAAAAAACCCAATAATTAGTGGCGATTTCACTTACCCTTGGTAATTTCCTTAAAATCGTCTCAAATTCCAATCATACACCTGACGTACGATACACCTCCATATTTCTCACACTGAGAGAGGCGCGTGAGCATCGTTGCGATGGATGGTCAAGTAGCCGTGAGGCGTCAATAGGGTTGTTTAACTTCTTTTTTTTTTTTTTTTTTTTTTGTTTAACTTCTTTTTCTTTTTTTTTTTTTAAAAAAAAAGATAAAGGTATAATTGTTTTGAAGAAGTGGGTTAATGGGAGAGTGATCTTATTTTGTAGGAAATGTTTTATATTAGAGTTAGAAATATATTTTTATAGTGTTATCCTCAAATTTTGCCCCTACTTAAACGTAGGCTGCAGGGGTATTTTAGAACAAAAGAAAATGTCCAGCCCAAACAGGGGAGAAGTGATCTTATTTTGTAGGAAATGTTTTAAGTAAGAGATAGAGATATATTTTTACAGTGTTATCCTCAAATTTTGCCCCTACTTAAATATAGGTTGTAAGGGTATTTTTAAACCAAAAAAAAAAAAAAAGTCTGATCCAAACGAGGGAAACCCCTTAAATAGTAGTGTATATAATAATTTAAAAAATAAGAAGAATTTCACAACAATTAATGATTTGTTATGAAAATTTTAGTGAATAAATTCATTCCAAATTACATAGATTTGATAAATTTCAAGACTACTATAGATTTGATAAATGAAAATTAATGCAAACTAGAAAAATATGATCATTAAAAAAAACCATTGAAAAGTATGATTATTGAAAATTTTAAAAATGTTACTTTTGGAAGATTTAAAAATATCGTTATTGGGAATTAGAAAAATATAGTAGTTGGGAATGAATAAATTTCTTAGCCCAACAAAATCATCAAAAAGTTGAAACCATCCAACCCGATATACCCACTTACAGTAATACTTAGTGCATCACACTATCACTAGGACTCTACCTTGGCGGTACACCTCAATAAGACTCCTACCAAATCGGAATCCTAATAGCTTGGCAATACTTTGGTCTTTTAAATTAAAGATAGAATTGGGTTCTTAAATAGTGATATTTGTTTTTCGTGCATACCGTGCGGCATTCTTTCCTTCTATTCCCAATGTTTTTCAAATCCGTGATTATCAAGGTACATATCGCTCAAAATTTTGATATTTACGGATTATTTTCAATATGTCTTTTAAAGTTCCATGTTTTTCTTTTGGATTATGCGCGAACAGGTTTATATATTAAAATTTTAAATATGCGAAGCTACAGTTTATAAATTTTATATATACTTCTCAAACAATGGAAAAAAAGGCTAATTGTTCCTTCTTTTACCTAAATATTCAGTAGTCTAATTTGTTTGTAGACAATTGCAATCTTTATTGTAATTAGTAACATTAGGTTATTATTTTGGTTTATAGATCAATATACTTTTTAGGAACTGAATGCTAATATATAATCAAAAAGGGCTAATTGTTCCTTCTTTTACCTAAATATTCAGTAGTCTAATTTGTTTGTAGACAATTGCAATCTTTATTGTAATTAGTAACATTAGGTTATTATTTTGGTTTATAGATCAATATACTTTTTAGAAACTGAATGCTAATATATAATCAGTTTTCAAGTCAGTCTTTATTTGTGGTTATTGGGTTATTGGGTTGCAGTGTTTGAAAATTAAACCAAAATTCACTTACATTTTTTATATTTTTTTTGTCCTCTTGGATTGTATCATGTATATCTTCAGTTCTAATTCGGTCTTGTTTGATTTAAGTGATTTTTAATTTCATCATAAGGTTTCAAGTTTGTATATATAAACATAGTAGGCAAAATTCATATTTCCTCATTAACAGGCAGTCAGGTTAATGGCGATGGGGGCAAATTCCCAAGAAAAGAAAAAACAAAAATTGGACACACAGGTTGGATTTGAAGATCTATGTCCGGAGCTTGTAGAAAAAATCCTCTCTCATATCCCCTTAAAACCTCGCACAAGATTGAAGTGTGTATCAAAGACTTGGTGTGATTTAATAACCTATATTCGCCACTCGAGCTCCTGCAAATCTTCCTTAAGCATAGTTTATGATCGTAGGAGACAAGACAGAATGGGTGAAACCAGTTTCATCACATTTGAAGACCAAGGGGGAGTGACTTGGGGACAAACCTCACTCTTACTCGGTCACACATTCCATGGTGGCTTCTTGCTCGATTCTTGCAATGGCTTGCTCCTATATTTGGCGATAGATAAAGAACATGTTACAAAGGATGGAGAGGCTTGTACAAAGTTTGTTGTTTCAAACCCTGTTCTTAACCAATGTCTTGAAATTCCTTTCCATCAGAGATGGCACTGTTTTGTTTTCGCAGCTCTTGTCTTTGATGGGTCACAAAAACACTTCAAGGTGGTACATTACTCAATGTACAGATTCAATCATTCCTGCAAAGTAATCAAATGCTACATATTTTCATCTGAAACAATGGAATGGAAAGAACATGAAGCAAGAGTTTTAAACTTCTCGTTTTCAAGTGTTATTGGTACCTGCAGTTATGCTTCACTTTACTGGAAGGGACAGCTCTACAGCATTTGGGGCGAAAGCATGCTAGTTTATAATGTTGAAAAGGGTTTCTTTACTCTCGTGTCATTACCAAGAATCGGGCAACAGCCTTGGAATGAAGTATTATTGTGGCAGTTCGAAGGTCAACTACAATACTGTCAGTCAGGATTTAGAGGATTTCATATATGGACTTACAAAGACTTAAACTGCAAGTGGTTGCTGAAGCAGAGTGTGACAGACGATGAATTGAAGTTGAGAAATTGTATGTTATTTCTTGATGATGAGGAAAAGATAAGGTTCCAAAAAAGTTTATATTATATACATGTTGTTGCCTTTGATGATGACTTGCAGGTCGTTTATCTTAAAATTTCAGACGCCATCTTTTCTTATAGCCTAGAGACTCAACAATTAGCAAAAGTCATGTGCTCTGATCCTTCTTCATTTGACTTGCGCAAATTCGATAATTATCGATTAATCTTCAAAGCTTACCAGTTTAGACCATAGTCTTCTTTCACATACCAGCCAAGAGTAAGGCGTCCTGTGGTTCCATTTGCTCCAAATGTATCTTTCAATATATTCTAAACTTGATCATATTTTGACATATTAAGGATTTTGTGACTCAATTCCAAAAATGCAAAAACTTCATAATATTGTGTTTCTTTAGCTTATTGATCTACCCTTTAGGTTGTATGTTTTATGGGTTTGGTTCTAATTCGGTCTTGTTTGGTTACTTTGGTAAAATTCTTACTAAAAGGAATCAATGTTTTAGTAGAAGCATTGTTTGGTTGATAAGATTACAACTTGTTGAGAAACAAATTGTACCATTATAGTGATTTTGGTGGCTTAAGACAAAAATTTGGAAGGAATTCTTATATGTTATTTAAATAAATATTTAATTTCATATGTATTCAAAACAACTTCGTTACTCTTGTTACTAAGGGGCTATTTGGTATGGCATTTTAAGCAATAGTTTTCAATTTTTAAACAATATTACACGTATTTTCACATATATTTTTCACCCACACGTATTTTTAAAAAATACAAACATTACTAAAACAACGTTATCAAACGGGCCCTAAATTCTTGATGTTTACATGCTATTTTTATTGCTGAATGAGCACTAATTTTGGCTCGTTTTTTAATGGGAAAAATTATTTTTATTTGCGATTTTTTAGTGAAATGAAAAATGGTTAGATGTGATGGGTCGGAAGTCGGAACACTTTTCAACTTCTTTATCAAAAAAGTTTTCAAATTTTGGTTTTAATAACACAGTTTGACCCATACCATACTAAATTTTTTAGATGGAAGCAGGCTTGAGCTCTATTGTTTATGATAGTAAATTTCCACATGGCAAGACTTGTAGGCAGCAAGTTCTTCCAGTTGTCTAAGTGATCTTGTAGTTCTAAATGTGAAAAAGCCTTTTATGCTTAACTTATCAACATGAACAATTGATTCTGAAAATTACTAAGAAATGTTTATACAATCAAAGGTCAAAAGGTATATAATAAGACTTTGCAAGTGTACTAGTAAGATGTGCATATCATTCTCTATAATATGTTTGAACCTCTCTTTCAAGCGCTGCTTGTACTCATACACAGTACTTGCAATTGCAAATAAACTCTACAATTGAGATAGAAACAAAGATAGCTACAAAACATAGCCTAATTATAATAGTATTAATAGAAAACAAAAGGCTGAAAAACTAAGATGCTTTCAGTAATTTCATAAGGCTGCATCTGGTTCCGAGAAGAAGCTCCACCTAAGAGACTCAACATGCCACTTAAAACAATGAACAAGCTCAAATCACATTTAATGTAGGGTACACAAACCCAACTGCGAACAATAGAATTCCAAAGGGTTTATTACCTCTTCTTCTTAGGTCTCTGACCCTTCCGCCTCTCTTTCTCTCATTCTCTCTTTGGAATATGAATATGAGTATTCCATAGGGTTGATCACCTCTTCTTCTTAGGTCTCTGACCCTTCCACCTCTCTCTCTCATTGCCGACACAAAGCCGAAACTAATTTGCCGACACAAAGTTGGAACTCATCTGCCGTCACAAAGACGGAACTCAACGACATCACAAAGACAGAACCCATATGCCATCACAAAGACAAAACTAATCTACAGTCATAAAAACAGAACTCAATAACCATCACAAAGACGAGTGCTATGATACCAGTGTCACACAGACTATAGTATCTAACTAGGTAATCATAGGGTAATCACACGTCATGGCACAAGGGTAAAACATAAAGAGCTCACATATTACATGAATTCAAAACACTATTCATTTCCATCTAGTTTCACAAAACCTTTTAATATCCAAAGATACTCGCAGCCTTCAAACTCATTTCTTGTTAAGAAGATTTTGTATCAACTTTCCCAATTATCAAAGCTTCTTTATATTTTCCAAATAATGCAATAAATTCATAAAATCCATTCTCAAGAATTTAATCAAAGATGCTAGTCTTTCCATGCTAACAAATCATACATCTCCCCATATGCAATAAGAAATATGATGCACTTTCAATGCTTCATGCATTTTCCATGAATGATTAACAATAATACTACACATAGTACGTTTTAGGAAAACCATAAATGATGTTCAAAAATGGGTTTAACCAAAAAATACTTTAGTGCAATAATGATTCCCTTTTTTTAATCCCATTAAGAAGCCATTTACCTCAACAATTTAATCTAAATTTACCTCAACTAGGCACCGCATTCAACCAATCAAGTTACTAGGTCTATCACCGAGTACCTTGGAACCTAGAAACACAAGTATCAAGCTTGTTAATAACAAGGCCTACTACAATTTACACTATCATATTTGTCTCCATAAATGGGAAAGGATCCCCTCAAGAATCAAACCTAAGGCCCTAAAGCCTAGCTTTACCATCCTAAGATGAGTACCCCTACCTAAACGGGAACCAAGCAAGTATACAAGAAGCCCTTATATGTCTAGGATGTACCATCAGTAATTCAGCTCAAAATAATTTTTTTTTTTTATAATTTATTAAAAATCATGTAGTGCATCTGACTCCAAATATATCCCTAACAGATTTAAAGTCCCAAAAAAAAAAAAAAAAATACTATAATTTTAACACTATGCCAAAAGCTTTGAGACTTGATTAAACCTTAAAGCTACATGTGTTAGCACTTATAAACAACTAGGATTACAACCCATAACCTCATATAACAATCATCACAACCACGGTTTTAAAAACTGAACCGGGCATCGAACCGTTTTTTTTTTAATTTTCGGTTCATCCCCGATTTTTGCTCGGTTTTTCAATTTTTGACTGGTTTTGGGGGTTTTAACCGGACCGGACCGGACTGGCTCCTAGTTCCTGGTTGAATCGGTTGGACTGGCCGATTTGGTCTAGTTTTTAAAATAGTGATCACAACACAAGTCAAGAAATTCAATCCCATAACTCATATAGGCAATTTAACATGGTTTTAAAAACCAAACCGAACCAGCCGGTCCAACCAATTCAACTAGGAACCCGACACTAATCTGATCTGATTATGACTAAAAACCGAAAGACATCTAAAAACCAAGAATAATCGAGAACTGGCTAGTTCAACTGTAAAAACCGGGAACCAGTATGGTTGAATCGGTTAATGGCGGGTTGTGTTGAAAACTAAAACTACACATTTTTTTTCAAAAAGTTGCATTTTTTTCCCCTTCAAATCCATCCTAAAACCCATAAGAATGATGATCCAAAACTGTGGGAAGGAAGAAAAACTCAATGAAAAGAGAGAGAGGAAAAGAACTAAAGATTAAAATGTGATTCTTGATTTTTTTTTTTTTTTTTTTTTAAGGTAAATATGAATTACCTTGGCAGCATCAACTTTTTGAAATTTTTTATTTTGCAATAAAAATACTTTGAGACCAAGAGAGTGAGAGTGTGAAACTGTAATGTAAGAGACTTCAAAGTTAAAACAAAAGAGGAGAGGAGAATGGCTTTAGCTTTCAGATGGGACAAGTTTGAAAGGAGAATTGGAAGTTTGAAAGAATGGGCAGGTGAAGTATTAATGAAAAGAAGGGGTAGGAGAATGACAGTTTTTTGTTTTTGCTTTTTTCTATGTCTTGTTTGTCTCACACCTCCTACAGCCACATTACAACTTCTTAAAAGAAGCAAAGTGACTCTTATAGGACAACTCAATAAAGCTAAGAGAAGGATAAAAAAAAAAAAAGGGAGAAACAAAGAGAGTCATGTCATGTTAGTACTTAGTGTGTGTGTATATATATATATAAGTATTAAATATATAATAATAAATATATATATATATATATTGTTAATTTGATTCTTAACCGTTGTAAAATTTTATATATGGGTTGTGGGTTTTTATTATTTTTATTTCCTAAATTTAATACACAAAAACTAAACTCACATTATTTTTAAAATTTTATATATATGTTTAACTTTTTAAATTATATATATATATATATATATATGTTTAACTTGAATATTCTTAGTTTAAAAACTTAAAATACGATGTCACTAATTCGATCATCGGTCCAACCAAAAAACCGGTAACCAATTCCTTTTCTGGTTCTTTCACCATACCAATTTTTAAAACCATGCAATTTATCAAACAATTGGTAAGTAAAAGACACATGCTCACATTACTTGCCCAGTCTCCCATATAAATCCAAAACCCAAATGATTTCTCAAGAAACCCAACTCACATGGTTGCCAAACAAGAAATCCATTTCACCCCATTAAATTAAAAACCTCCAATCAGATCTTAAATGTCACAACAAAACAACCCCTAAAACAAAACCCACAACATCAAAGAGCAATCCTAACAATATAGGATAAAAACCAAAAGATATTAGAAGGTGGGTCATGGAGATTTTCCCTTAGATTCATGTTAGGAGAAGTCAAACCATAGAGGAGTTTGACGACCGAAAATCTAGTAGAAGCTAACCGAGAGACCAAGAGGGAGGAGAGGTTCGGTAGAAAAAGAGATAGAGGGATGTGTGTGTTTGTGTTTGAGTGTGAAAGAATAGGGGTAGTTGGTCAAGAGGGAGAGAGATAGTTGTGGGGTTGTGTGGTTGAAATGAGTGAGTAGGTAGGGGGTGTCACATGTGGGTTTAAACAATCTAACCCCCCTTTTTTTTTTCTGTGGGGTAACAGTTGGGGTGTTACAAGCCTAGTTAGTATGTGCATAGAATGTGCATTTGCAGATGTTCACCCAAATTTTCCCTAATAAATAAACTGCTAAGAACTCACAGACTCCTTAAACAGTCATTGCTTAGCTAGCCTCTTTTTTGTTTCCTCATCATCATATGACAAATATACATCATCCTTATCCGTAAACATTTGAGGAATCATTTGCTTTGCTTTCTTTTTAATTTTTATTTTTTTCATAAGTAATTTGCTTTGCTTTCTTAAATTCATTTGGTCAACATTTTTTGGGTTAAAATCTTTTGCAGCGTCATCGCCAAAATCTTCTGTCTTCATCACCTTCCTCATCTTCTTCCTCTTCAAGAAAAGTTGTTTCTTTCAATTTTTAACCATAATTCAATTTCTGCAAAATATTTTCTGTTCTAGTTGCATCCTATTGATCAAGCCACTTCTGATGAAGTTGATTACTGTAAGCGACCGTGACCTCAACCTGGCAATTTTTCTCAAGCTCGGCCTAACCCGCGTGAATAGGTGGGATCATGATACTCAAAATGTCGAATTCACTGTAAAATGTACTCCCCCCTAGATTGAGGGTTTTACATGGAGTCCCTACTTATTTAATTTAAATGGAAAAATAAGAAAACCTTCAATATAAAAAATACTTCTGTTGTATTAATGTATATGACAATTTACATCAATTTTGTAACAAAAATTTACAATGCTTTTTTGTCCTAGATACAATCTAAGAAAAGTAAATTACATTGCTTTATTTCTTAGTTACATTCTAAAAAATGTAAAATTGCATATACAAAAGCATAGTCTAGAACCCTTGATCTTGGTTCGGAGGCTAATTTACAAGAAGGGAAGGGATTAAGCACCCATCTCGCCTGGTAAAACCAGTCTCCTAGGTTAAGGTGGCCAATATCATGTCATGTCTGATAGGCCAAAAATGTATTGACCCCTTGTGATGAATTAATTGATTAATTAGCCAAGTTTATTAATTAATCAAATTAACATGCAAAGCACATGGTAGCACAAACAAATCACCAATTAAACTAAGTATGCAGTGAAAATTAAATTGACAAGGTGATTTGTTTACGAATGGGGAAAACCTACACGGCAAAAATCCCATCGGGTGATTTTAAGGTCACCACTCCTGAGAATTCACTATATCACAACAAGCGGTTACAAGTAAAGGAATCTCAGTATCTTATACCAACATATAGTTGAACCCTTACCCCAATACCCAATTAGACTTGTTCTGTAGTGACAGTCTCTCCTTTTGACGCACGACTCCCAGTACGTGACTAACCAATTGGGTGGATCCTAGTACGTGACTTCAATCACCAACTAGAGAATGATGTTGGCTACAAGGTTCTTCAGTTCATCACACGATGAAGATCAACAAGCTCCTTAGTCACAAAATCCTACGGTGTACAAACATAACAGCTTCTTCACAAGAAAGATGAACTAGGGAAAATTCTACCTCTAGTCACAATTTGCATGAACAAACTTTGCTCAACTCTTTTGCAACTTGTGTCACTTTTGACGGCCCTTAAAATAATCCTTATATATGTCTAGGGTTGTGAGAAAAGAAAACTCAAACATATATTCACGGATTGGATGAAAAACAATCCTGAAAAATTGAACTTCATAAACATCGATAGATACCTTATCTGTCGAGCTGCTGTCGAGCCACGGGATTCAGACAGCTCTAAGTCTCGAAAGATACTAGCTGTCAAGCTTTAATGAGCAACACTTTTCGCACTTGATTCTTGGACAAACTTGCATGGCTTTAACACTTGAACTTGAAACAAGGTTTCTTGAAGCATCAAACACATCCTAGATCTACCCAAATACAAGTAAAGTGAGTTTTGTCAAAGGATTAGCCAATTACACAATGTTAGGTTCTAAGTACTTAGGAACTTATGTATTAGAACTCTAATTTGTATTGTTGGCAAACCATGATCAAAACAGGTTGTTTAGTCTTGTTTAGACTTGCTCAAAATTGTGTCTTTTATGTAAAGTTGAAATCAAGTGGCTGCAGAAGTATTAGTGCATTTCGGCCTGGCTAGATCGATCGAAACTTAGGCTCGATCAATCGAATCTTGGGCAGAATGCATTTTTCTACAGAATTTCCAACTCAGCCCTATCCCATTAAAACGTTTAGGGTTTTATGTTTTGTCCAAGGTATATAAGGGAAACCCTAGCCATGTTTTAGAGGTTGCTCATATTGCTATTTGTGTGAATCTCTTGTGAGATCTGAGAGGAGATTTCCTTCACACATGCTTAGAATTATCAAGAAGGAGATTTCTTCAAAAACTTGATGATCATTTAGTTGCTGCCATAAGAGCTTAAAGATACACAAGAGGGAGTTCTTGTACTTGCTAAAGAATCCAAGAAAAAAGGAGTCCGTGGTTTCGAAGCTTGCACGTGGTCATGTCAGTAAGTTTTACTAGTGGGTAGCAATAGAATGTTAATGGTCTAAGTTCTATCATACAAACTTCGATTCTTTCTATAATGGATTCAGGTTTACCTTGAGGATAGCTAGGTTAAATCCTCTCAGGTTTTTTACTGGTTTGGTTTCACTGGGTCACATATCATTGTGTTATTTATATTTTCGCTACTTTGCATGATATGATTGTTTGATTGTGATAACCTAGATTTGGAATTTGGACTAAGTAATAACTTGGCTTGTTAACTAGGTTAATCCAATTGTTGTTTAAGGGGTCTAAAAACAAACAAGTGGTATCAGAGCAGGTTGCTCGCTTGTTGTAGATATTTTGATCTCTGAGCTAATCCTTTACCCCTGTTGTCATGGATTCTTGGAAAATCTTTTTGCTTATATGTCAACTTGTCTACTTGTTGCTTTTGTCTCTTGTTGCATTTGCTAAATCATTCCTTGAGCATCTTGGTCTAATCACATGTGATAATAATTATTTGTGTTATACTGCCTTAACCACCTTAAAGGCATGTGATTCTTGTCTTTGGTATTTGGATAGTGGTTGTCCCAGGCATATGACAGGAAACAAAGGCTTATTCAAGAAACTCTTTCAAGGAAAGATTGGGACAGTCATCTTTGGAGATGGAAGCAAATCTGTGATCAGAGGCATTGGAACTGTGGACGTTCCAGGGTTGCCAGCTTTAGAACATGTTTGGTATGTTGATGGATTGAAGGCCAACTTACTCAGCATTAGTTAGATTTGTGACAATGGACTGAATCTTCTCTTCACTAAGTATAAATGTGAGATACTTGATGGAGGAGGTGACTGTATGTGTGTTGGTGTAAGGACAGTTGATAACTGTTATGGTATAACACCAAGCATAAACAACAAGTGTTTTAGTGCAAAGATCGATGAAGTTGATTTCTAGCATCAACAGTTGGGGCATGCAAGTCATAAGCAATTAGAGAAGATTTCCAAGTGTGATGCAGTTATTGGTTTACCTAAGTTTGAGAAGATTGATAAGTGCATCTGTGGACCATGTCAGATAGGTAAACAAGTGAAATTCAAGTATCCGTCTGTAGCTAGTGTTCAAACTTCAAAACCTCTAGAGTTATTGCACATTGATCTTATGGGTCCTGCTAGAGTTCTGAGTTTAGGTGGAAAAAAGTATATTCTAGTCATTGTGGATGACTTTACTAAATATACTTGGGTTGTGCTTTTGTAAGATAAAGCTGAGGCTCCTAAGAAGATGATACATCTATGCAAGAAATTGCAGATTGAGCAGGATATTGTGATAGCCAGAATCAGAAGTGATCATGGAAGAGAATTTGAGAATACCAAGCTGGCTGCCTTCTGCAATGATCAAGGCACATATCAAGAGTTCTCTTCACCCAAGACACCTCAACAGAATGGAATAGTGGAAAAGAAGAATAAGGTTGTTTAAGAGATGGCACGTGTCATGCTACACAATAAAAATTTGCCTAAATCCTTATGGGGAGAAGCAGTTAACATTGCTTGCCATACACTCAATCGGGTGTATTTCAGACCTGATTCCAAGAAGACTCCCTATGAACTCTGAAAAGGAAAGAAACCTGTTGTCAAGTATTTAAGGGTATTTGGTAGTTATTGTTACATTCTACGTGATAGACAGAATCTAGAAAAGTTTGATGCAAAGAGTGACAAGGGATATTTTCTGGGACACTCTTCTACAAGTAAAGCATATAGAGTGTACAATCTGAGAACCAAAACAGTCATGGAATCTTCAAATGTTGTGATCATGATGAAGTATGTTCAGAGGCATACTCAAAAAACACTGCTTTGGTTCAAGACAAACCTATGGAAGTTGATGACTCACTTCCTGCTGATTATATGGAGAAGCATAGTGATGAAGAGTTGATGGTGCTGAATGATGCAGTCTCTGTGCCATCAAGCTCAGAACCATCCACATTGGTTCATGAGACTCAACAAGCACAACGTGAGTTTAGTCCTTCATCTGAACAAAAAGGTACCTCCACATCTCTAGTCAAAGGTCCATCCTCTAGAGTAAGGCTAAATCATCCTACCACAAATATATTAGGAAGTTTGAATGATAACATGAGATTAAGATCTAAAGCCTTAAGTGTAATTACTCACTCATGCTATCTGTCCCAATTTGAACCGAAGAAGGTAGATAAAGCACTTCAAGATGCTGATTGGGTAAATTCTATGCATGAAGAACTTCATCAATTTGTTCGGAATGATGTGTGGGAATTAGTTCCTAGGCCAAAGGGAGTAAATGTGATTGGAACTAAATGGATCTTCAAGAACAAGTCAGATGAACATGACACTGTTATCAGGAATAAATCAAGACTTGTTGCTCAAGGTTACACACAAGTGGAAGGGATTGATTTTGATGAGACCTTTGCATTGGTAGCAAGATGGAATCCATTAGGATACTTTTGGCTATAACTAGTCATCTGAATATCAAGTTGTATCATATGGATGTCAAGAGTGCTTTCTTGAATGGAATGTTGCAAAAAGAGGTATATGTTGAACAAACAAAGGGTTTTGTTGATCCTCACAGACCGGATGATGTTTATAAGTTGAAGAGAGCCCTCTATGGTTTGAAACAAGCTCCACGGGCTTGGTATGATAGATTGACTGCATATCTCACTAAGCATGGATTCAAAAGGGGATTTGCAAATACTACTCTCTTCATTCGAAAGATAAGGATTTTTTTTTTTTTTTTTGTAGCTCAAATTTATGTTGACGATATTATTTTTGGTGCTACTATTGATTCTCTTACTCAATCTTTTGCAGATGAAATGAAGCCAATGTTTGAAATGAGTATGGTTGGTGAAGTAACTTATTTTTTGGGATTGTAGGTAACACAAATAGAATCAAGAATCTACATCAACCAAGCTAAGTATGCAAGAAATCTGGTCAAAAGATTTGGACTTGATAAGGCCACTCATGCTAGAACACTAATGGCTGCAAATACAAAATTAACCAATGATCCATCAGGTGAGTCTGTTGATGTTACATAATATAGAAGCATGATTGGATGTCTTTTGTATTTGACTGCTAGTATGCCTGATATTGCTTTTAGTGTTGGTGTAGGCTTTAGATTTCAGTCTAATCCTAAGGTTTCACATTTGAATGCTTTCAAAAGAATCATAAAATATGTTGGTGGAACTTGTGATTATGGATTGTTTTATAGCAAAGAGTCAAATTTGTCTCTTGCTAGATTTTCTGATTCTGATTAGGCCAGCAATGCCGATGATAAAAAAAAGCACCACTAGTGGGTGTTTTTATGTAGGAGCCAATTTTGTTGCTTGGATGAGTAAAAAGAAAAATTTTATGTCTTTGTCTACTGTAGAGGCAGAATATATTGCTGCTGGAAGTTGTTGTTCACAGCTTCTTTGGATGAAAAAGCTTTTGAGTGATTATGGGATATCACAAGACACCATGGTTGTGTACTGTGATAATTCTAGTGCTATTGATATCTCTAAGAACCCTAATCAACATTCTAAGACTAAACACATAGAGATTAAATATCACTTTATTAGGGATCTGGTTGAAAGAAAGATTGTGGCTCTTGAGTATATCCCTACGAAATGTCAAAATGCTGACATCTTTGCCAAGCCTCTTGATAGAAGTAAGTTTGAGACTCTTCGTCAAGTCATTGGTGTGATTCTGTGTCCCTAATCACCTTTGGCTTTCTTGGTACTTGTGCTTCATTACTCTATTCTCTGTGACCATTGTTCTTTGGTTTTTGTTTTCTTTGTCTCTAGGACTTGCATTGCATAACATTCATGCATTTCATTCTAGGACTATTTTTTGTTTCTTCTTTTCAAAATAAAAAATAAAATAAAATAAAAAAAGAAAAAGGAAAGGGAAGGAAATTGTGTTTTGTATTTAGTATATTGGTTTTGAAAACAAGGTTGGTCAATTTATTTTCACATAACATGTCTTTGTACCTTGTTTAGCTTTGATGAGCTTATTTATTGCACTTTACTAGTTTGAGTTTTGTAGTGCATGTTGTGTAGGAAAGATGTTTATGGTTTTTGATCACTTTGTCTTAATCTTGAAGTCACATGTCTTTGACTGTCGGACTTGAACCTTTTGAGAAAGGCATAAATAACCATCTCACCACTGTTCACTAGTCAATTATGAACACCTTAGTGCATATCATAAGATTTTGTGCTCATAAGAGTGCAGCACATGCACAAAAAAAACATAAGGTGTAGCCTCGGTTTAAATGCTTAAAATTGGTGTGTACATTATTGAACTTAAAGTTAAATCAAATAAATAAATTGGTGTGTACATTATCCCGGCTATTTTAATAAGTTTTTGAACAATTAAAATTAGTGTACATTATGAGGCAAAATCAAGAAACTTACATAATTGCAAGTTTTTGTTCTAGGAGATGTGGGAGTTATATGATGTAACTCTTTAGGTGATAGTCTCTTTTAAATTCTATGTGATGAATTTTGTAAACTTTGTGTTTGATTTCTATTGACATATCACCTCACATGTATCTCAAGCTTTTGCTAGTTGCACACACTACACAAGTTACTCTTTGCTAAACTTTGTACATGTTATTGTGTGTGTTTTTGGTTTGACCAACTGAGTTTGAAAATACCTTGAGTTTTATGGAAAACAGATTTGTTGCTTGAGAATTTATGGAGAATGTTTGAAAATTTTAATTTTGGGAAAACTGGGTTTAAAATTGTTGTTTTTGAAAAACATTTCATCTCATACTCACGCATTTTGTTCATCAATTTCAATGCTTTGAGGAGTTACTGCCCAAAATGTGTTTCGTTTTTCAAAACTGTGTTTTTTCTCAAAAATTTAGTGAGCCTCTATCTGTTTCGATTGATCCAGTCTATTTTTCGATCAATCGAAATAGGTTTTAAAAATTTTAATGAGTCTCTGTCCATTTCGATCAATCGAAATCGTGGGTTTTTAAAAATCAGTTGTTGACTTATTCAACTCATCTTTTTCAAAACTTTTCAAACTTTTCTTTCTCTCTCCGACTAGGACAAGGCTCAATCATAAAATTTTTGTTGTTTTCTTCCAAAATTTTTGCAAGGTTTTTCTCTCTATAAGCCGGTATGTCCATTGTACCCTTCTTTTTCATTTATTTTTCAATTTTTCATGCATTTTTCCATGCATTTAAAGGCTATTTTCGAACCTATGAAAATTTTGGGGTTTTTGGTGTTTTTGATCTTTTCTTTTACAATTGATCATTGGGTTTTTGTTATTGGATGTTATAAACATGATCCATGTGGCAATCTAAACAGCTCCTCCCAAAACCTTGAAGTAAACACCAGATCCCTATCACTCACTATAGAAGTAGGCAGCCCATGTAACTTGAAAATGTGAATAATGAATAAAGAAGCCACTTTAACTGCTATATAAGGATGAGACTATGGAATAAAATGGACATATTTGGTAAATCTGTCCAACACCACCATCACCACATCATGCCTTAAGGACTTAGGTAACCCTTCCACAAAATCCATACTAATGGAAGACCAGGGTGTCTGAGGGATCTTTAAGGGCTGTAAAAGTCCAGCTGGTTTACAGGTCTCATGTTTTATCCTTTGACACAGCTCACACCCTTTAATATACTCCTTCAAGTCCTTCTTCATCTCCTTCCAAAACCAGTCCTTTTTAGCTCTGTGAAAGGTCTTCAAATACCCAGAATGTCTACCCAATTGACTGTCATGCACTAAACTCATCACCTTAGGCTTCAGACCACAATTAGAGCCCAAGTAAAGTCTGCCTTTATATAATAAAAGTCCATTTTGCAAACTAAACTTGCCAACAGCAGTCGGATTAGAATGGAGTGTTTGTAGGATGTCCTGCACCTCCACATCAGTGGTATAGCTAGCTTTCAATTCCTCAAGCCAAGTTGGATGAGGAAAGGAAATGAGAAACAAGCTATCAAGACTGTCTAAACAAAACAAACTTAAGTCTGAATGATCACAATGAACCAACACAGGAACTGAAAAGTCATCAGAGTCTACCAACTCCACTTGATTAAGCAAAATAGATTCTGAATCAGAGTGAACCATCTCACCTTGTCTGGATAATGCATTAGCCACTACATTTTCCTTTCCTTTCTTATAGTCAATGAGAAAGGAGTAACCAAGGAGCTTAGTTATCCATCTTTACTGCATAGGGGTGCTAATTCTTGGCTCTAGTAGATACTTCAGGTTTTAATGATCAATTTTGATCACAAAGGGTTTCCCAAACAAATAGGTTCTCCACTTCCTTACTGCTGTCACAAAGGCTAGCAACTCCTTCTCATATGTAGATAAATGAGCACTCTTACCCTTCAAAGGTTGGCTATAAAAAGCAATGGGCCTCCCTTGTTGCATCAACACAGCCCCAATTCCAAAACCAGATGCATCACACTCTATTACAAAAGGCTGAGAAAAATCAGGTAAGGCAAGGACAGCAGGTTGAGAAACAGCTTTTTTGAGATTCTGAAATGCTTGGTCAGCTTGTTCAGTCCACCCAAAGGCATCCTTCCTAAGAAGGTCAGTCAATGGGGCAGCAATGGACCCATAACCTTTTATGAACTTCCTGTAGTAGCCTGTTAATCCAAGGAAACCTCTCAAAGATTTCACAATCTTGGGAATAGGCCAGTCTAGCATAGCTTGAGTCTTTTTAGGATCAGTCTTCACTCTATGGCCTGAGATAACATGTCCCAAATACTTAACTTCAGAGCAAGCAAAGGTGCATTTACTTCTCTTGGCAAACAGTTTATGATCAAGCAGCACCTTCAAGACTGATCTGAGATGCAAAGCATGAGAACCCATGTCCTTACTGTAGACTAGAATATCATCAAAAAAATACAAGGACAAACTTCTGGAGGTAAGGCTTGAACACATCATTCATGAGAGATTAAAATGTAGAAGGAGCATTAGTTAACCCAAAGGGCATGACTAAGAACTCATAATGGCCCTCATAAGTCCAAAAGGCTGTTTTCTCCACATCCTCCTCCTTCATTCTAATCTGGTGATAACCAGACCTCAAATCCAACTTAGAGAACACCCAAGCACCACTCAATTCATCAAGGAGCTCATCCACTACAGGAATGGGAAACTTATCCTTGACAGTATCATTGTTAATAGCCCTATAGTCCACACACATCCTCCAACTACCATCTGCCTTCCTTACTAACAACATTGGTGAAGCAAAAGGGCTTTGGCTATTTATAATTGAACCAGACTCAAGCAAGTCCTTAACAATGGTTTCAATTTCAGTCTTTTGATAATATGGATACCTGTAGGGTCTTTGACAAGTTGGCTGAGTACCTGGCTTGAGGAGAATTTGATGCTCATGTCCTCTACAAGGAGGTAAGCCCTTTGGTTCATAAAAAACAGAAGCATACTCTTCAAGCAAGGACAACACTTCTGTGGGAACCTCTGAAGCCTTAGATGTGTCAGCCATATCAGTAGATACAATCTGCAATAACAGCCCCTTAGTGATTGGCTGTTTAAGAAATTCATTTGCAGCTTGAATCAAGGAACCCGTAGGTTTAATACCCTGCAACCAGATTTGTCTATCCTGATACATGAACCCCATCTTGAGCTACTTGAAATCCCAATGAATAAGGCCAAGAGTGCAAAGCCATTGAGTTCCCAGTACCACATCACAGCCCCCTAAAGACAACACATGCAAATTCACTATAAACTCATTGCCTTGCATTTTAAGCATTAAATCTTTACATTCCCCTTGAGTTCTGATCAGCTCTCCATTAGCCACCTTCACCTCCAAAATTCGTGTAATGTCCACAGCAAACTTCAAAGTTCTTACCAAAACAGCATCAAGAAAATTATCGGAACTCCCAGTATCCAAAAGAATCACCACCCAATGTCCCCTAATCTGAGCTAATACCCTCATGGTACCTGGGGAAGGACTGCCCAATAATGCATATAGGGTAATATCAGCTTGGTTCAATTGCAATTCTGTAGTTAAATCCTCATTTTCCACTTCCATTTGACACACTTCTTGAACTTCATCAATCATGAATAGTTTGAGTCCTTTACACTTGTGTCTGGGTTGCCATTTTTCATCACAATAATAACACAAGCCTTTCTTTCTTCTCTCTTCCATCTGGGCTGATGTGATCTTTTGTATGGGCACCTTAGCTTCAGCTTTATTGTCATGCCTAGTTGTTGGATATTCTTGCCAATTAGTCTTGCTAGGTTCCTGGAATGGTCTATAAGCCTTCCTACATGTGAACAAATATTCCTCCTGGATTTTGGCTATCCCAAAAGCAGCACTCAATGTCCTTGGATTTTGCATCCTCACAGCCAACCTTATCTCATCCTTTAATCCACTTAAAAAACAACTAAGCCTATGAGACTCAGGTAAATTCTTGATCCTATTGCCCGACATCTCAAACTGACTTCTATAGGATGTGTTTGATGTTTCAAGAAACCTTGTTTCAAGTTCAAGTGTTAAAGCCATGCAAGTCTGTCCAAGAATCAAGTGTGAAAAGTGTTGTTCATTAAAACTCGACAGCTAGTATCTATCGAGACTTAGAGCTATCTGAATCTCGTGGCTCGACAGTAGCTCGACAGATAGGGTATCTGTCAAGGTTTATGAAACTCAGTTTTCCAGGACTGTTTTTCATCCAATCTGTGATTATATGTTTGAGCTTTCTTTTCTCACAACCCTAGACAGATATAAGGATTATTTTAAGGGTTGTAAACAAAGACACAAGTTGCACAAGTATTGAGCAAAGTTTTATTCAAGCAAATTGTGACCAGAGAAAGAATATGCCCTAGTTCATCTTTCTAATCAAGAAGCTGCTGTGTTTGTACACTGTAGGGTTTTGTGAGTAAGCAACTTCGTGATCTTTATCATGTGATGAACTGACTTTGCAGCCAACATCCTTCTCTAGTTGGTGATTAAAGTCGAGTATTGGGATCCACACAATTAGTTAGTCACGTACTGGGAGCCATGCATCAAAAGGAGAGATTGTCACTACAGAACAAGTCCAATTGGATATTAAGGTAAGGGTTCAACTGTAAGTTGGTATAAGGTACTGAGATTCCTTTACTTGTAACCGCTTGTTGTGATAATAGTAAATTCTCAGGAGTGGTGACCTTAAAATCACCCGATGGAGTTTTGCCTTGGTGGTTTTCCCCATTCGTAAACAAATCACCTGTGTCAAATTTTTTTTTCGCTGCATTTAACTTAGTTGGTAATTTGTTTGTGCGACCACACATATTGCATGTAATTGAATTTAATTAATTAACTTGGCTAATTAATTGGTTAATTTATCACAAGGGGTTAATACATTTATGGCCTATCAAGTGGTATCAGAGCAGGCACACTCTAATTAGGGTTAATCATTACTATGTGATCCATTAACCCCTATTTGTCATGGACAGAGGACAGTCTCTTGTTATGCCTCCTTTATTTGATGGCACTAACTATACATACTGGAATGTACACATCAGAGCTTTCTTGCAGTCTTTAGATGAGAAAGTGTGGCACGCTGTGGAGATAGGCTGGACCAAGCCGAAGGAAGCCCCTGCCGACTGGGATGATGCTAAGAACAAGGCAGCAAACTTCAACAGTAGGGCATTGAATGCTTTGATCAAGAAGATATCCTTCACTGAAACTACAAAGGAAGCATGAACCATTCTCCAGACAACCTATGAAGGAACCAAGGCTGTCAAGGACTCCAACCTTCAGAGGCTCATTACAAGCTTCGAAGAAATCAAGATGGAGAAGGATGAGTCATTTGATGAGTTCTATGCCAAGCTCAAGGACATAGTAAACTCAGCTTTTAATCCTGGGGAAACCATTCCTAAACCCAAGATTGTGAGAAAAGTGCTCAGATCTCCGCCCGAAAGATTCCATGCCAAGATCACCACGATTGAGGAATCAAAGGATATTGACAAAGTTCCTTTGATAGAGTTAGTTGGCAATCTGCAGACCTATGAGTTGGGTTTGACAAGTATCGGGAAATCGAGAAAGAGCAAGAGCAAGAGTATGGCATTGAAGGCCAAGAGAAGTGATACTAATGAGTCTTCAGACGAAGAAGATTCCAAGATGAAGTCCTACATTACAAGGCAATTCAAGAAGTTCATGAAGAATGCCAATGAGAAGGGCTTCGACAAGGACCATAGGCAATCTAGCTCCTCACAGTTCAAGAACCAAGACAAATGAAAGAAGGATGCTAGGGATGATGGTCAATACACTATTCCCTCAAGATCAAAGTGCTTCGGGTGTCAAGGCTTTGGACATATGAAACAAGAGTTCCCCACATATCTGAAGACCATTGGAAAGAGCAAGGCACTTGCTGCTACATTGAGCAACACCAAGCCTGAGGATGATTCCAACAATGAGGATGAAAGAATCCTAATTGCCTTCACTACCACTGTTAATCCTACTGAGGGTATTGTTGAAGATGTGGATGAAGAAGAGAAATTGGTGGAGTCCAAGTTTGAGAAGATGGATGAACAAGATGACATCCACACAGCCAATGCAAAGTTATACAAGGTCTTAGAAAAGCATGAGAAGTTGTATAGGTTGACCACCAAGAAGCTTAGTGATGTGGAGCTGGAGCGAGAAGAAATCTCTACAAAGTTTGATGAAGCCAATCAGACTATTAGAGCACTGAGGTTTGAGAATAACTTCTTGGCTGAGAAGATCAAGAAGCTTGAGGCAGAACTATTCCAAGTCAGAACGCAACTGGAAAGGACTTCAAGTGCTAAGCTTGATGAAATGCTCAGTTTTCAGAAATCTACTTCCTATCGAACCGGTTTAGGGTATGATTTTTTTTCTCCTAGTATCGCTTCTACTAGTACTACTATTTTTGTTCCTCTTGCTAATAATGTTGAAACTGAGAACAATGAAGTTAAAAATGAATTAGCTAGTGAGACCATAGATAAGGGTAAGTCTATCTTAGGAGCACCCCCTAAACTTACTAAGAATGAGACTAAAAACCCTAGGGCTAAGAAGGGAAACTCGCAAAAGCCAAAACAGAAAAAGCAGCATTTCTATCATCACTGTGGTGCAGCTGGACATACTGACCTAATTGCTACAAGTGGCTAGCCACTCAACAGAGCAACGGCATGATCACGTCGGGAGATCAAAATTAGCTTCCATCCTCTCTTGCTCCTCTTGGAGATCTTCTCAAAGCCCTCATGTTCCTTTCAAACTTGAACAGTTTTAACTCTTCCCCCTCACTGCCAGATCAAAGATTTGCTAGAAGGAAAGGTTCTTCCAAGATGTGGAAAGAAAAAGGCTCTAAGTGATTCTGTCACTTCTTCTCTTTCTCCCTTTCTTGTTTTTATTTTTGTATTACTTGTGTGTTTTGCTTTATTATTTTGAGTCAGTCTAGTTTTATGCTTTGCATTACTTTGTTTAGAGTCAGTCTAGTTTTATGCTTTGCATTACTTTGTTTAACATGTTTTTGTTTGGTTTTGTTTTCAGTTTTTACTTTTTTTTATTTTTCATATAAAAATTAAAAAAAATTGAAAAATACCAAAACAATGTTGTGTGTTTGTGTACATTGGTACTTGTGTACCTTGGATGGCCATTGAAACAAAATTTTCTAAACTTTGTATCTCTTGTAGCTTAGATGAGCATCTCTATGCACAACTAAGCAAGTGAACTTTGTGGCTATTATTTGTGATGAGTAAGATTAAGTAATCTCTTGTACTTAACAGTCGTATCATTCTTTTTAACGGGAAGGAATAGAAAATCCTAAGAGAAAGGCATAAATAACCATCTCACCACTGTTGCCTACCAATCATGAAATGACATCCGTATGCTTTGGCATAACAAAAGTGCAATGTCAAATGCTTAACATCATTGGGTATTTCTCTTCTTTCTCTTATATGCCCATGTATGATATGCTTATTAAAAAGAAAAATATGCAAAGAAAAATAAAAAGCAAAAAGATCAAAATGTTTTATATGATTGCAAGCGTGTATTCTAGGAGATGTGGGAGTTATAAGATGTACCTCGAAGGTGATAGTCCCCATCAAACAGTTATGATTGTGTGTGAGTTAAAGTGATTTTCTCATATCTCAAATCATCATAACATGTATACACTTATGCAATCTTGTTATGTTTTTCACACACAACTCGCAATATTCTTTGCTACTATTGATACATGTGCAGGTACAATGTGATTTGGCCATCACAAGGGTTACATGTGTTAATGTATGCTCACTAAACTGTCTTAACTTGTTTTTAAAATATAAAATTAGTAAGACTTGTTGTGTGTGTGTGTGTGTGTGTGTGTTTTGAGATCTATGTGCTTAACATTTGTTTTAGAGATGATTTTGAGAGTTAAAAATGTTGTTTGGATCCTTCGTTGAGTTGCATGTTTGATTGCATTCATGTCTATGTTTTTCTCTTCTTTGAAAAACTGTTTTTAAGCAATCTCGACAGCTCTTCGACACCTTTCGATACCTAGCTTATCTATCAAGCTCTTCAGTTGCTTTTTATCGCAATCTTGACACCTCTCGATAGCTAGGTCGATCGATCGAGAAAGTTTATGTCCCCTCGATTGCTTCTCGATAGATCCTCGATCCATCGAGCTTCTTTTTGCCTTGGACACTTGCTCTATAGCTTCATTTGTCGAACCCTTTAAAGCTCTACACCTCTCGACATATCTCAATCTGTCGAGAATTACTGAGCTTGTATATAAAGGGTCAGTGCGATCCGAATCTAATTTTACTCGATCTCTCTAGACTCTTCAACTCCCTAAACCTCTCTCTCTGACTCCAAACCTCTTCCTCAAGGATTTTTCGGCCTTAATCAAGTTTCCTTCACTTGGTAAGCGTCTTAATCCTTCATTTTCATGCATTTCATATCTTTTGACCTAGAATTTGCGGTTTTTTAAAAAAATTTGGGATTTTTTAAAATTGATGAGCTTTTTTGCAAACTTTTTAGAATGGGTTTTGAAGATTTGATCTTAAAAACTTCATGCATTGCATCTCATGTACATTATAACTATATTTTAAACTAAATGTGTTATATATGTTAAACTAATTGTGTGCTGGTAGGATTGGATTGGGCTGAGCCCATGAGGTTTTTACTATTGCATATCACATGCTCATGCATTTTCATGCATACGTTCCTTACATTCACTATATTCTTATATTTTGAACTGTTTTGGGACTTTTCTGATTGTTTCTTTCTTCCCCCCCCCCCCCCTCTCTCTAGTTTACGTTAGTGCATCATGGCACCAAAACGTAAGTCTACTATATCTCGAAACCCTCTTCGTTTCGGGGCATCCACTTTCTCTAATCCTACTTCTTCTATTTGATTCGGTGATGAGTAGTCCCAAAAGGACTTCTCGGAGAACTTTTCTCAACGAGGTGTTCATTCAAAACACCAAGTCATTTTGTCGGACTTCTCCAACACTGACCTACCCACTATCATCTATAGTAGGGGTTAGGAGTCACTGTGTGACGTCCCGATCACTTGTCTGTCTGTGCTGATGTACAAGTTTTACTCTAACATGCATGGATTCGATTATTCAGTACCTCTTTTTGTTACTCGTGTTCGAGGTATGCGCATAGTGGTCAAACCAGATATTGTATCTGATGTGTTCCGTGTCTCGAGGGTAGAGCCTCCTGACTACCCCAGTTGTGAGCGTTTGAGAACTATGCCCAAGACGAGCTTATGTCGCTTTTGGTGAGCGTCCCTCTAATTGGGATAGATTTTATTGTATGTAACAAGTGAATATGAGTTGAGTGATTTATGACTTCTCTCATATGTTCATTTGTTTGTTGTGGTTTTGTCACGGATTGCCAAAAGGGGAGATTGTTAGGACATGTGTGATTCATATGTTAGGAACATATGTCACTATTTTGTGTAATTGGCTAATCTCTTGACAAAACGCACTTTACTTGTAATTGGGTAGATCTAGAATGCGTTTGATGCTTCAAGAAACCTTGTTTCAAATTCAAGTGTTAAAGCCATGCAAGTCTTTCCAAGAATCAAGTGTGAAAAGTGTTGTTCAATAGAGCTCGACTGCTAGTATATATCGAGACTTAGAGCTGTTTGAATCCCGTGGTTCAACAGCAGCTAGATAGATAGGGTATTTATTGAGGTTTATGAAACTCAGTTTTCCAGGACTGTTTTTCATCCAATCCGTGATTATATGTTTGGACTTTCTTTTCGCACAACCCTAGACATATATAAGAATTATTTTAAGGGCCGTAAACAGAGACACAAGTTGCACAAGTATTGAGCAAAGTTTTGTTCAAGCAAATTGTGATTGGAGATAAAATTTGCCTTAGTTCATCTTTCTTATCAAGAAGCTACTATGTTGGGTTTTGTGACTAAGCAACTTCGTGATCTTCATCATGTGATAAACTGAAGAACTTTGCAGCCAACATCCTTCTCTAGTTGGTGATTGAAGTCGCATATTGGGATCCGCTTAATTGGTTAGTCACGTACTAGGAGCCGTGCATCAAAAGGAGAGATTGTCACTACAGAACAAGTCCAATTGGGTATTGGGGTAATGGTTCAATTGTAGGTTCGTATATGGTACTGAGATTCTTTTACTTGTAACCGCTTGTTGTGATAATAGTGGATTCTCGGGAGTGGTGACCTTAAAATCACCTTGTGGGGTTTTGCTTCGGTGGTTTTCCCCATTCGTAAATAATTCACCTGTGTCAAATTTATTTTCTGCTGCATTTAACTTAGTTGTTGATTTTCCTGTGCTACCACACATATTGCATGTAATTGAATCTAATTAATTAACTTGGTTAATTTATCACAAGGGGTCAATACATTTGTGGCCTATCATGGGGATCAACATCAAATCTGTTCAAGCTTGTCTAATAGGATTATCCCTTCCCTTAGCTTCAGAAGAAAGTTTTTTAGAAAAATAAACTGTGTAGAGAAACAGATAAATCCTATGAAAATTTTCAAAAATGCTCAGAAAACGTTACTATTTTCAGCAGCAATTTGAAACACATTTTTGGCCTGGAAAACATTGAAATTTGGTTTCCTCTATTTCTGAAAAAGTTGTAGATAATTGAATTTCCTTCCAAAAAACACAAATCTTGAATCAATTGGAATTTTGTGCAAAAAGTTAGAGCCAAAATACGAAGTAGGTGCAGCATCACGTTCAACTTCCTTTCAAAATTCAAATGGGGATCAACACCGAATCCGTTCTAGCTCATTTAAACAGGTTATCTCCTCCCTTAGATTCAGAAGAAAACTTATAACTTAGCTTGAAAGCTAAGTCATCCCTTACCCTATAAATAGAGAAAACCTCTTCCATTTTCTAGACCCTGAATTCCCTCTAGAGAGCTAGTGAGAAAGCAGAAAAGAAAAGTTGTTGTGCAACCATTGTTCTTACTTTGATGGTAGTTTAGTACTTCCTTACTTTCTCCCTAGTCCTTTAAGTGATCACTTCCCCCTTTTAATTTATGTTTTATTTTGGTAAGTAGTTAATTATGTTCTTAACTTTCTACACATTCTTGAATAAATGCTTAACAAGTCATTATTTGTTTCTTTCATGATATGCTTGGATGAACATGCCTACATGCCTCAATGATATTCCTTTTACATGCTTAGATGAACACTTCTAGGCTAAATCACAATTTTCTCTTGAATGCTTGATGAACACTTCTAGGCACAACTTTCTCTTGAATGCTTAGATGAACAAGTCTAGGTAGTTGTTCTACCTTTTTTTTTTTAAATGCTTGTGTTAGGTTCTAAGGTCTTAGGATTTTATGTATTTAGAAATCTAATTTGTAATGTTGGCAAACCATGATCAAAACAATGTATTTAGTCTTGTTTAGGCTTGCTCAAAGTTGGTTTATTATTGTAAAGTTGGAATTGAGTGGTTGCATAAGTACTTGGGACTTTCGGCCTGGCTCGATCGATCGAAAATTGCACAGGTTGATTTTTCTGCAGAATTTCCAACTCAGCCCTACTTCATTAAATGTTTAGAGTTTTATGTTTTTACCCTAGATATATAAACAAAACCCTAGCCACGTTTTTGAAGGGACTCCATATTGTATTGTTGCTCATACATTGCGGTTTTGTGTGAATCTCTTGTGAGATCTTTGAGGAGCTTTCCTTTACACAAAACTTAGGGTTTTCAAGGTAGAGATGATTTCAACATCTTGAAGATCATTATAGTTGCAACCATTGGAACTTAAAAGAAAAACAAGCGGGAAGCTTGTAGCTGATTGAGGAATTCAAGAAAGAAGTAGTCCGTGGATTCGGAGCTTGCACGTGGTCGTGCCAGTAAGTTCTACTGGTGGGTAGCATTAGGAAGTCGAGTGGGGAGCTTGTAGTCCTTTTGTAAGAACTTCAATTCTTTCATAGTGAATTCTGGTTTGCCTTGAGGATCGGTGGGTCAAATCCTCCCCAGGTTTTTCCCATGTGGTTTTCTGGGTGATCATATCATTGTGTTCTTTATTATTTCCGCTGCTTTATATGTTTTATATACATGATATGATTATTTGATTGTTTTAACCTAGAATTGTTTAATTTGATTAAGTAACAACTTGGCTAATTAATCTAGGCTACGCAATCTGGTTGTTTTTAAGGGGTCTAAAACCGTTCAAGTGGTATCAAAGCAGGTTGCTCTTTTGTTTGAGATTTTTTATCCTTGAGTTGATCCTTGACCCCTGTTGTCATGGAGTATGGACACTCTCTGTTTGTTCCTCCTTACTTTGATGGGAACAACTATGCTTATTGGAAAGTAAGGATGAAAGCATTCCTGAAATCCATTGATGAGAGGGTTTGGAATTCCGTTGAATACGGATGGCAGAATCCCACTACTCCTGTGAGTGAGTGGCAAACTTCTGAAAAAGAAGTAGCAGGCTTTAATAGCAAAGCTATGAATGCCATATTCAATGCTGTTTCATTGGAGGAATTTAAAAGGATCTTAAATGTTGAGGTTGCTCATACTGCATGGAAAATCCTCTAAACTGTGCATGAAGGCACAAAAGCAGTTAAAATCAATAAACTGCAGCAATTGACTTCTAGATTTGAAAGCATTAAAATGTCTGATGATGAATCTTTTGATGAATTCTATGCCAAATTAAATGATATTGTCAATTCTGCTTTTAATTTAGGTGAAATCTATGAACAACCTAAAATTGTTAGGAAGATCCTTAGATCCTTAATTGAGGACTTTAGACCCAAAGTGATTGCTATCACTGAAAGCAAGGATGTGAATTCCATCCTTGTTGATGAGCTTGTAGGATCTCTTCAGTCCTATGAGTCTAACCTACCTAAAGTGAACAAATCCAAATCAAAGGCTCTTAAGTCAGTTGATGATGTTGATGGTAGTAGATTTGATGATGAGCTCTCTGCTACAGAGATTGTATATCTTGCCAAAAATTTTAAAAACTTTCTTAGGAATACCAACAGAAAGGCAAGAGGTACTTACACTGCTGAACCTAGAAATTTTAGGAAGAATGATCCCACTAAGGTTAATAACTTTGAAAAACCTAGAAAAAAAGTTGGTCAATCTTCAAATAATTCTATGGGTCCTCAGTGTTTTGGCTGTCAAGGGTATGGCCATGTAAAATCTGAATATCCTACATTCTTGAGGACTAAGGGTAAAGCTATGGCTGTAACCCTTAGTGATAATGAGGTTTCTGATGATAAGTCCGGTGGTGACGAGGATGGAAACTTCATTGCTTTCACGGCTACTGCTATAGTCAATGAAAGCATATCTGCTGAGAAGAACCCTTCTGATAGGGAACTCTCTGAAGATGCAGATCTTCAAGAGGCCTACAACAAACTTTGCAAAGTTGCTGTAAAGGATGCTATGAAAGTTGAACTTGGCCTAAAGAAAATTGATTCTCTTGAGCTTGAAAAGAAGAATTTGCTTGTTAAACTGTTTGATGCTAATGAGCTTTTGAACAATGTTAAATCTGAGAACATGCTTTTGCTTGATAAAGTTAGAACTTTGGAACATGATTTATCTGTTGCTAGATCTGCTAGTTCTAAACTTGATCACATGCTGAATGTTCAAAAGTATCCTTCTGATAAAACTGGGTTAGGATATGTTGAAAGCATCTTTGATTCTGGACCACATTCCATAAATTTTGTTCCTTCTTCTTCTTCTGTACCTTCTGTGAGTGAGGTTGTGAGTGAAACTCTTAAACCCCCTGTGAGTGAGGTTGTTAAACCTGTAGAAGTTTCACCACCTAAGAAGATTAGGATAGATTTAAGAGAATCTAAACCTAAGGAGCCTACCAAATCTAAGGACAAGATGCATGGTAAACCTGCTTGGGTTTGTCATTATTGTGGTAAGTCTTGACACATTCGTCCTAACTGTTACAAGCTTCAAACTGATAAGAGAGCAAATAAACCAAAAGTGTCTGTGCCTCAAGCACAAGATCCTATGGCACTAATTGGTGAATTGGTAAACGTGTTAAACCTTTATTCCAATCCTGGAGTTGGGAATCACTCAAATGTGAATAAGAACTCCAATGCTCGTGGTGCATCTAAAAAGTTTTGGATGCAAAAGACTCGAACTAACTGAGTCTTTCTGACATGGTCCTTGTGCTTCATTGCTCTATTCTTTTGAGACCATTGTTCTTTGGTTTTTTGTGTTTTTTTTTTTTTTTTTTTTTTTTTTTTTTTTGTTCTAGGACTTGCATTGCATTACATTCATGCATTTCATTCTAGGATTTATTTGTTTTCTCTTTAAAAAAAAAAAAAAAAAAAAAAAAAAAAAAAAAAGGAGAAAGCAAAAACTATATATGACACTATTTTTCTTGATTTTTGAAAACAAGATTGGTCAATCTATTTTCACATGTCATGTCTTGTGTACCTTGTTTAACTTTGATGAGTTTATTCATTGCACTTGACTAGTTGAAACTTTGTAGTGCATGTTGTGTGGGAAAGATGTGTGTGGGTTTTAATCACTTTGTCTTAATCATGAAGTCATATGTTATTTGACTGTCGGACTTGATCCTTTTGAGAAAGGCATAAATAACCATCTCACCACTGTTCACTAGCCAATCATGAACACCTTAGTGCATATCATAAGATTTTGTGCTCGAGAAAGTGTAGCACATGCACAAAAAGAACATAAGGTGTAGCCTCAATTAAATTAAAACTGGTGTATACTATTAGACTTGATGCCAATTCACTTAATTCAAACCGGTGTGTACTATTAGGCTGAATGCCAATTCATATAAATAAAAGGCAAAAATGCAAGAAACTTACATGATTGCAAGCTTTTGTTCTAGGAGATGTGGGAGTTATAGGATGTAACTCTTTAGGTGATAGTCTCTTTTAAATTCTATGTGATGAATTGTGTAGACTTTGTGTTTAATTGCTATTCACATATCACCTCACATGTATCTCAAGTTTTTGCTAGTATCACACACTACACAAGTTGCTCTTTGTTAAACACTGTACATGCTAGTGTGTGTGTTTTTGGTCTGACCAACCAAGTTTGAAAATATCTTAAGATTTGTGCACAACATATTTGTTGCTTGAGAAAATTCAATGGGAGAATGATTGAAACTTGTTATTGAGAAAATTGGGTTTATAAATTTGGGTTTTTGAAAAAGCATTCCATCTCATACTCATGCATTTATTTTTTCGTTGTTCAAATGCTTTGAGGAGTTGTTTTCAAAATTAGGTTTGTGTTTTTCAAAACTGTGTTTTTTTTTTTCTCAAAATTTAGTGAGCCTCTGCCCAATTTGATCAATCCATCCTGATTTTCGATCGATCGAAAAAGTGCTCTAAATTGTTTCAAAATGCCTGTCTCATTCGATCGATCAAATGTAATTTTCGATCGATCGAAGATCGTGGAGAAGCTTTTTTAAAAGATCAGATCTGACTTTTTCAAACACTTTTTCAAAAAGTTTTCAAACTTTTTCTTTCTCTCTCCGACGAGGCAAGCATCACAGTCAGATTTTTGTCGTTTTCCTCCAAATTTTTTGCAAAATCTCTCTTTCCTCAAGCCGGTAAGACTCTTTTACCCTTCCTTTTGATATTATTTTCATGATTTCATGTATTATTTCATGCATTTAAGGGAGATTTTCGGACTTTGCATATTGGGATTTTCTAATTGATTCAAACTCTATTTTGTGCAATTGATCATTGAGTTTTTGTGGGGACACATCATAAACATGATTCTTACCTGTTAATTTGATCAATTTTGAGTTTGGTGAAAAATTGAAAATTCTAGGGTTTCTAATTGATCCGAATTGGGGATTTTGTTCAATTAAGGTTTAATTGATGAAATTGGCTTGTTGTATTGATGAAATTAGTTATTCTAATATGTTTTCAACATTGTGTAATGATTAATTCATCAATTTGTTACAAAATTTTTCAAGTGGTTTTCAAATTTTTTAGGGTTTTTGTTAGAAACTCTATGTTCGAGCCAATTTTGTGAAATTGAACTTAATTTGAACCTGGTTACTACATTAGTACATGCATCATGGTATTGTCTTTGTTCATGCATCATATAGAGTTTTATTCTATTGTTTATTATGCTAACTTGCAGTTTGCCCTTGGTTTTGTTTTGTTTTGTTCTTTTTGGTTTTTCCTTGTGTCTCTGTCCTTTCCTTAGCATCATGCCTAGGAAGACTAGAGCCCGTAGGACTATTCCCTCTCCTTCTCCACCCCCACCTTCCTTTGATAGTGAGAGGTTCCCGAGTGAGAAAAACCAAGAGATTTATGAGACTCTAAACCTTAAGAGAAAAGTTTAGGTTGAGCGATCTGTCATCTTAGATGAGGTTGATCCTGCCATTAGAGCAAACTTTAAGCGTCGGGGCTAGTTACCTTTGCTGGATGTTTCTGATCCTCCTCCTCTAGTTACCCTGATTAGAGAGTTTTTCTCGAACATCTCTATCCGCGTCTATGATTCCAACACTCTAGTTAAGAGTTGGATACGAGGCGTAGAGTATGTCATTACTCCTACAGTAGTGTCAGATGCTCTAGGGGTACCTTTGGTACAGCACCCTTTCTATCCCTATGATGAGTCACCAGAGTTGAGTGATGTCATATCTTACATCACTGGGTCTTCTATCCAGTGGGGTTCTGATCCTAGGATCACCACCGCTGAGCTTCTTGAGTCTGTCTATCTCTTCTTTAGGATAGCGTGTCACTCTCTTTGGCCCATTTCTCATCTGCACACCATTCCTCTCGAGAGGTGTGTCTTTTTGTACGTTCTTGTCACTGATGCTCCTATCAGTTTTCCTCATCTTTTTCTTTGTTCTTTGAACAAAGTTTATAGGAGTTCATCTACTGCTCATGCTCTTGTTCATCCTATCTTTATTCATAGGATTTTACTTCATCTTGGTTTAGATGATTTCCCTTCTTCTGAGCCCGTTCATGTGATTGCTCCCATAGGTGCTTCCTTCCTTAGACAGAGGGCGGCTCATCTTCGAGCTGGCTCTAAACATGCGAGGTCTGAGCCTTCTAGTTCTGCACCCCCTTCTTCTTCTACAGGTCCTGCTCGTGAGGCTATTCCTGATCCTGTAGGTGCTGCTGCTGCTGTTCCTCCACCTCCTGCGGTTGACTTTGATGTTCGTCGTACTTTGGAGACTGTCATGACCGTTCAGGCGGCTCATGGTCAGCTTTTGGTGGACTTGTTCGATGAGATTCGTGCTCTGAGAGCAGATTTGGCACATCTTCGTTCATCCTCACCACCTCCTTTTGATGATGGCCTGTGATGTCCTTTGGCATTCCGTCACAAAAAGGGGGAGTAGAGTTTGGATACTGGTAGAGGGGTTTTTGTAGCTAGGGGGAGTTTTGTTACTTTTTGAGGAGCTAGTGGAGTTTTTTGAGATTAGATTGTATCTAGGTGCTTCACTATGTATACTTTCTTTTTGGGCTATACTTGTTAGGAAATACATTCTTTATATATATGATTCTTGATTTTATGTGTTCACTGTTTATTGATTTATATTTATGAGTTATTCATTGATATATGTCTTTATTATATGTTGTGTGAACTTTCAAGAATGTGTTTATTTTTGGTGTATCTAACATAGGGGGAGAGTTAGATTACATATCTGTTGATTTACTGTTTTTCTGTCACACACGCGTTTATGCGTTTGTTGAGTGTTTCAGGAATATACAGGTGCATTCGATTTGGCTGCCGTCTACACTTGCAACTGATGGATAGTAGTTAGGATTGAATTTGGTTTATGAGCATTACTTTTTGTAAAGGGCTTTTTATTGTAAACTTTGAGCATTTAATTTGTGTTTTGTCACAAATTGCCAAAGGGGGAGTTTGTTAGGTTATAAGGTCTTACGATTTTATGTATTTAGAACTCTAATTTGTAATGTTGGCAAACCATGATCAAAACAATGTATTTAGTCTTGTTTAGGCTTGCTCAAAGTTGGTTTATTATTGTAAAGTCGGAATCGAGTGGCTGCAGAAGTACTTGGGACTCTCGGCCTGGCTCGGTCGATCGAAGGACAGGCTAGATCGATCGAAAATCGCACAGGTTGATTTTTCTGTAAAATTTCCAACTCAGCCCTACTTCATTAAACGTTTAGGGTTTTATGTTTTTACCCTAGGTATATAAACAAAACCCTAGCCACGTTTTTGAAGGGACTCCATATTGTATTGTTGCTCATACATTGCGGTTTTGTGTGAATCTCTTGTGAGATCTTTGAGGAGCTTTCCTTTACACAAAACTTAGGGTTTTCAAAGTAGAGATGATTTCAACATCTTGAAGATCATTATAGTTGCAACCATTGGAACTTAAAAGAAAAACAAGCGGGGAGCTTGTAGCTGATTGAGGAATTCAAGAAAGAAGTAGTCCGTGGATTCGGAGTGTTGTTAAATTTTAAAATACTCGCAAGTGTACGAACCGTACCGAAGTATAGTTTGGCAAGAACGAGGTCGAACCCATAGGGACTTGAATGAACGTAGGAAAATTAATTAAACCTTAACCAAATTAATCCTAATCCAGTTTAATAAAAATTGGTTGTTTTGAAATTAATTAAACTAAGCAAAAGATATAAAGCAATAAAAAGATGTAAACAATCAAGGGAAAGGAATTAAGGTTTTAGAATCCGCCTTGTAAGTCATACCAGCATATATTTATGATCATTAATTTTTCCCAACTCACTACATGATAATCTAGAAATCAATCTTGCTATCATGGAAAATATCCTCATTAAAATCCTTATTTTAAAAATCAAAAGCATGTTCTTCTTCGCTTCTTAAGTATAAAACCAAATCATCAATTGTATCTGTAGCCAAACAAATCACAAGATATATCCAATTCTAAAAATCAAATCATAACTTGTATCCATTGACAGACAAATCACAAATGATATCCAATTCTATAACCAAGAATTAATAAACCAAGCATTCAATTAATTAAGACAAATCCTAAATCATGAGAAAAACATGATTGAACTCATATCTAGAATCCCATCTTAGTCAATTGATATGAAGCAAGAACAATTTAAATCATTAAAGAACAACTATTGTGGGAAAAATCAAATCACATAAATATTATTGATAATCCTTAACAAGGTTTCATCCTCAACCCTAATTATAAATTTAGCTACTCATGGTAATTGAAATAAAACAAAAGAATAAACTACTAAACATTAAACTAGACAAATAAAATAGAGAAAGAAATAGTCACAATGCTATCATGGGGAAAAGCTACAGAGAAGCCACATGCGGCACTGCCTCTTGCTCCAATTTTCTGTTTTGCATCTCAGCCCTAGCACTAGCCTCCCTGAATTTTGCCCTAAAAAGCCTTTAAATAGGTCAAGGAATTCTATTACAAATTGAATTCCCGTTTGGAGAAAATCCCAGATTTTTTAGGCTTCACTTAACCGACTATTTTGGCCCATTTAACTTCAGAATTCGGGCTCCTGGTAAACTACAAAGTTGTAACCCTTTAAGTTAACTTTCCAGCCCAACTTGAATCATCTTGATTGAACATCTGAGCCGAAAGTTATGCCAAAAATACTAACTGATGTACAGGCTGGAATCCTAATCCGAATTGGACTTGGATTTGGTGCAAATTTCCTTTGATTCCTTACTCCAATTGGACTTAAAATTTAATATTCATGCCTGGCTGGATGTAAGTTGGCTTGATTCAATTGGCCTAGGCCCACTTTGCATGTAAAGCCCTTGTTACCTGCAACACAAAGATATTACATAATCAGTCACAAAATAACATAAAAGTAAAGCTAAATATGTATATATGTGAGTATTTAATTATATATATTTCATGCACATCACGAAGCTTGCACATGGTCGTGTCAGTAAGTTCTACTAGTGGGTAGCATTAGGAAGTCGAGCGGGGAGCTTGTAGTCCTTTTGTAAGAACTTCAATTCTTTTATAGTGAATTCTGGTTTGCTTTAAGGATCGGTGGGTCAAATCCTCACCAGGTTTTTTCCGTGTGGTTTCTTGAGTGATCATATCATTGTGTTCTTTATTATTTCCTTTGCTTTATATGTTTTATATACATGATATGATTATTTGATTATTTTAACCTAGAATTGTTTAATTTGACTAAGTAACAATTTGGCTAATTAATCTAGGCTACGCAATCTGGTTGTTTTTAAGGGGTCTAAAACCGTTCAGCTTGAACGAATATGTCTAAGTATTTTTATTTTCTCTAGATGAACATGTCTAAAGGATTTTTCCTTTATTTTCTTTTATAATTGCTTGGATGATCAAATATGCTTAAATGTTTTATTTTATTTTATTTTATTTTGTTCTCTCTGCAATTATGTTGATGACAAATAACATGACAACTTTGTTTTTCTCTTTACATGCTTAGATGAACATGTCTCGGCTAGGAATTCTTTGTTTACATTGATTTCTTGGATGAACATGCCATTACCTTCATGCTTTCTTTACATTAAAATTGTTATATAACAAATTTCGCTTTTTGTTTCTCTTTATGTCAAATTCCCCTAACACATATTTGTTTACAATTCCTGCAAATTAACATGTTTATATGACATATTGTTTGTATTTGTTTGACATTGTTAGGACATATGTGTTTCACATATTAGGAACATGTGTCACTATTTTATGTGTTTGTTTTTAGACCCCTTAAACAACAATTGGATTAACCTAGTTAACAAGCCAAGTTATTACTTAGTCCAAATTCCAAATCTAGGTTATCACAATCAAACAATCATATCATGCAAAGCAGCGAAAATATAAATAACACAATGATATGATGACCTAGTAAAACCAAACCGGTAAAAAACCTGGAGAGGATTTAACCTAAATATCCTTAAGGTAAACCTGAATCCACTATAGAAAGAATCAAAGTTTGCACAATAGAACTTAGACCACTAACATTCTATTGCTACCCACCAGTAAAACTTACTGACACGACCACGTGCAAGCTCTGAAACCACGGACTCCTTCTTTCTTGGATTCTCTAGCAAGTACAAACACTCCCGCTTGTGTATCTTTTAGCACTTATGGTAGCACTTGAATGATCATTAAGTTCTTAAAGAAATCTCCTTCTTAATAATCCTAAGCATGTGTGAAGGAAAACTCCTCTCAGATCTCACAAGAGATTCACACAAATAGCAATATGAGCAACCTCTAAAACGTGGCTAGGGTTTCCCTTATATACCTAGGGCAAAACATAAAACCCTAAACATTTTAATGAGATAGGGCTGAGTTGGAAATTCTGCAGAAAAACGTATTTTGTCCGAGATTCGATTGATCGAGCCTAAGCTTCAATTGATCAAGCCAAGCCGAAATGCACTAATACTTCTGCAGCCACTTGATTCCAACTTTACATAAAAGACACAACTTTGAGCAAGTCTAAATAAGACTAAACAACTTGTTTTGATCATGGTTTGCAAACAATACAAATTAGAGTTCTAATACATAAGTTCCTAAGTACTTAGAACCTAACAAAACACAAAACACAAACTAAAAGCTTAAAGTTTACAAAGAAAAGCCCTTTACAAAAAAATTGCTCATTATAACAAATCCAATCCTAACTACCATCCATCAGTTGCAAGTGTAGACAGCAGCTCAATTGAATCAACCTGTATATTTCCTGAAACACTAAATAAGACGCATAAACGCATGTATGGAAAATACAAGTAAACAAAATAAATTTTTGACTTCACAAAACACAAAATAAAGACATATATCAATAAATAAATCATAAATATAAATCAATAAGCAGTGAAACAAGAAACATATATAACAAAATAAATGTATCTCCCCCTAACATGAATAGCCCAACAAAAATGCATCAAGAGCCAAAAAAGTAAATACACAGTACAGCTCCTGGATACAATCTAATCACCACAGGCTCCAAAACAATCAAAACCCCCCCTATCAACAAAAATAACCTCTACAAGCTACACAAATGCTACTCCCCATTTTTTTGACGGAATGCCAAAGGGCACTCAAAATCCATCATCAAAAGGAGGTGGCGGTGAGGATCATCGAAACTATGCCAACACTGCTCGCAAGGCACGGATCTCATCATGCACGTCCACCAAAATCTGTCCATGAGCCGCCTGAATGGTCAAGACATTATCCAACGTACGTTGAATGTCTGAAGCATCTGAAGTAGTAAGTGGAGGAACATCAGCATTAGCAGCAGCAGCACCAGACGCCTCAGCCTGTGCATCACCTGTGGAAGTGGGAGGAGGAGGTACAGCACTAGAAGGCTCAACTCTAGCTCTCAGATGAGCAGCCCTCTACCAAAGGAAAGTGGCACCTATGGGAGCTATGACATGTACGGGCTCAGAAGCGGGGAAACCAGATAAACCTAAGTGTTTAAAAATCCTATGAATGAAAATAGGATAAACAAGAGCATGACCAACAGCGCTACTCCTATGAATTTCGTTCAAAGAACAAAGAAACAGATGAGGGAAAGAAATAGATGCACCAGAAACAAGGGCATACAAAAACACACATCGCTCAATAAGGATGGTGTGGAGATGAGAAATTGGCCACAAAGAATGACACGCTATCCGAAGGAAAAGATAGGTAGTCTCAAGAAGCTCAACAGACGTGATTCGAGGATTAGAACCCCACTGGATAGAAGACCCAATGATGTATGACATAACATCATCAAGGGGTGGAGACTCCTCATAAGGATAGTCGGGCTACCTCACAACCGAAACCCCAAGAGCGTCAGCCACTACATTAGGAGTAATGGTGAACTCTACACCTCGTATCCAACTCCTAACAAGGGTGTTGGAATCATAGATGTGGCAAGAGAGGTTCGAGTAGAACTTTCTAATCAGGGCAGTCGAGGGTGTACGATCTATCTCCAACAAAGACAGCCAGCCTCTACTCTCAAAATTTGCCCTAATGGCAGGGTCTAACTCATCTAACACAACCTTCTGCTCAGCCTAAATCTTTCTCTTATTGTTCAGCGTCTCATAGGCCTTTATGCTTTTGTCATTCCGAAACAACACACTCCTAGAGGGAGACTCAGAAGAAGAGGAGGGTGTCTTATGGACTCTAGTCTTCCTAGGCATGGTGCTAGGGTAAGTACAGAGACACAAAGCAGAACCAAAAAGGAACAAAAAGAAAAATCAAGGACAGACTGCAAATTAGCACAAAAAAAAAATATATAGAACAAAAATCTATATGATGCATGAATAGTTAAATGTCATGATGCATGCTCTAATGCAGTGAGAATAAGTTCAATCGAAGTTCAAATTCACAAAATTGGCTTGAGCATAGAGTTTATAACAAAAATCCCAAAATTTTGAAAAACCACTTGATTAATTTTTCCTAAATTGACCAATTGATCATCACACATGATAGAAAACAGTTTAGGATGATCAAATTTAGCAATCCAACAAGCCAATTTCATCAATTAAACTCAATTTAAATAAAATCCCAAATTCAGGTATATTTCAAGCCCTAGAAATTTCAATTTCTCAAAATTCACCAAATTGATCAAATTAAACCACTTGGATCATGTTTATAACATCCAATAACAAAAACCCAATGATCAATTGTAAAAGAAAATATCAAAAACCACAAAATTTTCATAGGTCCGAAAATAGCCTTTAAATGCATGGAAAAATGCATGAAAAAATGAAAAATAAATGAAAAAGAAGGGTACAATGGACATACCGGCTTATAGAGAGAAAAACCTTGCAAAAATTTTGGAAGAAAACGACAAAAATTTGATGATTGAGCCTTGTCCTAGTCGAAGAGAGAAAGAAAAGTTTGAAAAGTTTTGAAAAAGATGAGTTGAATAAGTCAACAACTGATTTTTGAAAACCTTATTCACGATTTCGATTGATCGAAAATCAGTTTCGATTGATCGAAATAGACAGAGACTCATTAAAATTTTTAAAACCAATTTCGATTGATCAAAAAATAGACTGGATCAATCGAAACAGCAGAGGCTCACTAAATTTTTGAGAAAAAACACAGTTTTGAAAAACAAAACACATTTTGGGCAGTAACTCCTTAAAGCATTGAAATTGATGAACAAAATGCATGAGTATGAGATGAAATGTTTTTCAAAAACAACAATTTTAAACCTAGTTTTCCCAAAATTAAAATTTTCAAACATTCTACATAAATTCTCAAGCAACAAATCTGTTTTGCATAAAACTCAAGGTATTTTCAAACTCGGTTGGTCAAACCAAAAACACACACAATAACATGTACAAAGTTTAGCAAAGAGCAACTTGAGTAATGTGTGCAACTAGCAAAAGCTTGAGATACATGTGAGGTGATATGTCAATAGAAATCAAACACAAAGTCTACAAAATTCATCACATAGAATTTAAAAGAGACTATCACCTAAAGAGTTACATCATATAACTCCCACATCTCCTAGAACAAAAACTTGCAATTATGTAAGTTTCTTGATTTTGCCTCATAATGTACACCAATTTTAATTGTTCAGAAACTTATTAAAATAGTCGGGATAATGTATACACCAATTTTATTTATTTGATTTATATTTAAGTTCAATAATGTACACACCAATTTTAAGCATTTAAACCGAGGCTACACCTTACGTTCTTTTTGTGCATGTGCTACACTTTTATGAGCACAAAATCTTATGATATGCACTAAGGTGTTCATAATTGGCTAATGAACAGTGGTGAGATGGTTATTTATGTCTTTCTCAAAAGGTTCAAGTCCGACGGTCAAAGACATGTGACTTCAAGATTAAGACAAAGTGATCAAAAACCATAAACATCTTTCCCACACAACATGCACTACAAAACTCAAACTAGTAAAGTGCAATAAATAAGCTCATCAAAGCTAAACAAGGTACAAAGACATGTTATGTGAAAATAAATTGACCAACCTTGTTTTCAAAACCAATATACTTAATACAAAACACAATTTGCTTCCCTTTCCTTTTTCTTTTTTTTCTTTTATTTTTTATTTTGAAAAGAAGAAACAAAAAATAGTCCTAGAATGAAATGCATGAATGTTATGCAATGCAAGTCCTAGAGACAAAGAAAACAAAAACCAAAGAACAATGGTCAAAGAGAATAGAGCAACGAAGCACAAGGACCAAGAAAGCCAAAGGTGATTAGGGACACAGAATCACACCAATGACTTGATGAAGAGTCTCAAACTTACTTCTATCAAGAGGCTTGGTAAAGATGTCAGCATTTTGACATTTCGTAGGGATATACTCAAAAGCCACAATCTTTCTTTCAACCAGATCCCTAATAAAGTGATATTTAATCTCTATGTGTTTAGTCTTAGAATGTTGAACAGGGTTTTTAGAGATATCAATAGCACTAGAATTATCACAATACACAACCATGGTATCTTGTGATATCCCATAATCACTCAAAAGCTTTTTCATCCAAAGAAGCTGTGAACAACAACTTCCAGCAGCAATATATTCTGCCTCTACAGTAGATAAAGACATAAAATTTTCCTTTTTACTCATCCAAGCAACAAAATTGGCTCCTACATAAAAACACCTACCAATGGTGCTTTTTTTATCATCGGCATTGCTGGCCTAATTAGAATAAGAAAATCCAGCAAGAGACAAATTAGACTCTTTGCTATAAAACAATCCATAATCACAAGTTCCACCAACATATTTTATGATTCTTTTGACAGCATTCAAATGTGAAACCTTAGGATTAGACTGAAATCTAGAGCCTACACCAACACTAAAAGCAATATCAGGCCTACTAGCAGTCAATTACAAAAGACATCCAATCATGCTTCTATATTATGTAACATCAACAGACTCACCTGATGGATCATTGGTTAATTTTGTATTTACAGCCATTGGTGTTCTAGCATGAGCAGCCTTATCAAGTCCAAATCTTTTGACTAGATTTCTTGCATACTTAGCTTGGTTGATGTAGATTCCTGATTCTATTTGTGTTACCTACAATCCCAAAAAATAAGTTAGTTCACCAACCATACTCATTTCAAACATTGGCTTCATTTCATCTGCAAAAGATTAAGTAAGAGAATCATTAGTAGCACCGAAAACAATATCATCAACATAAATTTGAGCTACAACAAAATAAATAAATAAATCCTTATCCTTTCGAATGAAGAGAGTAGTATTTGCAAACCCCCTTTTGAATCCATGCTCAGTGAGATATGCAGCGAAAAAAAATTTGACACAGGTGATTTGTTTACGAATGGAGAAAACCACCAAGGCAAAACTCCACCGGGTGATTTTAAGGTCACCACTCTCGAGAATTTACTATTATCACAACAAGCGATTACAAGTAAAGGAATCTCAGTACCTTATACCAACTTACAGTTGAACCCTTATCTTAATACCCAATTGGACTTGTTCTGTAGTGACAATCTCTCCTTTTGATGCATGGCTCCCAACGTGACTAACTAATTGTGTGGATCCCAATACTCGACTTTAATCACCAACTAGACAAGGATGTTGGCTGCAAAGTCAGTTCATTACACGATGAAGATCACGAAGTTGCTTACTCACAAAACCCTACAGTGTACAAACACAGCAGCTTCTTGATTAGAAAGATGAACTAGGGCATATTCTTTCTCCGGTCACAATTTGCTTGAATAAAACTTTACTCAATACTTGTGCAACTTGTGTCTTTGTTTACAACCCTTAAAATAATCCTTATATATGTCTAGGGTTGTGAGAAAAGAGAGCTCAAACATATAATCACAGATTGGATGAAAAATAGTCCTGGAAAATTGAGTTTCATAAACCTCGACAGATACCCTATCTGTCGAGCTGCTGTCAAGCCATGAGATTTAGATAGCTCTAAGTCTCAATAGATACTAGCTGTCGAGCTTTAATGAACAACACTTTTCACACTTGATTCTTGGACAGACTTGCATGGCCTTAACACTTAAACTTGAAACAAGGTTTCTTGAAACATCAAACACATCCTATAAAAGTCAGTTTGAGATGTTGGGCAATAGGATCAAGAATTTACCTGAATCTCATAAGCTTAGTTGTTTTTTAAGTGGATTAAAGGATGAGATAAGGTTGGCTGTGAGGATGAAAAATCCAAGGACATTGAGTGCTGCTTTTGGGATAGCCAAAATCCAGGAGGAATATTTGTTCACATGTAGGAAGGCTTATAGACCATTCCAGGAACCTAGCAAGACTAATTGGCAAGAATATCTAACAACTAGGCATGACAATAAAGCTGAAGCTAAGGTGCTCATACAAAAGATCACATCAGCCCAAATGGAAGAGAGAAGAAAGAAAGGCTTATGTTATTATTGTGATGAAAAATGGCAACCCAGACACAAGTGTAAAGCCTCAAACTATTCATGATTGATGAAGTTCAAGAAGTGTGTCAAATGGAAGTTGAGAATGAGGATTTAACTACAAAATTGCAGTTGAACCAAGCTGATATTACCCTATATGCATTATTGGGCAATCCTTCCCCAGGTACCATGAGGGTATTGGGTCAGATTAAGGGACATTGGGTGGTGATTCTTTTGGATACTGGGAGTTCCCATAATTTTCTTGATGTTGTTTTGGTAAGAACTTTGAAGTTCGCTGTGGACACTACACGAATTTTGGGGGTGAAGGTGGCTAATGGAGAGGTGATCAGAATTCAAGGGGAATGTAAAGATTTAATGCTTAAAATGCAAGGCAATGAGTTTATAGTGAATTTGCATGTGTTGTCTTTAGGGAGCTGTGATGTGGTGCTGGGAACTCAATGGCTTTGCACTCTTGGCCTTATTCGTTTGGATTTCAAGTAGCTCAAGATGGGGTTCATGTATCAGGATAGGCAAATTTGGTTGCAGGGTATTAAACCTATGGGTTCCTTGATTTAGGCTGCAAATGAATTTCTTAAACAGCCAATCACTAATGGGCTGTTATTGCAGATTGTATCTACTGATATGGCTGACACATCTAAGGCTTCAAAGGTTCCCACAGAAGTGTTGTCCTTGCTTGAAGAGTATGCTTCTGTTTTTGATGAATCAAAGGGCTTACCTATTTGTAGAGGACATAAGCATCAAATTCTCCTCAAGCCAAGTACTCAGCCAACTTGTCAAAGACCCTACAGGTATCCATATTATCAAAAGACTGAAATTGAAACCATTGTTAAGGACTTGCTTGAGTCTGGTTCAATTATAAATAGCCAAAGCCCTTTTGCTTCACCGGTGTTGTTAGTAAGGAAGGCAGATGGTAGTTGGAGGATGTGTGTGGACTATAGGGCTCTTAACAATGATACTATCAAGGATAAGTTTCCCATTCCTGTAGTGGATGAGCTCCTTGATGAATTAAGTGGTGCTTGGGTGTTCTCTAAGTTGGATTTGAGGTCTGGTTATCACCAGATTAGAATGAAGGAGGAGGGTGTGGAGAAAACAGCCTTTAGGACTCATGAGGGCCATTATGAGTTCTTAGTCATGCCCTTTGGGTTAACTAATGCTCCTTCTACATTTCAATCTCTCATGAATGATGTGTTCAAGCCTTACCTCCGGAAGTTTGTCCTTGTATTTTTTTGATGATATTCTAGTCTATAATAAGGACATGGGTTCTCATGCTTTGCATCTCAGATCAGTCTTGAAGGTGCTGCTTGATCATAAACTGTTTGCCAAGAGAAGTAAATGCACCTTTGCTTGCTCTGAAGTTAAGTATTTGGGACATGTTATCTCAGGCCATGGAGTGAAGACTGATCTTAAGAAGACTCAAGCTATGCTAGACTGGCCTATTCCCAAGACTGTGAAATCTTTGAGAGGTTTCCTTGGATTAATAGGCTACTACAAGAAGTTCATAAAAGGTTATGGGTCCATTATTGCCCCATTTACTGACCTTCTTAGGAAGGATGCCTTTGGGTGGACTGAACAAGCTGACCAAGCATTTCAGAATCTCAAAAAAGCTGTTTCTCAACCTCCTGTCCTTGCCTTACCTGATTTTTCTCAGCCTTTTGTAATAGAGTGTGATGCGTCTGGTTTTGGAATTGGGGCTGTGTTGATGCAGCAAGGGAGGCCCATTGCTTTTTACAGCCAACCTTTAAAGGGTAAGAGTGCTCATTTATCTACATATGAGAAGGAGTTGCTAGCCCTTGTGACAGCAGTAAGGAAGTGGAGAACCTATTTGTTTAGGAAACCCTTTGTGATCAAAACTGATCATCAAAGCCTGAAGTATCTGCTAAAGCCAAGAATTGGCACCCCTATGCAGCAAAGATGGATAACTAAGCTCCTTGGTTACTCCTTTCTCATTGACTATAAGAAAGGAAAGGAAAATGTAGTGGCTGATGCATTATCCAGACAAGGTGAGATGGTTCACTCTGATTCAGAATCTATTTTGCTCAATCAAGTGGAGTTGGTAGACTCTGATGACTTTTCAGTTCCTGTGCTGGTTCATTGTGATCATTCAGACTTAAGTTTGTTTTGTTTAGACAGTCTTGATAGCTTGTTTCTCATTTCCTTTCCTCATCCAACTTGGCTTAAGGAATTGAAAGCTAGCTATACCACTGATGTGGAGGTGCAGGACATCCTACAAACACTCCATTCTAATCCGGCTGTTGTTGGCAAGTTTAGTTTGCAAAATGGACTTTTATTATATAAAGGCAGACTTTACTTGGGCTCTAATTGTGGTCTGAAGCCTAAGGTGATAAGTTTAGTGCATGACAGTCCATTAGGTAGACATTCTGGGTATTTGAAGACCTTTCATAGAGCTAAAAGGGACTGGTTTTGGAAGGGGATGAAGAAGGACTTGAAGGAGTATATTAAAGGGTGTGAGTTGTGTCAAAGGATAAAACATGAGACCTGTAAGCCAGCTGGACTGTTACAGCCCTTAGAGATCCCTCAGACACCCTAGTCTTCCATTAGTATGGATTTTGTGGAAGGGTTACCTAAGTCCTTAAGGCATGATGTGGTGATGGTGGTATTGGACAGATTTACCAAATATGTCCATTTTATTCCATAGTCTCATCCTTATATAGCAGTTAAAGTGGCTTCCTTATTCATTATTCACATTTTCAAGTTACATGGGCTGCCTACTTCTATAGTGAGTGATAGGGATCCGGTGTTTACTTCAAGGTTTTGGGAGGAGCTGTTTAGATTGTCGCATGGATCATGTTTATAACATCCAATAACAAAAACCCAATGATCAATTGTAAAAGAAAAGATCAAAAACACCAAAAACCCCAAAATTTTCATAGGTCCGAAAATAGCCTTTAAATGCATGGAAAAATGCATGAAAAAATGAAAAATAAATGAAAAAGAAGGGTACAATGGACATACCGGCTTATAGAGAGAAAAACCTTGCAAAAATTTTGGAAGAAAACGACAAAAATTTTATGATTGAGCCTTGTCCTAGTTGGAGAGAGAAAGAAAAGTTTGAAAAGTTTTGAAAAAGATGAGTTGAATAAGTGAACAACTGATTTTTAAAAACCTTATTCACGATTTCGATTGATCGAAAATCACTTTCGATTGATCGAAATAGACAAAGACTCATTAAAATTTTTAAAACCAATTTCGATTGATCGAAAAATAGACTAGATCAATCGAAACAGACAAAGGCTCACTAAATTTTTGAGAAAAAACACAGTTTTGAAAAACAAAACACATTTTGGGCAGTAACTCCTCAAAGCATTGAAATTGATGAACAAAATGCATGAGTATGAGATGAAATGTTTTTCAAAAACAACAATTTTAAACCCAATTTTCCCAAAATTAAAATTTTCAAACATTCTCCATAAATTCTCAAGCAACAAATCTGTATTGCATAAAACTCAAGGTATTTTCAAATTCGGTTGGTCAAACCAAAAACACACACAATGACATGTACAAAGTTTAGCAAAGAGTAACTTGTGTAGTGTGTGCAACTAGCAAAAGCTTGAGATGCATGTGAGGTGATATGTCAATAGAAATCAAACACAAAGTCTACAAAATTCAACACATAGAATTTAAAAGAGACTATCACATAAAGAGTTACATCATATAACTCCCACATCTCCTAGAACAAAAACTTGCAATTATGTAAGTTTCTTGATTTTGCCTCATAATGTACACCAATTTTACTTGTTTAGAAACTTATTAAAATAGCCGGGATAATGTACACACCAATTTTATTTATTTGATTTAACTTTAAGTTCAATAATGTACACACCAATTTTAAGCATTTAAACCGAGGCTACACCTTATGTTCTTTATGTGCATGTGCTGCACTCTTATGAGCACAAAATCTTATGATATGCACTAAGGTATTCATAATTGGCTAGTGAACAGTGGTGAGATGGTTATTTATGCCTTTCTCAAAAGGTTCAAGTCCGACAGTCAAAGACATGTGGCTTCAAGATTAAGACAAAGTGATCAAAAACCATAAACATCTTTCCCACACAACATGCACTACAAAACTCACACTAGTAAAGTGCAATAAATAAGCTCATCAAAGCTAAACAAGGTACAAAAACATGTTATGTGAAAATAAATTGACCAACCTTGTTTTCAAAACCAATATACTAAATACAAAACACAATTTGCTTCCCTTTCCTTTTTTTTATTTTTTTTTTTTTTTTTATTTTTTATATTGAAAAGAAGAAACAAAAAATAGTCCTAGAATGAAATGCATGAATGTTATGCAATGCAAGTCCTAGAGACAAAGAAAACAAAAACCAAAGAACAATGGTCACAGAGAATAGAGCAATGAAGCACAAGAACTAAGAAAGCCAAAGGTCATTAGGGACACAGAATCACACCAATGACTTGATGAAGAGTCTCAAACTTACTTCTATCAAGAGGCTTGGTAAAGATGTCAGCATTTTGACATTTCGTAGGGATATACTCAAGAGCCACAATCTTTCTTTCAACCAGATCCCTAATAAAGTGATATTTAATCTCTATGAGTTTAGTCTTAGAATGTTGAACAGGATTCTTAGAGATATCAATAGCACTAGAATTATCACAATATACAACCATGGTGTCTTGTGATATCCTATAATCACTCAAAAGCTTATTCATCCAAAGAAGCTGTGAACAACAACTTCCAGCAGCAATATATTCTGCCTCTACAGTAGACAAAGACATAAAATTTTTCTTTTTACTCATCCAAGCAACAAAATTGGCTCCTACATAAAAACACCCACCAGTGGTGCTTTTTTTATCATCAGCATTGCTGGCCTAATCAGAATAAGAAAATCCAGCAAGAGACAAATTAGACTCTTTGCTATAAAACAATCCATAATCACAAGTTCCACCAACATATTTTATTATTCTTTTGACAGCATTCAAATGTGAAACCTTAGGATTAGACTAAAATCTAGTGCTTACACCAACACTAAAAGCAATATCAGGCCTACTAGCAGTCAAATACAAAAGACATCCAATCATGCTTCTATATTATGTAACATCAACAGACTCACCTGATGGATCATTGGTTAATTTTGTATTTGCAGCCATTAGTGTTCTAGCATGAGCAGCCTTATCAAGTCCAAATCTTTTGACTAGATTTCTTGCATACTTAGCTTGGTTGATGTAGATTCTTGATTCTATTTGTGTTACCTACAATCCCAAAAAATAAGTTAGTTCACCAACTATACTCATTTCAAACATTGGCTTCATTTCATCTGCAAAAGATTGAGTAAGAGAATCATTAGTAGCACCAAAAACAATATCATCAACATAAATTTGAGCTACAAAAAAAAAATAATAAAAAATCCTTATCTTTCGAATGAAGAGAGTAGTATTTGCAAATCCCCTTTTGAATCCATACTTAGTGAGATATGCAGTCAATCTATCATACCAAGCCCGTGGAGCTTGTTTCAAACCATAGAGGGCTCTCTTCAACTTATAAACATCATCCGGTCTGTGAGGATTAACAAAACCCTTTGGTTGTTCAACATATATCTCTTCTTGCAACATTCCGTTCAAGAAAGCACTCTTGACATCCATATGATACAACTTGAAATTCAGGTGACTAGTTATAGCCAAAAGTATCCTAATAGATTCCAATCTTGCTACCAATGCAAAGGTCTCATCAAAATCAATCCCTTCCACTTGTGTGTAACCTTGAGCAACAAGTCTTGATTTATTCCTGATAACAGTGTCATGTTCATCTGACTTGTTCTTGAAGATCCATTTAGTTCCAATCACATTTACTCCCTTTGGTCTAGGAACTAATTCCCACACATCATTCCGAACAAATTGATGAAGTTCTTCATGCATAGAATTTACCTAATCAGCATCTTGAAGTGCTTCATCTACCTTCTTCGGTTCAAATTGGGACAGATAGCATGAGTGAGTAATTACACTTAAGGCTTTAGATCTTAATCTCATGTTATCATTCAAACTTCCCAATATATTTATGGTAGGATGATTTAGCCTTACTCTAGAGGATGGACCTTTGACTAGAGATGTGGAGGTACCTTTTTGTTCAGATGAAGGACTAAACTCACGTTGTGCTTGTTGAGTCTCATGAACCAATGTGGATGGTTCTGAGCTTGATGGCACAGAGACTGCATCATTCAGCACCATCAACTCTTCATCACTATGCTTCTCCATATAATCAGCAGGAAGTGAGTCATCAACTTCCATAGGTTTGTCTTAAACGAAGCAGTGTTTTTTGAGTGTGCCTCTGAACATACTTCACCATGATCACAACATTTGAAGATTTCATGACTGTTTTGGTTCTCAGATTGTACACTCTATATGCTCTACTTGTAGAAGAGTATCCCAGAAAATATCCCTTGTCACTCTTTGCATTAAACTTTTCTAGATTCTGTCTATCACGTAGAATGTAACAATCACTACCAAATACCCTGAAATACTTGACAACAGGTTTCTTTCCTTTTCAGAGTTCATAGAGAGTCTTCTTGGAATCAGGTTTGAAATACACCCGATTGAGTGTATGGCAAGCAATGTTAACTGCTTCTCCCCAGAAGGATTTAGGCAAATTTTTATTGTGTAGCATGACATGTGCCATCTCTTGAACAACCTTATTCTTCTTTTCCACTATTCCATTCTGTTGAGGTGTCTTGGGTGAAGAGAACTCTTGATATGTGCCTTGATCATTGCAGAAGGCAGCCAACTTGGTATTCTCAAATTCTCTTCCATGATCACTTCTGATTCTGGCTATCACAATATCCTTCTCAATCTGCAATTTCTTGCATAGATGTATCATCTTCTTAGGAGCCTCAGCTTTATCTTTCAAAAGCACAACCCAAGTATATCTAGTAAAGTCATCCACAATGACTAGAATATACTTCTTTCTACCTAAACTCAGAACTCTAGCAGGACCCATAAGATCAATGTGCAATAACTCTAGAGGTCTTGAAGTTTGAACACTAGCTACAGACGGATGCTTGAATTTCACTTGTTTACCTATCTGACATGGTCCACAGATGCACTTATCAATCTTCTCAAACTTAGGTAAACCAATAACTGCATCACACTTGGAAATCTTCTCTAACTGCTTATGACTTGCATGCCCCAACTGTTGATGCCACAAATCAACTTCATCAATCTTTGCACTAAAACACTTGTTGTTTATGCTTGGTGTTATACCATAATAGTTATCAACTGTCCTTACACCAACACACATACAGTCACCTCCTCCATCAAGTATCTCACATTTATACTTAGTGAAGAGAAGATTCAGTCCATTGTCACAAATCTAACTGATGCTGAGTAAGTTGGCCTTCAATCCATCAACATACCAAACAACTTCGAAAACTGGCAACCCTGGAATGTCCACAGTTCCAATGCCTCTGATCACAGATTTGCTTCCATCTCCAAAGGTGACTGTCCTAATCTTTCCTTCAAAGAGTGTCTTGAATAAGCCTTTGTTTCTTGTCATATGCCTGGAACAACCACTATCCAAATACCAAAGACAAGAATCACATGCCTTTAAGGTGGTTAAGGCAGTATAACACAAATAATTATTATCACATGTGATTAGACCAAGATGCTCAAGGAATGATTTAGTAAAAGCAACAAGAGACAAAAACAACAAGTAGACAAGTTGACATATAAGCAAAAAGATTTTCCAAGAATCCATGACAACAGGGGTCAAGGATTAGCTCAGAGATCAAAATATCTACAACAAGCGAGCAACCTGCTCTGATACCACTTGTTTGTTTTTAGACCCCTTAAACAACAATTGGATTAACCTAGTTAACAAGCCAAGTTATTACTTAGTCCAAATTCCAAATCTAGGTTATCACAATCAAACAATCATATCATGCAAAGAAGAGAAAATATAAATAACACAATGATACGATGACTCAGTAAAACCAAACCAGTAAAAAACCTAGGAGGATTTAACCTAGCTATCCTCAAGGTAATCCTGAATCCACTATAGAACGAATCAAAGTTTGTACAATAGAACTTAGACCACTAACATTCTATTGCTACCCACAAGTAAAACTTACTGACATGACCACGTGCAAGTTTCAAAACCACGGACTCCTTCTTTCTTGGATTCTCCAGCAAGTACAAGAACTCCCGCTTGTGTATCTTTAAGCTCTTATGGCAGCAACTGAATGATCATCAAGTTTTTGAAGAAATCTCCTTCTTGATAATTCTAAGCATGTGTGAAGGAAATCTCCTCTCAGATCTCACAAGAGATTCACATAAATAGCAATATGAACAACCTCTAAAACGTGGCTAGGGTTTCCCTTATATACCTTGGGCAAAACATAAAACCCTAAACGTTTTAATGAGATAGGGCTGAGTTGGAAATTCTGTAGAATAATGCATTCTGCCCAAGATTCGATTGATCGAGCCTAAGCTTCGATCGATTAAGCCAGGCCGAAATGCACTAATACTTCTGCAGCCACTTGATTTCAACTTTACATAAAAGACACAACTTTGAGCAAGTCTAAACAAGACTAAACAACCTGTTTTGATCATAGTTTGCCAACAATACAAATTAGAGTTCTAATACATAAGTTCCTAAGTACTTAGAACCTAACATTGTGTAATAGGCTAATCCTTTGACAAAACTCACTTTACTTGTATTTGGGTAGATCTAGGATGTGTTTGATGCTTCAAGAAACCTTGTTTCAAGTTCAAGTGTTAAAGCCATGCAAGTTTGTCCAAGAATCAAGTGCGAAAAGTGTTGCTCATTAAAGCTCGACAGCTAGTATCTATCGAGACTTAGAGCTGTCTGAATCCCGTGGCTCGACAGCAGCTCGACAGATAGGGTATCTGTCGATGTTTATGAAGTTCAATTTTTCAGGACTGTTTTTCATCCAATCCGTGAATATATGTTTGGGTTTTCTTTTCTCACAACCCTAGACATATATAAGGATTATTTTAAGGGCCGTCAAAAGTGACACAAGTTGCAAAAGAGTTGAGCAAAGTTTGTTCATGCAAATTGTGACTAGAGGTAGAATTTTCCCTAATTCATCTTTCTTGTGAAGAAGCTGTTATGTTTGTACACCGTAGGATTTTGTGACCAACGAGCTTGTTGGTCTTCATCATGTGATGAATTGAAGAACTTTGTAGCCAACATTATTCTCTAGTTGGTGATTGAAGTCACGTACTGGGATCCACCCAATTGGTTAGTCACGTACTGGGAGTTATGCGTCAAAAGGAGAGACTGTCAATACAGAACAAGTCTAATTGGGTATTGGGGTAAGGGTTCAACTATAGGTTGGTATAAGATACTAAGATTCCTTTACTTGTAACCGCTTGTTGTGATATAGTTAATTCTCAGGAGTGGTGACTTTAAAATCACCCAATGAGATTTTTGCTGTGTAGGTTTTCCCCATTCGTAAACAAATCACCTTGTCAATTTAATTTTCACTGCATACTTAGTTTAATTGGTGATTTGTTTGTGCTACCACGTGCTTTTCATGTTAATTTGATTAATTAATAAAATTGGCTAATTAATTAATTAATTCATCACAAGGGGTCAATACAGTTTTGGCCTATCAGACATGACATGATATTGGCCACCTTAACCTAGGAGACTGGGTTTACCAGGCGAGATGGGTGCTTAATCCCTTTCCATCTTGTAAATTAGCCTCCAAACCAAGATCAAGGGTTCTAGACTATGCTTTTGTATATGCAATTTTACATTTTTTAGAATGTAACTAAGAAATAAAGCAATGTAATTTACTTTTCTTAGATTGTATCTAGGAAAAAAAAGCATTGTAAATTTTTGTTACAAAATTGATGTAAATTGTCATATACATTAATACAACAGAAGTATTTTTTATATTGAAGGTTTTCTTATTTTTCCATTTAAATTAAATAAGTAGGGACTCCATGTAAAACCCTCAATCTAGGGGAGAGTACATTTTACAGTGAATTCGACATTTTGAGTATCACGATCCCACCTGTTCATGCAGGTTAGGCCGAGCTTGAGAAAAATTGCCAGGTTGAGGTCACGGTCGCTCATAGTAATCAACTTCATCAGAAGTGGCTTGATCAACAGGATGCAACTAGAACAGAAAATATTTTGCAGAAATTGAATTATGGTTAAAAATTGAAAGAAACAACTTTTCTTGAAGAGGAAGAAGATGAGGAAGGTGAAGATAGAAGATTTTGGCGATGATACTACAAAATATTTTAACCCAAAAAATGTTGACCAAATGAATTTAAGAAAGCAAAGCAAATTACTTAAGAAAAAAATAAAAATTAAAAAGAAAGCAAAGCAAATGAACCTCAAATTGAAACCCGCATTTAACCCCACTAGGAGGGTAAAAGGGTAATTTTGACTTGGAAATATGCATCTTGATTCTGGTCATTAGATTTTTAATCTCATTTCATCAAAATGATTTTGATGTTGTAACGATCAAATCGACAGGTCATAAGCCCTAATTGAACCATCAGATTGAAAGTTATCATCAAATCAAGTTTTAATGGCCGAGATGCACTATCAAAAATTGAGTCTGACTATATGTGATTATGAACAATTGATTCCAATTGGTTATAATTCTAATCAATTTGAGATCAATGATGTGTCATAATTTGATTGGTTAGGATTACATTTTATGGTGAGGTTGCATGCACCTAATTAATTAGATAGTTCAACATTAATTATTCAATGAGTAATTTGTGTAATTATCTTTTAATTAGAGCAAATTTGGAACCAATTAAGTCTGAAATGGGAGTGATTGGAGCCATTTAATGTTAATTGGGAGCTAATTTGGGACCTATTAATGTTAATTGTGCTGAAACCATTTTCTAACAAATGACCTCTGCTCACTATTTCATCAATATCTCTTATAAAATTTTGAATCTGTGAATGAGGATGGGAACTTCATTGCTTTCATTGCTACTGCTGTAGTCAATGAAAGCATATCTGCTGAGGAGAACCCTTCTGATGGGGAACTCTCTGAGGACACAGATCTTCAAGAGGCCTATAATAAACTTTGCAAAGTTGCTGCAAAGGATGCTATGAATGTTGAACTTGGCCTGAAGAAAATTGAATCTCTTGAGCTTGATAAGAAAAATTTGCGTGTTAAGTTATTTGATGCTAATGATCTTTTGAACAATGTGAAAACTGAGAATATGATGTTGATTAATAAAGTAAAGAAATTAGAACTTGATTTATCTGCTACTAGATCTGCTAGTTCTAAACTTGATCAAATGTTGAGTATTCAAAAGTATCCTTCTGACAAATCAGGTTTAGGTTTTGTTGAAAGCATCTCTGTGTCTGCACCCCATTCCACGATCTTTGTTCCTTCATCTTCTTCTGAACAATCTGTGAGTGAGGTTGTGAGTGAAACTATTAAACCCCCTGTGAGTGAGGTTGTTAAACCTGTAGAAGTTTCACCACCTAAGAAGATTAGGGTTGATTTGAGAAAATCTAAACCTAAGGAGCCTACCAAACCTAAGGACAAGATGCATGGTAAACCTGTTTGGGTTTGTCATTATTTTGGAAAGTTTGGACACATTCGTCCTAACTGTTACAAGCTTCAAGCTGCTAAGAGAGCAAACAAACCAAAAGTGTCTGTGCCTTAAGCACAAGATCCTATGGCACTAATTGGTGAATCGGTAAAAGCGTTAAACCTTTATTCCAATCTTGGAGTTGGGAATCACTCGAATGTGAATAAGAACTCCAATGCTCGTGTTGCATCTAAAAAGTTTTGAATGCAAAAGACTTGATCTAATTGAGTCTTTCTGACATAGTCCTTGTGCTTCATTGCTCTATTCTTCTATGACCATTGTTCTTTGGTTTTTTGTGTTTTTTTTTTAGGACTTGCATTGCATTACATTCATGCATTTCATTCTAGGATTTATTTGTTTTCTCTTATAATAATAATAATAATAATAATAAATAAAAATAAAAAAAGAGGAAGCAAAAACTATGTTTGACACAATTTTTCTTGATTTTTGAAAAACAAGGTTGGTCAATCTATTTACACATGTTATGTCTTATGTACCTTATTTAGCTCTGATGAGCTTATTTATTGCACTTAACTAGTTGAAGCTTTGTAGTGCATGTTGTGTGGGAAAGATATTTATGGTGTTTATCACTTTGTCTTAATCTTGAAGTCACATGTTATTTGACTGTCGGACTTGATCGTTTTGAGAAAAGCATAAATAACCATCTCACCACTGTTCACTAGCCAATCATGAATACCTTAGTGCATATCATAAGATTTTGTGCTCGAGAAAGTGTAGCACATGCACAAAAAGAACATAAGGTGTAGCCTCGTTAAATCTCATAATTAAAACCGGTGTGTACTATTAGGCTTGATGCCAATTCACATAATTAAGATGCAAAAATTCAAGAAACTTACATTATTGCAAGCTTTTGTTCTAGGAGATGTGGGAGTTATATGATGTAACTCTTTTGGTGATAGTCACTTTTAAATTCTATGTGATGAATTGTGTAAACTTTGTGTTTAATTGCTATTCACATATCACCTCACATGTATCTCAAGTTTTGGTAGTAGTACACACTACACAAGTTACTCTTTGTTAAACACTGTACATGTTAGTGTGTGTGTTTTTGGTCTGACCAACCAAGTTTGAAAATATCTTGAGAATTGTGCACAACATATTTTGTTGTTTTGAAGAATTGAAAGGGGGAATGATTGAAACTTTGCTATGAGAAACTTGGGTTTGAAATTTTGGGTTTTTGAAATAGCATTCCATCTCATACTCATGCATTTTGTTTCTTCAATTTTAATGCTTTGAGGAGTTGCTTTCAAAATATGGTTGTTGTTTTTCAAAACCTGTGATTTTCTCAAAATTTAGTGAGCCTCTGCCTGATTCGATCAATCCAAACTATTTTTCGATCGATCGAAAATAAGCTTCATTTTTTTTATGAGTCTCGGATTGATGCGATCGATCGAATGTAATTTTCGATCAATCGAAGATCGCGAAAAAGCTTTTTTAAAAACCAGATCTGACTTTTTCAAAGTTCCTATTTCAAAAAGTTTTTCAAACTTTTCTTCTCTCACCGACTCAGCTAGGCTCCACCAAGAGATTTTTGTCGTTTTCCTCCGATTTCTTTGCAAGGTTTCTCTCTCCTCAAGCTGGTAAGACCTTAATACCCTTCCTTTTGAAGTTATTTTCATGTTTTCATGCATAAATCCGTGCATTTGAGGGTGATTTTCGGACTATACATATTTTGGGATTTTTTTGATTCAAAGCCTTTTTTATGAAATTGATCAATGGGTTTTTGTGGGGACATGATATAGACACTATATTGATGGTTTAATTTGATCAATTTTGAGGTTTGTGAAAAATTGAAAATTCTAGGGTTTGTATTGGATCCGATTTGGGGATTTTGTTCAATTTGGTTGAAATTGATGAAATTGGCTTGTTGTTTTGATGTAATTGAGCATTATAATCTGTGTGTTGTGTTCTATGATGCTCAATTCATCAATTTGTTTTCAAAATTACATCAAGTGGTTCTTCAATTTTAGGGATTTTGTTAGAAACCCTATGTTTAAGCTAATTTTGTTAATCTAACCTTTTAATTGAACTTAATTGTTACTGCATTAGATCATGCATCATGACATTTTATTTGTTCATGCATCATGATAGGCCACAAATTGAATGACCTCTTGTGATTAAAACAATTAATTAATTAGCCAAGTTATTAATTAATTAATTTATCATGCAATTGCGTGGTTGCACAAACAAATCACCGAATAACTAAATATGCAGCGGAAATTAAATGACACGATGATTTGTTCACAAATGAGGAAAACCCTAACGGCAAAAACCCACCGGGTGATTTTCAGGTCACCACTCCCGAAACTCCACTATTATCAAATCAAGCGGTTACAAGTAAAGGAATCCCAAGTACCTTACCAACCTACAGTTGAACCCTTACCCCAATACTCAATTGGACTTGATCTGTAGTGACAATTTTCCCTTTTAATGCACGGCTCCCAAGTACGTGACTAACCAATGCATGGATCCCAGTATGCAACTTCAAACACCAACTTTAGAAGGAGAGGTTGGTTGCAAAGTTCTTCAGTTCATCATACATGATGAAGATCAGGAAGATGCTTGGTCACAAAACCCTTTGGTGCAAATACACAGCAACTTCTTTAGAAAAGATGAACTAGGTTAAGAACTTCATCTTTGATCACAATTTGCTTGAACAAGGATTGCTCAATGCTTTAGCAACTTGTGTCTCTGTTGACGGCTCTTAAAACACTCCTTTTATATGTTTAGGGTTAAAAGAAAAGAAGGCCCAAAAACATATTCACGGATCCCAAGAAATCAGAACAGAAAAATCTGATTTTTAAATCTCGACAGATAGCAGGTGTCGAAGAGCTATCGAGCAGGTGTTGAGCTTTAATGAAATTGCACTTCAGCTTGATTTTTCTTGGACAGCGTTGATGACTTCAACACTTGATCTTGAAACCTTGTTTCTTGAAGTATTAAAAACACCTAGAACTACCCAATTACAAGTAGAGTGCATTTTGTTAAAGGATTAGCCAATTTACATAAATAAGTATGACATATGTTCTTAACATGTGAACCACATATGTCTTAACAATCTCCCCCTTTAGCAATCCGTGACAAAACCACAACAAACAAATGAACATATGAGAGAAGTCATAAATCACTCAACTCATATTCACTTTTTGAATACAATAAAAACTATCCTAACACAAACTCTTGAAAAACTTTGCAAGAAGAGAGTTTATGGCAAGTAGACTTTGACAACCTATATTTCTGAAACACTTTAAACAGAACTCATCAAGGCATCTTTGTGTGAAACACAAATAAATAGATTGCATACAAGTATAAAGAACATGTGTCTAAAGATAGAAAAGAAACAACAGATAAAGAGATAGGTGAAAGAAGAACATACATCCACATATAGAGAAAAATAAGTACAAAGTATGTAAAACTGGTCACAAGACCTCATATACAAGATCAATGTATCTAAAGAATAGAAAAGAAAAGATACATCAAAACCTCATTACGTCCCTCAAAATATCAACATTCTCCCTATCAAAAATGTTCTTTACTAACTTTCTCCCTAAGATGACTACTCTCATAACCTAAAACTACTCCCCCTTTTTGTCACGAGTGACAAAGGGTAGAGTGTCATGTAGACATCTCATCAGTAGAGCTAGCATCTCCATTATCATCATCCTCAGTAGCAGAATCAGAATCGACTGAAGGAGGTGGTGGAGGAGAAGCCTCAGAAGCAAAACCACCCATGGTCGCCTGCCGTCGTGTAATACGACCAACACGAATGTTCACCTGATACAACTCAGTGGAGAGTGTATCGAGATGAGCATCCATGCGCTGCAGCTGCACCATAATGTCTCCAAGAGATACATTGCCTGTAGAAGTAGAAGGAGCCAATGTAGATGGAGCTGATCTGGATGGAGCCGAACGGGAGGGAGGAGTGAAGTTCGGTTGTCTCGACCTAAACTGAGCCTCACTACGTTTTACGATAGCGGCATCTATGGCAGAAATGTGTGTGAAGTGGTTGGACACAGGAAAAGGGATGGAAAAATGGCGTAAGATCCTCGTGATAGCGGAAGGAAAGATGAGCTTATCACAGGACGCCGAATCTAGATGAACATCTATGATAGAGAAAATGAAGTGAGAGGGAAAATCTATCGTAAGATGCTCAAGAAGAGATAGCAAAAATCGAGCATGAGGCTCTGTGATAGAGTTGTAGTGAGTGAGAGGATAGAGTACAAAAGTCATCACCATGTTAAGAAATATAGGACCTTTAGCAAAAAGTCTACATGATGTATACTGATGCTCACCCCAGTCAGAAGGGTGCTCACAAAAAGCAGAAATGAGCTCATCCTTGGACACAGTCCTCAGACGCTCACACGTAGGATAGTCGAGAAACTCTATCCTAGGAACCCTAAGCACATCCGCAACTAGCTGCGGTGTGACAGCAATGCGCGTACCTCGAACGCGAGTATGAAAAAGAGGTACTGAACGATCAATCCCGTGCATATTAGAGTAAAACTCCTGAAGCAGCAAGAGAGGATAGGTGACCAGGACGTTACACAGTGACTTCCATCCCCTACTGTGAATGACAGAGGGAAGGTCAATGTCGGCAAAGTTCGCCAGAATGACTTGGCGTTCCGAATGAACACCTCGTCTAGAAAAGTTCTCAGTAAATGCCTTGTGGGCATCTCCATCACCGAACCGAAGGTTAAGATGAGCAAAGTCAGAAGAAGAGGAAGCTCCAGAAAGCAAAGGGTTCCGAGCAGGAGTGGATTTACGTTTGGGTGCCATAGACACTACTAATGTAAAAGAATGAGAAAGAGATAGAGAGGTAGACAATCAGAAAAGTCCCAACATAGTTCATATATGACAAATATAATGAACAATAAGTACGTATGCATGGGAATGCATGAGCATGTGACATGCAAATCAAAAGGCATCATGGGCTCAGCCCAATCCAATCCGACCAGCATACATACATATAGCACACATCTAAATGCATGTAAATATCATTCTAATGCACATGGAATGCAATGTATGACATTTTAAAAGCATTTAAGTGAAAAACCAACCCAAAATTTCAAGAAAAACTCATCAATTTTGAAAAACCCCAACAAATTTCAAAAAATCACAAAACCTAGGTTTCAAAACATGCAATGCATGAAAAAGGAAGGGAATAAGAACATACCAGGTGATGGAAATCAAGGGAAGAACGAAAATGATGAAGATTTGAAGATTTGAGTGAGAGAAACTTGTTTGGGAGGTGAAAAGTCTTCGGATAGATCGAGAGAGATCAACAGAATGAGAGGAAAATCACGATTAGCCCTTTTATAGACACCTCAGTAATTCTCGACAGCTGAGGTGTTGAGAGGTATCAAGGAAGGTGTCAAGGAAAGTGCCGAGGAAAGTGTCGAGGATTTTGCCTTCGACAGCTGAAGGTGTCGAGAAGGTATCGAGGTAAGAACACCTGAACCAAGAACAGAAGCTCGATCGATCGACCAGGTATCGGGAAGGTATCGAGGAGACAGGAGATTTCTCGATCGATCCATCAGGTGTCGAGACAGGTGTCGAGATTTCTATAAGAAAAGGCTTGAGAAGCTCGACAGATGATCAGGTATCGAGGAGGTGTCGAGGAGGTGTCGAGCCAACATATAAAAGCAATTTTTCGAGAAGTGAAAAACATAAACATGAATGCAATCAAACATGCACCTCAACATTGATCCAATCAACATAAAAAGGCTCTCAAAATCATCTCTCAATGAAAAATTTAAGCACATGGATCTCCCAAAAACACACACACACTAAACAAGTCTAACTAATTTTATTTTTCAAAAACAAGTCAGGACAGTTTAGTGAGCATATAAAAGCACATGTAAAACCTTAGTGATGGCCAAATCACATTGTACCTGCACATGTATCAAAAGTAGCAAAGAGTATTGCGTGTTGTGTGTGAAAAACATCACAAGATTGCATATGTGTATATATGTTATGATGATCTGAGATATGAGAAAATAACTTTAACTCACACACAATCATAACTGTTTGATGGGGACTATCACCTTTAAGGTACATCCTATAACTCCCACATCTCCTAGAATACACGCTTGCAATCATTTTTAAAGCATTTTTGATCTTTTTTCTTTTTATTTTCTTTGCATATTTTCTTTTTAAGTATATCATGCATGAGCTTATGAGATAGAAAAGAAATAGCCATGGATATTTGACATTCCAATATTGCTATGCCGAAGCACACAAATGCCATTGACATCACACTTTTGCTATGCCGAAACATACAGATGTCATTAATGATTGGCGGGCAACAGTGGTGAGATGATTATTTATGCCTTTCCCTTAGGATTTTTTAGTCCTACCCATCAAAAAGAGTGATATAAGTGTTAAGTTTAAGAGATAACTTAATCTTACTCATCACAAACAAGAGCCACAGAGCTCACTTGCTTAGTTGTGCATAGAGATGCTCATCTAAGCTACAAGAGATAAAAAGTTTAGAAAACTTTGTTTCATTGGCCATCCAAGGTACACAAGTACCAAAGTACACAATACACACTGTTTTTGTATTTTTCTGATTTTTCAAATTTTTTATTTTTATTTTTATATCAAAAAATAAATAAACAAAACTGAAAGTAAAAACACAAAAACATGTTAACAAAGCAAAGCATAAAACTAGACTGACTCAACAAAAATGCAAAACACACAAGCAATGCAATAAACAAGAAAAATAAGAAGGGAGAAGAAAGTGATGAATTCACTTAGAATCCTTTTTCTTCCACGCCTTGGAAGAACCTTTCCTTTGATTAAATCCTTGAACCGGCGGTAAGGGGGAAGAATTGAAACCGTTCAAGTTTGAAAGGAACATGATGGCTTTTAGAAGATCTCCAAGAGGAGCAAGAGAGGATTGAAGCTGATTTTGGCTTCCAGATGCTGTCATGCTGTTGCTCTTTTGAGTGGCTAGCCACTTATAACAATTTGGTCGAGTATGACCGGCAGCTCCACAATGATGACAGAGATGCTGCTTCTTTTGTTTAGGCTTTTGAGAGATAGCCTTCTTAGTCCTAGGGTTTCTAGCAACTTTCTTATCTTACTTAGGGGGTGCTCCTAAGATAGATTTACCCATTGTCTAAGTTCTCACTAGCTAATTTAGTTTTAACATAAGTGTTCTCAACTTTAACAGTATTAGCAGGAGGAACAAAAATAGTAGAACTAGTAGAAGCAGAATTAGAGAAAGAAAGGCCATAACCTAAACTTGTTCGATCTGAAGCAGATTTCTGATTGCTGAGCATCTCATCAAGTTTTGCACTTGATGTCATCTCCAATTGAGCTCTGACTTGAAACAGCTCCGCTTCAAGCTTCTTGGTCTTCTCAGCCAAGAAATTGTTCTCAAATCTCAGCGCTCCAATAGTTTGATTTGCCTCATCAAACTTTGTGGACAACTCTTCATGGTCAAGTTCCACATCACTGAGCTTCTTGGTGGTCAACCTATATAACTTCTCATGCTTCTCAGAGAGCTTGTAAAGCTTCTCATAGGCTGAATGGATATCATCTTGATCATCCATCGTCTCACACTTGGTATCCACCAATTCTTCTTCTTCTTCCACTTCTTCAACAATCCCTTCAGTAGGATTGACTGTGGCAGTGAAGGCATTTAAGATTCCGTCATCCTCACTATCGGAATCATCTTCAGGCTCAGTGTCACTTAGGGTTGTAGCAAGTGCCTTGCTCTTCCCAATGCTCTTGAGGTATGTAGGACACTCATTCTTCATGTGTCCAAACCCGTGACATCCAAAACACTTTGGTCCTACCAGAACAGTGTACTGACCACCATCCTTAGCATCCTTCCTTCCTTTGTCTTGGCTCTTGAACTGAGAGGAACTAGATTGCCTGCGGTCCTTGTCGAAGCTCCTCCCATTGGCATTCTTCATAAACTTCTTGAACTGCCTTGTAATGTAGAACTTCATCTTGGAATCTTCATCATCAGAAGACTCATCTGTATCACTGCTCTTTGCCTTCAAGGCCATGCTCTTGCCTTTGCTTGACTTGCCAATCCTCGATAACCTTAGCTCGTAGGTCTGCAAGTTCCCAACCAGCTCAGTCAAAGGAATTTTATTAATGTCCTTTGATTCTTCTATTGCCGTAATCTTGGCATAAAATCTCTCAGGTAGAGATCTGAGCACCTTCCTTACAACCTTGGGCTCAGAGATGGTTTTCCCAAGATTGAAAGCTGAGTTCACTATGTCCTTAAGCTTGGCATAGAACTCATCACATGACTCATCCTCCTCCATCTTAATCTCTTCAAAGCTAGTAGTGAGCCTCTGTAGCTTTGAATCTTTGACAGCCTTTGTCCTTTCATAGGTTGTCTGGAGGATGCTCCACGCCTCCTTAGCAGTTTCAGTTAAGGATATCTTCTTGAACTCCTCATTGGTGACTGCGCTAAATAGGGCATTCAACGCTCTGTTGTTGAAGTTTGTCGCCTTGATCTTGGCTTCATTCTAATCGGCCGGCGCTTCTTTTGGCTTGGTCCAGCCAATCTCAACAGCTTGCCACACCTTCTCATCTAAGGACTGCAAAAAAGCTCTCATGCGTACTTTCTAGTAGGCATAGTTAGTCCCATCAAATAAAAGAGGTATAATTAAAGATTGTCCTCTATCCATGACAAACAGGTGTCTATGGATCAACACAGCAAAGATTTAACCTAATCAGAGTGTGCCTGCTCTGATACCACTTGATAGGCCACAACTTGAATGACCCATTGTGATTAAACCAATTAATTAATTAGCCAAGTTATTAATTAATTAATTTATCATGCAATTGCGGCAGCACAAACAAATCACCGAATAACTAAATATGTAGCGAAAATTAAATAACACGGTGATTTGTTCACAAATGGGGAAAACCCTAACGGCAAAACCCCACTAGGTGATTTTCAGGTCACCACTTCCGAAACTCCACTATTATCAAATCAAGCTGTTACAAGTAAAGGAATCACAAGTACCTTACCAACCTACAGTTAAACCCTTACCCCAATACCCAATTGGACTTGATCTATAGTGACAATTTCCCCTTTTAATGCACGGCTCCCAGTACGCGACTAACCAATGCGTGGATCCCAGTACGCGACTTCAAACACTAACTTTAGAAGGAAAGGTTAGTTGCAAAGTTCTTCAGTTCATCATACACGATGAAGATCAGGAAGATTTTTATATGTTTAGGGTTAGAAGAAAAGAAGGCCCAAAAACATATTCACGGATCCCAAGAAATCAGAACAGAAAAATTTGATTTTTAAATCTCGACAGATAGTAGGTGTCGAGATTTAATGAAATTGCACTTCAGCTTGATTTTTCTTGGACAAACTTGATGACTTCAACACTTGATCTTCAAACCTTGTTTCTTAAAGTATTAAAAACACCTAGAACTACCCAATTACAAGTAGAGTGCATTTTGTCAAAAGATTAGCCAATTTACATAAATAAATATGATATATGTTCTTAACATGTGAACTACATATGTCCTAACATATCATATAAATTTTTTTTATCTATTTATGTGCTAATTTGCAGTCTGCCCTTGGTTTTGTTTTTTTGTTGTTCTTTTGGTTCTCTTTGTGTCTCTGTCCTCTCCTTAGCATCATGCCTAGGAAGACTAGAGCCCGTAGGTCTGTTCCTTCTCCTTCACCTTCCCCACCTTCCTTTGACTGTGAAAGGTTTTCGAGTGAGAAAAATCAAGAGACTTTTGAGAAGCTGAACCTTCAGAGAAAAATTTGGGCTGAGCGTTCTGTCATATTAGATGAGGTTGATCCTGCCAATAGGGCAAATTTTGAGCGTCAGGGCTGGTTACCTTTATTAGATGTTTCTGATCCTCCTCCTCTAGCTACCTTGATTAAAGAGTTCTTTTCGAACATCTCTATCCACGTCTATGATTCCAACACTCTAGTTAAGAGTTGGATATGAGGCATAGAGTATGTCATTACTCCTGCGGTAGTGGCTGATGCTCTAGGAGTACCTTTGGTCTAGCACCCTGTTTACCCTTATGATGAGTCACCTTTGTTAAGTGATGTCATGCCTTACATCACTGGGTCTTCTATTCAGTGGGGTTCTGATCCTCGGATCACCACTGCTGAGCTTCTTGAGACTATCTATCTTTTCTTTAGGATAGCGTATCATTCTTTTTGGCCCATTTCTTATCTTCACACCATTCGTCTCGAGCGGTGTGTATTTTTGTACGCTCTTGTCACTGATGCTCCTATTAGTTTTCCTCATTTGTTTCTTCGTTCTTTGAACGAAGTGTATAGGAGTTCATCCACATCTCACGCTCTTGTTTATCCTATCTTTATTCATAGGATTTTGCTTTATCTTGGTTTAGATGATTTCCCTTCTTCTGAGCCCGTCCATGTGATTGCTCCCATAGGTGCTTCTTTCCTTAGACAGAGGGCTGCTCATCTTCGAGCTGGCTCTAAACACTCTAGGTCTGAGCCTTCTGGTACCGCACCCCCCTTCTTCTTCTACAAGTCCTGCTCGTGAGGTTGTTCCTGATCCTGTTGGTGGTGCTGCTGCTACTGTTCCTCCACCTCCCTCGGATGACTTCGGTGTATGTCGTACCTTGGAGACTGTCATGATTGTTCAAGCGGCTCATGTTTAGATTTTAGTGGACTTGCTTGATGAGATTCGTGCTCTGAGAGTTGAGTTGGTGCATCTTCATTCACCCTCACCACCTCCTTTTAATGATGGCTTGTGATTGTCCTTTGGCATTCCGTCACAAAAAGGGAGAGTAGAGTGCGAAGACTTGTAGAGGAGTTTTTGTAGTTAGCGGGAGTTTTTATTTCTTTTTGCGGAGCCAGTGGAGATTTTTGATATTAGATTGTATCTAGGTGCTTCACTATGTATACTTTCTTTTGGGCTATTCTTGTTGGGAAATACATTTTTGATATATGATTCTTGATTCTGTGTTCACTGCTTATTGATTTATATTTATGAGTTATTCATTGATATATGTCTTTATTATGTGTTGTGTGATCTTTCAAGAATGCTTTTAATTTTTGGAGAATCTAACTTAGGGGGAGAGTTAGATTACATATCTATTGATTTACTGTTTTTCTGTCACACATGCGTTTATGCGCTTGTTGAGTGTTTCAGGAATATACAGGCTGATTCGATTTGGCTGCTATCTACACTTGCAACTGATGGATAGTAGTTAGGATTGAATTGTGTTTTATGAGCATTATTTTTTGTAAATGGCTTTTTATTTGTGCACTTTGAGCTTATAGTTTGTGTTTTGTCACGGATTGCCAAAGGGGGAGTTCGTTAGGTTCTAAAGACTTAGGATTTAATGTATTTAGAACTCTAACGTGTAATGTTGGCAAACCATGATCAAAAAAATATGTTTAGTCTTGTTTAGGCTTGCTCAAAGTTGATTAATTATTGTAAAGCTGGAATCGAGTGGCTACAGAAGTATTTGTTACTTTCGGCCTGGCTCGATCGATCGAAGAATAGACTCGATCGATTGAAAGTCGGCCAGATTGTTTTTTCTGCAGAATTTCCAACTCAGCCCTACTTTATTAAACATTTAGGGTTTTATGTTTTTACCCTAGGTATTTAAACAAAACCCTAGCCACGTTTTTGAAGGTTGTTCAGATTGTATTGTTGCTCATACTTTTCTGTTTTGTGTGAATCTCTTGTGAGATCTTTGAGGAGCTTTCCTTTACACAAAACTTAGGGTTTTATAGGTAGAGATTATTTCAACATCTTGATGATCAACACAGTTGCTACTATTGGAGCTTAAAGATAAACAAGCGTGGAGCTTGTAGCTGATTGAAGAATCCAAGAAAGAAGGAGTCCGTGGATTTGGAGCTTGCACGTGGTCGTGTTAGTAAGTTCTACTAGTGGGTAGCATTAGGAAGTCAAGCGGGGAGCTTGTAAGTCCTTTTGTATCAACTTTGATTCTTTCATAGTTGATTCAGGTTTACCTTGAGGATAGTTAGGTCAAATCCTCTGCAAGTTTTTACCGTGTGGTTTACTGGATCATCATATCATTGTGTTATTTATTTTTTCCGCTACTTTATATCTTGATATGATTATTTGATTGTGATAACCGAGAATTGCATAAATTGACTAAGTTAATCACTTGGCTAATTAACTAAGTTAATCTGGTTGGTTTAAGGGGTCTAAATTTCCTTTAGATCTCAAGCCTGCTTCCATCTAAAAAAATTAGTATAGTGTAGGTCAAACTATGTTATTAAAACCAAAATTTGAAAACTTGTTTGATAAAGAAGTTGAAAAGTGTTCTAACCTATCACATATGACCATTTTTCATTTCACTAAAAAATCACAAATAAAAAGAGATTTTCCCACTAAAAAAGAGGCAAAATTATTGCTCATTCAGCAGTAACAATAGCTTGTAAATATCAATAACAAAGTAACAAGAGATTGCTTTGAATACATATGAAACATCTATTTAAATAACATATAAAACTTTCTTCCAATTTTTTGTCTTAAGCCCCAAAATCAATATAATGGTACAATTTTTTTCTCAACAAGTTGTGATCTTATCAACCAAACAATGCTTCTACTAAAATATTGATTCCTTTTAGTAAGAATTTTACCAAAGTAACCAAACAAGACTGAATTAGAACCAAAGTCATAAAACATACATCCTAAGAGGTAGATCTATAAGCTAAATAAACACAATATTATGAAGTTTTTACATTTTCAAAATGAGTCACAAAATCCATAGTACGTCGAAATAAGAGCAAGTTAAGAATATATTGACAGATACATTTGGAGCAAATGAAACTACAGGGCATCTTACTCTTGGCTAGTATGTGAAAGAAGACTATTGTCTAAACTGGTAAGCTTTGAAGATTAATGGATAATTATCGAATTTGTGCAAGTCAAATGAAGAAGGATCAGAGCACATAGCTTTTGCTAATTGTCGGGTCTCTAGGCAATAAGAAAGGATGGTGTTTGAAGTTTTAAGATATAGTATCTGTAGGTCATCATCAAAGGCAACAACATGTATATAATATAAACTTTTTAGGAACCTTATCTTTTCCTCATCATCAAGAAATAACACACCATTTGTTATGAAGATGTTTTTAGTTAGTGATTTAACGGTAGTGACCAAATTGACTACATATTGAAAATAAAATGGACCAAATTAATTGTTATGAAAATGTAGAGACTAAATGGTATTGTCCCCTTTACGTTTTAATAGAAAAATAGAAAAAACATAACCAATAGACTTTATCTATATTTATATCTAACTACTATTTAAAAGGCTTTCATGCTATTTAAGCTATGACTTTAAGTCTTGGATATCCCAAAATATCCCTCCATGCTCACTTGTAGGTTTTCAATTAAAGGAGATGAATTGATAAAATAAAAGCCCACAATTTAAAACCTCATAATAAACCCACGTTCTAAGTACTTTAGAATCTCCTTATCTTTTATACTGTTTGAAATTTGAACAGACGCATTATATTTTTCTTCTCATGTTTTATCATTTTTTAAAATTTAAATAGACGCACTCTTTTTTTTCCCTGCTTCTTCTATGTTCTTTTTAACTTTGAATAGAAAAATTCCTAGGAATTTAGCAAACTTAAATTCACCACAGATTTTCAGCACACAAAAAGAGACATATAAATTGAAAATTATGATACTAGACCAAATTTTTTTTTTTTTAAAAAACCTTCATTATATGTGCAAAGCATGTGTGAGGAGGCTAGTATATACAAAAATTAAAATTTTGATTTATAGTCTAGTGATGTAGAGAATCAAAATTAAACTATATACTGAAATAAAATTTTGTTTTTCAATGGATAATTTATAATTTTATTGACTATTCAATGTACAAAAGTAATTGCCAATTTTTTTTTTTTTTCAAATAAAAGTATGATCTTACAATGCTTGATTTGATCCATAAAATACCTCCATCAATTCAAAATATGATCTTGATTTTAACAACCTTGGATTCATTAGACTTTATTGTAAATATTTATGTAAGGATACTCTCGTTTCAAAAAAAAAGAAAAGTAGTTGAATAACTAATAAATTGACACAATTCATATTTGATGAGCCAAATTTAATACTACCCTATAGGCGAGGAACAAATTTGTAATTTTTAATCGTTTTTTTTTTTTTTGTTTTTTTGCACTAACGTGAGTGACGATTTTAATTATATATATATATATATATATACACACACTTGTTACATGATTTTCTATCTAGATGTGGTTTTAAGCAAAATTGACCTGAATTTCCAATTAGTTACCGGTTATTTGTGGAAAGCTTTTTTTTTTTTTTTTTTTTTTTTTTTTGAGAAAGCTAGATAGCCTAAACTTATAGTTACAGGCCCCCCTATACCTAAATACGGTTATCAAAAGGTATATATATACCTATATACCCCCACGATATATAAACCCACCCACATAAAATAGAAATTATCCCACAGCCAACGCACTGACGCAGACAACAGAGAAGAAAGAAACAGCCCACGCAGAGAAGAGAAAGAAGTAAAGAAGATAGAATGTCCGGGGAAAACGTTTTTCGAAAAATCTTCAATGCCATTAAAGATTTTACCAATGGGTTATGGTCTACTAAATCATCTTCTCCAACAACCGACGATATGTTTGGTGATATTAGAAGTAAGCTTGAAGATGAAAGCGTGTCCAATGCAGCGAAGTGCGATGCTCTTCGCAGTCTATTAACTTTAAGTTCCACAAGAAAATCTCAAGCCTTTAACGTTCTTAATCGTGTATTGACTAACTTGGAAGCATTTTCATCTGACGCAAATATCAGAGCTCTGTGTACAGAAGTCCTCCAAAACTTGAGTTCCAGTCAGAAGATAGATAATGATGTTCAACAACATCAAGGAGGCCCCAATAAACGTGATGAGATTCAAGAAGTTCGACGGGAAGATACGAATATGAAAAGTAATGAGGAGGTTGATTTTCAAGAAAATCAAGGCGGCCCCATTACAGATGATGAGAGATACGTAGTTCTAAGGAAAGATATTGAACTGAATTTGAAGATTAATGTGGAGATTGATGTTCAAAGAAGCCATACTGAAGATGGCGAGAGAGAAGATACAGAACCGAAACAGCTTCGACGTTCGGGACTCAGTCAAGATTTGCAAGGAAAGAAGCATCTTCGTTCTCAAGCAGTGGGCCTCGGATGGGGTATGAAAAAATCCAGGACCGTGCCGCATGAAGATGATGAGAGAGACGAAATTCCACGGGAAAATACAGAGCCGAAACAGCTTCGACGTTCGGGACTCGGTCAAGATTTGCAAGGAAAGAAGCATCTTCGTTCTCAAGCAGTGGGCCTCCGATGGGATATGAAAAAATCCAGGACTGTGCCGCATGAAGATGATGAGAGAGACCAAGTTCCCCGGGAAAATACAGAGCCGAAACAGCCTCGACATTCGGGGCGCATTCAAGATTTGGAAGGAAAAAAGAGTCCTCGTTCTCAAGTAGCGGGCCTCCGATGGGGCATGAAAAAACCCAGGACTGTGCCACCTGAACATTAGTTCACGAATCAGGCATGCATGAAGGGTGTAGCTAAACAGTAACAGAGTAGTCCGCGGAAGAATAAGAGCCTAAAAGTTCCAACGCTATGAATGTTTCCTCTTTGCTTAGTTTTTCAAGAATTTAGTTTTTTTTTTTTTTTTTGGTCCTTTTTCTGTTCTTTTTCGTTTTCTCATTGTTCAGTAAACCTGGGCCACTTAGTTTGGTTTAGGGAAAATTGTTTAGTCGAAATGGATTCTGTGCATCAATTTTTCATATTTCCATCATTAATGGAATATTGTTGCTACTTTTCTTGTTATTTTTTTTTTCCTATTAATATTGTTATGGGAGGCAAAAAAAAAAAAAAGGGTTTAGATTCAAATTAGAACCAATAATAAATTATCAATTTATTAGCTTAATTTCTTATCCTCTTCTTAAAAAAAAAAAAAAAAAAAACTTTATTAAGCAAATAAATTTAGGGAAAAACAAAACCCAACATCAAGGCTTGTTTAGTAATGTTGTTCTAATAATATTGTTTAAGTTTTTTGAAAATATATGTAAGTGAAAAAGTGTTGTAAAAATACATGATATATTACTTAAATAACAAAAACCATTGTTTAAATACCCCTACCAAACATCCCCTAAACGGTCCAAGTTTCCAAAACTATAATTTTATTTCGGTAATTAAATCACATTATTTATATATATATATATATATATATATAACCGAAGCCTCTGAAACTCCTATAATTTTCCATGTCAGCACAATATAAAAAAAAAAAAAAAAAAAAAAAAAAAAAACATAAACCCGAAAAAAAAAAAAAAAAAAAAAAAAAAAAAAAAAAACACACACACACACACACAAGAGCTTTTCTAAAACCCAAACCCAATATATACACTTTGCCTTCTCTTTCTCCAAAATTCCCGCAAGAGCTCCTTCTACCAGCTCCCTCAACCTAAAGCTCCTCCTATACCAGGTCCCCCAACATTCAGACCCACGGCAAAGACCACTACCGCAAGCCACAAACCACCCACATGTTAATGTCGTCCCATTTGCTGTTGATCTCATCCAGCCCAGTCAGCGATGCACCATCACACCAAGCCCATCTCAGTCGGTGATGCAATTTATAGGTTTCATTCTTAATTTTTGTTATTCGATTCACTTTTATTTAGATTTAATATTCCTGATTAATTTCTGCTTTTTTGTTGCCTTTCTCTTTAGTCTTTGCCTCTGTACTAAATTTTTGAATTTTTTTTAGTGCATCTATTTGTCTATGTACATCTAATTTCTAATATTGTAGTGTTCTCTTTACATTAAAGAACTCATGAAACTCAATTTGAATTGTAACTAATCATGTATAAATATTTTTTTTTTTAATTTTAATGTAGTTAATTTTTTGGTTACAATTTCTTCCAACTCTCTCAGTCCAGTCTCTACGCTTTGCTTTGTAGTCTGTAGACTCATGTTACAGAGAACACGTGATATTGAATTATATGTTCTCTCTTTTCTTTTCTTTTTTCTTTTCTTTTTTTGTGTGTGTGTTCTCTAAAAATCAATTTCAGATGATATACAGATATGGAGCCGGTTTATAAAATAATTTATATCTATCCTTATTAAAAAGTTATGTTTGCAAAACATTCATATACATCTTAGAAAAAATAAATTTGCTAAAATCTATGGGTATTCTTCATTTTGATAGTATGGGTTTGATTAAGATTTTATTGGGTGATTTGAGTGGTGCCAATGAATTTTTTTTTTTTTTCAAGAAATACTATTTTACTACAGCTGAGAAAATTATCATTTACAAATTCACAGTTCAGTTAATAGAATGTAATTGTAACTTGCGAGTATTTAAAATTCATGTTTTTGCATTAGATTCAAGTGTAGTTTGATTATGATTTTTCACCCAAAAGAAGTAGATTTAAATGTTGTCTTCCTTAACATATATATCCAATATAAACTATGTATATTGTATAGATAGATGGAGAGAGAAAGAATGAAATGCTCTGATGAAGAAGAAGATGTGCTGGCCTGCAGCACCAAGAAATTCAAAGACAGCCACGTGCCATCAGGAGATCTAGGAGGGAATAAGCATGAAGTGCGAAATAGAGGGAAAAGCTACAAGGACAAATTAGTGGGAGCGATACCTGGAGCCTTTGAACAAGCCTTTGGCTTTGAAGGTTTTATGCAGGAAGATATTGTCTCTGATGATGAGGAAGAGTAGGAGCAGGAAGGTAGTACCAGAGTTTGCTTCCCTAAAGAAGAAAAAATCATATGAGAGACCCATAGAGAGGGCGATCATCATCAAAACATTTGGGCATAGGTTGGGTTTCTCTTTTCTTGTAGATAAAATTCATAGTATGTGGAAGCCGACAGGGAATATGGATTGTATTGATTTGGGCTTTGACTTCTTCTTGGTTAAGTTCGAATTAGCGGGTGATGTGGATAACATACTGAAGGGTGGACCATGGTTCATTGGGCAACACTTTCTAGCAATAAGGCAAGGGGAGCCTGAGTTTAAAGCGTCCACTGCAACCTTATCATCGGTGGCAGTTTGGATCAGGTTACCGGAATTGCCCATCGAATACTATGAGCCAAGCGCTCTCCTTAAAATTGGTAGAGCCATAGGCCCGATGTTACGAATTGATTCACATATCGCTACTGGGGTGAGAGGGCGTTTTGCCAGGCTTTGTGTTCAGGTAAACTTGGAGAAACCGCTGCTACGAACCATTCTTATTGGCAAGAATGTGCAGAGTATACAGTACGAAGGAATCAATGCCTTATGTTTTACGTGTGGCAGGATTGGGCACAAGTTGGAAACATGCCCTCATGTTGTTAAGGAGTATGCCATAGGGACAAACATGGAGTAAAATGTTAGTACTGGAGACAACTCCAATGAGCAAATGGCGGAAGGGAAAGGTGCGGAGAAGACTAAACTTGAGGATTACGGTAAGTGGATGGTGGTTAGTCGACGGAAGTCTAAGGGTGGGATGGTTAATAGACCACAGCAAATAGACCAAAGTCAGAGGAGTGAAGTGAGCCCTGAAACTAGTTCCATAGCCACACCTAGGGTGGCTGAGTAGTATAAGAGAGACGATAAGAGGAAGGCGACACACACGTAACCTAGAACGTCTCATTGGGAGACAGGCAAGACTGTAGAGTCAAATCAGTACAGAGGTAACTTGGGAAAGGGTGCTAAGAGTGCTGGTTTTAGCACTAAAACAAACCAGAAAGCTAAAGGAGTAGTTGAAAATCAATGGGACAAAGTGGGCCTAGGAGAAACAAAGGGCCTTTTCTCTTTTGGGCCGAGCCAAGGAGTAGTAAACAATGAGAAGGTTAACTCAAGCCCGTTCCTTTTTTCAAGCCCAGCAAGCACAAGTAATAGCCCTAGAATACTAGGGAAAGAGTCAGACAAGAACAACTCTGGAAGGCGCTGAAATGGAGGGGAGAGAGAAGGGGTTTTTCTACAAAGGGAAGGTGATACCAATGGGAGACGAGACCATATGGTGGATACGGCAGGACCCAATCGAGATATGGGGATGGTTCGATGCGGAGTTGATGAGAGCTTGGAAGAATTTGTTCCCGCTAACGGAGTCGAGTCGACGGGTGGGGTTCTTGCCATTGAAGGACGAGGCTTGGGTAACAACTCCAAATCCATGGTGGAGGTTTTTGACGGACAGACCACCGATGCCAATCACACTGCCGACAAACTTAAGGCCATCAGCAGCAAAATCAGAGGCGCCGAATTCAGAAAAATTTCTGTCCAAGGCAGAAGCAAAGCGGATCCAACCAGTGGTTACTATGAGGAAGATACTCCAAGTGAACCCAGTGGAATGCGTGATGTTGGGCAATCTTAACCGGGTGAAAATGTTACAATTTACGGAACCGAAGATTAGTGGCACAGTGTTGATAAAGGCAACGCAAGAGCTGATGGGGGTGATCAAACACTCTACAACTCTCTTTCGAGGGGTGTGGGAGTCGAAGATGAAGCTTTTGGAAGCATGGAAGTTGAGGGACAGCGAAGATGTTTCCTCAGTGACTTAGTTGGATTCTGCATCCAATCCAAATAGAATCATGAATATATTGATATGGAACTGCAGGGGTGCTATGAAACCCCAATTTAGGAAGACAGTTATGGATCTTGTGGAATGGCATTCACCATTACTCATGGTGCTTACAGAAACCAGAATAAGTGGGGCCAAGGCCAATGAAATTATTGAGTCACTTCCATTTGATGGTGCTGCTGTGGAAGATACTATTGGGTTTGCTGGAGGAATTTGGCTTCTCTGGCACACAGACTTGGTGCATATGGAAGTCTTGGCAACTACCGAGCAGGAGATTCATGCCATTATCCGGGTAAGAGCTAAAACCTGTCATTGGCTAATTAGTGCAATTTATGCTAGTCCCAGATTTATAGAACGGTGTATTCTCTGGAATAATCTTAAATTGTTAGCTACCATACATGACCTCCCTTGGGCGCTCATGGGTGATTTTAATGAGGTGCTTTCGGAAGAGGAGAAAGGTAGGGGGAATCCGGTGTGCCAAAGGAGGGTGAGAGCCATTAGAGAGTGTATGGATATGTGTCATATGATGGATTTAGGTTTTTCTGGGCCTAAGTTTACTTAGACCAACAAGAGAGAGGTTGGTGATCTGATCCAATGCAGACTCGATAGGTGTTGGGCTAATCTGGAGTGGAAAGGACTTTTTGAAGAGGCTAATGTTACTCACTTGGCAAGGATTAACTCTGACCATTGCCTGTTGTTGCTAAAGCTCTGTCCCAATTTAGGTAATGTGTCGGATAGACCTTTTAGATTTCAACCGGTATGGCTCAATCACAAGGAATTCCCAGCAATAGTTAGAGAGGCTTAGGAAGGGCAAAATGACAGACTGGATGGTGCTATAACTTCTTTCAAAGCTAAAGCCTTGAGGTGGAATAAAGAAGTGCTTGGTAATGTGTTTGTCAAGAAGAAGCAGATTTTGGCAAGGTTGTTGGGTGCTCAGAAAGCTCTAGCATTGAGGCCGAAAACTTTCTTGCTCAACCTTCAAAATCAGCTTACTGAAGAGTATAATCTTATTTTCCAAATGGAGGAGGAGATTTGGGCAATGAAAGTAAGGACGGAGTGGATCATTATGGGGGAAAGAAACACCACGTACTTCCATATGTCTACACTAGTCCAAAGAAGTAAGAACAGAATTACTTGCATTCAGAATGCCGAAAGGGAGTGGATTCATGACGTTGATGGAGTGAAGAATTTGTTTTTGTCGAGTTACAATCAGCTTTATCAAACGGAACAATGTTTTTGTCCTATCATCCACCATTGGAACTCAGATTGGTGTGCCAAACTTAATCAGGATGAAGCTAATGGATTGGTCCAGGTTCCCTCAGATGGTGAGATTTGGTCAGCTCTGAAGTCTTTGAAACCTTACAAAGCCCCTCGCATTGACGGCCTCTATGCTGGGTTTTTTCAAAGGTTTTGGCTTATGGTTGGGGAATCAGTGAAAAGAGAAGTTAAAGGAATGTTTCTAAGCCAAAAGATCCCTGAATATTTGAACCAGACTCTCATTGCCCTCATTCCCAAACAGATTGGGCCGGAGACTGTCAGTCATTTTAGGCCAATCAGCTTGTGTAATACCGTTTACAAGATTATTTCAAAAATTATTGTTTAAAGGGTTAGACCATTGCTGCCTACTCTTATCTCCCCTATGCAGGTAGCTTTCCTTGAGGGTAGAAGGAGTGTAGATAATGTGATTATAGCGCAAGAATTAATATACTCCTTAAAAAGTAGGAAAGAGAAGGATGGGTACATGGTTATTAAGATTGATTTGGAAAAGGCTTATGACCGCCTTGAGTGGAATTTTGTAAAAATGGTTTTAGAACATTTTGGGTTTTCGTAGGAAATGATTAACCTTATTATGAGTTGTATATCCACAGCAATCACAGCCTTGTTGTTTAATGGTAGTAAATTAGAAGCGTTTCAACCTTCAAGAGGCCTAAGACAGGGTGATCCCATATCACTAGTGTATGTCAAGGAAAAAGGTGGGATAGGATGAAAGCTTCGAGAAATGGGCTGAGCTTCTCTCATGTATTCTTTGCTGATGATCTGATGCTGTTTGCTAAGGCAAATCATAAGAACTGCGAAGCTGTCATTGAGGTGCTCGACAATTTCTGTAATCTTGTTGGCCAAAAAGTGAACCTTCGGAAGTCTAAGATTCTTTTTTCTCCCAATGTCATTAGAAGGCGGAAGAGGTTTATTTGTAGAAAGATGGGCATGATGGCCACAAACACTTTAGGAAGATACCTTGGGTTCCCATTACTAACTCAGGGAAGATCAGGAGGTGCCTACAATTTTATTGTGGAGAAGGTGCAAAATAAGCTTGCTAGATGGAGGACTAAGTTGCTGTCTAGAGCAGGAAAGCTTGTTTTAGTGAAGTCTGCAGCTACCCCTATAGCTGAATATTTCATGTAATGTCAAGCGTTACATAGTAAAGTATGTGAAGTGGTGGATAAAACAATAAGAGATTTCCTGTGGGGATCAACTAAGGAGAAGAGTAAAATGCATATGGTCAAATGGAGCACTGTAACCCTCCCTAAAGATCTCGGTGGTCTGGGGCTGCAGTCAATGAAGGATAGGAATTTAGCGATTCTTGCAAAACTTTGTTAGAGATTGGCTAGTGATAATGGTTCTCCATGGGCTGCTATGTTGTTTGCCAAGTATCTTACACCCAAAAGAATGACTAAGGAAGGGAAGAAATTAACTTGTTCTAGTATTTGGACTGCTTGTAAAAAGGGAGGTCTAATCTATGTTAAAGGACTCAAATGGGCTGTCAGAAGTGGAGAAACTATTAATTTTTGGATGGATTTCTGGCTACCTGAAGGTACTTTATGTAGTCTCATCCAAGGGCCCTTACAACGGGGAGAGGAGAATATCACTATAAGGCAATATCTTGTCAACGAGACTGGTGGGAGGGCTTATAACATATCATTTGAGCTACCGGATCAGTTGCTAAACGTTATTAAAGCTACTCCATTATCGTTAGATCAAAATGCTGAGGATGTGCAACATTGGGCTTACTCCAAGAATGGCTTTTTCTAGCTCAAGTTTGCTTATCTACTGGCAAGGGGTTTAAATCCCTTGAACTAGGAAACTGATTCAATTGGTTGGGTTTGGAAGGTGGAAGCTCCGCCAAAGGTACATTTCTTTTTATGGTTGTGCCTCCATAATAGCATTCCCGTTGGAGAAGTACTGGGTTCAAGGGGGTTAAACCTCGACCCCACCTGTAGTCCATGTAATAAGGAAATAGAATCCGTGGAGCATCTTGTGAGGGGCTATGAAGTGGCTAAAGATTTCTGGCATGAGTTGAAAGTGCCTTATTGTATGAAGGATACTTTTAATCTTCCTGTTAAAAATTGGTTGAAATCCAATTGTAGGAGTGAGGCTAACTCCTTGTTTATGGGCATTCCATGGAAAATTTTGTTTCCAATAGGGGTTTGGTATCTGTGGCTGCATTAGAACAATTATGTATTTAAATCAGGAAAGGTTGAGCACTTATGGTTCAGGAAATGTATTAAAGAGAGTGCTGAATTTTATGCCATAGGTTTCAATACTAAAGTGGAAAGAAGTAGAGTTGTGATACCTGTTGGTTGGTCGAAGCCACCCGAGGGCTGGACTAAACTTAACACAGACGTTCGGGACTCGGTCAAGATTTGCAAGGAAAGAAGCATCTTTGTTCTCAAGCAGTGGGCCTCCGATGGGATATGAAAAAATCCAGGACTGTGCCGCATGAAGATGATGAGAGAGACCAAGTTCCCCGAGAAAATACAGAGCCGAAACGACTTCGACGTTCGGGGCGCATTCAAGATTTGGAAGGAAAAAAGAGTCCTCGTTCTCAAATAGCAGGCCTCCGATGGGGCATGAAAAAACCCAGGACTGTGCCACCTGAAGATTAGTTCACGAATCAAGCATGCATGAAGGGTGTAGCTAAACAGTAACAGTGTAGTCCGTGGAAGAAAAGAGCCTAAAAGTTACAACGCTATGAATGTTTCCTCTTTGCTTAGTTTTTCAAGAATTTAGTTTTTTTTTTTTTGTTGGTCCTTTTTATGTTCTTTTTCGTTTTCTCATTGTTCAGTAAACCTGGGCCACTTAGTTGGTTTAGGGAAAATTGTTCAGTCGAAATGGATTCTGTGTATCAATTTTTCATATTTCCATCATTAATGGAATATTGTTGCTACTTTTCTTGTTAGTTTTTTTTTTTTTCCTATTAATATTGTTATGGGAGGCAAAAAAAAAAAAATTTAGATTCAAATTAGAACCAATAATAACTTATTAATTTATTAGCTTAATTTCTTATCCTCTTCTTAAAAAAAAAAGAAAAAAACTTTATTAAGCAAATAAATTTAGGGAAAAACAAAACCCAACATCAAGGCCTGTTTAGTAATGTTGTTCTAATAACATTGTTTAAGTTTTTTGGAAATATATGTAGGTGAAAAAGTGTTGTAAAAATATGTGTTATATTATTTAAACAACAAAAACCATTGTTTAAATACCCCTACCAAACATCCCTTAAACGGTCCAAGTTTCCAAAACTATAATTTTATTTTGGTAATTAAATCACATTATTTATTTATTTATTTATCTATATATATATATATATATAACCGAAGCCTCTAAAACTCTTACAATTTTCCACGTCAGCATAATATTAAAAAAAAAATAACATAAACACAAAAAAAAAAAGACACGCTAGAGCTTTTCTAAAACCCAAACCCAATATATACACTTTGCCTTCTCGTTCTCCAAAATTCACGTAAGAGCTCCTTCTACCAGCTCCCTCAACCCAAAGCTCCTCCTCTACCAACTCCCCCAACATTTAGACCCACGACAAAGACCACTACCGCAAGCCACAAACCACCCACATGCTAACGTCATCCCATTTGCCGTTGATCTCATCCAGCCCAGTCAGCGATGCACCATCACACCAAGCCCAGCCTAGTCGATGATGCAATTTAAAGGTTTCATTCTTAATTTTTGTTATTCGATTCACTTTTATTTAGATTTAATATTCCTGATTAATTTCTGTTTTTTTGTTGCCTTTCTATTTATTCTTTGCCTCTGTACTAAATTTTTGAATTTTTTTTAGTGCATCTATTTGTCTATGTACATCTAATTTCTAATATTGTAGTGTTCTCTTTACATTTAAAGAACTCATGAAACTCAATTTGAATTGTAACTAATCATGTATAAATATATATTTTTTTTTAATTTTATTGTAGTTAATTTTTTGGTTTCAATTTCTTCCAACTCTCCCAGTCCAGTCTCTACGCTTTGCTTTGTAGTCAATAGACTCAAGTCTCAGAGAACACGTCATATTGAATTATATGTTCTCTCTTTTCTTTTTTTTTTCTTTTTTTGTGTGTGTGTTCTCTAAAAATCAGTTTCAAATGATATACAGATATGGAGCTGGTTTATAAAATAATTTATATCTATCCTTATTAAAAAGTTATGTTTGCAAAACATTCATATACATCTTAGAAAAAATAAATTTGCTAAAATCTATGGGTATTCTTCATTTTGATAGTATGGGTTTGATTAAGATTTTATTGGGTGATTTGAGTGGTGCTAATGATTTTTTTTTTTTTTCAAGAAATACTATTTTACGACAGCTGAGAAAATTATCATTTACCAATTCACGGTTCAGTTAATAGAACGTAATTGTAAATTGCGAGTATTTAAAATTCATGTTTTTGCATTAGATTCAGGTTTAGTTTGATTATGAATTTTTCACCCAAAAGTAGATTTAAATGTTGTCATCCTGAACATATATATCCAATATAAACTATGCAAATATGCAATAAACTAAACTCAAGTAGTTATTTATCTGGGTAGTTATTTACCTGGTAAAAGATCAAAATTTGATGATTGTTGATGCATTCATTCATCTTATGCATTTAATTGTAGGAAAAGGAACTGAGTAGCTGATTATTTCAAGTAACAACAAAGGACCCTTGAAGGTTATTTGGGTATGCTCTCTTCTAAACATGCAGCAAATATATGGTTGCTGTTTTAAATCAATATTCTGTTTTTTATAGTTTGATTGAAGGAACATGAGAGAGTCTTTACATCAAACTAAAAAGCTATGAATTTTTTTTTGCAGAAAAAATACAGCTTCATGGTTTATATTTTGATTGTTATAAGTTCAGACTTAGAATAGTTTGGATTTCTTATAGTTTGGATTTTTAAGCATGGATTAAGGTTGCAAATTCTTTTTAGTTTGAATGCTTTATGGTAATTACCTCTTACTAAAACACTCTCTCTAATAAAGAATAAGAAATTAGGGGTGAGAAAATTGGATGGGGTAGATTTTTTGTAGGCCATGTGACCCACATTTTTGGAGATTGTACTAGTATAAGAGTGTTTAAATTGATTGGGAGACCATATGCAATTAAGAGCATGATTTATAGCAATAGGCTACCTATTTAGATAATCTTAATTTTTTGGCAAAAAAACATTAATTTAGCCATTAAACAATAAGCTGCTAGCTTTGCATTTTGGTATACTAGTAGATATAATTGAAGTTAAACACTTAAACTTAACTTTCCAAAAGAAGCATAAAAAATTCTAAAAATTTCTATGCATGTCCAACATCTTCAGGAGATAATTCAATGTCAACTATGTTGGTTTAAGCTGGTACCCGATGCAAGGGAATGTCAGCATCAAATTCTTTGTTCTCAAGATTGATTGTATTTATATGCACCTCAAGATTCATGTAATGCTCATTGACTTTACAGGACATAGGAACTTTCTTAGGTTTGGCCCTGGCATTGTTATTCTTCTTAGTTTTACCATCATCTTCTTCTATTTTCCCTTTTGATCTAGATTTATTGGCACTCAAAGGAACATCATTTGAAAATTGAAACGTGTGTTTTGGAGTTCTTTTTCTTGGAGAGGACTTCATTGTCCCTTTTTGTTTGTTTTAACTTCTTTTCATAGATCTCACAAACTTTATGCCTTTTGGGCTATTATTACTTTGAAAGGTGTGGGATGATCACACTATAATATTGGTGTCTTGGCATATCTTAGTTTCACTATTTGATGCTGGTGATAGACATGTTTCCCATGTGAGAATACAGGGGTGTACATTAAGGAAGGTTTTGGAGTCCTGTAAGGCCTAAAGTAAAAAAGTCTAAGTGGCACAAAATATGGGAAAGTGTTTGTTTGATATGAAGGTTGTTTTGGCAGTGTGTGGATAATGAGTCTTTTTAATAAGGTCCTGTCAAAAAGAAGTTCAAGTTGCAACTTGCAAATTAGAATGCAGTAATTCCTAAAAGGACACGTGAAATAGTCAAGTTTTTCGGGTTGTGATATATTATCCTTTTAAAATAAGTTGTGTATGTTTTATTATTCATAGTTTTGAAACCCGAACCAGACCGTATGGTCTGACCGGAAAAACCTCGAACCGTTCATTTTTGCGGTTCTTTTAGCCTCAAAAACCGCTCTATGGGAAAGAAGCAGGGACCCGTGCGAACCGCGGTCAGACCTCACGATTCTGAGAACCATGATCAGACCGCTTCTCACGGTTCTCTACTTCCCTCTGATTTTGAACCTAAAAAAAAAAAACACAAAAAAACAAGCTTTAAATTCTGGAACCGTGATCAGACCACTTCGCCGGCATGCATTGGACTTTTTTCAGATCTGGAACCAAAAGATTTATAAGGGAAAAAAAAAAAAAAAAAAAAACTGAGAAGAAGAAGATGAAACAACAAGCTAGCAACCCAGCACAGATCACCAGTCACAGCCTTCATCTTCGTCTTCTGCTTCTGCTTCTATTTCTTCTTCTTTCTTCTTTTTCTCTTTCTTCTCTACCTTCTTTCTGTGGAGACTAGCAGACTGCTGTGGTTTCTCTCACCTTCTCTCTGGGTTTGTTTTGAATACTTTTTTATGTTTCCAAAGCCCTTCATGTGACTTGTCATAGCATTGGGAAGAATCTAGACCCCTCCTACACGTGCCTTGGCTTTGGGAAGAATGTAGAGCATTGGGAAGAATCTACAGCCCCTCTACACGTGTCTTACACGTGACTAGGCATTGGGAAGAATCCAGAGCATTGGGAAAAATCTAGAGCCCCTCCTACACGTGACTAGGCATTGGGAAAACAAGAAAATTTTTTATTTTTGAAATGGGCAAAATTTTTCAGCCATTAGAATTGGAGCTTTGAGCATGTGATGTGACTATTAATGGATTGATAGGTATTAAATAAAATATTATAAGTACTCTTAATTAATATTTACAATTTTTTTAAAATGAAAAAATATAGTGTTATAAAATATTTCATAACTTTTTTGTCACAATTATAACGTAACAAAGTTTGAATGATAGAGAAAAGATAATGAGTCAATGGATACAATTAAATATATAATAATTATTAAATAATTATTTTAATTTAAAATTACTAAGTGTCCTTCTAATTCCTATATTATTACAATATTACTATCACGAGTTTAACTGATCAACATATAAATAAATAAAGAAATATTATATCTATGTATGCTTAGGATATATATATATATATATTTTTTTTTTGATAAACAATGTATACTTAGGATATGATATTTTTTATTTGTCCTATGAAAGTTACGATATAAAAATATATATATATTTGAAAGATAGATTTCTATATTTAATTGGGTCATTTAATTTAATTTTTCTATTTATACTAATTTAATATATTTATTTATATATAAATAATTATTAAATTAATTATGACGTCATCACGGTTTGACCTCGGTTCAACCTCGGTTTGACCTTAAAAACCTTGAAGCTCTCCCTTTTACGGTTCAATAAACGGTCCGGGTCTGAAAACCTTGTTATTATTATGTGGTATCATTACTTTTGAAATCTATTTGTTAATTTTTTTACATGATTCAAATTTTTAATATATTCGCAGTCTTTACAATACTATGTCTAATATCTTTATGTAATATAACAGGCTGGTGGAAAATACAATATGGTTTTAAATTGAAACAGAGAGGAATTAAACTCTTATATTTAGTTATTTGAGAATACAGCTTTACTTTCAGCATTTTTTTTTAATATAAAGAATACATTGAATATTTAGTGGAAGACATGAAATAAATGAAATTGAAAAATAAAAAAAGCCATAGCAAAAAGACATGGTATTGGGACATTTTCCCAATTTGTGCAAATAAAAAACTGTTGGGAGGAGCTTCAGCCTAAAACAGTTGCGAGATGATAAACTATTTGGTTATGTATTAAAAAGAACATTGTACCCAGTTGGTCCAATAGTAACACAATCAGGTAACTTGTCCATGAATGGCTTGCTATTTGATTGGCTAAACAAGCAACCAAATGATTCTGTAGTGTATGTGTCATTTGGGAGTGGTGCAACACTGTCACAGGAGCAAATGACTAAGCTATTTGTGTCATTTTTTTAATCTAGAAAAATATATATTTTGTTATTATTCGATGGCGGTTACAATTTTTATTTGATTCTCAAAAAAAAAAAAAATCTTAATTTTTATTTATTTTTAATTAAAAAAATTGGTAGCATTTCTGTGCATCGCACGGATTAGCGACTAGTTTTCCTAAACACAATACCGGTCCAGCCAAGTATCCACAATCGAAACAGTCCAACAGAACTTATAAAAAAAAAAAAAAAAAAAAAAAAAAAAAAAAAAAAAAAAAAAAAAAAAAAAAAAACCTAAATAATTTTAAACTTGGTCCATACCATACTGGACTCTACACGGTTGTACCAGACTCAGTGATGGAGTCTGTGAACCGAACCTTAAATCAGAGCTTTAAGGTTTGCTCATATCGTAAATTTGTGTTTCTTTCTATGTTTTTGTCCTGTGGATATGTATATTTTTATTTTTTTAATGATGGGTTTTTTGTAATTTTGCTTTGATATTTTGAGTGTGACTGTTTGGGCCTCTCTGTCTTCAGATTTTGATTAATCTGCATTGCTTAATTCATGTTTTTTTTTTCCTGGGGCTATACATGTGGGAGAGAACCAGCTCATTATTTGAAATTACATGCTTTGCCTTTTGGTTTTGATTGTTTGACTATATATATTTTTGATGTTTTGATCATGGGTCTTACTAAACTGATTTTTTCACTACCCATGTATTGTAGGAAAGATTTAGTTTTTATGAGGACAAACTTGAAAGGCTCATAGGCTTGAGTAAAGGTACGTTTTTCTCTTTAAAATGTCATCTTGAATGATGCTTCACTGCAATGGCACTTCTAATTTATATATATTTTTATTATGCAATGACAGTTTTAATATGAGGGATTTTTTTTAGGATGAAAAAGGAAAGTGATTGGGCTAGGTCATTTAAGATGCATAGTATACTGCTGTATGTTTTGGATTTGAATTAGTTCCAAAAGTCATTTCCTACAAACATTATTCAACAGTTGTTTGTAGTTCATTTTCCTTTAATTGATTGCTTGTTTTTAATTTTTTCTTGAAGCACCACTTCGACCTTCTGCTACATTGAATTCTCAGGCAGCAGCACGCTTTATTGAGCATGCTTTACCAGACTTTACCTCTGGTAGTTGGTCATTTACTAATTTTCATGTTCACGAATCTTTTACCATTTTAAGATCTTTCCATTGAAGAGTTGCTCATTTTGTGCAGAGCAAAAGATAAGTATGAGAAATATTAGTAGAGGAAAGGGGCCTGCCTGACCTGAAAAAAAAAATTATATATAATTATTTAAAATTTTCTATTTATATACCTTTAAAAAAAAATTTTGGGACCACCCTGAATTTTTTTTTATGCCAATAAAATTAAATTTTGGTCCATAATTTGTGCAACTTAACAATATATTGGGGTCTTTCAAGCAAAAAGGAAAAACTCAACCAAAAAAAGAAAAAAGAAAAAATTGAACTAGAATCTGAAGAAAAAAAAATTATAATAAAACTACACTACAGACTGGGCAGTGACTTGATTCTTTTGACTAAGCACGCTGCCCAACACAACCCAATTTTCAACATTTTATTATTTTTTATTATAGTATTATTTTTCCTCACTAGACATATATTACTTGCTTCTCATTTTTAATTATTTTTTTCTTGTTTTTTCTTAACTACACACGTCTTCTGTCTCGTCGATTTTTACACTTTATACTTTTAAATTTTATCACATTTTCATTTATACTTTCACATCTACGTTTTGCCTTCCTCCTTGTTTGTAACTTCTTTGTCTTCTACATTACTAGTGCGGCAGTGCCTCTTCTCAAGTTTTGAGTCTAAAATTTCTCAATACGATTTTTTTTTTTAATTATACAGGTACCTTTGTTCATTTCTTTTTTCTTTTTTCTTTTTCTTTTTTTTTTCCTTTTGAGGTTTTTTGGTTTACAAAATGCAAATTTGTTTTAGTTTTAAGAACAATTTTTTTTTTTTTAAGCACAAACTTCATGCCGGCTGAATCTTGAATTTCAACCAATATTTATCGAAACACCCTGAAACACTTGAAATAGATCGGAATGACCTAAAATTTTTTCCAAAGTGGAATAGGGTGGGTTACTGTTCTAGTTTGTTTACCAGCACAGTATTTTCCAACCGTTACGGCCGGAACGGAATGGAATTAATAACATTGAATCAAATCTAATTACCTAAAAAGAAATAAGATTGTGTAATTTATGCTCCCTAAGGAACATCCTAAACAAAATTCCACTGCCAAGGCATGACCTAAGAAATTCCAATAAGGAGAATCATAGACCAAAAAAATCATGTGATAACACAATGAAGGCGAAGATGGTTTACTGTCATCCTTTTTGCACATGCAACGCCAATCCACAATGGTGTTTCGTTTTTGAAGGTTTTCCTCGGAGAGAATTATACCGTAAGCTATTGTCTATCCAAAGAAAGCAAGCTTTATAGGGATTTTAGTCTTTCAAATTTCCCTACAAGGAAAACCCTGCTTGTGGTCTCTAAGTAAAGTCCCGCAGAAAGACTTCATATCAACTCTGTGGTTTTTAGATAATACCCAATATATCTTTTTTTTTTTTTTTTTTTTTTTGATAGGTAATAAAAGTTTTATTGATAAGAAAAGTACAATGTGTTTACGATCCCGTTATATCTTATCCCATCCTCTCCTTGAAATATGAGCTAAAATAAAAGTGTCAAAAAAATACTCAATAATTTGAAGCTTCCAATTGTTAAAGGCCCTAATGGAGGTAGGGCATTAGTGAACTGTATCATTTGGCCTATACATATGTTGAGCAACAATGGCTTGTTTATTAACTGCCAAAAATGCAGGTCAGGAAAAGACATTTTTAACCGGTTCATCCCCGCACCACACATTATGCCAAAACCAAATGAAACTACAATTCCCAACAATGAATTTCACATGAAATTTTAATGGAGAAAACAATTTTCTGAGGAAGGACCTTGTGCAGATATAAGAGAATAAAGAGAGGTAGCTCCATCCCTTTAAAAGCCACTTCTGAGTCTAATTTAGAGAAAACTAATTTGTCTTTGGTGCTGCAAAGTCACTATCATTGCCAGGAATATGGACTCCTTGGGCATTAACATGAGTGCTGCTTTAACATCATAAAATAACTTTTCCTTGGTCCATAGGAGGCCCATTAGACCTGTAGATTTTTTTTTTTTTTTTTTTTTTTTTGATAAATAGACCTGTAGATTTTTTATGTATATTTTATGGTGCCAACTTAAGTATGCCCCCTGTCTCATTCCAAATAGAAAAGTCGTAAGAGCAATTTTATTTCTTCACGTTGGAGGTTGGCTCCGCTCATTTATTTGCTCTTTTGTGCTTTGAAATACTTCTTCAACTATGTAAACACAAGTAATCTAGCCTGGGATCGCATAAGTAGCTTATGCAAGACTAACATACACACTGGAAAAATAAAAATAAAGATTTTTCAATGTGGAGGACCCCTCTGCCCTTCCTTGTTTGCTTGCCCCACATTTACTGACGTGATTAAGTGTTAAATAGTAAGGATTTATTAGTTACTTGTATGGTTAAGAGTGAATATGGCAACATCTTCAACCCCTTGAAAAGGTACATATTTTAGACTCATCAAATTTTCTTCTTTGTAAGGGAAATTAGAAAAATTATGTGAATTTGAAGGGTAATAACATTGATAACTAATCAGAGATATTTTCCTAATGGTATGCATTACACATGTATATGCTTTATATATAATTTTAATGTGCAAATCTCTATTACAGGGTGCATTCTGATTGTATCTAGCTGTGATGAAAAAAAGCTTTATTGATTTGGTGTGATCGGCTGAATAAGATAGTTGTGAACGTACATTTTAGGGAAAATTAATGTTTCCGTCCCTAAAGTTTCCCTTTTGTCCCAATACTTACAAAAGATATATTTATGTTCCTAAACTATTTAAATGTCACGCTTTCTATCCTTTTGTTCACTACCATTAACTTTCTATTTGTGCCTGTTAGAATTATAGTTAAATGATTAAATTCTACCATTTTCAAATATGGATTAAGCTTTTGAGACGTTCAATAACTTATCTTGGTATCTGAATAAGAGATCTTAAGTTCAATTTCTGTCTCTATTCTACTTCCCATTTAAAATATGTATAAATATAATTTCATTACTTACCAAAAAAAAAAACTATTTAAGGGGGAATTTAGGCACAAACAAGAGGGGAAGTGATAGAATTATAGTTAAATTATTAAATTCGTCATTTTCCTAATAACTAAAACTTTTGTGGCAATTGGTAATTCACCAATTTCTAAGAAATGGAATGTTCTAGGTGGCATATCTCTTTTGTAGTTCTTCTGATGAAGAGGACAATGACAAGGAGAACATTGCTTCCCACCCTTCTCTCATGGTTTGGTGGATCTCCCTATGGAGGGTGGACTTTTTACATGGTCCAATACCGGTTCTTATTCTCGTTTAGATAGATTTTTGCTCTCTCTGCCCTTATAGCATTTTTCTATGTTTAGCCAAATGCATTTACCATGGCTATTTTCGGATCATCACCCTATTTTTTTTGTTTTTTTTTTTTTTTTGGGTGCAGTGTTGTGCAACAGGGTCTGAGTCCATTTCACTTTGAAAAAATATGATTAAACACGGATGGCTTTGTTGAAAAGGTGAAGGGTTGGTGGGACTCCTATGAGTTTCATGGATCACCTAGTTTTGTTCTTGCAAATAAATTGAAGGCTCCAAAGCTTGACTTGAAAAAGTGGAACGCTTCAGACTTTGGTAATATTACTCAACAAAAAGATACTTTGTTGAATAGAGAATAGTATTAATTTATTGGATGAGACTAAGGATAATAGAGCATTATTGGAGGATGAAAAATTTCTAAGGGAGTAGGCCAAAACAGAGCTTGAGTGGATCCTATTGATGGAAGAGATTAATTGGAGGCAAAAATCAAGAATGTTGCCCTTGAAGGAAGGGGATAGAAATACAAAGTTCTTTTTTAGACTTGTGAACTCACATCATTGCCATAATTATATTGGGAGATTACTTGTAGATGGAGAGGAGCTCACTAATCAAGAGGCTATTAGTGAGAAGATTGTGGATTTCTATAAAGCCCTATTTTCTGAACCGAGAGTTTCGTGTCCTTTGTTGGACGACCTTTATTTCAGCCTTCGATTTGGAGGATTCAGATTGCCTAGGGAGGTGTTTCACAAAGGATGAGGTTTATGAGGCGGTGTCGAACACGAACAGGGATAAAGCACTAGGACCGGATGGTTTCACTATGACTTTTTTTCAAACTTGTTGGGGGTGTTGTGAAGGCAAATATTATGAAGGTTTTCAATCATTTTGATGAACACGTTACCTTTGAGAAGAGCATTAATGCTACCTTTATCTCTCTTATTCCAAGAAAGAATCGGGGGCAAGTGAGATTAAGGACTTTCGTCCTATTAGTTTGATTACAGGGACTTACAAAATTGTAGTTAAAGTTTTGGCAAATATGTTAAAGGTGGGTGCTTCGTAAGGTGGTTTCAGTCCCTCAAAACGCCTTTGTTAGCTAGAGACAAATTATGGGTTTAACATTAATTGCTAATGCATGTTTAGAGAGTCGTCTCAAAGGGGGAGTATACAAGGGGTTTTGTGCAAGCTAGACCTGGAATTTGTGTGGTTTCAAATTATTTCTAAGTTGAAAATCAATTTGAGGAAATCTAAACTAGTTCCAGTTGGTGATGTATTGAATGTTGACACCTTGGCTAGTGTTTTGAGAAGCAAGGTGTCCTAATTACCCATGACTTACCTGGGTCTTCCCTTAGGTTCAACCTTTAAAGCAAAGGTTGTGTGGAATGGTGTGTTGGAAAATATGGAAAGGTGTTTGGCTGCTACCCGCCGCCGCCGCGGGGGGGGGGGGGGGGGGGGGGGAGGGGTATACGCAAATTAAAAGCACGTTATCTAGCCTACCCACTTACTATTTATCTTTGTTTCCTATCCCTTTAAGTGTGGCTAGACGTATGGAGAAATTACAAAGAGATTTTCAATGGGGAGAGTTGGGAGATGAATTCAAATTTCACTTGGTGAGGTGGAGGAATGTGCATAAGCCACTTCATAATAGGGGTTTAGGCTTTCGAAACTTGGTTGTCTTTAATCAAGCATTGTTGGGGAAATGGTTGTGGCATTATGCTTTGGAGAGGGAGGCGCTATGGAGAAGGGTTATTGACAATAAGTATGAAAGTATGTGGGGGGGGGGGGGGTGTTGGTGTTTAAATAGGGTACAAGGGCCTTATGGGGTGGGCCTTTGGATGAGCAATAGGAAGGGGTGGGATTCTTTTCACGCAACATTAGCTTTCAGGTGGGGGATAGTTCTTCTATTAAATTTTGGCATGGTCCTTGGTGTGGAGGACCTCATTTAAAGGAGATTTTCCCTGAGCTGTATAGCATTGCTTGATATAGGGATGCATTAATGGCATAGTTGATTTCTTTATCAGGGAATAGCTACCATTGGAATATAACCTTCATTTGATCGGTTCTGGACTGGAAGTTACAGTTAGCTGCCTTTTTAGTGGATTTACTGTATTCCAAAGTATGGAAAGGGGAAGGGTTGGATGGGCTGTGGTGGAAACCTGCTTCTCGAGGGATTTTGATCTTATTATAAAGTTTTACAACCCCCTTCCCAATTGTCTTCCCTTGGAAGATTGTGTGGATTTCCAAAGTGCCTTCAAAGATCAACTTTTTTGTATGGACAACGGGGTTGGGTAGAATTTTGACCAATGACAATTTGAGGAAGCACCAACTTGTTATTATTGACTGGTGCTATATGTGTGCGAGGGTAGGGGAGAATACTAATCGTCTACTCTTGCATTGCCTAATAGCCAGAGAATTGTGGAATTTAGTGTTTTAACTTTTTGGGGTTTTTTGGGTTATGCCCAAGGATGTAGAGGAGCTTCTAGCTAGCTGCCTTGGCAAGTTTAGTAAACATAGAATTGGCATGATTTGGAACATGATCCCCCATTGTTTGATGTGGAATATTTGGAGCTAGAGGAATCTTTGGATCTTTGAAGGAACCAAAAGATTGATTCAAGCCTTGAAGACTTCTTCTAGACTTTGTTTGGGTGGACAAATGCGTCGGGTGTTCTCTCTTATAGTTCTTTGTTTGATTTGATCTATAGATGAAAGGTTTGTTTGGAATCCGCTTATTTTGCTAAAACTAAAAATTTTTTGCTGAAAGTACTGTAGATAAAGGTAAAAGTCAGCTGAAATAGTACAGTGGGACTTATGAATAGTACCAAAAAGTGCAGTGATGTCCATAAATAGTAGCAACAATAAGTTGGCAAAAATAATTTTTGCCAAAAACACATGTTGTTTTTATTCTTCTTAAAATCTTAGTTTTGTTTGTCCCTTGTTTCCCTTAGTACATGTACATGTCTCGTGTGCTTTGGTTTTTCTTGTACTTGTTTTTCTACCAATAAAGTTTATTACTTATACAACAACAACAACAAAAAACATTGCTTCCTATCTGCATGGATTAATTGATTTGTCTCCATCTCCAAATGGTGTTCTTGTTAAAGAATATGTAGATGATGAACCAGAGGAAGAGGTTGGCAATGACAATGACATGCGTTGATTCCAGGATTATGAAGAAGATGAGGACAATGAGGATTTAGAAGAACTTAAGGATATGATAGCAAGTGGATATGAAGAAAAGCCAGTTGATAATGAGAAGGATAATTGTAGACACCCCATTTTACAACTTGCATTTAACCAACCAGTAGATCTTCAGATTTGTGATACAAAACAAATCTTGACGCTTTAACAATCATTATGGTATGTCATTGGTTTTGATCAGGCCACCTGATCAAAAGTTATCGTACAAAAAATTTTCAATGATCATGGCTCAACTACACAATAGGCCCAATCATGTCTTATTTTAAACACTTAATTTTGATTGGCTCTCACAAGAATTAATTTAAAATTAATTAAGTGTGATTTTTTATTGGATTTCATTTTATTTCATTTTTTTAAAGAAATAATAAAAAATGTTTTCCTTTATGGCATCTTATCTACTCTTTTGAAAAAAAAAATGTTGGAGATAGAAAAAGATATGATCCATGAAAAATTCAAAAAAACAGAAAAATGCTCAAAAAACGTCATTATCTTTAGCAGCAAATTGAATTGCATTTTTGGCCTAGAAAACGTTGAAATTTGGTTTTCTCTATTTCTATAAAAGTTGTAGAGAATTTAATTTCTTTTCCAAAAATATCAATCCTGAATCAATTGGAATTTTGAGCAGAAAGTTATGGCCAAAATATGAAATAGGTGCAGAAGATATCACAAATTCAGCATCATCTTCAATTTTCTTCTAAAATTTCAAATGGGGTGTTAGGACATATGTGATTCACATGTCAGGAACATATGTCACTATTTTGTGTAATTGGCTAATCCTTTGATAAAACACACTTTACTTGTAATTGGGTAGATCTAGGATGTGTTTGATGCTTCAAGAAACCTTGTTTCAAGTTCAAGTGTTAAAGCTATGCAAGTCTCTCTAAGAATCAATTGTGAAAAGTGTTGTTCATTAAAGCTTGACAGCTAGTATCTATTGAGACTTAGAGTTGTCTGAATCCCGTGGCTCGACAGCAGCTCGACAAATAGAGGTTTATGAAACTCAGTTTTCCAGGACTGTTTTTCATCCAATCTGTGATTATATGTTTGAGTTTTCTTTTCTCACAACCCTAGACATATATAAGGATTATTTTAAGAGCTATAAACAAAGACACAAGCTGTACAAGTATTGAGCAAAGTTTTATTCAAGCAAATTATGACAGGAGAAAGAATATGCCCTAGTTCATCTTTCTTATCAAGAAGCTGCTGTGTTTGTACACTGTAGGGTTTTGTGACCAAGCAATTTCTTGATCTTCATCATGTGATGAGCTGACTTTGCAGCCAACATCCTTCTCTAGTTAGTGATTAAAGTCGTGTATTGGGATCCACACAATTAGTTAGTCATGTACTGGGAGCCGTGCATCAAAAGGAGAGATTGTCACTACAGAACAAGTCCAATTGAGTATTAGGGTAAGGGTTCAACTGTAAGTTGGTATAAGGTACTGGGATTCATTTACTTGTAACTGCTTGTTATGATAATAGTAGATTCTCGGGAGTTCTGACCTTTGAAATCACTCGATGGGGTTTTGCCTCGATGGTTTTCCCCATTCGTAAACAAATTACCTGTGTCAAATTTATTTTTCGCTGCATTTAACTTAGTTGGTAATTTGTTTGTGCGACCACATATATTGCATGTAATTGAATCTAATTAATTAACTTGGCTAATTAATTGGTTAATTTATCACAAAGGGTCAATACGTTTATGGCCTATCAAGTGGTATCAGAGCAGGCACACTGATTAGGGTTAATCATTACTGTGTGATCCATTAACCTCTGTTTGTCATGGACAGAGGACAGTCTCTTATTATGCCTCATTTATTTGATGGCACTAACTATACATACTGGAAAGTACACATGAGAGCTTTCTTGCAGTCTCTAGATGAGAAAGTGTGGCAAGCTGTGGAGATAGGTTGGACCAAGCCGAAGGAAGCGCCTGCCGACTAGGATGATGCTAAGATCAAGGCGGCAAACTTCAACAGCAGGGCATTGAATGTTTTGTTCAAGAAGATATCCTTCACTGAAACTGCGAAGGAAGCATGGACCATTCTCTAGACAACCTATGAAGGAACCAAGGCTGTCAAGGACTCAAAGCTTCAGAGGCTCACTACAAGCTTCAAAGAAATCAAGATAGAGAAGGATGAGTCGTTTGATGAGTTCTATACCAAGCTCAAGGACATAGTAAACTCAACTTTTAATCTTGGGGAAACCATTCCTAAACCCAAGATTGTGAGAAAGGTGGTCAGATCTCTGCCCGAAAGATTCCATGCCAAGATCACCGCGATTGAGGAATCAAAGGATATTGACAAAATTCCTTTGACAGAGTTAGTTGGCAATCTGCAGACCAATGAGTTGGGTTTGACAAGTATCGGGAAATCGAGCAAGAGCAAGAACAAAAGTATGGCATTGAAGGCCAAGAACAGTGATACTGATGAGTCTTCAGACGATGAAGATTCCAAGATGAAGTCCTACATTACAAGGCAATTCAATAAGTTCATGAAGAATACCAATGGGAAGGGCTTCGACAAGGACCGTAGGTAATCTAGCTCCTCACAGTTCAAGAACCAAGACAAAGGGAAGAAGGATGCTAGGGATGGCGGTTAATACACTGTTCCCTTAGGACCAAAGTGCTTCGGGTCTCAAGGCTTTGGACATATGAAACAAGAGTTCCCCACATATCTGAAGACCATTGGAAAGAGCAAGGCACTTGCTGCTACATTGAGCGACACCAAGCCTGAGGATGATTCCAATAATGAGGATGAAAGAATCTTAAATGCCTTCACTACCATTGTCAATCCTACTGAGGGGATTGTTGAAGATGTGGATGAAGAAGAGGAATTGGTGAAGTCCAAGTTTGAGAAGATGTATGAACAAGATAACATCCACACAGCCAATGCAAAGTTATACAAGGCCTTAGAAAAGCATGAGAAGTTATATAGGTTGACCACCAAGAAGCTTAGTGATGTGGAGCTAGAGTGAGAAGAAATCTCTACAAAGTTTGATGAAGCCAATCAGACTATTAGAGCACTGAGGTTTGAGAATAACTTCTTGGATGAGAAGATCAAGAAGCTTGAGGTAGAACTATTCCAAGTTAGAGCATAGCTGGAAAGGACTTCAAGTGCTAAGCTTGATGAAATGCTCTGTTTTCAGAAATCTATTTCCGATCGAACCAATTTAGGATATGATTTTTTTTCTCCTAGTATCACTTCTACTAGTACTACTACTTTTGTTCCTCCTGCTAATAATGTTGAAACTGAGAACAATTAAATTAAAAATGAATTAGCTAGTGAGAACATAGATAAAGGTAAGTCTATCTTTAGAGCATCCCCTAAACTTACTAAGAATGAGACTAAAAACCCTAGGGCTAAAAAGGGAAACTCTCAAAAGCCAAAATAGAAAAAGCAGCATTTTTGTCATCACTGTGGTGCAGCTGGACATACTGACCTAATTGCTACAAGTGGCTAGCCACTCAACAGAGCAACGGCATGATCGCGTCAGGAGATCAGAATTAGCTTCCATCCTCTCTTGCTCCTCTTGGAAATCTTCTCAAAGTCCTTATGTTCCTTTCAAACTTAAACAGTTTTAACTCTTCCCCCTTACCGCCAGATCAAGGATTTGTTAGACAGAAAGGTTCTTCCAAGATGTGGAAAGAAAAATGCTCTAAATGATTCTGTCACTTCTTCTCTCTCTCCCTTTCTTGTTTTTATTTTTGCATTACTTGTGTGTTTTGCTTTATTGTTTTGAGTCAGTCTAGTTTTATGTTTTGCATTACTTTGTTTAACATGTTTTTGTTTGGTTTTGCTTTCAGTTTTTACTTTGTTTTGTTTTTCATATAAAAATTAAAAAAAATGAAAAATACAAAAACAATGTGTGTTTGTGTACATTGGTACTTGTGTACCTTGGAAGGCCATTGAAACAAAATTTTCTAAACTTTGTATTTCTTGTAGCTTAGATGAGCATCTCTATGCACAACTAAGCAAGTGAGCTTTGTGGCTATTATTTGTGATGAGTAAAATTAAGTAATCTCTTATACTTAACAGTCGTATCACTCTTTTTGAAGAGAAGGAATAGAAAATCCTAAGAGAAAGGCATAAATAACTATCTCACCACTGTTGCCCACCAATCATGAAATGACATCCGTATGCTTCGGCATAGCAAAAGTGCAATGTCAAATGCTTAACATCATTGGGTATTTCTCTTCTTTCTCTTATATGCCCATGTATGATATGCTTATTAAAAAGAAAAATATGCAAAGAAAAATAAAAAGCAAAAAGATCAAAATGTTTTATATGATTGCAAGCGTGTATTCTAGGAGATGTAGGAGTTATAAGATGTACCTCGAAGGTGATAGTCCCCATCAAATAGTTACGATTGTGTGTGAGTTAAAGTGATTTTCTCATATCTCAAATCGTCATAACATGTATACACTTATGCAATCTTGTGATGTTTTTCACACACAACTCGCAATATTCTTTGCTACTATTAATACATGTGCAGGTACAATGTGATTTGGCCATCACAAGAGTTACATGTGTTAATGTATGCTCACTAAATTGTCTTAACTTCTTTTTAAACTATAAAATTAGTTAGATTTGTTGTGTGTGTGTGTGTGTGTGTGTGTGTGTGTGTGTGTGTGTGTGTGTTTTGGGATCTATGTGCTTAACATTTGTTTTAGAGATGATTTTGAGAGTTCAAAATGTTGTTTGGATCCTTAGTTGAGTTGCATGTTTGATTGCATTCATGTCTGTGTTTTTCTCTTCTTTGAAAAAGTGTTTTTAAGCAATCTCGACAGCTCCTCGGCACTTCTCAATATCTAGCTTATCTATCGAGCTCTTCAGTTGTTTTTTATCGCAATCTTGACACCTCTCGATAGCTAGGTTGATTGATCGAGAAAGTTTATGTCCCCTCGATAGCTCCTCGACAGATCCTCGATCCATCGAGCTTCTTTTTGCCTTGGACACTTGCTCGATAGCTTCATCTGTCAAACCCTTTAAAGCTCGACACCTCTCGACATCTCTCGATCTATCGAGAATTACTGAGCTTGTATATAAAGGGTCATTGCGATCCGAATCTAATTTTACTCGATCTCTCTAGAGTCTCCAACTCCCTAAACCTCTCTCTCTCACTCCAAACCTCTTCCTCAAGGATTTTTCGGCCTTAATCAAGTTTCCTTCACTTGGTAAGAGTCTTAATCCTTCATTTTCATGCATTTCATATCTTTTGACCTAGAATTTGGGGTTTTTTTAAAAAAATTGGGATTTTTTAAAAAACTTTGGGATTTTTCAAAATTGATGAGCTTTTTGCAAACTTTTTGGAATGGGTTTTGAAGATTTGATCTTAAAAACTTCATGCATTGCATCTCATGTACATTATAACTATATTTTCATGCATTTAGATGTGTGTTATATATGTTAAACTAATTGTGTGCTGGTAGGATTGGATTGGGCTAAGCCCATGAGGTTTTTACTATTGCATATCACATGCTCATGCATTTTCGTGCATACGTTCCTTACATTCACTATATTCTTATATTTTGAACTGTTTTGGGAGTTTTCTGATTGTTTCTTTCTCCCCCCCCCCCCCCCCCATCCCTCTCTCTCTAGTTTACGTTAGCCTATTATGGCACCAAAATGTAAGTCTACTCTATCTCGAAACCCTCTTCGTTCCGAGGCATCCACTTTTTCTAATCCTACTTCTTCTGTTCAGTTCCATGATGAGTAGTCCCGAAAGGACTTCTCGGAGAATTTTTCTCGACGAGGTGTTCATTCAAAACACCAAGTCATTTTGTCGGACTTCTCCAACACTGACCTACCCACTATCATCTATAGTAGGGGTTAGGAGTCACTGTGTGACGTCCCGATCACTTGTCTGTCCATGCTGATCTACGAGTTTTACTCCAGCATGCATGGATTCGATTATTCAGTACCTCTTTTTGTTACTCGCGTTCGAGGTATACACATAGTGGTCAAACCAAATATTGTATCTGATGTGCTCCGTGTCCCGATGGTAGAGCATCCTGACTACCCCGGTTGTGAGCGTTTAAGAATTGTGTCCAAGATAAGCTTATGTCCACTTTTTATGAGCGTCCCTCTAATTGGGATAGATTTTATTGTATGTAACAAGTGAATATGAGTTGAGTGATTTATGACTTCTCTCATATGTTTATTTGTTTGCTGTGGTTGTCACAGATTGTCAAAAGGGGAGATTGTTAGGACATATGTGATTCATATGTTAGAAACATATGTCATTATTTTATGTAACTGGCTAATCCCTTAACAAAACACACTTTATTTGTAATTGGGTAGATCTAAAATGTGTTTGATGCTTTAAGAAACCTTGTTTTAAATTCAAGTGTTAAAGCCATGCAAGTCTGTCCAAGAATCAAGTGTGAAAAGTGTTGTTCATTAGAGTTCGACTGCTAGTATATATCGAGACTTAGAGCTGTTTGAATCCAGTGATTCAACAATAGCTCGATAAATAGGGTATTTATCGAGGTTTATGAAACTCAGTTTTCCAGGACTGTTTTTCATCCAATCCATGATTATATGTTTGGACTTTCTTTTCTCACAAATCTAGACATATATAAGGATTATTTTAAGGGCCGTAAACAGAGACACAAGTTGCATAAGTATTGAGCAAAGTTTTGTTCAAGCAAATTGTGATTGGAGACAGAATTTACCCTAATTCATCTTTCTTATCAAGAAGCTGCTATGTTGGGTTTTGTGACCAAGCAACTTCGTGATCTTCATCATGTGATAAATTGAAGAACTTTGCAACCAACATCCTTCTCTAGTTGGTGATTGAAGTCGCGTACTGGGATCCGTGTAATTGGTTAGTCATGTACTAGGAGCCGTGTATCAAAAAGAAAGATTGTCACCATAGAACAAGTCCAATTCGGTATTGGGGTAAGGGTTCAATTGTAGGTTGGTATATGTACTGGGATTTTTTTACTTGTAACCGCTTGTTGTGATAATAGTGGATTCTCGGGAGTGGTGACCTTAAAATCACCCGTGAGGTTTTGCTTCGGTGGTTTTCCCCATTCGTAAACAATTCAACTATGTCAAATTTATTTTCCGCTGCATTTAACTTAGTTGTTGATTTGTTTGTGCTACCACGCATATTGCATGTAATTGAATCTAATTAATTAACTTGGTTAATTTATCACAAGAGGTCAATACATTTGTGGCCTATCATGGGGATCAACATCAAATCTGTTCAAGCTTGTCTAATAGGATTATCCCTTCCCGTAGCTTTGGAAAAAAGTTTTTTATAAAAATAAATTGTGTAGAGAAACAGATAAATCCTGTGAAATTTTTCAAAAATGTTCAGAAAACGTTACTATTTTCTGCAGCAATTTGAAACACATTTTGGGCCTGGAAAACATTGAAACTTGGTTTCCTCTATTTCTGAAAAAGTTGTAGATAATTGAATTTCCTTTCAAAAAACACCAATCTTGAATCAATTGGAATTTTGAGCAGAAAGTTAGAGCCAAATTACGAAGCAGGTGCAGCATCACCTTCAACTTCCTTTCAAAATTCAAATGGGAATCAACACAAATCAGTTCCAGCTTATTTAAATAGGTTATCTCATCCCTTAGCTTCAGAAGAAAGCTTATAACTTAGCTTTAAAGCTAAGCCATCCCTTCCCCTATAAATAGAGAAGACCTCTTCCATTTTCTGGACCCCGAATTCCCTCTAGAGAGCTAGTGAGAAAGCAGAAAAGAAAAGCTATTGTGCAACCATTGTTCTTACTTTGATTGTATTTTAGTACTTCCTTGCTTTCTCCCTAGCCCTTTAAGGGATCACTTCCCCCTTTTAATTTATGTTTTATGCTTGTAAGTAGTTAATTATGTTCTTAACTTTCTACACATTCTTGAATAAATGCTTAACAAGTCATTATTTGTTTCTTTTATGATATGCTTGTATGAACATGCCTACATGCCTCATTGATATTCCTTTTACATGCTTAGATGAACACTTCTAGGCTAAAGCACAATTTTCTCTTGAATGCTAGATGAACACTTCTAGGCACAACTTTCTCTTGAATGCTTAGATGAACATGTCTAGGTAGTTGTTCTACCTTTTTTTTAAATGCTTGAACGAACATGTCTAAGTATTTTTATTTTCCCTAGATGAACATGTCTAAAGGATTTTTCCTTTATTTTTTTTTATAATTGCTTGGATGATCAAATATGCTTAAATATTTTATTTTATTTTATTTTATTTTATTTTGTTCTCTCTGCAATTATATTGATGACAAATAACATGACAACTTTGTTTTTCTTTTCACATGTTTAGATGAACATGAATCTGAAGAAAAAAAAAAGTTATAATAAAACTACTACAGACTAGGCAGTGGCTTGATTCTTTTGACTAAGCACACTGCCCAATACAACACAATTTTCAACATTTTATTATTTTTTATTATAGTATTATTTTTCCTCACTAGACATATATTACTTGCTTCTCATTTTTAATTATTTTTTTCTTGTTTATTCTTAACCACACACGTCTTCTGTCTCATCGATTTTTACACTTCATATTTTTAAATTTTATCACATTTTCATCTATACTTTCACATCTACGTTTTGCCTTCCTCCTTGTTCGTAACTTCTTCGTCTTCTACATTACTAGTGCGGCAGTGCCTCTTCTCAAATTTTGAGTCTCAAATTCTCAATACGATTTTTTTTTAAATTGTACAGGTACCTTTGTTCATTTCTTTTTTTTTTTTTTTTTTTTTTTTTCCTTTTGAAGTTTTTTGGTTTACAGAATGCAAATTTGTTTTGGTTTTAAGAACATTTTTTTTCTAAGCACAAACTTCATGCCAGCTGAATCTTGAATTTCAACTGATATTTACCGAAACACCCTGAAACACTTGAAATAGACCGGAATGACCTGAAATTTTTTCCGAAGTGGAATAGGGTGGGTTATTGTTCTAGTTTGTTTACCAGCACGGTATTTTCCAACCGTTATGGCCGGAACGGAACATAATTAATAACATTGAATCAAACCTAATTACCTAAAAAGAAATAAGATTGTGTAATTTATGCTTCCTAAGGAACACCCTGAACAAAATTCCACTGCCAAGGCATGACCTAAGAAATTCCAATAACGAGAACCATAGACCAAAAATATCATCTGATAACACAATGAAGGCGAAGATGGTTTACTGTCATCCTTTTTGCGCATGCAACGCCAATCCACAATGGTGTTTCGTTTTTGAAGGTTTTCCTCGAAGAGAATTATACCGTAAGCTACTGTCTATCCAAAAAAAGCAAGCTTTATAGGAATTTTAGTCTTTCAAATTTCCCTACAAGGAAAACCCCGCTTGTGGTCTCTAAGTAAAGTCCCGCAGAAAGACTTCATATCAACTCTGTGGTTTTTAGATAATACCCAATATATCTTTCTTTTTTTTTCTTTTTTTTTTATAGGTAATAAAAGTTTTATTGATAAAAAAAGTACAATGTGTTTACGATCCCAATATATCTTATCCCAACCTCTCCTTGAAATATGAGCTAAACTAAAAGTGTCAAAAAAAATACTCAATAGTTTGAAATATGAGCTAAACTAAAAGTGTCAAAAAAATACTCAATAGTTTGAAGCTTCCAATTGTTAAAGGCCCTAATGGAGGTAGGGCATTAGTGAACTGTATCATTTGGCCTATACATATGTTGAGCAACAATGGCTTGTTTATTAACTGCCAAAAATGCAGGTCAGGAAAAGACATTTTTAACCGGTTCATCCACGCACCACACATTATGCCAAAACCAAATGAAACTACAATTCCCAACAATGAATTTCACATGAAATTTTAATGGAGAAAACAATTTTCTGAGGAAGGACCTTGTGCAGATATAAGAGAATAAAGAGAGGTAGCTCCATCCCTTTAAAAGCCACTTCTGAGTCTAATTTAGAGAAAACTAATTTGTCTTCGGTGCTGCAAAGTCACTATCATTGCCAGGAATATGGACTCCTTTGGCATTAACATGAGTGCTGCTTTAACATCATAAAATAACTTTTCCTTGGTCCATAGGAGGCCCATTAGTCTCATTCCAAATAGAAAAGTCGTAAGAGCAATTTTATTTCTTCACGTTGGGGGTTGGCTCCGCTCATTTATTTGCGCTTTTGTGCTTTGAAATACTTCTACAACTATGTAAACACATGTAATCTAGCCTGGGATCGCATAACTAGCTTATGCAAGACTAACATACACTGGAAAAATAAAAATAAAGATTTTTCAGTGTGGAAGACCCCTCTGCCCTTCCTTGTTTGCTTGCCCCACATTTACTGACGTGATTAAGTGTTAAATAGTAAGGATTTATTAGTTACTTGTATGGTTAAGAGTGAATATGGCAACATCTTCAACCCCTTGAAAAGGTACATATTTTAGACTCATCAAATTTTCTTCTTTGTAAAGGGAAATTAGAAAAATTATGTGAATTTGAAGGGTAATAACATTGATAACTAATCAGAGATATTTTCCTAATGGTATGCATTACACATGTATATGCTTTATATATAATTTTAATGTGCAAATCTCTATTACAGGGTGCATTCTGATTGTATCTAGCTGTGATGAAAAAAAGCTTTATTGGTTTGGTGTGATCGGCTGAATAACATAGTTGTGAACGTACATTTTAGGGAAAATTAATGTTTCCGTCCCTAAAGTTTCCCTTTTGTCCCTATACTTACAAAAGATATATTTCTGTTCCTAAACTATTTAAATGTCACGCTTTTTATCCTTTTGTTCACTACCATTAACTTTCTATTTGTGCCTGTTAGAATTATAGTTAAATGATTAAATTCCACAATTTTCTAATGGATTAAGCTTTTGAGACGATCAATAACTTATCTTGGTATCCGAATAAGAGATCTTAAGTTCAATTCTTGTCTCTATTCTACTTCCCATTTAAAATATGTATATATATAATTTCATTACTTACCAAAAAAAAAAAAAAAAAAACTATTTAAGGGGGAATTTAGGCACAAAGAAGAGGGGAAGTGATAGTGACAGGGTTTAGACCCCTTAAACCACAATTAGATTGCGTAGCCTAGATTAATTAGCCAAGTTTTTACTTAGTCAAATTAAGCAATTCTAGGTTAAAACAATCACAAAATCATATCATGCATGTAAAACATATAAAGCAGCGGAAAATAAATAACACAGTGATATGATCACCCAAGAAAACCAAACCGGTAAAAAACCTGGGGAGGATTTTACCCACCGATCCTCAAGGCAAAACGGAATCCACTAAGAAAGAATTGAAGTTGTTACAAAAGGACTTACAAGCTACCCCGCTTAACTTTCTAATGCTACCCACCAGTAGTAACTTCCTAATACGATCACGCACAGGCTCCGAATCCACGGACTACTTCTTTCTTTGTCTTCCTTCAATCAGGTACAAGCTCCTCACTTGTTAATCTTTAAGCTTCAAAGGCAGCAACCAAGTTGATAATCAAGATGTTGAATAATCTCAATCTTGAAAACCCTAAGTTATGTGTAAAGGAAAGCTCCTCTAGATCTCACAAGAGATTTACACAAAACCGCAATGTATGAGCAACAACACAGCTTGTGCAACTATGAAAAACGTAGCTAGGGTTTGCCTTATATACCTAGGGCAAAAACATAAAACCCTAAACGTTTAAAGAGTTAGGGCTGAGTTGGAATTCTGCAGAAAAACGCATCTGGGCCGATTTTCGATCGATCGAGAATTACATTCGATCGATCGAGCCAGGCCGAGAAGCTCCAATGCTTCTGCAGTCTCTCGATTCCAACTTTACAAAATTAAACCAACTTTGAGCAAGCCTAAACAAGACTAAATACATTGTTTTGATCATGGTTTGCCAACATTACAAATTAGGTTCTAAATACATAAAATCCTAAGACCTTAAAACTTAACAGATAGAATTATAGTTAAATTATTAAATTCGTCATTTTTCTAATAACTAAAACTTTTGACGCAATTGGTAATTTACCAATTTCTGAGAAATGGAATGTTCTAGGTGGCATATCTCCTTTGTAGTTCTTCTGATGAAGAGGACAATGACAAGGAGAACATTGCTTCCCACCCTTCTCTCATGGTCTGGTGGATCTCCCTATGGAGGGTGGACTTTTTACATGGTCCAATACCGGTTCTTATTCTCGTTTAGATAGATTTTTGCTCTCTCCGCCCTTATAGCATTTTTCTGTGTTTAGCCAAATGCATTTACCATGGCTATTTTCAGATCATCACCCTATTTTTTTTTTTTTTTTTTTTGGGTGCAGTGTTGTGCAACAGGGTCGGAGTCCATTTCACTTTGAAAAAATATGATTAAACACGGATGGCTTTGTTGAAAAGGTGAAGGGTTGGTGGGACTCCTATGAGTTTCATGGATCACCTAGTTTTGTTATGGCAAATAAATTGAAGGCTCTAAAGCTTGATTTGAAAAGTGGAATGCTTCAGACTTTGGTAATATTACTCAACAAAAAGATACTTTGCTGAATAGAGAATAGTATTAATTTATTGGATGAGACTAAGGGTAATAGAGCATTATTGGAGGATGAAAAATTGCTAAGGGAGTAGGCCAAAACAAAGCTTGAGTGGATCCTATTGATGGAAAAGATTAATTGGAGGCAAAAATCAAGAATGTTGCCCTTGAAGGAAGGGGATAGAAATATGAAGTTCTTTTATAGACTTGTGAACTCACATCATTGCCATAATTATATTGGGAGATTACTTGTAGATGGAGAGGAGCTCACTAATCAAGAGGCTATTAATCAAAAGATTGTGGATTTCTATAAAGCCCTATTTTCTGAACCGGGAGTTTGGTGTCCTTTGTTGGACGACCTTGATTTTCAGCCTTTGATTTGGAGGATTCAGATTGCCTAGGGAGGTGTTTCACAGAGGATGAGGTTTATGAGGTGGTGTCGAACACGAACAGGGATAAAGCACTAGGACCAGATGGTTTCACTATGGCTTTTTTTCAAACTTGTTGGGGGTGTTGTGAAGGCAAATATTATGAAGGTTTTCAATCATTTTGATGAACACGTTACCTTTGCGAGGAGCATTAATGCTACCTTTATCTCTCTTATTCCAAGAAAGAATTGGGGGCAAGTGAGATTAAGGACTTTCGTCCTATTAGTTTGATTACAGGGACTTACAAAATCGTAGTTAAAGTTTTGGCAAATAGGTTAAAGGTGGGTGCTTCATAAGGTGGTTTCGGTCCCTCAAAACGCCTTTGTTAGCTAGAGACAAATTCTGGGTTTAACATTAATTGCTAATGCATGTTTAGAGAGTCGTCTCAAAGGGGGAGTATACGAGGGGTTTTGTGCAAGCTTGACCTAGAATTTGTGTGGTTTCAGATTATTTCTAGGTTGAAAATCAATTCGAGGAAATCTGAACTAGTTCCAGTTGGTGATGTATTGAATGTTGACGCCTTGGCTAGTGTTTTGAGAAGCAAGGTGTCCTAACTTACCTGGGTCTTCCCTTAGGTTCAACCTTTAAAGCAAAGGTTGTGTGGAATGGTGTGTTGGAAAATATGGAAAGGCGTTTGGCTGCTGCCCGCCGGGGGGGGGGGGGGGGGGGTGGGTGTATACGCTAATTAAAAGCATGTTATCTAGCCTACCCACTTACTATTTATCTTTGTTTCCTATCCCTTTAAGTGTGGCTAGACGTATGGAGAAATTACAAAGAGATTTTCTATGGGGAGGGTTGGGTGATGAATTCAAATTTCACTTGGTGAGGTGGAGGAATGTGCATAAGCCACTTCATAATAAGGGTTTAGGCTTTCGAAACTTGGTTGTCTTTAATCAAGCATTGTTGGGGAAATGGTTGTGGCATTATGCTTTGGAGAGGAAGGCGCTGTGGAGAAGGGTTATTTACAATAAGTATGGAAGTATGTGTATGTGGGGGGGGGGGGGTGGTTGGTGTTTAAATAGGGTACAAGGGCCTTATAGGGCCTGGCTTTGGAAGAGCAATGGTGATTACTATGCTCATTCACATAAGGAATGAACATCCGAACATGCAAGGTGATAAGCTCAATTGAAAAGTATCGTTTGCAAGTCCAACACTCAACCAATACATACAAACATATTTGCTTCTAAGAACAATCCTACAAGGGCACAAGAGTGTTGTACTTGAGCTAATGCAAGGCATTAACAAGTACTAAAGCACAATGCATAAAGGCTGCATAAGCAAAGTATTGCAAATATATGGTACAAACCATAAAAGCCTACAAATAGCATAAGTGCAAGGAAACAAACCCTTAAAGCTTACAAAAGCAACATGGGTACAAATATATAAAGACATATGCTGAAATAACTGAATAACCATCATCAAAATATATAAGTAAACCAAAGTTCCAAAAAAAATATACAAGTGATATGAGTTTAAACCAATCTTAAACCACAGTGTATCAAACTTATAACAATAGTTGTTATCCAAGCGTAGTATCAAAATTATAAAGAAAACACATATAATAATGAAACTCCCCCTCAGAATAAACACTCCCCCTCAAGAGCTGCCAAAAATCCTCCCCCTTTTTGACCGGAATGGCCAAAGGGTCAGTGCTCCTGGTTGGTGTGAATGCTGTCAAACTTGGCAGAGAGTACATCAAGCTGGTCCTGCATTGCTGTCATCCTTTTAGTGTGCTAATTCTGAACTTCCCTGAGTGTATCAAGCCTCTCCAAGATTATATGAAATGCATTCGGAGGTGCAGCAGATGAGGCGGAGGCTTTGCTTCTCTTGACTCTTGCTCTTGGTGTGGAAGACAGTCCTGCAGCCTTTGCTTCAGTCTCCATTGGATCTCCTTCTCCTTGGTCACCCTCCTCTTCATCACCTGGAAGAAAACTCTGTATCCTTGTGATGGTGAATTTGTTTATTGCTGATAATGAAGTCATGTGACTGATATCTTGAGGAATTCTAACACCCTTTGCTCTGAAGATCCTCATAAGGAGGCTAGGAAAGACCAACTTGGGCCTAGCAGTGGTTCTAGTCTCGTCCATAATAGTGTCAAATATGTGTGAGCTGATGTTAATGATGACTTTCTCCTTGAGCTCCATGAGGAATATAGCTCTGGAATTAGTAAGAGTGGTCATCTTTCTTATAGGATATAGGTTGAACATCATGATGGTGGTCAAACACCTCATATCAACAGGAAAGACATTAGTGTTGAGACATCTCCCTTCTTTAACACCACCAATCCGAGCCTGGATAGTATCTAAAGACAACATCCTATCTTTGTAGTTGATGAACTTATAATCCTCTGGACCCTCAAGCCCTGGAACCTCATCAATGACATGAGCATCTATGGTGAACTCATGTCCTCTAATCCAGCAATTCATCTCCTCATCCCTTATGTTCACATTTGCATAGAATTCCCTTATTAAGGGCTCACACACTGAAGGTAAGTCACCCAGCAGTTTATCCCATCCTCTGCCTTCAAAACATTCTGGAATGAAAGTATCCTTTAGGTCATGTAAATCCACAAATCTCTCTTGGATAACGGTTCCCTTCATAAAGGAATCTCTGTATCTCTCAAAATGCTTGACAGACCTAAACAGGTTGTTGTCCATTTTCATCCTTTTATCAGCCTTCTTAGCAGGAGTCTTCTTCTTTGAATATGTGGAAGCCATCTATAAACACGCAGAAGAGGCCACAACACGAACAAAACACAATTTGTGGAAATGCACACAACTTAGTAACAAGTGACTAACAGATAAAGTAACAGATTAATACATAGATCAAGCATGATATTTCAGCAACTTAAGCATGAATAGTTTGTATAGAAGCATACTAACAAAAAGAGTATATGTCAATGAGACATAACTTAATGGGTATGAGATATGCAAGCAAAACCTAGAACAGAGCCAAACACATGATGTGGTAACATACACTCATAGCAGTTTTTAACAACCAAACCAAGCGCATAGGTATTCTGCAAAACCCAAATTTTATATAGAGAGAAACCCATGTTCGAACACTACATTTCGCAGATCACAACAGTGACAGCACACTCACATATTCAAGAAAAAAAATGTTCAAATCATAACAAATGAAGTAAGGAAATGAAAACTCATACCTTTTTCTTGAAGAGAGAAATGGGGAAGATAATGAACAGTCACAAAGTACGAGTGAAAAAACTAAAAAGTTTTTGAAAACTGTCTTTAAAACGCAAAACATGCGTTTTTCGCGACTAGAACAAGTCGCCAGTTAGTCACCAGGATAAGCCGCGAAACATTGTGAAGGTAAGAAATTTGAAAATTTCTCCAAGTGTTTTTTGCAACTAAAAGATCTACCCGCGAAGGAGTCGCGAGCTGAGCCGCAAAAATCTTTGAGTAACCCTCGCGATTGGACCTTCCATCGCGAACAAGTCGCCAAATTGAGCCGCAAAAAATGCAAAACTCAAATTTTGAAAAATTTTCTAAGTCTTTTTTGCGACTTGGGTACTGACTTGCCAGTAAGCCGTGAAAAATCTCTTAGTGGGCTTGCGACTGGGCTAACCCGTGACTTAGTCGCCAAAACAAGGGAAACAGTTTTTGAAATTTTTGATATTTTTGTAAAACAAAATACTTTTCAAAAACAACTAAAAACACTTAAAAATCTTTTTGTGTTTGATCAAACAAAGATTGAGCATGTGAAAACACATTTAATCAAGTACAATCACACAAATGAATATGGCATTCATTGAACATAGACTTGTGTGTTGTGTGTGGATATCAAAAATAAGATAGTCCTTAGTCCAATGTGAAGCTTCAATGATCAATTTCAATCAAGGCATACACAATTAACACTAGATAATGTGACCTATCTCAATTATAGAAACATGCATATATGACCTCCCACAAGAACTTGATTACATTCTTTGAAGCTTTTCATTTGGCTCCATATTCAATAAATCATTTGCACTTTTTGAGCAAAGAAAATCTCATTGTGAGATAGATGCCTAAAATTTTTGATATTTTAATTTATGAGTTAGCCTTTAGCTTTTTGGGCATCAAACATTTTATTTTGGTCGCTTTCCCTTTTTCCTAGTCAAATACTAGTATGTGTGACAAGCTTTTGCAGCTCTATATCTCTTTTCATTTGGAGATTTACATTTAGAGAGCTCTTTTAAGCAAAAACAAAAATAAAGAGTGGGAAGATATATAGGCATGAGTCTATGCATGTCTCAAGATCAACAAAACCATTCAATAATCATTCATGACAAGGTTGAAGATCTATTTACAACAGTCACATAGATTTCAGAATTTCTCCCACAATGATACGAGTACATAGAAGACAAGCTAAGCTCGTAGATGCACAAAGCCATTAGTACAAAGGTACAGGGCAAAATTTGATTTGAGACAAAAACTCAACAAAGTTGATCAAACTTTTTGGATTTTCTACTTTTTATATGTTTTTGGATTTTTGACACAAAAGAAAAAAAAAATTGATCAAAAACATAACAAAAAAATATAAAGACATTTCAAACCAAAGATAGATACACACGCAAAATAACAGCCTAAATACTAGCAAGAAGCACACAACCAAGCATATTCACAAACATGGGAAGTATTGACGCATGGACATGTTGTAATGCTTATGCATGAGTACCCTTCGTCACCCACACGTCACGTGCGTTTGGGGTGATATCCTTAACGGATTGGGTACGAGAATTAGGACTATCAAACCTTCGTGTGAAGCTTTCAAGGCAGTTGGTGAAGGCACCGATCATCTTCATTACGTCCATCATTCTTGGATCATGGTTTTGAATTCTTGGTTGCTCACCACTCCAAGACCTCTTGTCATTTCTTCTTCCTCGTGACCGAGGTGCACTTGCATTGTTGTCTGCTTTCAGCTTTTGACAGTTGGGTCTAGTGTGTCCTTGCAATTCGCAATAATGACACACATAATCTGTTCTAGGACTCCGTTGTGGTCTTGAGAGAGATCTTGCTCTACTTTCAAATCTGGCTTCTGATTGATTTCGGAACTTATTGCCCACTTGTTGCTCAGCCAGCTTCTTCTTCTTCTTAACCTTAACATTCTCAGGGATGGCCTCTTACACAATCGGCTCTATGGCCTTCACAAATTTTACTTCTTTGGTAGCTTTGACCGATGAGCTACTTCCTCCGGTATAACCCAGACCAGATTTGTCAGAGAAGTGTTTTTGAGAAGAGATAACATCTTCCAGCTTCTTGGAGGAGACCCCTTCTATCTTGGCTTGTGCTTGCACCACCTCTTGCTCAAGAAATCTTACTTTGGTATAAGCTTCCGATAACTCGCCATTTAGTGTCTCAATCTCACACTTAGCCTCTTTATATCTGGCCAGAAGACTTTTGTAGTCCTCTTCAGCCCTTTTCATCTTCTTCACAGCCGCCTTTGCAACGCTTGCATACTCACCCAATTTCTCAAGGAGTAAGGCGTAATTCTCTTGAAGACCCGATGTACCTTCATCCTCTTCAGCCTCCGATTCTTCAACAACTCCAATAGACTCCAAATCAGAATGCTCAACAATCTCCTTCACAAGTGTGTCCAAATCATCTGAGGATTCCACATGAGCAATCGTCATGAATGCGGAGAAATTTCCTTCTCCATCACAGCTCTCTTCAGAATCATAATTTGATGAGTCTAAATCACTTAAAGTAGTGGCATAGGCTTTTCCCTTTGACTTCAAATAATTTGGACATTCCTTTTTAAAATGCCCATGTCCATTACATTCGAAACACGTAATTCCTTGTGAGGATTGAGAATCTCTACCCTCTTTTCTTCGGAATTCTTTCTTCTCCTTCCCGGAACTCTGAAATTTTCCGTTGTCACTGAATTTTCCACTGTTTTTGAGCTTTAAGAATTTTCGGAAGTTCTTTACAAGATACACCACATCTTTGTCTACTGTATTCTCTTCCGAAGAGTCATGAGACATCATTCTCTCATCAATTGTCTTAAGATCAAGGGATTTGATCTTCTTCGCTGAAGGAAAGGACAACTCATATGTCTACAGAGAACCAACCAGTTCTTGAACCTTGATCTTGTCAAGATCTTTGCTCTCTTCAATGGCTGTAACTTTAGCATGGAAACTCTCTGGTAGTGACCGAAGGATCTTCCTTACAATTTTTGAGTCCTCCGTCTTTTCTCCCAAGTTAAATTTACCAACTACAACCTCATTCAATTTACTATAAAACGAATCAAACGATTCATCCTCACTCATCTTTAGCTCCTCAAAACGAGTGGTCAACATTTGAAGTTTGGTGTCCTTCACTTTCTTAGTCCCTTCATAGGTTGTCTCCAGAATTTCCCATGCTTCCTTAGCAATGGTGATATGTGAAATTCGGTGAAATTCTTCTGGAGAGACACCGAAGAAAATAGCATTCAATGCCTTACTATTTGCATTAGCTGCTGCAAGAGCAACCTTATCCCAAGTGGACTTGGCAGCCTCTAGACTTGTCCATTCTACTTCAACTGCATCCCACACAGTATCATCAATAAAACACAAAAACACCCTCATGCGGACTTTCCGAAATGCATAATTATTACCGTCAAAGAACGGTGCTACATTAAGAGATTGAGACCTATCCATCTCAAAGGGAGTCAGGGATCACACTTAGGTAATTAAACCACAACAAGTGTACCTACTCTGATACCAATTGAAAGTTCAATATGGGTATACAACACCCTTGAACGTTTAGACCCCAAATACAAAATTACCAATTCAAGCTTTATATCAAATAGTTAATGTGTGGAATATGATAACAAGCTTATAATAGAATTAATAAACAATCTAAGCCAAATATAAACACATCCACATTAGTAAATATAAGGCAAAGATAAAGGAAGGAAGATGCAAACACTCGGACAACACACGATGTGTTATCGAAGAGGAAACCGAAGCTCTCGGCGTAAAACCTCTCCGCCGCTCTCCAAGCAGGCAATAATCCACTAGAAAATGTAGTTGGGATACATGAACAGCAATAGACCCTCCAAGCCTAATCTACCCAGGTACCTAAGCCCTCCAAGCTTCTTGCTCCAACGAGGTTGCATCGAACCTTTTTCTTTTCTAGTTTATCGAATTCCGCTACTAGACCATAGCATCAACCAATGTAGATTGGTTCCTTCCTAACTGCTTCCCAACAGTACCAAATAAACCTTCTATTAGGTTCTAAAGACTTAGGATTTAATGTATTTAGAACTCTAATGTGTAATGTTGGCAAACCATGATCAAAACAATATGTTTAGTCTTATTTAGGCTTGCTCAAAGTTAATTAATTATTGTAAAGTTGGAATCGAGTGGCTGTAGAAGTATTTGTTACTTTCGGCCTGGCTCGATTGATCGAAGAATAGACTCGATCGATCGAAAGTCGGCCAGATTGTTTTTTCTGCAAAATTTCCAACTCAGCCCTACTTCATTAAACGTTTAGGGTTTTATGTTTTTACCCTAGGTATTTAAACAAAACCCTAGCCACGTTTTTGAAGGTTGTTCAGATTGTATTATTGCTCATACTTTTCTGTTTTGTGTGAATCTCTTGTGAGATCTTTGAGGAGCTTTCCTTTACACAAAACTTAGGGTTTTCAAGGTAGAGATTATTTTAACATCTTGATGATCAAACTCAGTTGCTACTATTGGAGCTTTAAGATAAACAAGCGGGGAGCTTGTAGCTGATTGAAGAATCCAAGAAAGAAGGAGTCCGTGGATTCGGAGCTTACACGTGGTCGTGTCAGTAAGTTCTACTGGTGGGTAGCATTAGGAAGTCAAGCGGGGAGCTTGTAAGTCCTTCTGTATGAACTTCGATTCTTTCATAGTGGATTCAGGTTTACCTTGAGGATAGCTAGATCAAATCCTCCCCAAGTTTTTACTATGTGATTTCCTGGGTCATCATATCATTGTGTTATTTATTTTTTCCGCTGCTTTATATCTTGATATGATTATTTAATTGTGTTATCCTAGATTTGCATGAATTGGACTAAGTTAATCACTTGGCTAATTAACTAGGTTAATCTGGTTGGTTTAAGGGGTCTAAATTTCCTTCAAGTGGTATCAGAGCAGGTAGCTCTTCTTATTGTAGATCTTTTGATCTAAGAGTTGATCCTTGACCCCTGTTGTCATGGATAATTTGAAGTGTCTTTCAGCTCATGTTTGTGATGTTTTGAATAAAAATGAGACTATTGTTTCTGTTGATTTTTTTGATGCTTTTGAAACTCTTCGTAAGGAATTATCTAAATCTTTGAAAATTTCTAAGAAATTCAAGGAAGAGGAATTACTTGTTAGATTAGATGAATCTAATAAAAAGAATGAATTTTTGAGAAATCAAATTTCCTCTCAATATGAGAAGATGAAAAGCTTGGAACAAGAGTTAGTTGAATCTAAAGCTAAAATTGAAAATTTGACTAGTACCAAGCCTGCTGATGATAACAGAAGTGTTTCTGTTTCTCTTAAGCCTAAAACTGAAAAAGTTTATATACCTCCTTTCAAGAGGAATAATAAAGAGAAGGCTTATTGTGCTAGGTTAAACAAAGGTAAAAGTTCGGATGTAAACGTTGAAGTTTCTAAACCTATGTCTAAACCTACTATTAGAGAGCATAATAAATCTGTTTTTGTGCCTACTTGTCACCTTTGTGGTGTTGTTGGTCATATTAGACCAAATTCTTCTTTGTTGAGGCAAAAACCAAAATCTGAGACTAGATTTGTTGTTAGAAATACTGATGTTCCTAAATTTGTTCCTGTTGTCACTTTTGTGGTGTCTCTGATCACAAACTAAATGACCCATTGTGATTGAACCAATTAATTAATTAGTCAAGTTATTAATTTATCAATTTATCATGCAATTGTGTGGCAGCACAAACAAATCACCAAATAACTAATTATGCAGCGAAAATTAAATGACACGGTGATTTGTTCACGAATGGGGAAAACCCTAACGACAAAAACCCCACTGGGTGATTTTCAGGTCACCACTCCCGAAACTCCACTATTATCCAATCAAGCGGTTACAAGTAAAGGAATCCCAAGTACCTTACCAACCTACAGTTGAACCCTTACCCCAATACCCAATTGGACTTGATCTGTAGTGATAGTTCCCCCTTTTGATGCACGGCTCCCAAGTACGTGACTAACCAATTTGATGCGCGGATCCCAGTACGCGGCTTACTCCTTGACACGAATCTAAGTACGTGACTAACTCCACAGCTACCCTTTGATTGTTGTAGTTGATTTGCAACAGCTTCACATAGAAACACCAATAAGACCTTCAATGTTGGTGCAAGAGACTTTGCTTGGTTATAGAACCCAAAGGCGTACAAGAAACGCAGCAAGAACTCTTTCTTCTGTAGAAGGAGGCTAGGGTTTCAAAAAGAAAACCTTATGAAGCTCTCTAGGGTTAGGTTTTTCTTTTTCCACATCCTTTAAATAGGAGTTTAATGGGCTCTCCTATTCCAAATAGGTTTACACAAACCTTAGGCTTTTCCTTGTCCAATAAGGATTATACAAACCCATAAACAAATAGCCTTTAGGAATAAAACATTGTTAGCTATAATCTGAAAATCCGTAAGCTTGATCGATCGAGGCATCTATCGAGCTTTAATGAATCTCGACAGATCGAACTTCTATCGAGAAGGTATCGAGACCTACAAATTTGCACTTTTCCTGAACAGTTCTTGAGTAGTCTTCATGTCTTCAATTTACCACTTCTAGTGATCATCTTGAACCTACTTAGATTTACCCAAATACAAGTAAAGTGCGTTTTGTCAAAGGATATGCCAATTACATAAAAATATGTCCCCAACAATCTCCCCCTTTGACAATCCGTGACAAAACCACAATAGTACATTGAATGTCCTAGAATACATTCTACTCAAGATTACAGAATAAAATAAGCCTAGTCTAAAAGATCTGAACCTTGGAAGTTGCTGTAAGAAGAAGGTTCAGAATCTTGACTTGGCTTTAACTTGTCTTTCCTAAAAGGCACTAAACAAAACACATCAAGGTACCATGTGGAAAATAATGACAGGTTAAATAAATAAGAAACATGTGTATAAAGAGAGAAAAGAAATAACACATGTGAGATAAAGAGTGAAACACATACATCATCATCAAATATAGAAACAACACATGATGTATGTAAATGGTTACAAAACCAAAAGATACACAATTAAAATATATCAATATCAATGTGTATCAAACTAACTCTCCCCTTAAGTTAGTTACATCAAAAACTTTCTTCCTTTTAACATGAAGTTCTCCCCCTAAGTCTATTACTCCCCCTGAGAAATGATATTCAATTCTCAAATTTCTCCCCCTTTTTGACACGATTGTCAAAAGGCATAAAAAGCCAAAAGACATGACAGGAGACAGACAGAAAACTGACAAAGAGGGAACGAGGAGAACAAGGAACCATAGACCTACAAGAAAAGAAAAATAAAATGCTATGGACACAAAGGGAAAAAAATGCAAAACAAAAAAAATGAAATGCATGCAAGGGGATCTCGATGGATCGAGAGGTGTCGAGACAAGTGTCGAGAAAAACAACATTGACAGATGCAGGTGTCGAGGATCTATCGAGGGACAAAGCAAAGACACAAGAACAGAATCTCGATCGATCGACAAGGTATCGAGAAGCTATTGATGAGACAGGAGAATTCTCGATCGATCCACCAGGTGTCGAGGATGTGTCGAGATTGCGATAAGAAAAAGCTTGAGAAGCTCGACAGATAGCTAGGTATCGAGGAGGTGTCGAGTCAGCTTTTAAAAACAGTTTTTCGAGAAGAGAAAAACACAGACATGAATGCAATCCAACATGTAACTCAACAATGATCCAATCAGCATAATAGGCTCTCAAAAACATTTCTCAAAAGAAATTTTAAGCACATGGATCTCAAAAAACACACACACACACACACACACACTAAACAAGTCTAACTGATTTTATATTTCAAAAAACAAGTCATGACAGTTTAGTGAGCATACAAAAGCACATGTAAACCTAGCGATGGCCAAATCACATTGTACCTGCACATGTATCAAGAGTAGCAAAGAATATTGCGTGTTGTGTGTGAAAAACATTGCAAGATTGCATATGTGTATACATGTTATGACGATTTGAGATATGAGAAAATAACTTTAACTCACATACAATCATAACTGTTTGATGGGGACTATCACCTTCGGGGTACATCCTATAACTCCCACATCTCCTAGAATACACGCTTGCAACCATTTTTAAAGCATTTTTAATCTTTTTTCTTTTTATTTTCTTTGCATATTTTCTTTTTAAGCATATCATGCATGGGCTTATAAAAGAGAGAAAAGAAATACCCATTGTTATTTTGACATTCCAATTTTGCTATGCCGAAGCACACAAATGTCATTGACATCACACTTTTGCTATGCCGAAACATACAGATATCATTAATGATTGGCGGGCAACAGTGGTGAGATGGTTATTTATGCCTTTCTCTTAGGATTTTCTAGTCCTACCCATCAAAAAGAGTGATATAAGTGTTAAGTTTAAGAGATAACTTAATCTTACTCATCACAAACAAGAGCCACAAAGCTCACTTGCTTAGTTGTGCATAGAGATGCTCATCTAAGCTACAAGAGATTCAAAGTTTAGAAAACTCTGTTTCATTGGCCATCCAAGGTACACAAATACCAAAGTACACAAAACACACACTGTTTTTGTATTTTCTGATTTTTCAAATTTTTTTTTATATCAAAAACAAAATTAAGCAAAACTGAAAATAACCACACAAAAACATGTTAAGCAGAAAGAAAGATGCATATGCATGAAGTCATGATAGAATGGTGCAGATGCATGAAAGCATGATTCCAAAAAGATAAGAAATCAAGAAGGAAAGTCCCACTTTAGATAGAAAGAATTAAAGCAGGGGACAAATAGAAAAACAATTAAGTCTTCGGATCCTTTATCACCCACATAGCACAAGTCTTTGGCCGTGAAGATGAAAAGGCACGTGTCCTAGTATGACTACTAAATGACATAAAGGAATTAGAATTCTCCTGAAATTGAGTCAAAAAGCTCAAAACTTTTAATAACTCACCAAGAATAGGTACAGAGCCTTTAGACAAAGGATGAGACCTATTGGCCACTCGCTTATGAGAAAACAATTTGAAACAATTAGGGCAAGTGTGACCTGAAGCACCACAATGGTGACAAAAATGAGTAGTTTTAGAACTACTTGGCTTCCTAGAAGGAGGTCTAACCTTAGAAGTTAACAGAGACCTTAATTTAGGACAATTTGGCCTAATATGACCAACAATATGACAATGATGACAAGTGAGGACAAATTCAGAATTTTTATTCAACCTAGGAGGAGTTTTAGACATAGGTTTAGAAATTTCAGCGTTAACATCAGATTGTTTACCTTTTTCTATTCTAGCAATATTAGCCTTCAACTCTTCATTATTCCTTTTAAATGGGGGAATATAAAAATCTTTTTCTTTTGAGTTAGGCTCAACAATAAGTTTGGCACTAGTTAATTTTTCAACTTCAGTTTTAGATTCAACTAGTAGCTCTTCCAAACTTTTAATTTTGTCTACCTGAGATGAAATTTGATTTTTAAAATTCTCATTCAAATTATTGGCTTCATCCAATTTTGCAATCAAATCATCTTTTTCAAGTTTAACCTTTTTAAATTTAGCTTTTAATTTTGTAGAACATTCAAGAGAATTCATACAAAGATTATAAAGCTTGCAATAGGCATCTTGAATATCATCATCATCATTCAACATAAGATCATGCAAATCAAAACAATCAAGAGTTTCCATGACAACAGGGGTCAATGGACCACACAATAGAGATTAAAACCTAATCAGAATGTGCCTGCTCTGATACCACTTGATAGGCCACAAACTGAATGACCCCTTGTGATTAAACCAATTAATTAATTAGCCAAGTTATTAATTAATCAATTTATCATGCAATTATGTGGCAGCACAAACAAATCACCAAATAACTAATTATGCAGTGGAAATTAAATGACACGGTGATTTGTTCACGAATGGGGAAAACCCTAACGGCAAAAACCCCATCGGGTGATTTTCAAGTCACCACTCCCGAAACTCCACTATTATCAAATCAAGCAGTTACCAGTAAAGGAATCCCAAGTACCTTACCAACCTACAGTTGAACCCTTACCCCAATACCCAATTAGACTTGATCTGTAGTGATAGTTCCCCCTTTTGATGCACAGCTCCCAAGTACGTGACTAACCAATTTGATGCGCGGATCCCAGTACGCGACTTACTCCTTTACACGAATCCAAGTACGTGACTAACTCCACAGCAACCCTTTGATTGTTGTAGTTGATTTGCAGCAGCTTCACATAGAAACACCAATAAGATCTTCAATGTTGGTGCAAGAGACTTTGCTTGGTTATAGAACCCAAAGGCGTACAAGAAACGCAGCAAGAACTCTTTCTTCTGTAGAAGGAGGCTAGGGTTTCAAAAAGAAAACCTTATGAAGCTCTCTAGGGTTAGGTTTTTCTTTTTCCACCTCCTTTAAATAGGAGTTTAATGGGCTCTCCTATTCCAAATAGGTTTACACAAACCTTGGGCTTTTCCTTGTCCAATAAGGATTATACAAACCCATAAGCAAATAGCCTTTAGGAATAAAACATTGCTGGCTATAATCTAAAAATCCGTAAGCTCGTTCGATCGAGGCATCTATCGAGCTTTAATGAATCTCGACAAATCGAGCTTCTATCGAGAAGGTATCGAGACCTACAGATTTGCACTTTTCCTGAACAATTCTTGAGTAGTCTTCATGTCTTCAATTTACCACTTGTAGTGATCATCTTGAACCTACTTAGATTTACCCAAATACAAGTAAAGTGTGTTTTGTCAAAGGATATGACAATTACATAAAAATATGTCCCCAACAGGACTAAGGGGGAAGTTGAAGTGATTGTTGACCTAATAAGTCCCTACTTCCGTAGACTATAAATTGTATTTTGTCTAACACCTTATTAGCGTTGAAAGTCAGGCTCCTTACAAATGAGGCATCTAACATGCTTAAAAGCATTTTAGATTATAGTTTGATGTACAATAAAAAGATTATTGTTTAATGTACAACAACGATATTCCCATTCCAGTCCAATGTGATTAAATACTATTTGATTTAAGAAACTTATTTGGAATTAATAAAATAGTATCATGTTAGCTGAAGTTTAGCCTTTTTGTCCTTGGCTAAGTTCAAATTTTTATTCACCACAACTATGAATTCCTAAGTCCATTTCACCAATGAGCTATAGATTACATCCTCCAGTTGTAACAGTAAGATAGAGGGTGAGATCATGAGTACAAGACCACCGGATGTGTGAGCCCCGTTTGAGCTGTTTGTTATAGATTTCATTGTGACGATTGTTTCTTCATGTGTTATCATTCTATGGTAAATACGTTAGTAATATCTTATTGTTCAGCCGTTAGGCTGTCAAGTGAGACCAGATGCTTTTTTAGTGAGAATAGGATTTTAAATTGCATTAGTTACTTTCTTTTAGATTCCCAGTATGTCTGTAATCTGTTGCAGTTCAACCATCTTCTACTGAGTTCTGAATTTCTCCTGTTCAATTATTATAGCACTCTCATCAAATTTGATGCCCATACTAATATCTGAGCTTTTGTTAGACTTTCTTTTATTGCTGTAAATAGGGAATCCTTCTACTATCAATTGCTACTGTTGTTTCTCTATAATAATATACATCAATTAATTTAATTTATGCTTGCTCTGCATGATCTCTTAATAGAGAAAAAATGTTGACACCTTCAGAAATCCTCAAAACTGATAGTTCTACACCCAAATCAGCTGTGCACCATCAAGGAAGCCAAATTCTGAAGCCAAACCTCAGGAATGAAGGTTCATCATCAAATTCTCACAATCTGACCCTACCATTCAGTAGCCATAAAGTAGCTGCAGATCAAGAAAACACGGCTGCTATTGTCAGAAAGAAAAAGTTTAGGAAGTATCTGTGTTTCATGCCTTTCTAATCTAAATTAACAAAATTTCTGTCCAAACTGCATTTGGAGGAATATTCTTCAAGTTCAATACATGATCATCAAAATAACCATCTACATGTGCTTTTAATCACATGAAGTAATCAATAATCTATCCAGTTTAGATTACTTAACTGTCATTTGATCACAAGCATACATAGATAAATATATAAAATGTCACGTAGTGGGTTGAATAAGATTCCTCTGAAAACAGTTTTGAGACATATTTTGTAAATTGTAGATCCTCCTTATATGAAATACATGTGTACACTGTACAGTAACGTGTGTGTATTAGCAAGTACATTAATATATTTGTAAGCACTATGTTCCGTCGTCGGCAAACAATGGACCAACAGTGTGTTCAGTGGAGTTGTGGTGGAAGAATAGCTGAGAAGAGGAACGGAGGCAGTGCCACACAAGCACGACCATGATCCTTATGTTGCATCCAACACACAACTTACTAGTAAATTCAATGAACAAGTACTATTGCGGCCCAGCTTGAGGATTTAGTGAGAAACCTTAGTGAAATAGTTACTAAATTAGAATCGAAATCGTCGGAGTCTCCTGTTGGGCATACACGTGTAAGTGAAGTCTCACGTTAAATAATGATGAAAAGAATGAGTGGTTAATTAACATAATTGAATACATACTAATTGGGTTTAGGCCTTTTGGGTTTAAGTGTGTCTCTATATGTTATAATAAAAGGTGTTTATCTCCATAACAAGTGGTATCAGAGCTTGGAGCAGGGATAGTATATTGCACCAAGCAAGCCTATAAAACCTACACAAATGATCTTGGAAAAGGTCCAACAAAGGAATATTATTGCCAATGTGCTAGACAATGGGAGTATTATTGCCAATGCTACTAGACAACGATGAGGTGTGAGGTTCTCGTTTATACATTACTAAAAGCTGAAGCGTAGTGTTTAATGTAGTTGCGCTAACGTTGCGCCACGTCAGTGGCCATGTCATCCTAATTCTTTCTTTCTTTTTTAAAATTTTTATTTTACCTACAATTTTAAAACAATTTTTACAAATTTCATAATAATAAATCCCAGCCCTATAATAAATCTATATAATAAATCCCAGCCCACTCTTTATCTATTTACTTCCACCATAAAGCCCAGCCCAAGGCCTTTTCAACTTAAAGGAAAGATTTGAAACCGTGGAACCTTGAAGGGTTGTGTGTGAGAAGCACAGCGTGAGGACAACAGAGAGTTCAACGCTTATCTGAGTTCCTTCCTTGCTATCTTCCTTTCCTCACAGTATATAAATACTAACGAAACCTGGCTAATTCGGTTGATGTATCTCTAAACCCCAGTTCTTTTTGTGTTCCATTTTTTTGTTCGATGTTCTTGGTTTCCTTTTTTATATTTTGTTACGGCCTCTTTTGTGGTATGGTATGGATGATTGTTCTGGTTGCTGCGGTTTTTAATTGGTGCACTGTCTGAAAGAAGCTGTAGAAATACTGCCAGTAGTTTGTCTTTTGATTTATATGGATTGGTAGTAGTGGTTTGTTGCCTGGTTTTGAACACATAACTCAGTTTCTGAGATTATAAGGAAGACAAACACACATTCAAAATTGAATCTTTATTATTGGCCCAAGAATTTGGGTCGCTGTGGGTCGTCCAAGACTAATCGGTGCAGGCGGGTTGATTCAAGATCCCGAGCAAATATGGACATAACAATTGTCCAAAACCGCTTAAAGTTGAATTCTGGAGAATTTGAGATGGAGTAAACCAAGCCCTTCAATTATGAATATAGAACTTTGATTGTTGAGAGATAAAAGCTTACATTATCCTTGACTTGCTTAACCAATGGAATTCACTCACTGTTTGCACTCACAAATACAATAACTTTTTGTCTAATTGCATATACCTGTTTAGCCAGTTGGGACTACTTTTGTTTTTTTGTTTTTGGTTAGCCATTGTCTTTTACATTGTATTTTCAAACTGACAAAACCTTAAGAAAAATGCCCAATACAGTGTTTATACCTTTGCATTTTCTTTGGAAGTTGGCACAAAGCCATAGTAGGACTTTTCCTAGGTTCTTCTATTTTTATACTTTCCTTTATTACCATTTCTCTCTTCTGTGTCTTATTTTTATGCTTAAGGGAGGTTTTAATTTATGAAATAGGCTATTGGTGGGATTAATACCCAATTAGTTGTGGTAAAATTGTACCTTCCGCCTTAGGCAACCTTGCCCACTGACCAATTGGAAATAACTTGGAATGTAAATGTTCAAAGCCTTGTTGTTCTGCAACTTATCTTTGATTGGACTTGGAATAGCTTATCATTTATTGAAAATATGGAATTGAAAATCCATTTTTTATGGTTGATTGATGCACTTATATTGGCTTCTTTCATTATTTTTCCCACAATATTCTTGCCAAACTGAGGTTTGCTGGACAACAACTATAGAGCAGAATAGTGAGACTATATAAGTTGCACTTTTGGTTTGGGAGTATCGAAGGCACCGTGAAAAAGTAAGAACACTTCTAGGGGGCCTGAAAACAACTTTTTGTTACTCTTTGGGACCATGATTTAACTTTCCCGTGCATAGCACTTGGAAAATTCTTTGGATCTTTTGTGATATTTTTTCCTAATGGGCACTTCCTAAACTATTGTAGGTGCAATATTTCCCTCAAATTGAGAAGTTTTAATTAACTACAAAATTTTTAAAAAATTTATGCCTCTTATGTCATGTCACTACTATTTACGCATGATGAGCTAAGGAAAAAGAAATCAACATTGAGATTAGTGTCTACGAAATTTTTCAGCAACCATCTTGATGCCTTAGAACATGGCTAATTAATTATTTCCTGGATGTAGCCTTATATACATCATTAAGTTCAATAATTTATTTGATTCTCAAAAAAGTTCAGTAATGTAGTCTTCTTGTGAGGTCCATTCTGTGAAATAATTGCTACCAAAGGCCAAGCTTCAAAACATGGATATATACATAATACATTTTGAAGTACAAAAAAACAAAACCAGTATTGCTTCACATGCTTGGCAGTGGAAGGTTTTAACACAAAGTGAAAGAGTAAAAACAAAGGTAGATTAAAAGCAAAAAAGGAGGGAGATTAAAAAGAATGAGGTTGGTCCAAAAAACTATTATAGTTTAAGTTTTTGAGTTGGTCTTACCTTGTGATATTTTAATTTTTAATGAAACTGCATAAAGACAGGAATCTCCAAATAGTCTTAGAAAAATGGGCTTCATGATACTTGTGTGAACTTACTTACCTAGTAGGAAGACACTATAGATAGATGACATAAAATATTATATATTTTTTTAGTGTTTGAGTGTGTATTTGCATGTGAGTGTTTGTGTTCATTTATCAAAATTAAAAAAAAAAAGGTCGTGGTGTTCAATGATGTGGACACCTATCACCATTTTAATTACTATTTTACCCACAAGTTGCTCACAAGTTACCTGTTAATTTACATGTTTTTACACTGGATTGTTTTTTCAAGTATTTCTAACTTTTAATTATAAATAAAATGAAAAGGCTTTACTAAAATATTATTTATATTTTTATTTGGTTGTATAGGTTGTTCATATTTTCTACCAGTTGATTACTGAATATCTATTAAATTGCGAGTTCAACAACTATAAAATGAAAAGGCTACGCTAAAATATTTTTTATATTTTCTTTTGGTTGCGTAGGTTGTTCATATTTTCTACCAGTTGATTACGGATTATCTATAAAATTTCACGTTCAACAACTAGATTGTTTCGTAAAGTATGTCCAACTCTCAATTAATGAAATGGCTATTATAAAATTGAGATCATATTATTTTTGTTGTGCTAAAATAATTTTTATATTATCTTTTGGTTTCTACCAAATTATAATGGATTATATATTAAATTGCAAGTTCACACAAGCTAAAATATTTCTTCAGGTCTCTCTAAAATGAAATGTTTTGCTAAAATAGTCCTCAAATTATTGGTAGGGTGTTCATATTATCCACCAATTATTTGAAATGATCTGTCGCTATAATGACGGTTAAATGATGGTTGGTAGGGCTTAAGTAGTAATACATTGAAAATTATTCAAAAATAATTTAAATTTAAAATTATTTAAAATTCAATATCGGAGCCCAACTATTGAGAGGGCTTAAGTAGTAATACATTGAAAATTATTCAAAATAATAACACAATCATTAAAAAAAAAAAAAATTTATCACACGCAACGCGCGGGTCCGCGACTAGTAAAGGATAAAAGATATGCAAGATTGACATGTGGAGACCCATGGATGATGCACCAGTGAAGGAAAAATCCCATTAGGCAAGAGGGAGTGAGTAGGATTTGTTCATGGCCCACAGAGAGGTCTTGAAGCCCACAGAGAGGCAAAGACTCACACGTGAGAGGGAGATTGTTGGGTATACATGTGTGAATGAAGTCGCACATTGAATAATGATGAGAATAATGAATGATTAATATAACACAATTGAGTATACACCCATTAGGGTTAAGCCTTTTGGGTTTAAGTGTGTCTCAATAAGTTATATTAATTACTTAAGAAAACTCCCCAAGGTGTTTATCTCCCAACATCTCTGAAGGTGGCAAATACAGATAAGATGGCTAAGCTAAGGATTTAGAGGAAGAGGAATTGGAATGTGAATTTTTTTTTTTTTTTTTTTTTTTAATTCCAAAACACGATTGGTTATAAGTTGGAAAGAAAAAATAGTTTTTTTTTTTTTTTTTAAAGTATTTGATATTGAAAAAAAATCTTCTTCTTTTTTTTTTTTTTTTTTTTTTTTTTGAAAGTGCTCTAAAAATAAAATTTAGGAAAAAAAAGTGGGAAGAAACCTTAGTGAAATAGTTATTTGAACATAATAAATGTCAAACTCTTGGAAATTTCAATTCTTAGAAATTCTTTGTTACACACTCACACTCATGAAGTGTTAGGGTGGACACTCAGAACTTTAAATTTGTTCTGATAATGGGCTGAAATAAATTTTAATTGAATTTTTACTATTAAGCTTTGTTTCTATCTCAATTGTAGAGCTTATTTGTAATTGCAAGCAATTTTAGAAAATGGCATGTAGATCATATATTTAAGTACACTTGCAAAGCCCAATTATATACCTTTTGAGCTTTGATCAAATAAACATTTCTTAACCATTATCAGAATCAACTATTCATGTTAATAAGTTAAACACAAAAGGCTTTTCCACATATAGAACTAGAAGATCACTTATACAACTGGAAGAACTTGTTGCTTACAAGTCTTGCCAATTGGAAACTATCATAAACAATAGAGCGCAAGCCTGCTTCCATCTAAAAAAATTAGTACAGTGTGGGTCAAACTGTGTTATTAAAACCAAAATTTGAAAACTTGTTTGATAAAGAAGTTGAAAAGTGTTCTAACCTATCACATATGACCATTTTTCATTTCACTAAAAAATCAAAAATAAAAAGAGATTTTCCCACTAAAAAAGCAAAATTATTGCTCATTCAGCAGTAACAATAGCTTGTAAATATCAATAACAAAGTAACAAGAGGTTGCTTTGAATACATATGAAATATCTATTTAAATAACATATAAACTTTCTTCCAATTTTTTGTCTTAAGCCCCAAAATCAATATAATGGTACAATTTTTTTCTCAACAAGTTGTGATCTTATCAACCAAACAATGCTTCTACTAAAATATTGATTCCTTTTTGTAAGAATTTTACCAAAGTAACCAAACAAGACTGAATTAGAACCAAAGTCATAAAACATACATCCTAAGAGGTAGATCTATAAGCCAAAGAAACACAATATTATGAAGTTTTTACATTTTCAAAATTGAGTCACAAAATCCATAGTACGTCGAAATAAGAGCAAGTTAAGAATATATTGATAGATACATTTGGAGCAAACATCCCCTAAACGGTCCAAGTTTCCAAAACTATAATTTTATTTCGGTAATTAAATCACATTATTTATTTATTTATTTATCTATATATATATATATATAACCGAAGCCTCTGAAACTCCTATAATTTTCCACGTTAGCACAATATTAAAAAAAAATAACATAAACCCAAAAAAAAAAAACACACAAGAGCTTGTCTAAAACCCAAACCCAATATATACACTTTGCCTTCTCTTTCTCCAAAATTCCCGCAAGAGCTCCTTCTACCAGCTCCCTCAACCTAAAGCTCCTCCTCTACTAGGTCCCTCAACTTAAAATTGGTAGAGCCATAGGCCCGGTGTTACGAATTGATTCACATACCGCTACTGGGGTGAGAGGGCATTTTGCCAGGCTTTGTGTTCAAGTAAATTTGGAGAAACCGCTGCTAAGAACCATTCTTATTGGAAAGAATGTGCAGAGTATACAATACGAAGGAATCAATGCCTTATGTTTTACGTGTGGCAGGATTGGGCACAAGTTGGAAACATGCCCTCATGTTGTTATGGAGTATGCCACGGGGACAAACATGAAGCAAAATGTTAGTACTGGAGACAACTCCATTGAGCAGATGGCGGAAGGGAAAGGTGCGGAGATGACTAAACTTGAGGATTACGGTGAGTGGATGGTGGTTAGTCAGCGGAAGTCTAAGGGTAGGATGGTTAATAGACCACAACAAATAGACCAAAGCCAGAGGAGTGAAGTGAGCCCTGAGTTCCATAGCCACACCTAGGGTGGCTGAGCAGTACAAGAGAGACGGTAAGAGGAAGGCGACGAACACGCAACCTGGAACGTCTCATTCGGAGACAGGCAAGACTGCAGAGTCAAATCAGTACAGAGGTAACTTGGGAAAGGGAGCTAAGAGTGCTGGTTTTCGCACTAAAACAAACCAGAAAGCTAAAGGAGTAGTTGAAAATCAACGGGACAAAAGTGGGCCTAGGAGAAACAAAGGGCCTTTTCTCTTTTGGGCCAAGCCAAGGAGTAGTAAACAATGAAAAGGTTAACTCAAGCCTGTTCCTTTTTTGAAGCCCAGCAAGCACAAGTAATAGCCCTAGAATACTAGGGAAGGAGTCAGACAAGAACAACTCTGGAAGGCGCCGAAATGAAGGGGAGAAAGAAGTGGGGGTTTTTCTACAAAGGGAAGGTGATACCAGTGGGAGACGAGACCATACGGTGGATACGGCAGGACCCTACCGAGATATGGGGATAGTTCGATGCGGAGTTGATGGGAGCTTAGAAGAATTTATTCCCACTGACGGAGTTGAGTCGACGGGTGGGGTTCTTGCCATTGAAGGACGAGGCTTGGGTAACAACTCCAAACCCATGGTAGAGGTTTTTGATGGACAGACCACAGATGCCAATCACATCGCCGACAAACTTAAGGCCATCAGCAGCAGAATCAGTGGCGTCGAATTCGGAAAAATTTCTGTCCGAGGCAGAAGCGAAGTGGATCCAACCAGTAGTTACTATGAGGAAGATACTCCAAGTGAACCCAATGGAATGCGTGATGTTGGGCAATCTTCATCGGGTGAAAATGTTACAATTTACGGAACCGAAGATTAGTGGCACAGTGTTGATAAAGGCAACGCAAGAGCTGATGGGGGTGATCAAACACTCTACAACTCTCTTTCGAGGGGTGTGGGAGTCGAAGATAGAGCTTTTGGAAGCACGGAAGTTAAGGGACAGTGAAGATGTTTCCTCAGTGACTCAGTTGGATTCTGCATTCAATCCAAATAGAATCATGAATATATTGATATGGAACTACAGGGGTGCTATGAAACCCCAATTTAGGAAGATAGTTATGGATATTGTGGAATGGCATTCACCATTACTCATGGTGCTTACAGAAACCAGAATAAGTGGGGCCAAGGCCAATGAAATTATTGAGTCACTTCCATTTGATGGTGCTACTGTGGTGGATACTATTGGGTTTGCTGGAGGAATTTGGCTTCTTTGGCACATGGACTTGGTGCATATGGAAGTCCTGGCAACTACCAAGCAGGAGATTCACGCCATTATCCGGGTAAGAGCTCAAACTTGTCATTGGCTAATTAGTGCAATTTATGCTAGTCCCAGATTTGCAGAACGGTGTATTCTCTAGAATAATCTTAAATTTTTAGCTACCATACATGACCTCCCTTGGGCGCTCATGGGTGATTTTAATAAGGTGCTTTTAGAAGAGGAGAAAGGTAGAGGGAATCCGGTGTGCCAAAGGAGAGTGAGAGCCATTAAAGAGTGTATGGATGTGTGTCATATGATGGATTTAGGTTTTTCTGGGCCTAAGTTTACTTGGACCAACAAGAGAGAGGTTAGTGATCTGATCCAATGCAGACTCGATAGGTGTTGGGCTAATCCAGAGTGGAAAGGACTTTTTGAAGAGGCTAATGTTACTCACTTGGCGAGGATTAACTTTGACCATTGCTTATTGTTGCTAAAGCTCTGTCCCAATTTGGGTAATGTGTCGGATAGACCTTTTAGATTTCAACCGATATGGCTCAATCACAAGGAATTCCCAGCAATAGTTAAAGAGGCTTGGGAAGGGCAAAATGACATACTGGATGGTGCTATAACTTCTTTCAAAGCCAAAGCCTTGAGGTGGAATAAAGAAGTGTTTGGTAATGTGTTTGTCAAGAAGAAGCAGATTTTGGCAAGGTTGTTGGGCGCTCAGAAAGCTTTAGCATTGAGGCCGAACACTTCCTTGCTCAACCTTCAAAATCAGCTTACTGAAGAGTATAATCTTATTCTCCAGATGGAGGAGGAGATTAGGGAAATGAAAGTGTTGACACTCCATTTTGCAACCCGCATTTAACCTCACATGGAGGGTAAAAGGGTACTTTCACCTCAGAATTATGCATCTTGATTCTGGCCATTAGATCCTTAATCTCATTTCACCAAAATGATCTTGATGTTGTAACGATCAAATCAACTGGTCATAGGCCCTAATCGGACCACCAGATTGAAAGTTATCAACAAATTAAGTTTTAATGGCTGAGATGCATTATCATAAATTGAGTCCAACTATTTGTGATTATGAACAATTGATTTCAATTGGTTATAAGTGTAATAGATTGGAGATCAATGATGTGTCATAATTTGATTAGTTAGGACTACATTTTATGGTGAGGTTGCATACACTTAATTAATTAGATAGTTAAACATTAATTATTTAATGAGTAATTTGTGCAATTATCTTTTAATTAGGGTAAATTTGGAACCAATTAAGTCTGAAATGAGAGTAATTGGAGCCATTTAATGTTAATTGGGAGCTAATTTGGAACCTATTAATAATAATTGTGCTGAAACCATTTTCTAACAAATGACCTCTGCTCACCTTTTTATCAATATCTCTCAAAATATTTTGAATGTGTGAATGAGGTTAATTTTCCCAGAAACTAGACATCCAGGGCTTCAATTTGAGCATAAGAATGAGGAAATTCCGATCAGAATTGAGTCAGATATGATTTTTTGAAGTTGATTCTACAAGCTGTTACAGCAGCTACAGAAAAACCGAATTTTGGCTTGTTCCTCACTCCTACCAATCTTCCCATTTAATGCACTAGATTTTCCCCAAGGCTAAAATGAGGTCTAGGTTCATGATTCTTTGTCAACCCTCATTAAATGGCCTTCCATTCATATTTCCTCTACCACTACTATATAAACCCTCCCTCTCATTCATTCCAGGACACACAAAAACCCCCTCTCTTCTCATCTCTTGAGTTCTAGTGAAGTTGAGTTGTCTTGTCATATCTTGATCTTCCTGAGACTCAAGGTATTGAGTGAGACTCACTCTCCCTCTCTTAGCTCTTCTTTTCCTCCACCCTTAGGATCTCCCTCAAAAGTCTCCCCCACCACCATATGGATCTTGCATGAAGGTATAATCCATTTCCCTAATTGTTTTTTGTGTTGCCATGATGAGAGTTTAAGATTAAAGCATGACAGTAATCATTTAAACTCCATTGAATATGTTTGAATGTTCTTAATTGTTCTTATATGTTCTTCACATGCTCTTGATTGTTCATCACATGTTCATGCATATCACTAGTTTTAATCTTAAATCCACATCAAAAATATGAAAAACATGTTTGTTTAATAATTCTTTCAAATCCTTGAATCTAGGTTATCACCATCCACACACATTCACTAGAATTTATTTTTCAATCCAAATGCAATGCTTAATAAATTTAATTAGGGTTTATCACATGCACACACATTAAACATGCAAATTGATTGACATATTGGATGATATGATATGAATGTTGGCCACCATAGTCTAGAAGTCCGGTTTCACCGGGCAAGGTGGGTGCCTAACACCTTCCCATCTTGTAACATAGCCTCCGAACTTAGATCAAGGATTAGTAGATCAAGTGTTTATCCATGTAATTTTCAATTTCTAGATTGTAATTAGGAAACAAAGTTATGTACTTTATCTTAGATTGTATCTAGGACCAAAGCTATGTAATATTCCTATGATCAATGTAAATTCAATTTCAAATAAATAAGATGAGGAATTTTTTAATTTTGGTTTTCTTATTTACTCAAATAATTAAATAAATGGCGACTCCATTGTAAAACCTTTAATCTAAAGGGGAAAATATTACTAGTCGAACCTCCATTTTGAAAGGCAATAATACGACTCCACCCATTCACCTGGGTTTGGCCTAACATCCTATAAAAAAAGGGGCCGAGGGCGCGGTCTCTCACAGAAAGCAAGGACGGAGTGGATCATTATGGGGGAAAGAAACACCACGTACTTTCATATGTCTACACTAGTCCGAAGAAGTAAAAACAGAATTACTTGCATTCAGAATGCCGAAAGGGAGTGGATTCATGACATTGATGAAGTGAAGAATTTATTTTTGTCGAGTTACAATCAGCTTTATCAAACGGAACAATGTTTTTGTCCTATCATCCACCATTGGAACTCAAATTGGTGTGCCAAACTTAATCAGGATGAAGCTAATGGATTGGTCTAGGTTCCCTTAGATGATGCGATTTGGTCAGCTCTGAAGTCTTTGAAACCTTACAAAGCCCCTGGCATTGACGGCCTCCATGCTGGGTTTTTTCAAAGGTTTTGGCTTGTGGTTGGGGAATCAGTGAAAAGAGAAGTTAAAGGAGTGTTTCTAAGCCAAAAGATCCCCTGAATATTTGAACCAGACTCTCATTGCCCTCATTCCCAAACAGATTGGGCCGGAGACTGTCAGTCATTTTAGGCCAATCAGCTTGTGCAATACCGTTTACAAGATTATTTCAAAAATTATTGTTCAGAGGGTTAGACCCTTGTTGCCTACTCTTATCTCCCTCATGCAGGCAGCTTTCCTTGAGGGTAGAAGGAGTGCAGATAATGTGATTATAGCGCAAGAATTAATATACTCCTTAAAAAGTTGAAAAGGGAAGGATGGGTACATGGTTATTAGGATTGATTTGGAAAAGGCTTATGACCGGCTTGAGTGGAGTTTTGTAAAAATGGTTTTAGAACATTTTGGGTTTCCGCAGGAAATGATTAACCTTATTATGAGTTGTATATCCATAGCAACCACAGCCTTGTTGTTTAACGGTAGTAAATTAGAAGCGTTTCAACCTTCAAGAGGCATAAGACAGGGTGATCCCATATCACCTTACCTGTTTTTGCTGTGTATGGAATTTCTTGGGGCCCAGATCACCAGTATGTGTCAAGGAAAAAGGTGGGATAGGATGAAAGCTTCGAGAAATGGGCCGAGCTTCTCTCATGTATTCTTTGCTGATGATCTGATGCTGTTTGCTAAGGCAAATCATAAGAACTATGAAGCTGTCATTGAGGTGCTCGACAATTTCTGTAATCTTGCTGGCCAAAAAGTTAACCTCAGGAAGTTTAAGATTCTTTTTTCTCCCAATGTCACTAGAAGGCGGAAGAGGTTTATTTGTAGAAAGATGGGCATGATGGCCACAAACAATTTAGGAAGATACCTTGGGTTCCCATTACTAACTCAGGGAAGATCAGGAGGTGCCTAGAATTTTATTATGGAGAAGGTGCAAAATAAGCTTGCTGGATGGAGGACTAAGCTACTGTCTAGAGTAGGAAAGCTTGTTTTAGTGAAGTCTGCAATTGCCCCTATAGCTGAATATTTCATGCAATGTCAAGTGTTACCTAGTAAAGTATGTGAAGCGGTGGAATAAACAATAAGAGATTTCCTGTAGGGATCAACTGAAGAGAAGAGGAAAATGCATATGGTTAAATGGAGCACTGTAACCCTCCCTAAAGATCTCGGTGGTCTGGGGCTGTAGTTAATGAAGGATAGGAATTTAGCGATTCTTGCAAAACTTTGTTAGAGATTGGCTAGTGATAATGGTTCTCTATGGGCTGCTATGTTGTTTGCCAAGTATCTTACACCCAAAAGAATGACTAAGGAAGGGAAGAAATTAACTTGTTCTAGTATTTGGACTGCTTGTAAAAAGGGAGGTCCAATCTATGTTAAAGGACTCAAATGGGCTGTCAGAAGTGGAGAATCTATTAATTTTTGGACGGATTTCTGGCTGCTTGAAGGCACTTTACGTAGTCTCATCCAAGGGCCCTTACAACGAGGAGAGGAGAATATCACTGTAAGGCAATATCTTGTTAACGAGATTGGTGGGAGGGCTTATAACATATCATTTGAGCTACCGGATCAGTTGCTAAACGTTATTAAAGCTACTCCACTATCGTTAGATCAAAATGCTGAGGATGTGCTACATTGGGCTTACTCCAAGAATGGCTTCTTCTCGCTCAAGTCTGCTTATCTGCTGGCAAGGGGTTTAAATCCCTTGAATCGGGAAACTGATTCAATTGGTTGGGTTTGGAAGGTGGAAGCTCCGCCAAAAGTACATTTCTTTTTATGGTTGTGCCTCCATAATAGCATTCCTGTTGGAGAAGTACTGGGTTTAAGGGGGTTAAACCTCAACCCCACCTGCAGTCTATGTAATAAGGAAATAGAATCCGTGGAGCATCTTGTGAGGGGCTGTGAAGTGGCTAAAGATTTCTGGCATGAGTTGAAAGTGCCTTATTGTATGAAGGATACTTTTAATCTTCCTATTGAAAATTGGTTGAAATCCAATTGTAGGAGTGAGGCTAACGCCTTGTTTATGGGCATTCCATGGAAATTTTTGTTTCCTATGGGGGTTTGGTATCTGTGGCTGCATCAGAACAATTATGTATTTAAATCAGGAAAGGTTAAGCACTTATGGTTCAGGAAATGTATTAAAGAGAGTGCTGAATTTTATGCCATAGGTTTCAATACTAGAGTGGAAAGAAGTAGAGCTGTGATACCTGTTGGTTGGTCGAAGCCACCTAAGGGCTGGACTAAACTTAACACAGACGGATCAGTTATAGGGAACCCAGCGATGGCCGGAGGTGGAGGAGTGATCAGGGGTCAAGAAGGAAAGTGGATAGCTGGTTTTGCTAGATCACTTGGGCGAACCAACAGCTGCATGGCTGAACTTTGGGCATTGAGAGATGGGCTGCTGTTGGCTAAGGAGTTGAGCCTTAATAATCTTATAGTTGAGCTTGATGCCTTAAGTGTGGTACTGCTTACAAAAAACAGCACTTGTAATTTGCTAATGAAGCCTCTACTAACTAATTGCAGGAACCTATTGAAGGCATTTCCTAATACGCAAGTGGTCCATGCCTATCGAGAGGCCAACCAATGCGCTGATGCATTGGCAAAAATGGGAGCTGCGTCGCTAACTTCTTTTGTTGTTTTTTGGACTCCACTGAATGTGGTGGACAGCATTATAGCTCATGATAGAGCCAATGTATTTTGTAACAAAATAGTTAATTTCTAGTGGCATGAAAGTTCATGTTTTACCAAATATATATATATATATAAACTATGCAAATATGCAATAAACTAAACTCAAGTAGTTATTTATCTGGGTAGTTATTTACCTGGTAAAAAATTAGAATTTGATGATTTTTGATGCATTCATTCATCTTATGCATTTAATTGTAGGAAAAGGAAACTGAGTAGCTGATTATTTCAAGTAACAACAAAGGATCCTTGAAGGTTATTTGGGTAAATCAATATTCTGTTTTTTATAGTTTGATTGAAGGAACATGAGAGAGTCTTTACACCCAACTAAAAAGCTATGAATTTTTTTTTTTTTTTTTTTTTTTTTTTTTTTTTTTTTGCAGAAAAAATACAGCTTCATGGTTTATGTTTTGATTGTTATAAGTTCAAACTCAGAATAGTTTGGATTTCATATAGTTTGGATTTTTAAGCATGGATTGAGGTTGCAAATTCTTTTTAGTTTGAATGCTTTATGGTAATTACCTCTTACTAAAACACTTCTCTCTAATAAAGAATAAGATATTAGGGGTGAGAAAATTGGATGGGGTAGATTTTTTGTAGGCCATGTGACCTATGTTTTTGGAGATTGTACAAGTATAAGAGTGTTTAAATTGATTGGGAGACCATATGCAATTAAGAGCATGATTTATAGCAATAGGCTACCTATTTAGATAATCTTAATTTTTTGGCAAAAGAACATTAATTTAGCCATTAAACAATAAGCTGCTAGCTTTGCATTTTGGTATACCAGTACATATAATCGAAGTTAAACACTTAAACTTAACTTTCCAAAAGAAGCATAAAAAATTCTAAAAATTTCTATACACGTCCAACATCTTCAGGAGATAATTCAATGTCAACTATGTTGGTTAAGCTGGTACCCCGATGCAAGGGAATGTCAGCATCAAATTCTTTGTCCTCAAGATTGATTGTATTTATATGCACCTCAAGATTCATGTAATGCTCATTGACTTTACAGGACATAGGAACTTTCTTAGGTTTGGCCCTGGCATTGTTATCCTTCTCAGTTTTACCATCATATTCTTCTATTTTCCCTTCTGATCTAGATTTATTGGCACTCAACGAAATATCATTTAAAAATTGAAACGTGTGTTTTGGAGTTCTTTTTCTTGGAGAGGACTTCACTGTCCCTTTTTGTTTGTTTTAACTTCTTTTCAGAGATCTCACATACTTTATGCCTTTTGGGCTATTATTACGTTGAAAGGTGTGGGATGATCACACTATAATATTGGTGTCTTGGCATATCTTAGTTTCACTATTTGATGCTGGTGATAGACATGTTTCCCATGTGAGAATAAAGGGGTGTACATTAAGGAAGGTTTTGGAGTCCTTTAAGGCCTAAAGTAAAAAAGTCTAAGTGGCACAAAATATGGGAAAGTGTTTGTTTGATATGAAGGTTGTTTTGGCAATGCGTGGATAATGAGTCTTTTTAATAAGGTCCTGTCAAAAAGAAGTTCAAGTTGCAACTTCCAAATTAGAATGCAGTAATTCCTAAAAGGACACGTGAAATAGTCAAGTTTTTTGGGTTGTGATATATTATCCTTTTAAAATAAGTTGTGTATGTTTTATTATTATGTGGTATCATTACTTTTGAAATCTATTTGTTAATTTTTTTACATGATTCAAATTTTTAATATATTTGCAGTCTTTACAATACTATGACTAATATCTTTATGTAATATAACAGGCTGGTGGAAAATACAATATGGTTTTAAATTGAAACAGAGAGGAATTAAATTCTTATATTTAGTTATTTGAGAATACAGCTTTACTTTCAACGTTTTTTTTAATATAAAGAATACATTGAATATTTAGTGAAAGACATGAAATAAATGAAATTGAAAAATAAAAAAAAAGCCATAGCAAAAAGACATGGTATTGGGACATTTTCCCAATTTGTGCAAATAAAAAACTATTGAGAGGAGCTTCAGCCTAAAACAGTTGCGAGATGATAGGCTATTTGGTTATGTATTAAAAAGAACATTGTACCTAGTTGGTCCAATAGTAACACAATCAAGTAACTCGTCCAAGAATGGCTTGCTGTTTGATTGGCTAAACAAGCAACCAAATGATTCTGTGGTGTATGTGTCATTTGGAAGTGGTGCAACACTGTCACAGGAGCAAATGACTAAGCTATTTGTGTCATTTTTTTAATCTAGAAAAATATATATATTTTGTTATTATTTTATGGCGGTTACAATTTTTAATTGATTCTCAAAACAAAAAAACAAAAAAAATCTTAATTTTTATTTATTTTTAATTAAAAAAATTGTTAGCATTTCCATGCATCGCACAGGTTAGCGACTAGTTTTCCTAAACACAATACTGGTCCAACCAAGTATCCACAATCGAAATGGTCCAACAGAACTTTAAAAAAAAAAAAAAAAAAAGTGTGTAAAAAGAACCTAAATAATTTTAAACTTGGTCCATACCATACTGGACTCTACACGGTTGTACCAGACTCAGTGATGGAGTCTGTGAACCGAACCTTAAATCAAAGCTTTAAGGTTTGCTCATACCGTAAATTTGTGTTTCTTTCTATTTTTTTGTCATGTGGATATGTATATTTTTAGTTCTTTAATGATGGGTTTTTTGTAATTTTGCTTTGATATTTTGAGTGTGACTGTTTGGGCCTCTCTGTCTTCAGATTTTGTTTAATCTACATTGCTTAATTCATGTTTTTTTTTCCTGGGCTATACATTTGGGAGAGAACCAGCTCATTATTTGAAATTACATGCTTTGCCTTTTGGTTTTGATTGTTTGAGTATATATATTTTTGATGTTTTGATCATGGGTCTTACTAAACTGATTTTTTCACTACCCATGTATTGTAGGAAAGATTTAGTTTTTATGAGGACAAACTTGAAAGGCTCATAGGCTTGAGTAAAGGTACATTTTTCTCTTTAAAATGTCATCTTGAATGATGCTTCACTGCAATGGCACTTCTAATTTATATATATTTTTATTATTCAATGACAGTTTTAATATGAGGGATTTTTTTTTAGGATGAAAAAGGAAAGTGATTGGGCTAGGTCATTTAAGATGCATAGTATACTGTTGTATGTTTTGGATTTGAATTCGTTTCAAAAGTCATTTCCTACAAACATTATTCAACAATTGTTTGTAGTTCATTTTCCTTTAATTGATTGCTTGTTTTTAATTTTTTCTTGAAGCACCACTTCGTAGTCATAGTCAACACCATATCAAAAAAGGAAATAGAGGATGATGGAAAGGGGCTCAAACTCAAGGAGAATGAGGATGATGATGATAAGTCTCTAAGTGATGATGCTGAGAAAGAAACACTCGGAAAGGAGTCCACACCTCCTATATCAAGAAGAGAGACTAGATCAACACAAGAAGTCTCAAGTCCACTCACACCTCCAGAAGTTCAAACCCCAATTTCTCATGATGAGGAACTCTCAACTTCCAAGAAACCTTCATCAAGAGTGACTCTCAATCACCCATCAAGTAATATTATTGGGGATGTGAACGAGGGACTTCGTTTGAGAAAAGGACCAAGGTATAGTGCTAACCATGTAACATACAATTGTTATCTTGCTCAATTTGAACCCAAAAAGGTAGAAGAAGCACTAAAAGATGAGAATTGCGTAGAGTTTATGCACCAGGAGCTACACCAATTTGTTAGAAATGATATATGAGAATTGGTTCCAAGACCTGAAGATACACATGTGACCAGCACCAAGTGGATTTTTAAGAACAAAACAGATGAAGATGGTGAAGTTGTCTGAAATAAGTCTAGATTGGTGGCTCAAGGGTATACTCAAGTGGAAGGCATAGATTTTGATGGATCGTTTGCTCCGGTAGCAAGACTAGAGTCTATTCGAATTCTCTTGTCCATAGCATGCATCATGGATTTCAAGTTGTACCAAATGGATGTGAAGAGTGCCTTCTTGAATGGTTTTCTAAATGAAGAAGTCTTTGTTGAGCAACCAAAGGGGTTTGAAGATCCTCACTTTCCGAGTCATGTGCTAAGATTGAAGAAAGCTTTGTATGGGTTGAAGCAGGCACCAAGAGCATGGTATGATCGTCTCACTACTTACCTATTGGATCGTGGGTTCAAAAGAGGTCAAGCAGATCGAACATTGTTTGTTAAAAGAGATGAGAAATCTCTCCTTGTCGCTCAAGTGTACATGGATGATATTGTTTTTCGACCAACAATTGATCAACTAGCTCATGAGTTCTCGGAAGAAATGAAAAGAGAATTTGAAATGAGCATGGTGGGAGAGTTGAACTACTTCCTAGGACTTCAATTGAAACAACGGAGAGATGGAATATTTATTTCTCAAGAGAAGTGTGCCAAAAATATTGTCAAAAGATTTGGCCTGGACTCTAAGAAACATACTTCTACTCCCATGAGTTCCTCGGCAAAGCTAAGCATAGATGCAGCCGGTGTTGACGTCGATCCAACACTTTATTGAAGTATGATTGGCAATCTTCTCTATCTCACAGTAAGTAGGCCAGGTATTGCATTCAGTGTCAAGGTATGTGCACGGTTCCAAGCTGCTCCTAAGGAATCCCACTTAACAGCAGTAAAGCGAATCATTTGCTATGTAAATGGCACATCTGACAATGGGATTTGGTATACAAAAGATTCGAATGAGTGTTTGGCGGGATATTCAGATGCTGACTGGGCAGGGTGCATTGATGATAAGAAAAACACTTCTGGTGGGTGCTTCTAACTTGGAAATAACTTGGTTTCATGGATGAGCAAAAAGCAAAATTCAGTATCCCTTTCAATGGCTGATGTTAAATACATTGCAGCAGGAAGTTGTTGTGCACAATTGTTATGAATGAGAAAGCTATTGCAAGACTATGGAATTTCTCAAGACACTATGTGTGTGTTCTGTGATAACACTAGTGCCATAAACTTGTCAAAGAATCCAGTTCAACACTCCAAATCAAAGCATATCGAGATCCATTATCACTTCATTTGGGATTTGGTAGAGGACAAGACAGTATGTCTAGAGTTCATCAATACTGACAATAAAAAGGCAGACATATTCACCAAACCTCTTGATGGCCCGAGGTTTGAATCCTTGAGTAAGCCAATTGGTGTCGGTATCATTCCTTAAACTCAATCTTCCATGTAATTTTATTGTGTTCTTGTTTGCTTTGTGTGTCTTACTTTTGTTTTCATTTATTTTATTGTTGATATGTTTTTGATCAATTTTTTTACTGCTTTTGTGTCAAAAATCCAAAAACACATAAAAAGTAGAAAATCCTAAAAAGTTTGATCATCTTTGTTGAGTCTTGTCTCAAAGCAAGTTTTGCCTTGTACCTTTGTACTAATGGCTTTGTGCATTTAACGAGCTTAGCTTGTCTCTTATGCACTCATATCATTGTGGAAGAAATTCTGAAAACTATGTGACTGTTGTAAATAGATCTTCAACCTTGTCATGAATGATTAGTGAATGGTTTTGTTGATCTTGAGACATGCGTAGACTTGTGCCTATATATCTTCCCACTATTATTTTATTGCTTTACTCAAAGAGCTCACTAAATGTAAATCTCCAAATGAAAAGAGATATTGAGCTACAAAAGCCTGTCGCACATACTAGTATTTGACTAAAAAAAAGGGAAAACGACCAAAATAAATTGTATGATGCCCAAAAAGCGAAAGGCTAACCCATCAAATTGAAATATTCAAAATTTCAGGCATCGATCTCACAATGAGATATGTTTATTCAAAAAGATCAAATGATATGTTGAAAATGGAGCCAAATGAAAAGCTTTAATGAAATGTACTCAAGTTTATGTGGGAGGTCATATATGCATACTTCTATAATTGAGATGGGTCACATTATCTAGTGCTAGTTATGTATGCCTTGATTGAATTGATCATTGAAGCTTCACATTAGACTAAGGACTATCTCACTTTTGATATCCACACACAACACACAAGTCTATGTTCAAGAAATGTCATATTCATTTGTGTGATTGTACTTGTTTATATGTGTTTTCATAAGCTCAATCTTTGTTGATCAAACACAAAAAGATTTTTGAGTGTTTTAAGTTGTTTTTGGAAAGTATTTTGTTTTTACAAATATGTCAAAATTTTCAAAAACAGTGTTGCCCTGTTTTGGTGACTCAGTCGCGGGTAGGTCCAATCGCATGTTCCAGTCGCGAGCTCACTCCAAGATTTTTCACTTCTCACTGGCGAGTCAAGGTCTTAGTCGTGAAAAATACTTAGAAAATTTTTCAAAATTTGAGTTTTTATTATTTTCGCGGCTCAGTGTTGCAACTTGTTCGTAGATGGAAGGTCCAGTCGTGAGGGGAACTCAGAGATTTTCGCGGCTCATCTCACGACTATCTCACAGGTAAACCTTCCAGTCACAAAAAACACTTAGAAGATTTTTTGAAAATCTTGGTTTCACAGTGTTTCTAAGCTTACCCTAGCGACTAACTGGCAACTTAATCCAGTCGCGAAAAACGCGTGTTTTGCGTTTTAAGGTCAGTTTTAAAACTTTTTAGTTTTTCCCTCGTACTCTTGTGACTGTTCATTGTCTTCCCCATTTCACTCTCTCAAACACTCTGAGTATTTCTTTAAAAATCCTCCATTTCTGCATCATTTCTTCTCAAATCTTTAATAAAAAGGTATGGTTTTTGTTTCTTTCACTTCAAACTTACTAATTTGAGCATCATTTTCTTGATTTTTGAGTTGCTATTTTGGTTTGTGTTTCATCTTGTTCGAACATGGGTTTCTGATTTTCTAGTTTTATTGTGTGTTTGTGTTGGTTTGTTTATTGATCTTCTCTATCTTGTGTACCTATTGTGGTTTTGGTTGTATACACAAACTCATTGTCATGGTTTGATCCTGAATCTCAAGTGTTTAGGGTTTTCTTCATCATCCATGGTGTGAAACTGACACATTGCTAATAATGTTTGGTGTCTTGTTGTGGTTTATCTTGTGTGTGATAAACCATGTTGCAGTGTTAAAATGTCTCCATTCAAGAGATCAGCTGTGAAAGGAGGTAGCAGCAAAGGGAAGGAACCTGTCATTGAAATTGATGATTTCTCTCCTAGACTAAAATGGGCTCGTTCCCCATCAGGTGTGTTCGATCCTAACAAGTTCCATTCGTATGTTACTTTTCAGACTCATGAAAATTATTTCAAAAAGGCTACACCATTGATTGAAAGAGTTGTTGATCAACATTCTCTTTTTGACACTGACATCCCTCAATGGTTTGCTCGCAAGGATTGGAATTATCTTCTCTCCAACCTTGATGATGCATATGAAAATTTGGTAAAAGAATTTTATGCCAATGCAATTGTTGAAGGAGACGAACTTAAGTGCTGGGTTAGAGGAAAAAGTTTCTCGGTCTCTCCCACATACCTGGCAAAGATTCTTCACATCAACTGGCCAATACTTGGAATCTCACCAGTTTATGATGATCTATATCTAGATGAGGACTTACTTCGGGCAGTTCTTGGAAAAGATTTGGAATTTTCCTCCAATGGAAACTCAATCAGTGTTTCATCTCTTCCTCCAAAATTAAGGGTGCTTACGATCATCATGTTTCACAACCTGTATCCCCTATCCAGCACAGGGTATATGAACCTCAGGCGTGCACTGTTCCTTCATGATCTAATCTCTGATGTAGAGATTGACATCTATGCTCATATCTTTCATATCCTTCGCAAAACTGTTCTACAAACAAAGTCAAGGATATGCATTCCTTTTTGCTGTCTCATTTCAAGGATTTTGAAGCTTAAAGGGCTCTATCCTTCAAAGAATGAATTTCCCTGCACAAAACCATGTCCAATCAACATGTACACATTCAATGCTAGCATTGGCCATAGCAAGAAGGGAATCAAAACAAAAGCTTCAGCGTCCCACAGTGGTTCGCGCTCCAGCTCATTCCCTGCCAACAAGAAGCTAGACTCTACTGTAGCATCTGTTCATAAGCTAAGTACGAAGATGTCTGAGCTTACATCCATCTTGCACCATCTCAACATTCGGTGGGATATGAAGTTCACTTCTATCCAAGCTCAATTGGATCAAATTCAAAGAAAGCTAGAAGATGATGAGGACTAGCTATTCTATGACAAAAAGGGGAAGATGCTATTGGCAGGGGGAGTTCAACGAAAGAGGGAGATTTCAGCTAACAGGCTTTTGTTTATTGCTTTTGTCTATCTTTAGCATATTTCAGTATCCACGTTATATTATTCAGTACTTTATGTTTTGTTTGTACCTGGTACCTTTGTAGGTTTTTAAGGTTTTTGTTTTTGATTTGTACCCATATTGCTTTTGTAAGCTTTTAGGGTTTGTTTATATGCACTTTGTAGGCTTTATGGTCTATACCTTGCTTTATGCAGCTGTGTGCTTTGCTAAATCAGTACTTATAACTAAATGTTATGCATTTCCTTCTAAGTACTGTCACTCTTGTGCCCTTGTAGGACTTTATTCCTAGATGCATATACTTCTTGTACTGTGCATTGGTTGAGTGTTGGTCATTCAAGTGATTTGCCTTGTGTTTGTCAGCTTGAATGTCCGGATGTTCATTCCAAGTGTGAATGAGCACTGTGATCACTTGTTTATAGTGATTGTTTGTTTTGGTCTTGCCATGTTTTATTGCTTTATTCCATTGTGCTTGATCGCATTGTACTTGCTCCATTTACATTACAAGTTTTTTGCATACAATGAACTTATTGTGTTGTTGTGTTTCAGGAGTTACTTGTTCTTATAGTTCAAAAGCTTCACAGATTCTAAAGTTAGGTGTGAGTGAGTTTTCCAACTGTTCCCAACTCACGCGTTAAGTCTAGAGTTTGTTATAGGGTTTTGTCACGGAATAGCCAAAGGGGGAGATTGTAAGGTTGAAATTTATCAACCATCTTGTTGGCTTTAGTTCGTGCCAATTTGCTTGTAATTTAGCACTTAGTAACCCTGTATTTAGGTGGGATTCATGTAAGGGTAATGTGTGAAGAGAGTATGAAGAAATGTTCCGCAATGTGCAAAGAAGCATGTACTCGCGACTGGAACTCGCAGGTGGCTCGCGAGTGCAAGCTGCCAGATGAGAGTCACGTGCCAAGCATGCGGGAAGCTCAAGCGTTTTGCCAGCTGGTGCACTACAAGACAAAAATACCTAGGCTGGCCAGGTCGTTATCTCGTGACTTGAACTCGCAACTTGGACTAGTTACGAGGCCAAGCCGCCAACTAGCCTTGTTTGGGAAAAACTGACTTTTCGTATTCCAAACACACACCACTATATATAGAGCTTTATACCCATGAAATGTAGAGAGCTTTCAGAGAGAATTTTGTGAGAGAAACCCTAGAGAAAAACAAGATTGCCTTATCCCCAATCTTCACTAAGAGACTCTTCAAATTCCTCTACTCTCTTCCTCTCCATTGATACATCCTTGAGAGGTTATTGACCAAATCCTTTTCTCATCACACCCATGTCTGTGAGAAGGTTCATTTGGTGCTAAGGGAAGCAGTTTGGAAGGGACCAATGGTTATTGGTTGATGCTATGGGTTATAGTGGAATCTGGTAAGCTAGAAAAGAAAAAGTTCGGGGCAACCTCGTTGGAGTAAGAAGCTTGGAGGGCTTAGGTACCTAGGTAGATTAGGCTTAGAGGGTCTATCACTGTTCATGTATCCCAACTACATTTTCTAGTGGATCATTGACTGCTTGAAAGGCGGCGAAGAGGTTTTATGCCGAGGGCTTCGATTTCCTCTTCGATAACACATTGCGTGTTGTCTTTGTGTTTGCATCTCTCTTCCTTTATCTTTGCCATTTATTTTCTGTTGTGGATGTGATTATAATTGGCTTAGATTGTTTCTCAATTCTGTGTTTGGCTTATGTTCATATTCCCCACATTAATTATTTGATAATAAGCTTGAAGTGATATTTTGTAATTTGGGGTCTAAACGTTCAATGGTGTTTTACACACATATTAAACATTCAAGTATCAAATAATATAATATTATTAAGTCAATCATATTAAAATTCAATAAATGAGAGACACATGTATAAAAAATAATTAGCCTTAACATTTTTAAGTAGTGGTAGACTACTAATATGATTATTTTACACACGTCTTTCAATTATTGAATATTAATACGCTTGATGCGATATTATTTGTTATTAAATATATTTTTACAAGTATGGTGCCACTCTTTGTTTAGTTTTGTTGGACTTCGGATTGGTTTTGGCATCACGCTTGGAGTGGTATTATAGTCATTTGGCTCCTTTATTTCTTAAGCTATTCTAGTTTAGTTCAGGATAAAGATGATGTGATGTTTGAATATAAGGATGTGATTAATGGTGGGGTGAATTGGAATCCATTTTTGTGACGCATGTTCAAGATTGGGCCAAGCTTTTTGAGATGATGTACTCACCTTGGATCAATACGGGTATGGAGGGCAAGGTGTTTGGGAAATTAAACAAAAATGGTTGTTTTAGCGTTCATTTGTATTATAAATTGCAGTGAACGGCCCCATCGTCAAGTGATCAACTTGGATGGCAGCCTACGCATTACTGAAAGCCTTGAACTTCAGTCGAGATATTGGAATTGTGGACCCAGTTGTCGAGTTCACAAACACATTGCTTCTTGCACTGCTTAACACCAAGGAACCTTGCCTATTGGAGATTTCGGATTTGCTAGAGCCTATTCCATCTTTTGGGTCTTCCACCAGTAGCATTTCTATGCATACCATTTCTAAACATGTAATTAGGTAGCTAGCTCAAGCTCTGGGTGAAGGACTCTCATTTTTGGCTTGAAGAATATCCTTTTGTACACCCAAATTCTTTATAAATGAAAAAAAAAAAAAAAAAAAAAAAAAAAAAAAAAAAGACTAATATGTCAATTCATAGTTATCAAACTTGGTTCGGACATTGACCCGTCACTGGTTCAACTAGTGAGTCACCAATCAAACCACAATGTCAAATAATTTGATGGGATAATTACACTTTACCCACCTGTGGTTTGCCTCTAATTTGGTTTGCCTACCCATGGTTTCATTTTTTACACTTTACCCACTTGTGATTCCTTCTATTACTCTTCCGTAACCTACCTCTAGTGCAGACGTTACTCTAACACATAAACTTATCAAAAACAGAACCTAAAACAGATCAAACACTCCTCACTCCCAAAACACACTCCCATCCAACGTGCTCACCAAACAAAAATCACAATGCAATGTGCTTAAGATAATGGACTGAGAACCTCCTGGGTTTTGATCGTGCAAGCAAACCATGGAAGAAGGAGACACAGTGTTCAGTAGTTGAGCTGTTGCAAATAGTATTTTTGATTTTGGGTACTTGGTCCGTTCGTCTTCTCTTGATTGGGTGAGTTCCTGACTTTGTTAGCTTAAAGTTTTGGTTTTCTTTTATTGTCATTTGCTCTGTTCATCTGATTTTAGGTAGATCCTTTTAATTTTTGAAACTTAGGGTTTTAAAATTCTTTTTCGAAATTGGGTTTTTGCTTGCTATGTCTTTATCAATTGGCAATGGGTTTACAACTAGTGGTTTCTACCATGCTTTAGACAGCCATTTATGTACCCATAAGAATTGTGCCCTACGAACAAGTCGAAAATTTGGTAACTATAGAAGAAGATTCCTTGATTGTAGTTAATTTAATGTAAGAAACAATTCCATTGGTGTATTTCATTTTAATTGAATTGAATTATTAGTTATGATTAATTGTGAATTGTGAAATTAACTGTTGTAATTGTAATGATCAGGTTGGTCCAAAATGTGACTTCTTTCAGTGGGTGGATAACAAAACTTGTAGGAGTGAAACTGCCCCACTTGTCCGTGAAAGGATAAGTATGCTTGAGAATGAATTGCAGCTTGCAAATCAGAGAGAAATGAGAAGTAGGGAAATGGAAGAAAGATCTAACCAGAGGGAAAGAGAAGCTCATAAGCTTTATGTAGAAGCTAGGGAGGAACTTAAGAGGATTAGAGAGAGTGAGAGATTGTACAAGCTGGCACTAATTTTGTCATGGTTATTTTTCATTTTTGTAATGTTGTTGTTGTGTTTTACCTTAATGAACAACAATGTAAGGGTGAGGACCCTTAATTTGCCATGATGCTTAGGGGGTTGTTAAAATGTGGTTGGGTAATTGAATTAAGTCCCTTATTATTGTATCCATCTCTTGAAATACAAAGTGTTGTTTTTGTGCAAATGTTCTGTAGTTTATTTATTGTTTTTACTTCCTACCCATAAATGGATCCATATATATTAATTTTGGTTCTATGCTACACCTGCCCATAAATGGACCTATGGTTATGACATATACATGATTTGTTGTGTCAATACATACACCTGTGTAAATCCACCAAAAGCACAAGACAAGCAAATCCACCAAAAGCAAAGACAAGCACAAGATATCAAACACTTTATCCTGTGTCAATGCACATTGACATTTATAAAATCCTAATAATGTCATAATCTGCCAAAAGTGAAGATAGCCATTGTGACTTTATGTCACATGCAAATATATTTACAAACAAAACCCAACTACTAGTCCACCACATATCAGACATACACATCATCAAACCAAAATTACCAATATTATTTTTGACACTTGACCAATTTAAATACTAGTTACATTAAGTGTGAGAACTATAACAAAAAAAGTGGTTGAAACTTTAACATCTTCCATCTTCATTAACTACTTTATGTGCCCATGCCAGCAGCCTTCTTGCCCTTTCCACCAACTGGTTGAAACTTTGTTGGCCTTGATACACCAAACTTTCTACCTTTAAACCCCCTAGCAACACCACCACCACCAAATGCACTTGGCTGCATTACCAAAATCTAGCAGTTAGCAAGATGGTCCAACAATAGCAAGTAAGAGGAAAAAAATAAACAAAATAGATATTAGTAGAGGTACCTGAGATGGTAAAGAATCCCATGTCTCTCTAAAGGTATGACTGCTTTGTTGTGAGGATGAAGAGAACCAGTTGGCCCTAGATGCAATTGGAGGTTGAGTTGCTACCTCAATTCTATTGTTTGGTGCAGGTTGAGATGCAGTTTGACCAAAAACTCTGTATGCAGGCTGAGATCTAGTACTTTGTGGCTGAGATGCAGTTTGAGGTGTTGTAGTCTGCTTTGTTGTAGATCTACTACCTTGTGCCTACAAATAGGGTTATACAAGTTACATACACATGAAATATATGAGGAAATGACTATAGTTCAAAGCATGGAAATACTTATAGCTTTTGATTTAGCAAGTCTATCTCTTCTCTGCCATGGAGTTTCACCAGTGATGCCTGCCTTGCACCCTTTTGCATTATGTCATTCTTTCTAGCACTTCCCACACTTGATTGTCTTGTTCACCCTAGAAGCTCTATAAGGGTTCCTTGGCTTTTCAAGATCTCTTTTTCTTTGCTTTGATGGTCTGCCAGGTGGTTTATACACATGAGAAGCAACAGGAGCAGGTTGGTTGGTCTCAACCCATTCAGACTGGCCAGGCATTGGCTGTATTATCTTTTTGTAAGTTTCAACAAATGTCTCTTTCAAGTAACAAGGATGCACATAGTCCTCCACTTTCTCCAGGTTCTTAACAATAGCAGAGATCCCATGTTTGTAAGGAAGTCCTGTCAAATCCCAAATCCTACAGCTGCATGCTTTCCTAGCCAAGTCAACCATATGTCTCTCACGACCATTATCAACCTTATACATGAACCTGCCTGATGGAGTAGAACTGAAAGGTATAGATTCGTGTTTTAACTTCTCTAATTTGTCTTGAATATTAGGACAAACCTTTCTAGTGTATTTTGCTATACCTTTCATCTTTTTTTATTATTTAGTCATAAGCCTAACTCTGATCCACTCCAACATTGCTAAAATTGGCTTATCCTTAGCTTCTAAGATCATGGCATTAAAAGACTCACTCAAGTTATTAGCTAAACAGTCACACAAAGCTCTACTACTAAAGTGAGACTTAGACCATTGTGCAGGGTTGATGTCAGCAAGATACTTCTATGTCTTGACATCCAAATCCTTCAATTCCTGCATTCTTCTCTCAGACTCCCTGATTGGTGTGGCTCCAGCACATCTCCACAATGCATCCTTTAAATCCAAGCCCTTATGATCCACTTTAAAATTATTATAGATATGCTTCACACAATATCTATGCTCACAAGTTAGGAACAACATCTCAAGTGCAGGTATAAGGCCCTAATTCATATACAAAACATATCAAGTAAATACGTTAGTTAAACATGTTGAAATGAACTAAGGCATGTATTATTAAACTTTAAATATGTGGGTTAAATATGTTAGTACAATTGTAGTTCATACCTTTTGTCTATCAGTGATAAAGACTAGATTAAGTTGTTCTGGATTCCCAATGTCATCTGAAAACTACTGCAAAAGCAATACCCATAAATCTTTGTTCTCTTGCTTAACAACAACAAATGCAAGTAGGAAAATATTATCATTTGCATCTCTAGCTGTGGCAGTAAGTATTTACCCCCCAAATCTCCCTTTCAGGTGGCACCCATCTAAACCAATGATTGGTCTTCAACCTCCCAAAAAATCAACTTTTTGTGCATTATACCTGATATACATTCTTTTAAATTTGGGCTGTGCATTTTCATCTTCCATTTCAGTTTGCAAAATAACCCTACTTCCTTTATTATTCAGTCTTATCATCTCTGCATAATCCCTAAACTTTCCATATTGCAGCTGTTCATCCCTAGTGATCAAGTCACTAGCTTTCCTTTTTGCCCTATACACCTGGCTGTAACTTATGTCAACTTCAAGTGTTTGCTTCACATGATGTTGAACACCAACCACTTTCCAATTAGGATTTTTGTCAAACTCCTACATAAACTTGTTTGCAACGTAACTTGAAGTCACTTGGCTGTGTTTGAAGGATCTAGGGCAGATGCACTCTAGATTGAATGTTTTTATTTAGAATGTCAACTCCCTAGGTAGTTGAGATGCCCAGGTAGTTGAGATGCATAACACCTTCATCCACATTCATTTTTGCAATAAACTGATATCTTCTTCTTCTCATTCAGCTTGAACTTGATATCTACTGGCTTCTTTATAGCATATTCCCTCAATACCTCCCTAAATACCTTAGAGTTTGGGAACTTCATTCCTTTTTGTAACACTGGTTTTCTCATGTCAGTTTGGACATTAAACTCAAGTTCTTTTGCAACAGTTGGTGATGACTGATCATCATCAGAATCTACTAGACTTTCCATGTCATTTTCAAGAGGTGGGTCAATCCATTCACCCTCTTCAAGAGGTGGGTCATTGTTAGCTGGAGTATCTCCCTCAGAGGGCCTATGTGGGGCTACCGCATTGCCACTAACTCCATCATGTGTAGATGGCCCATCATCTACATTTCCAAATACATCATCATCAAAATCCGACCCCTCAAACCCTTCCTCCAACCAATCAAAATCTTGTCCACCACCTCCTTCAGCATCCACACTACCTCCCTCATGCATCTTATGCACATCATCACCATTCTGAGGTGCCTCATGCACATCATCATCATTTACCACTTCCTCATTAGCAAATGATTGTTCAACTGCAAGTGGCTCCTCACCACCCTCAACATACAATGTTATCTTATCTATAGGCTATGCAACATGAATCTCACACATATAAACAACATCATCATCTTCATTTATAAGCCTTAACACTTACTCCAAATTACCTCCAGGAATAAGATAATGAAATCTACTTGTACTATTTGCCCCCAAACCACAACACATATCTTGTATTTCAAAATAACTAAGTCTATCTGGGTTAACCTCATCAATAAAAGAAGTACTACCTCCTAAATATACCAAATCTGGGTTCCACACAAATTGGCCACCATGATAAATCTCAAAATTGAATGTCAAGTCAGCTATCTGCATATAAAATGCAACAAAATAAAGTATGAGATGGGCTTGCATGTGGAAAAGTATAATCTATTATAGATTATTACTTTATTAGGCAGTCAAATTTCTCTTTCAATTTCCCTAACTATATACTAGCAAATGAGATTGGCTTGATGAATGTAATTAACTATATACCAGCAATTGGGTATGTATCGTGTGGTCTTGTGGAATCCTATGGTCCAGTAGCCCCACATTGATGAAGGAAGCCTAAAACCCTAGGTTTCAAAAATTAAAAGGATCTACATAAAATCATATGAATAGAGCATATGACAGTAAAAGAAAACCAAAATTTGAAGCTAACAAAGTTAGGAACTCACCCAATAAAGAGAAGACGAATGGACCAAGCACCAAAAATAAAAAATGCTATTTGCAATAGCTCAACTGCTGAACACCGTGTCTCCTTCTTCCTCAGTTTGCTTGTACGATGAAAACCTAGGAGTTTCTCAGTCCATTATCTCAAGCACATTGCATTGTGATCTTCGTTTGGTAAACACGTTCGATGAGAGTGTGTTTTGGGAGTGAGGAGTGTTTGATCTGTTTTAGGTTCTGTTTTTGATGAGTTTATGTGTTAGAGTAATGTCTGCACTGGAGGCGGGTTACAGAGGAGTAACGGAGGGAATCACAAGTGGGTAAAGTGTCAAACATGAAACCACGAGTAGGCAAACCAAATTAGAGGCAAACCATAGATAAATAAAGTGTAATTATCCTTAATTTTTTTAAATATTTTTAAAAATAAATTTAAGAAATCATAATATATATATATATATATATATATATAAAGGCATATCCCTAAAGTAAACAGGAAATTTTAATTCAAAATCAAGGTTTTTAATCAATATATACTGTAAAACCTCTCTATATTTTGCCACGTTGGATTTGCTAGCTACACAATTTTAAACATCAGTATTTATTTTTTATAATTTTTAAATCTAACCTTTGACGCTTGCTCCTCTCTTTCAAATCCAAGCTTGCTCCTTTCTCTCAAACCTGATATTTCTACACCTCTTCACTAAGAACTTTCTCTCCACAACCCAGACGGCCAGCCCACCATCAGTCCTTCTCTCCCATAACTCAACTACTCCACCTTTATCGGCGCCACTCATCTCTCACTCATGATAGCTTCTCCCCCTCTCTCACCCTCAGTTCTACTCTCCCACAACCCAGTCCACTCATCACCCTCCATCTTTTGGCGCCACTCATCACCGGATTAATCGTCTTCAACCCAACTGGTTCTTCTCAGGTTCTATTTCTCAGTTCGCACTACCAACCGAGTCCGCCAATCTCACAACCGATTTGTTTCTTTTTTACTCCCCGATATGGGTTTTGGGATGGTTTGTGGGTGTCGATCTTGATTTCTGCCATTGGGTTTCTACGCCCTTCTGGGTTCTACCACTGGGTTTCTGCCGTTGGGTTTGTTTCGCTGAAAACATTGAAAAACCACCTGGGTTTGTCGTTGGGTTTCTACCCTATCGAATTTTTATTTTTATTTTTGGTAGCTAATTTGAGTTTGGGGTGAGTTTGTAGAGGAATTCGAGTTTGGGTTTGATTCAATTGTCTTCAATTTGGGATTTCAATTCCTAATTCATAGAAGATCAAATTCTACCTGTGCTTCGTCTCTTTAAAGAATGGTTAGTGATATTTTTACTTTAATTTTAGGATTTTTCCCTTACCAATAAATAATTTTCCAATGATCTTTCACCATCAAATTTTTATTACTGCAAGGACTAGTTTCGAGTATATGCATTGGGTTGCTGCTTAGATGTAAACGTTTAAGAATTTTTGTTTGGTTGAGGAGGGTTAGTTTGTTAAGAGTGTAGTAAATATGTGGTTCTAAACTTCAGTCCTGTTTTCATTGCTTTTAATTCAGACTTAGAATAGTTTGAATTTGTTGGCTTTTTTTTTATTTTGGATTTAAGATTGAGGTTGGAAAGTGTATTTAATTAAGTCAGTCACTGACAAAGATGGGCCATATTTTCCAGTTTCAAATATTGTTTTGCTATAATTTTAGTGCCCAAAAAAAAAAAAAAAAAAAAAAAAAAAAAAAAAAAAAAAAAAAACGACAACAACAACCACAACAACAAAAACAAAAACGTAGCCAGCTTTGATATTGAAGGAACAGTATCATTGCTTGATACTTGTACTCTACTAACTGCATATTTGTTATTACTGCTGGCTTAATTCGTTTTCATTATTATCTACCGTGAATGTCATTACTTTTTTAGAAATATTTTTAAGCTCTTGAGCTTATTGTGTATATTATCACTATTGCTGGCTTGGTTTTAAACTTTTCATTATTAGGTACTGATTGATTCTAACTGCCACGAAGTTCTCATTGTGATTCTTTCGGTTTTTTATTTCTTTAAAGCAAGTATGGTCAAACTTTTTTTTTTTTAGTGAGCTCATTTAGAAATTTTAATTTAAAATTATCTTAAAATTTGCTTCATAGGTGAATCATCCAATTTTTTGCAGCAATGCCTGTTATAAAGTTTTGAAGATAAAATGGTTGAGCATAGTAGAAAGTTTTATGCATAGGTGAATCATCCAAATTTAGAGCTTGATTTTTATTTTTTAATAATATTTATGATAAGTATTTTTGCTGAATGATATGTATATCAAACATGTTTGAGGGGTGATATTGTCAATTTTCCATCTGAAGAACTTTAAAATCTTTGTGAACATGTGATTTTTTGCTTTGCCCTCCAGTCCATGACTGTGGCCTGTTCTTTTCATTTTTAGGATAAGGATTCTATAGATTTCTTAGATCAATGCACAAGAAAGAGCCCTATACATTTATGCTCAATGAGCTCAAAGAACTGATGTATAGTTGCATATATTCCTTTCATAACCAATTTTTCAATTCTTATATTATTAGTACTTATCAAAGTAGATCTAAGAGCACTTTTATAGTAATGGATTTAATTAGATATGAATTGCATTCACGCAGCCTAAGTTTTTTGTAATCATTTTTAAGTAAACTAAATAATTTTAATATTTATTTAACATAAAAAGAAGTATTTCCCATATGTGAGTAGAGCATGAATTATACAGCACCAGCAACAATTTTTGCAGGGGTATTGATAATGGTAAGGAATATCTTGAGTTTTCATTAATTTTTTCATGATAACCTATGGTATTTCAGTGGAAAAAGAAAAGGAAAAAAAGGGAATGAGCAATTGAGCATCAATGTTGAAGCCGTTATGACCTTCTGCCGAAATTTTATGTTTTGTTTGTTTGATTATTAAATCCATAATTATTGCTGCTTCTCAACAAAATAAAGTGTTTTATATCTCTGTTTTATTATAGGAATTAAAATTATATTCAGAATTTTTTTTAGCATGGTAAACACATCTATCAATTCATTAGAAATTGATATTTTAACATTTATTGGATAATTGAGGATGTCAAGGATTGGAATCCTAATTTAAAATTAAATTTAAGTTTGATTGATATTTTTCATGTAGTAATTTAATGTTTCATATCAAGGATAGGAATTTATGAGATTGGAATCCTAATGTACAATCAAAGAGGAATAAACAAAGAACTATTTAAATCTTCATACACAATAGTTTTTTCATGCATTGTATGGATTAGCAACTAGTACTATATATAAAAGAAAAAACTTTCTCATACAATTAAGACTGCTGTCGCGTAGGAAAAAAACTCATCTAATATTCTGCCACGTATATGCTAAAAAATGAAAGGATAGACTGTTTCGTCAACATTAAAACACAATTTTAATAGTTTCTCCTGATAAGACACCTATACCATAAACCAATTAAACACGCAGTTAAAATATAGTTTGAAGAAAATGGAAAGAACACGAGAAAGACCCATCCACACTCTATTAAAAAAAACAAAGGGAACCCATAACCATAAAACGCCTAGAAGAGAGAGAAAGTATTCTGAGAGTCCTTCACCATTATTAGAAAGTTTTCCTCTTTGCTTCTTGGGTTATTGTTCATCGTTAGGCCTATTTCCTCCCAACGACTAGCGTCCTCCTATCGTCCCTTCGAAACAACTACCGGTTAGTTTTTCTCTTACTTTGCACTTCATCTCCATCCATTAGGCATAAATATGATCAGGTTTTTATAATTTGGCTGGATTGTTTTTTATTTATCCCTTTGGGTTATATTTGGTTTTGATTAGAGTATTTGAATTAGATTTGGTTTTGATTTTGGTATTTAGGCTAAACTGATGTGCGGGTATTTATTTATGGTGTCGGGTTCCCAATCTCTTTTGGTTTTTTGCAACAATCGCTAAAGAAGCTTCAAAGGTTCTTGCAATATATGTTTCGTTGCTTGCTGTTGTGTCTGTCTATGGTGTTACTAAATGGAACCCGATTTTAATTTTTGGGTTTCTTTGAATGCAGATGAAAATTTGCATTGTTCTGTATATGTTATTTTGGTATTCTATATATTTGTTTTTATTGAATTCCACATGTTCGATGAAATCCCTTTTAGACTTAATTAGTGATGATTGGATTCAATTTTTCCTGCCCTCATGTGATAAATCTAAATAATTTATTCATTTATGAATAATGAATATGAACAAAAAATTCAAGGATGAAGTCTAGAACATATTAGCATTATGGAAAAAATGAATTATGAACCAAATGTGAGGCAATTGGTAGTATTACATAGCAGGTACATATATTTTTTTCCATCTTTATGCAATTGGCTGGGAGGCTTTTCAATACTACTTCCCATTGCCCCACTACCAAATACATCCATATCCTGGTATCCACAATATATAAGGGTAGCCCTACTACCAAATACATCCATATCTTGGTATCCACAATATATAAGGGCCCTAACTTTGATAATGACCCATGTAAAATTTGGATGGCAAAGAAAAGAATTTGAGTGAATGGAATTATTGAAACTCAAACTTTAGCACAAAATCAGAGTAAAAGAATGCTATTATTCTTATTTTATTGGTTCCTTCTTGATGCGAGGCAAATGTAGAAGCCACAGAAACAATTCCATTCTTGGTCTCCACCACTGAGAGATCAGCAAAATCTTAAGTAACTTGGAGTCAACAAGCCTACAGTTTTTTCTTTTACTTTTATGTTTTTTGCTTTCATGTGTTTAAGTTTCAAGTTCTTGTTTTTTTTATTTTTATTTTTTATTATTTTTTATTATCTAGGTTTTTTTAGTAGATTTGGTTTAGCTTAGCTTAATTGCTTGTTTGGTTTTATTTGTATAATAGTTTAGGTATGTGTAATTGAAGATTTTTCTTGTTTCTTTTTTATTTATAAGTAATTGTGTTTATTTAATCTAAAAAAACACAGAGCTTAGGAACACAAAAAGAGAAAGCTATTATTTCAAAAAAAAAAAAAAATTATTCTCTTTAGTATTGTTATATATACTTGCCCTTGATTCTGTGGTACTGTAAAAGAATTTTGTTACCATTAATTTTTTCTCTTTTTCTTATTTGTTTAATAACAAGCATATGTTAATTTTGAAATATTAGAGGATGACTTTGAAAGGACCAGAGAGCTTTGTCAAAGACTTTTGGACTAATTAAAGCACCTGAAGGTATGTATAAGCTATACAAAGTTAGACTTAGTGTTTAAACTTCAAAATTGTTTTGTATAGTTTTTGTTTTGCTGGTTTTATGGTCTCTATTGCTTGCTTGGGTGATGCTAATTGATTACTATTCTTTGTTGAGAAAAAAATGTTGACAGGTTGATTACAATTTGGTATTTTTAACGCTTTTTTTTTTTTTTTGGTGTTTGCATTTGGACCCATAATAAGTATGAAAGCTCAATAGTAGAACTACTAAATTGTTTTATTTTTCTTGAGGATTACATAAATTATAATATCTCTCTCTTGACTTAGAACATGTTTGATATTGTGGAGAAACAAAGAAAGTGTGTATTGCATAACTAAGTGTATGAGCTATTTCTGATTTTGTATGAGTATGTACTAGTTTGTATATGTACTCGTAGGTTAATTAAGAAATTGATATTTCTTGTTTGTGTACCCTCTATAGCTTAGTTGAGCACTGTCATGCATTGTTGTTGCATTTTATTCATTTAGCATAATGTGTGCTTTTTGATTTTTGGTCATAACATAAAAACACAATTTTTTTTTTTTTTTTGGTATTGCTCACTACTAAGTGTGTAATTAAGGTTGACCAATGAAATTCATATTTCATGAATGTGTACCTTGCTTAGCTTTGATGAGTTACTTTTTGCACTTTATTAGTTTGTGCTATTTAGTGCTTAATTGTGTGAATTGTTTATAGTCTTTGAACATGATCTTGATTTTGATGTCATTCTTTTGTTTGTTAAGACTAGAAAATCCTAGGAGAAAGGTTATAATAAACATTCTTTCTTGAGGATGAGTAGCTCTCTCTAACAAGGTGGGTGTTGTAGAAATCTCTCTCTAGGGTTTTCTTCTGAATCGTCTTCTTACAATTTTGTGGGTAATGAGGGTATATAGTTGAGCACTGTCATGCATTGTTGTTGCATTTTATTCATTTAGCATAATGTGTGCTTTTTGATTTTTGGTCATAACATAAAAACACAAATTTTTTTTTTTTGGTATTGCTTACTACTAAGTGTGTAATTAAGGTTGACCAATGAAATTTATATTTCATGAATGTGTACCTTGCTTAGCTTTGATGAGTTACTTTTTGCACTTTACTAGTTTGTGCTATTTAGTGCTTAATTGTGTGAATTGTTTATAGTCTTTGAACATGATCTTGATTTTGATGTCATTCTTTTGTTTGTTAAGACTAGAAAATCCTAGGAGAAAGATTATAATAAACATTCTTTCTTAAGGATGAGTAGCTCTCTCTAACAAGGTGGGTGTTGTAGAAATCTCTCTCTAGGGTTTTCTTCTGAATCGTCTCCTTACAATTTTGTGGGTAATGAGGGTATATAGTATGGGTGAAGGGTATAGGAGTCACACTTAAAATCCCAGCCATTAGTGCATCTCGCGAGTCATCTCATGAGTTGTCCAAGTCGCAAGATAAGTCGCAAAACACTTTGACTCTTCAGCTTCCAGCATGTGCTCCTCATGTGACCTTCAACTATCTTGATCAAATCTTCAACTTTTAAGACTAAACCCATTATAATTAAATACGACAAAGTACAAGAAAATAAATTAATGCAATTACAACACTTTTTGTCATGGAATAAAGCCAACATAAATGTTATGTGAAAAACCATAACTTAACACATATGATCTGCTGTGTAAATACTTTTTTTTTTTTTGTTAGATTTTGAAGAAAAATGCGTTTAGAAGTTTAAATCTTGTGGTTAACTTCTTGATTGGATTTGATGTTTGCATCCAAGTGTCATTATGTTTTTAAAACTTTTCTAGATCATATGCATAAGTATTGAGTCTTAAAAACAACTTTTTAAGTTGTTTTTTTGCATAAAATTTCCAGATTTTTAAGTTTCAGAATTTTTTACTGGTTCTTTCAATCAAACAAGGTCCTCGACTGATTAAAATTGTCCAGTTTTTAGGCCAAAACTCTCTGCTTGACTCGATTAATGCTTGATCGATTGAAAATTTTTTCAATTCCTTCGATTGATTGAAACTTGAAAATTTCAGTTTTTCAAGTTCTTGATCAATCAGTCTTTTCATGCATCATTTGTAATTGAATTCACATGCATTATATTGTTTTTTTTATCTATCATGTATTTTTTATATCACTCATTGGTTTCACACGCATACACTTTGCTAAATTGGGTACTAAACTTGATTTACAAATTGATTGATTAATTTTTGTATTCAATACATTTTAGTGTATGCTATTTTACTTGATGTGTGAACTGTTGAAATTTTTTGAGAGATAGGGTGGATTATAAAATGTGCAAATGGTTTTTCTACTCTTAAGGTTGGTTTGAGTTCAAAACACCTCAACACATGAAAACACTTTGCATGCTGAATTTTTATATCATTGAGATCCATATTGTATGGTCTTAACTAATTGTGCCTGGAAGTGTTTGCATGCATTTGTTTATGGGTCTCATGCTGTCAAGTTTGCATATATTGAAAAAGAGAATATTTGTATTCATGTGTATCCTTAACTTATTTTTTAAGTTTGGTTTGTGTTTCTTTTTAGTTTTCTCACCTCCTAAATTTTCTCAAAAACTTGTTTTGTTTTTCCTATTTTTATAGGAGGAGAAAGCTATTTTTAAAACGTATATTGTTCATAGGGGGAGTTGTGTCTATTTTCTATAGAGTTTTTATTTTTATTTTTTATTATTTTTATTTTTTTTAATGGTTCCTTGATTCTCTATTTTCTCTTGACCTTTGTCGTGTATGTTTTCTAGCTACATTCTATTTGGGTTGTCTTTGTCAATACATGACAAAAAAGGGTAGAAATAAAAAAAAAATTTGTGAATCATATTTAAAAGGTTTTTAAAATGTTTTTATTTAGGGAGATGAAATTGTTTTTGAGAGAGGGAGAAAATGAAAGTTTTTATGTATCTAACTCAGGGAGAGAGTTATTTTACATATTTGTTATCATTGTGATTCATATTGTTTATCTATCCTTATTTCCACACATGCGTTGATCTGCTCTTTTAAGTGTTTCAAAAAAGACATTCATTCCGATCAAGACCTTCTGCCTCTTTTTGCAACTTCTAAGTTAGAAGTACTAGATTGAAATTTTTGATGTATTTAGGTATTTTATTATAATAGGGATATTCTTGTATTTGAGCATTTCATATTATATGTAAATTTTGTCATGGATTGTCAAAGGGGGAGATTGTTAGGATCTAAAAGTTTAGAACAATTGGCAAATTGTGAGCACAAACTTATCTAGGTATAGATTATAGAATCTATAGATTATATTAGACAATGCTCAAGGTGTTACAAGTCAGAATACAAGAATAAGGAAGCTACAGTTTCAAGAAATTCGAAACTTGCCAAGTTTGACCGATTGAGAAGAAGGCTCCACTGATCAAGACACGGATTTGCAAAATTATTCAATTAAAGCCTAACAACTTATTAAGCCCATTAAGTGATTAGAGTTTCATATCTAATTCACATAGTATTTTAAGGAAACCCCAAGACATGTTTTAAATGGGTTTTTTGAGAGAGAGAAGAGTGCTTTTTGTGCCTCCAATTGTAGATCTAGGGTTTTTGTATCCAAAACTCTCTAAAATCTTTTACCAGTAAAATTCTTTGAAGAAACTCAAGATCTGGTGTTGTAGAAGTTGTTACCATCAGTAGTCATCAAAGGTGCTAGAGATTTAAACTTTCAAGGATGGTCTTGGAGTTACAAACTAGAGAGTTTGTGTTGATGATCTAAATATTTGAGTGAGATCTCAAAGTCACAAACTGGAGTGTTTATGTGCAACAAATTCAAAATAGAAGAGTCCATGGATTCATAGCTGCGTGTGATTATATGAGTAAGTACTACAAGAGGTAGCATTAGATTTGGGAAAAAATCTATTGTAAAGACTTATATTCTATTTAGTGAATTTATTGTCTTGTGGATTATTTAAGCTAAATCCTTCCCAGGTTTTTTATTTGAAACTAGACGGTTTCATTAGTTTTCTTAGGTCATCATATTTCTTGTCTTCTTTACTTTTCTTCTATTGTGATATGATTTATTATTGTTTAACCTCAATCTGAATAATTAAACTAAATAACAACTTGACTAATAAAGTATGTTAAACAAACTGTGTTTACAGGGGTCTAAATAGCAAACAACTTTAAATACGTGGGTCTTATAAATATGTGTCTCACTAATAACAAGAAATAATTCAGATAAAAAAATATTAGAAATACTATAAATTTTACTTCAAAGCCTATACAAATTGATGTGACAATTAATATGATTTGTAGACGTCAACAACTTATTAAATACATTTTTATATTAATTTTGTAAGCCTCATGTTGTAAAATTTATAATATCCTTAACATCATTCATTCAAATACTTGTTTATTATCTTCTTAAAGTGCCACTAATTACAAACATTTATGAAAGGGTAGTTGGTTTAATTTAATTGTGACTTTGGTTATATCTGTTTCGACTGAAATTGATTTTAAAAAAATATCTTTTACATTGGTGACTAAAATGTTTAGTTAACTAAAAATTATTTTTCAATTAACTGTAAAATAAAGATATTTCTGGCAAATAATACTTTACACTTTCATTTCATTTCATTTTCAGTCTCATCCAAAACTAATCAATCAAGCCTCCAGCCTTGACCCCATTGTCAACACACCCAACTACCATCCACGACTAACGTGCTTGGAAGATGAGAAAATACCGAAAAGTGGTTGAAAATATATATTTTAAAGCATTTTCATAGAACGTGAGTCACATTTTGTGAAAGAGAAATGTTATACTTATAACATTTTTACAATAAATTCTAAGTATCAAATTGTTACAAGTTGTTATTGGTGAGGTAAAATAGTAATTTTAATGATAAATTCAAATAATAACCAATAATAACTAATTATCTATAATTTATTTTGAAAATATTATAAGTGTATCACTTCTCTTTGCGAAAGGATAGTTTCCCTTCAACCAAATGACAATGATAAAGTTCTCTATAATCACGACCAAATTAATTAATTAACTGGAAGCCTTCATTTCACATTGTTGTAGTTGTTGCAAGAAGGACTGGATTGAGATCAGGTGCAATATTTAGGGTATTGCACCTAATGCAATACCTATTAATGGTTGAGATTGATATTTGCAAAAAGCAACTTTCAATCCCAACCATTGATTCAAAAAAACCTAAGGAAAAAATTAAGAGAAGTAAAATGTAATAGTTAAAAAGGTAAAAAGAAAAAGAAAAAAATTGTAAAGAATTTGGGTATTGCACCGGATTCTAATCCAGTAGGACCAAGTCTTTGTTTATTCACATGTTAGCATTTGATGAAACAAACTGAGACAGAGAGGTGAGACTTGGGAGCAAATTTCACCGAACTCCCATCCATGATTAATGTCCTTGGAAGATGAGACAATACTGAAAAGTAGTTGAAATTATATTTTTTAAAGCATTTTCATATAATGTGAGTCACATTTTGTGAAAGAGAAATGTTATATTCATAATATTTTTACAACAAATTTTTAGTAGTAGGTTGTTACAAGTTGTTATTGGTGAGACAAAAAAGTAATTTTAATAATAAATTTAAATAATAATCAATAATAATTAACTACCTATAATTTGTTTTGAAATCATTTTGCATGTAGAACTTTTGTGTGAAAGAATCGTTCCCCTTCAATCAAATGATAATGACAAACTTCCCTATAATCACGACCAAATTAATAAATTAACTGGAAGTCTTCATTTCGCATTGTTTCAGTTGCAGCCAGTAGGACCAAGTCTTTGTTTTTTCACATGTTAGCATTTAATGAAACAAACTGAGACAGAGAGGTGGGACTTAGGAGCAAATTTCATTCTTGAGAGAGACTACAGCGTACATAAAAAAGTTTTACAAATGTATTTGAAAATGTGATCTAGCATTTTACTATTTTAGTTTAGCCCAAAATGAAATGTGTGAAATCGGTTGGGACTCGGGAGGAAAATTACTTCTACACTCAATAAGGGTTTATATGTGTACATATATATATATATATATATGTTCAACTTATAATATCCACTCTATTATAATAGCTCTTTATTATTGGATTAAGAAGATGAGGTTTAAATTTCAAGTATCTTATTTGACAACAAAAGACTTTATGAATTGAACTAGATGTAGCTTACACCTCTACATGGTGGTTGAAAAGACAATTTCCATGTACTTTTTAGTAATATAACATTTTTTTAATGTTTATGTGACTTTTTTAAATACTATATGTAGATAATTAGAATCATCACTTAAATCAGTTTGAGGAGATTCTTTAAGAATTGCACTTGTGTCTAGTGGCTAATTTCACTGGATGCATTGTGATGCGGACACATGTCCAGTCCGTATCCCATCATGTTTAGTGGATCTGGCCACTGGATACAAGCCAAGTCCATTCCTTAAAACAAGTTTGAAAGATAACTTTGACCTATTTAAAAGGTCAACTTGAGTCATGAAGGATTCTCTCGAATACAAAAAGGAAAAATTTAGTATAAAATCTATCATATGAAAAGAAAAAAAAAAATAGTTGAAAATTTTATTGATACAAAAATTTTTGTTTTAAAACTGAAATTGTAGGACCAATTTATAGATTATATAAATTTAATTCATAAGCAAAAACATTCCAAAGAATATAAATCCTAAATATACTACTATATTCATGGGCAGTGTTAAATTAAGGTCGGGGGTTCAAATGAACCTCCTGACCTGGCCCAAACAAAATTTTCAATATAAAATTTTTAATTTTTTTTTTTATTTCGACTCTCTTAAATAAAATTTTGAACACCTTGATCCTAAATTTTATTTAAACTCAATTGAAATAAACTTGAATATGATCGTCTTAATTTTAACCTTATTATGACTTAAAGAAAAACTAAAAAAAAAAAAAAAAAATTAAAAAAGTAAGCAAAACCTAAAAATCCAGAAAATGTATATAAATATCAAATATTAATAAGTAATAAAGATTTTGTATATATTTCTCAAGTATTGGTTATTGGATGAATAAGGAACTACCATAGTCAGAATGCATTAATAAGATAGCCACGATAATTGATTAGGGTTGTAAACAACCATTGTACAGTTAAAGTAGTAAAAGTTAATCGCTAGATAGGAGTATGGGGAAAAAAATAAAATGGTAAAATACAGTTAATATTCTTGAGATTTTGGCTAATATCAGCCAAGTTTTGAACATTTAAAAATTGACCAATTTGATCATTATTAATCATGATGTCAGTGAGCAAAAAAATGGCAACAGTTTAGGAGTCAAGTTGGTTGATTTTAAAATATCTTAGATCTTATTGGTATTAGCCTAAACTTTAAGAATGCAAACTGTATTTTACTATAAAAAAAAAAAAAAAAAAAAAAGGTAGAAGTATTAATATACTTGCGTCGGGCTTTTGGCAATTTGGATTCCCTCCCAAAGCAGAACCATTGGGTGAGGAAAATTTTTTTTATAAAAAAAAAATATGAAGTGACGGACTTTTTTCACAAAGTTTTTCACTAGGCTTGTTTGATACAAGGGAGTCAATACCGTATCAGAGGCCGTACCGGTTTGGCCAGCGGTACAATATATTTCAAATACCGGCCAATATCGGTGTACCGTTTCGAGTTTACCACTATTTTTTATATTTATAAATAAATAAATAAATAAATATATATATATATATATGTATATGTATGTATGTGTGTGTGTGTGTGTGTGTGTGTGTGTATATATATATTATAATAAATATAAAAGTCTATCATAAAACATTTCCTCAATTCAGAACTAATTATTCACGGTTTTAGACTTTAGTATCAATTAAAAGAAAAAAAAAACACAATATAAAAAATAAAAATGTTAAAAGTTACCATTGCATACTAAGAAAACAAATAATACTAATAAGTTAATGTAAATAAGTTACCATTCTGTCCTAACAAAAATTCCAAAATTACAAAACTTAAAAAATTAAAAAAAAAAACTTATTTCTGTACCGGCCGGTACACCCGATACCGACCAGTATTGTCCGAAATTGGCCGGTACGGCTGGTATTTTTTCTGGTACGAAACAGAGAGGTATTCTATACCGGATTACTGACCAGTACGGTATATTCCGGCCATACCAACCGGTACGGTACGGAATTCACTTCTTTGGTTTGATACTACAGTGATAGTAGGATCTAGTGACTTGTATATATGAGTGCGATATGAAAATTTTGTGAATTTTTCTATATATGTAGCTGGACTTAAATATTTAGTTTTTTCTCCTATTGGTTAATTGACTTAACTATTAGAGTTTTCTTGACCAACCATCGGATTGGTTAGGGATAAACTGGGTTTTTTTTTTTCCTTAATAGGTTGTCGGCAGGTTGTAAGGATTTCTCATTGTTTGGCCATATATTGTTGAAGTCCTTCTTGCGGTGTTGTTTCTTCTATGAAATTTAACCCACCTACATGTGCAATTTTGTATTTTACTTTTATGAATTTCGAAACATGTTTGTTAATTATTATTATTATTATTCAAATGACTTATGTTGTTAAGTTGTTTGACTTGGATTTTTCATTGTTAGGGACCCATAATTAAAAGTTTGGTTTTGTTTTTTGTTTTTTGTTTTTTTGTTTTTGTTTTTGTTTTTTTTTTTTTTGGTCTTGCTAGCACTAATAAGTTTTTTAGTTCAAAAAATATTTCACATTTAATTAGATGATAAATATGACTTTTATTCAATTTGTGAATTATGGGAAACTTAGCTAGCTACAATATTTTATTTTCTTCAAAATAAAATGAAAATAATTCATAAACTTTTATTTTGTGTCTTTTCATTCACTGATTGGTCCAAGCAATTAATTTAGAATGATGCCACAAATTTTATAAATTTTACTACATACGATTTATAAACTAATGTATCAATTTATACAACTAAAAAGTAATTAAGAAATTTATTTATAAGTTCGGTTAATGGGTGCCCTTAGGGCTTCTATTAATTGACAATTTTAGAAAAATTTTAATACGACTTTTATGGAAAAAAAAAAAAAAAACTATAAAAAAAAGTTAGTTTCTTTTTTCTTTTTCCATTAAAATTTTATAAAAATATTTTCTCAAACTAATGACCATAGGATACCAATAACTTTTTCTTTTATTTATTATGTTGTTGATGTGAAATTAATCACATCAATTTATTGCCATGTCAACTTGTAAACATTTTGTAGCAATTTTTTTTAGTAAATAGTGGTTACAACAATTGAGGAGGGAGAATGTGAACCATGACCATACCATAACGCTGAGATACAAAACTCTTAGCCATTTTTTTTAATAAAATTGGTAGTAACTTTAGTGTTATTTATTTATTATATTATTGACGTGGCAATAATTATGTTTAATACCACATTAGTTTGTAAACTTTTAATAAAATTAGTTGTATCTTGTTTTTTTTTAATATTTTATTAAAATCTAACTAAATAATACTGGTTTGTATAAATATGTTTATTTGTACTTTTACGCCTATTAAAATATTATTCAGTCCCTGTGAAAGTGACAAATTATTATCCTGGCTCCTTAAAACACAATGGCAATGGTCCTTAATGACTAACGAACAAATTAATAGCAAGTCTTCGTTTTTTCCTTTTTATTTTTTAGAAGAAATTAATAGCTAGTCTTCGTTTAACCTTTTTAGAGTCAAATAAAAAGATAAGCACATGGAAACACTGGTCCCCTATTGTTCTATCGTGCACTGTTGCCCGACGTGACTAAACATTATTGCATGGTGATTAGGAGAGAAAGGGTGATTAACAAATTAATAGCAAGTCTTCGTCTTTTCCTTTTTATTTTTTTTTAGAAGAAATTAATAGCAAGTCTTCCTTTAACCCTTTTAGAGTCAAATAAAACGATAAACATATGGAAACACTGGTCCCTATCGGCTACCGTGCACTGTTGCCCAACGTGACTAAACATTATTGCTTGGTGATTAGGAGAGAAAGGGTGATTAACGTGTGGGATTGTGACAGACCATGCCGGCGTATGGATTAGGATCCGGTGCAATATCCTAAACAGACCATGCAGGCCTACAGATTAGGATCCGATGCAATACTTAGGGTATTGCACTGGGTGCCATTTACCATCCTCTCTATTACAAATTTTTTTTCACATTTCACTTTTTAAACTTTTACTTTTGTTAATTTTTTTCTTAACTTTTTTTAATAATTAATGATTGAGATTGAAACATGCTTGCAACCATGTTTAAAAGCATTTTGATTCTTTTTTATTTTATTATTCTTTGCATATTTTTTCTTTTGAGCATATCATGCATAGGCATATAAGAGAGAGAAGAAACACCAAATTATGTTAAGCTTAAACATCATAATTTTGCTATGCCGAAGCACACAGTTATTATTCATGATTGACGAGTTTTAATGGCAAGATGGTTATTTATGCCTTTCTCTTATGATTTTTTAGTCATTCTCGTCAAAAAGAGTAATATGTAAGAGATTACTTAATTGTACTCATCACCAACACGAGCCACAAAGCTCATTTGCTCAGTTGTGCATTGAGATGATCATCTAAGCTACAAAAGATACAAAATTTAGAAAGATTTGTTTCAATGGTCATCCAAAGTACACAAATACCAATGTATACAAAACACACATTGTTTTTGTATTTTTCTAATTTTTCAATTTTTTATTTTTTTATTTTTATGAAAAACAAAATAAAGCAAAACATAAAACAAACAAACAAAAACATGTTAAGCAAAGCATAGCATAAAACTAGACTGACTCAAAACAAGAAAGTAAAACACACAAGTAATGCATAAACAAAAAGAGAGGGAGAGAGAGAACAAGTGATTAAATCACTTTGAGCCTTTTTTCCTTCCACATCTTTGAAGAATCTTTCCGTTGAGCGAACTTTTGATCCGACAGTGAGGGAGAAGAATTGAAATTGTTTAAGTTATAAAGGAACATGAGGGCCATAAGAAGATCTCCAAGAGAAGTAAAAGAGGATGGAAACTGATTCTGGTTTCCAAATGAGATCATACTATTACTCTGTTGAGTGGCTAATCATTTGTAACAATTTGAACGAGTATGCCCTAAAGCTCCACAGTGATGATAGAGATGATGCTCTTTCTGTTTAGACTTTTGGTTATTACCCTTCTCAGTCCTAAGGTTTCTAGTCTCTTTCTTGGCAAGTTTAGGGGGTGCTCCTAAAATTGATTTGTCCTTGTCTACGTTCTCACTAGCTATATCATTTTACATTTATTGTTCTCAAAATTAGCATTATTAGCAAAGAGTGTTTGGGAGGTGAAAGGGCAAGTTTAGAGAGATATATACACAAAGAGAAAGAAATAGTGTAATAGAGACAATTTTGGGATCCTCCATTGTTGCATGTGTGTATTAGGAGAAGAATGTTGTTGGGTTTATGCATGTTGAACCATTGTTCTCAACTAATCCTCTACCCCCAATCATCATTATCAGTCATGCAATCACCATCCCTCACTAACTTGCTTGGAAGATGAGACAATGCGAAAAAGTAGTAAAAAATATGTTTTCTATAACATTTTAAAAAACTCAACCAAACAAATAAAAATATTTTTATTTTCTCAAAAAATAAATAAAAATAAAAATATTTCTTGGAGCATTGTCAAAACCACACAAAATATTTTCTTTAAAAAATATATTTTAATTTGTTTTCCATTCAACCAAACATAGTTTTATGTTCACAAAAACAAAGAAGTCAATCCTTGCAATTGCAAAATATTGATGCGTGGCCCCTTATCTTATGTCTTTAAGACATGAATAGCTCCTTTCATAGAACGTAAGTCACGTTTTGTGAAAGGAGTGTTTCCCCTTTGATCAAACGATAATGACAAAGGTCCCTTAATTCATGACCCAAACTGGAAGTCTTTGTTTCACATTGTTGCCGTTGTAGTTAGTAGGACCAAGTCTTTGTTTCTTCATGTGAATTTGAAAATGTGATCTACCATTTTTCTATTATTGTTCAGGCTAGAATGAAATGTGTGAAATCGGTTGGCAAGAAAATTTCTTCAACCAGATAGAGGTTTTATATATATATATATATATATATTAAATAGATAAGATAGAATTGCAACTTATAATGCATGTTCCATGATGATTGTGCTCTATCATTAGGTCAAGAAGGTGGGATTCGAAATATAGGTCTCTTATTTGATGACAAAAGGTTTTACCAGTTAAACTAAATAGAGTCCAGCCCTCTATGTGGTGGTTGAAAAGACAATCTGCGTGTTCTTTTAGTCATATATCATTTTTTTTAATATTCAAGTGACTTGTTTAAATAATACATGTAGAAGAATTTTAATATTTTTTTTAATATTCATATGACTTGTTTAATATTCATGTGAAGGAAAAATTTAATCTAGAGTCATGAAGGATTCTCTCGAATGCACAAAAGAAGAATTTAACTATAAAATCTATCACATGAAAAGAAAAAAAAAGTTGAAAATTTTGTTGATTTGAAAATTTCAATTTTCGTTTTTAAGATTATGACCAACTTATATGTTATATAAACTTAATTCATAAGTAAAAATATTCCTAAGAATATATATCTTAAATATACTACAATATAAGAAACTTATTTTAACTTAAATAAAACTAAAAACAATTAAAAATGGGTAAACAAAACCTAAAAATCCATAGAATTTTTAGTAAAGAAATGTTTTCTATAACATTTTTTGGAATTCAATCAATCAAATCAAAATATTTTTCGGAACATTTTCAAAAACACACAAAATATTTTCTTCAAAAAAAAATTTTTTTACATGCTTTCCATCCAACCAAATACAGTTTTATGTTCACGAAAACAAAGAAGTCAATTCTTGCAATTGTAAAATATTGACGCGTGGCCCCTTATCTTATCTCTTTCAAGAGATGAAGCCTCCTTTCATAGAAAGTAAAAAGTCACATTTTTGTAAAGGAGTGTTTCCCCTTCGTTCCAACAAAAATGACAAAAGGTCCCTTAATTGAGGAAACAAACTGGCATGGTAGCATTTAATGAAACAAATTAACATAGAAAGGTGGGAGCAAATTTCATTAATTTGTGAGGGAGACTACATGGTACATAACTACATGTATAAAAGTTTTACATATGTATTTGAAAATGTGATCTACCATTTTACTATTGTTCAGCCATTTTACTATTTTAGTTCAGCCCAAAAAGAAATGTGTGAATTCAGTTAGCAAGAAAATTCCTCCAACCAGATAGAGTTTTTTTTTTTTTTTTAAATTAACAGATAAGATAAAATTTTAACCTGTAATACATGTTTTTTATCATTAGGTCAAGAAGGAGGGGTTTGAATCCTATATCTCTTATTTGATGACAAGAAATTTTACTAATTGAACTAAATAAAGCCTACCCCTCTATCTATGTGGTGGTTGAAAAGAAAATTTGTGTGTACTTTTAGTCATATAACATTTTTTTAATATTCTTGTGACTTATTTAAATAATACACAAAGAAGAATTTTAATATTTTTTTAATATTCATGTGACTTGTTTAATATTCATGTGAAGGAAAAATTTGACCTAGAGTCATGAAGGATTCTCTTGAATACTCAAAAGAAGAATTTTACTATAAAATCTATCATATGAAAGGAAAAAAAAAAATAGTTGAAAAATTAATTGATACAAAAATTGCAATTTTCATTTTTAAGTTTATGACCAACTTATATGTTATAGAACTTAATGGGTAAACTATGTATTTTGTCCTTATCATTTACACCATATTTGAATTTGGTCCTTAACCTTTCAATTGTGTCAATTTGGTCCATAAACTTTCAATGTCATGTCAATTTAGTTTATTCGATTATCTCTTAGACAAAAATTACTGACATGGCAAACAACCAAAATAAAAAAACTAGTTTATTGCCACATTGATGTCGTGAAAGTTTGAAAAAACACACACGATGCACTCTTTGATAGATAGAAAATAAATTGTTAGTTCCTGGGTAGTAAACCTCAAATTCATGAGGGGTTCCTTAAATCCACTAGCTGATAAATAAGGAATTAATCCACCAGAGAAAAATAGACAACGTCTCTATTTTATGAATCTAAAAACTAAATTTCCCTAGAGGCTACAATTTGTTTAAATAGTAAAAGAAACCCTAGGACAGTTAGGGCAACGCCTAGAAACTTCGTGTTAATTACGTAATTAGGTGGCAAAATAGTGATTTTTGCCAAAAATAGAAAAAATGAGACAATTGCGGAAATTGAAAATACCGTCTCTAAGAGACGTCTTAAAATAAACAAGAACTTATTCTGATTTTTAAACTAAAAGTTATTAAGAAAAAACAAATATTACTATAAATAGCAAAAATACTGTTTTCGGGGCCTTAATGAAGGAATTTGCCTAAATTTGGGCAACACTTAAGTTAAATCGAGTTTGGATTAAAATGTTGTTTCTCTTCAACCTACCAAATTTCATACAATTCCGACATTGTCACCCTGATGGCCTTTACTGGCACCCCCCCTGATCTTACGTTGTGACTTCTAGCGCCCCTATTGCTCTAGGAAGGTATGTGCTATCTGTTCTACATCACACATCAACGGAAATTAAAATTTTATTTGGTTGTTAGCCATGTCAATAATTTCCATCCAAAAGATAATAGCAAGGAATAATTGACATAGTACTAAAATGTTAAGGACCAAATTGACATAATTAAAGGGTTAGAGACTAAATTAAAATATGGTAAAAAAATAAGGACCAAAAACGTATTTTACCCAAACTTAATTTATAAGTAAAAATATTCCTAAGAATATATATCCTAAATATACTACTATATAATAATCTTATTTTAACTTAAATAAAAACTAAAAACAATTAAATATGAGTAAATAAAACCTAAAAATCCATAAAATGTTTATAAATATCAAATATTAATAAATAATAAACATTTTGTATATATTTCTCAAACATTGATTATTCAATAAATAGGGAACTACCATAGTCACATTCCATTGTTTAACTAAAATTTTGTTGAGACTGATGTGAATGCTCTCATAAATTGATGTATCATTTTACAAAATACAACTAAAAAATAATTAAGAAATTTATTTATGTGTCCGGTTAACGGGTGCTCTTAGGGTATTTGTTAATAGACAATTTTATGAAAATTTTAATACAACTTTTACGAGAAATATATATTTTTTTGAAAAAGTTAGTTTCTTTTTTATTTTCCCATAAAAAGTTTTTAAAATATTTTTTAAACTGATGTCCTTAAAGCATTCGTTAACTTTTTCATTTATTTATTATATTACTGATGTAAAATTAATCACATTAATTTATTGTCTCGTTAGCTTATAAACATTATGTAGCAATTTTTTTATAAAAAAAAATCAATAGTTACAACAATAAGGAAGGGCAATGGCAATGGCAATGGTCCTTAATGAATGACTAATGAACAAATTAATAGCAAGTTTTTTTTTTTTTTTTTTTGAGATAAAAGATAGGGAAAAAAAAAAGGTATCTTTTGGCCTTTTTTGAGAGTAAAATAAAACAATACATATATGGCAACATTGGTCCCTATCGTGCACTGTTGCCCGACGTGACTAAACATTATTGTGGCTGATTAGGAGAAAAAAAGGAGATTAGCGTTTGGCATTGGGACAGTTTGGACAGACCACACCTACTATATATATGAGTGCAGGCGAAAGAGATTAAGGCACATAATCAACAAAAAGAGACAGACTACAAATGAGTGTGATGGTATTTTAGAGGAGGTATCTCAAGAAATACAAGCATTTCTTTCCAGTGAAGTTTGCAGGTTCTTACCTTCTTATTTCAGTACTTACTATATATTCTTTTGGAAAAGATTTATTTGGAGGGAAACCACATTTCCTATATATTTTTGTTGAATGTGAATTTTAAAAATTTAATCATTAAATTGCATATTTTTATTTTATTTTTCATACTTATAAAATTTCAATAAAAACAAGATCAATAATCAATAGTTATATCATCAATTAAATATTTAAATTTCAAAAATAAGTTATTAATCAAATAGTAAGTAACATTTGATTTAAACAAAATTTAGCATGCGTGTAAAGAAAACAAAGTAAATGCAATCAAAGGGTTAGGTTTTTAAAAGTTATATCTAATAAAATCATTTATAAGGAGTTTGAAGAGTTTTTATTCAAGCTAGTTAAGAGAAAAATCTTGTCCTATTCTTTTTTGGAAAATTTGTTGTGTTGGGAATTGGGATAGAGGAAGGGGATGGGATGTAGGGATGTTTAAATCAACCTTTTATATATATATATATATATATTCCTTAAATAAATGGGAAGAGATTTGGAGCCAAACCCTTTATTTTTAATCTCAAAAATTGGGGAAGAGTAGAGGTTTCATTATATTAAAAAATATATATTAAATTGTCAATTTTACACTTATAATTGAACATAAAAGAGTTATATATATTTCTCTTATCATTTTCTTTCTTTCCCATTTTATTTTATTTTATTTTTGAAAAACAAGCACGCACACACACACACATTGAGGAAAAGGAATGAGATTCTAACATAAAGACATAACTTAGAAAATATGTATACTTGTCCCATTTTAATTTTTAAAACATCTAAATATAAGAGATAGATATTTATTTTCCTACTCTCTAGTAATTAATTTCTACTTTCTAGTTGCTCTAGAGTTCAAACTTTCAAACATACAATTAATTAATAAAAAAATATTTTAAATGAGTAATTACTTGATATTTTGGAAACAATATTCCTCAACAATAACAGGTTTGATAAGAGATATTCTAATATGATCTACGTACAACTTATGAAAGAGAAGAAGAGATTGGTAGGTAGTGGAGAAAAATGAGATGAAATTCAAATCAAAGAAATGGGGCAACACATATTCCATATTATTATGAATATAGAATAATAGTTTTATTGAAGAAAGAGAAGTACTGCTATGTTACAACATCATTAATGAACATATAAATATTATCTCGACTGAAAAAAAAAAAAAAAAAAAGCCATGCACCATGGCCGTATATGAAAACATATGTGGATACTTTTTATTTTCTTTTCATTTCATTTTCTATATAGATATAATATAAATTTAATTTATTGTGACTGCTCCTTGATAATTGTGTTTTATTATTGGGCAAAACACCAATTGATTTTTTGTATATGCGGGATTTGAATCTCAGATCTCTTATTTAACGACAAAAACTTTACTAGTGAAGCTTATTGGAACCCACTAGATGCTTTTTCTTTAAATGTTCATAAACAATTTGAATTCATGATAAGAAACAACCAAATTTATATTAATGTCTTTAGCAAACAAACAAACATTTAATCTAATTTCAAGTTTGATTTTTTGTCAAGTTATGCTTATACATAATAATGTATTTATGAATAAGTTAGTAATTAAGCATGAAGCTTCATTTTAATTTTATATATATGAGACAATCAATTTCTTTTTTCTTTATTTTTTCCCCTTCTATACAAAATTACTTTTATGGGTTTTACTACCAAAAAAAGCAAAGGATGAGGTACTACTGTTGCCGGCCTTTAGATTTTGCAATACTAATACAATTATTACATACATACAAACAGCTGGTGCATGCGCCTGCTGTGTTTTCCCTCTTTGGTGGTGAATTAGAAGGAAGACTACCAAGGGTCAATCATGAGGTTTATGAGAATCTAGGTTTGAAATTTCTAACGAACATTTTGAGGCCATCTCAAAGGATCATTCCAGTAATTACCTGGTGCAGTGGTGTAGGGAGAGGACCCACACCCCACCCCTCTCCCCCCACGTCACCCCACTTTTTTAAAATATATTTTATTATGTCTAGTTTTCCTTAATGGCCTCTCATATTTTAAAATTTTTGTACAAATATTAATTTGAAGTACAATATCTCTTTTTTATTTTAGTATTTATTATTATACGGTTTTTACCATATATGACTCATTAATTCTCTGTATTTTTTAAAAGCAAACTCCTTTTCATTTTGTATTTAAATAAATATTGAGGATACAAGAATGCATTGATTTTTTTTTTTTTTTCATTTTACATTAAAAGAAATGATTCTATAATTTTTACAATTAAAATTTTAGGATAGGTTATATTTTTTCATCCATAAAAAAAGTAAAATATTTTTTATATTTAATTTAGTATTATTATTATTATTATTATTATATTACATTGTATATGTTAAGGCATATAAAGTAATATTTATTAATTAATGTATTTGAATTAATTTATTTTATACACTTCATGTTTTATAAAACTATTATTATACGTTAATGTGTAATCTTTAATTTATTCAACAAAAAATTATTTAAAATATTCAAAGTATTAATTATAATTAATTTAAAGGATAACTACACAACTTAGTGGGAAAAAAAAAAAACTCTTAAATTGTAAAAATTGACTTGATCAATTTTTATATATACATAAAAATAATATATATATATATATATATGTATGTATGTATGTATGTATGTATGTATATACACACACTCAATCATGTAATAGACACGTTTTAAGTATAATTGATATGTGTGGGTATAAATTATAGATATATTTTGCTTGGCCCTACTGGAATACATTGTTGGCTTCGCCACTAATCTAGTATATGTGAGACAAGGAATTACACTCATTTGAGAGAATAGTGAGGTGCTCAAATCTCAAAGGGAACTATGTACTCTCGTTAGAAGAAAAAAAAAAAAAAGGAGGGCCGAAAAAAAAAAAAAAAAAAAAAAAGGCGGGAGGGGGTCGATCATTCACAAAAAACACCTACCTCTTAATATTACTTCAGGTGCTTTTTTGTTGGGGTGTGTGTCTTTACAATCCTCGGATTTATTATTATCCCTCTTCCTTTTTCTTTTCTTTTTGTCTCTTATCTCCTCTTGTGTAAAGCTTTCTAGGTTTTGCTTATTTGGTCAGACTTCCTTATTCCCTCTTTAAACTCTTTTTCCCCCTTTTTTGAACACCTTTTTGGAATATTGAGAACCATTTGAGTTAAAAAGATGATTAAGATTTATTTTGTCTAATGGTATTCAAATTAATTATTCACAAAACCTACCTTTATTACATCTTTATGAAGTCTTTTAGGTCATTGCTCAAAAAGCCAAGGGTTTCTTTGTTCTTTTACCTTTCTTAGTTTCTTCCTTTCTCCCTTGCATCAAAAGCTTTTGGTGTTATGTCCTATTTTGTTTAAGAAATCCTTTCTTATAGGGAGAAGGTTTGGTTACAAACCTAATTGGAGGAGAGGTGACATCCACCTAATTTATTAATTTTTTTTTTTATACAAGATAGAGATTCTACTCTAACCTAATCTAAGTGTATATGTGTGTGAAGCTCACTCCTGAAAACTTGAACCTCGGCCTTTGCCCCCCATACCCTACAAACACTTATACTTTGTGGAGTGACCATCGCACCAAGAGTGTGTGGTGGTGACATCCACCTAAATTAAACAAGTGTCTTGTCATGTAAATCTCACATGATGACCTTTAGTCATTTAATGGACCAATTATGGTATGTTATGAGAGGCTTGGTTGAGTGGGTCTCAGCTAGATATATGTGGTGATTGATTATTTGATTAGCAATTGGTGGCTAATTAGGTCAGGGAGTAATTGGATTTTGTGTGGGTGATTCTGGTCATGGGTTTAGGTTGAGTTATTAAGCTCAGCTAACACAAACTTGGGTCAAATTGGATGTAGTCAATGGCTTTGAAAAATGATATAGATTCAGTGATGTGGTGACACTATGGAGATGAAAGGGAGTGGGGATAGGGATGGCAAAGAGAGACAAGGGCTTGGGGGTGCCGATGGAGTGAGAGAAAGCGGTCGAGGGGAGAGAGAAAGGGACAGAAGAGTAACAACTTAAGTTTTGAATGGGTTTGTTAAATGACTTAAGAAGGTTGGGTGAGATGGCATGTCCTCTGACTTGGTTAATTGGTAATTAAACTTTGTTCTTGTTACTATTTCGTTTTTTTTTTTTTTTTTTTTGGGTGTGTATTAATGTATTAATATATCTGCAACAAGTTTTTGCCTATTGAGAGGTGAGACTTACCCTTGCTAGTTACTGTTGTTTTTGCAGCTAGAAAAAAGGAGGCCGACAGGTGGAAAAGCAGGAAAGGTAGTAGAATGTGAATGCAAATAATTACTATTCCCGAAAATGGAGGTCAAGTTTTCCGAAGACCAAGAGTTGATTTTTAGCATTCCAGTCCTAGCCCTGGAAGAAATGGAACCTGAGAAGTGGCCCGAGTGTTGTATCTACAAGGTTCCCCAGAAACTCCGTAAGGTAAAAGAAGAAGCCTACACTCCAAAGCTAATTTCAATAGGTCCTTATCATCACGGCCAAAAAAAATTCAAGAAGATGGAAGATTTGAAAGTGAGGTATTTCAATGAAGCCGTTTATCGAACTAGGAAGAACCATGGTGATTTTACAAGATGCATCCGAAAAATCGAATACAAGAAGATCCTTCATTGTTATTCAGAGGTCAATGACATGAACGAGAAAGATTTCATGCAAATGATCCTTTTGGATTCTATTTTTATCATTGAACAGTTGTGGAGGACTAATGAAAACCCGCCAATGAGCCAATCGGCAATGACTACCACTTCCCGAAAGTGTGAGTGGAAATTGGATGCATGTGTAATAACTTGCCAAAAAGAAAACAAAAGAAGACGACCCCGAAAAGAAAAACCCAAAAGAAGACAACCATAAAAAGGAAAACCCATTGCGAAGCTATAATATTATGCAGGACTTGATATTACTTGAGAATCAAGTTCCATTTTTTGTTCTGGAGGAATTATACAATTTTGCCTACAGTGGCCTTTCTATGTACCAGAAAAATGAGGATTATTCCTTTCTTAAGCTTGTCCATGAATACTTTTTCCATTTTTGGAATAGTGATGGTTTCTATTCTGATTATGAGAAGATATTCTCTGGTAAGAAGAAGAAAGTCAAACATTTTACTGATTTCCTAAGATATTTTCTCATTCCACATAATCTAAATTGTGGAAGTAGTTTTGATCGTGTACCTTGTGCAACCAAGCTGTCTGAGGCAGGAGTGGAATTCAAAGTCAGCAAATCCAAGAATGGACGCTTACTTGACATTCAATTTCGAAAGAGTGCCTTATTGGAAATTTGTCCATTTTTAAACTTTTCATGGCTCTTGAGTTGCTTTCCTTGCCTCAAATGCTTGGAGATCATGCAACCTGTCTTGGAACTCAAATCCTTTATAATAAGTGATGCAACTGAACCTGTTGTTCGAAACCTCATGGCCTTAGAACGGTGTCATTATCCATGGGAAGCTTACATATGTAATTATATTGTATTGTTGGATCATCTTATCAACACTGAAGCAGATGTGGATCTACTTGTTGAGAAAAACGTTATCATTAACTGGCTAGGCAACAATAAAAAAGTGGCAACTCTGATCAACAACCTTTGCCAACAAATTGTTGAAGGTAATCATTCCTATTACTTTGACCTCAGTAAAAAGATTAAAGATCACTATAGCAGCCGTTGGAGCAAACTCATGGCATCCTTTACAAATCTATATTTCAAAGATTTTTGGAGAGGGACAGCAACTGTTGTTGGAGTCATGGTCCTGCTTTTCACTGCCCGGAATTTCGTTAGGCCTTTTGTCTTTCACACTTGAACATTGTGTGCTTTAGTGTTTGTTGGAGACTTGGTGCTTTGCTTATGCTTATTTAGATGCATTCTGAACTTTGTAATAATGCTTTGCTTCTAGCTTAGCAAATGTTTTGTTGTAAGTTTGTGATGTTTCCACATCTATAAACTGGTGTGGTGAGTCTGTATTTTAGCAAATAAAGCTATATGCTATGTTAATGAATCTTGTGACATGCATCTACGCTAATATCATTAATTATTCTTGTTTTGCTCCAAAAACCTTTTATTTCACATGTAAAAATTTCTTTTCCTGAATTTTTTTCCCCTTAGAATTTTATATATAGCCACTTTAATTGTTGGGCAGTTTGGTTCACAAAAATATTGCAACCATTACAACATTACACAAATGTGACGGTTCGTTTATATACGTACATTTTACATTACCTAATTAATGTGATTATCTCTTGAGATGATGATAATCTTATATACAATTTAATAATGTATTTTTATCAAAAAGAAAAATGTTCATGCTATAACTTTTAATTACAAAATTATCTTTGTCATTTAAAATGACAAAAATGTTGGGTGCCGACAGCCACATGTCCAGCCCACTCTTTTGCTTAGCTCATTAAATAAGCTTGTTGGACAAGAGTGCTGAGAAGTCAGCAAAGTGAAGTGACCTTGCACGAGAAGTTTGCCAACAAGAGGAGTTGAAGTCATCTTTGTTATGTACAAAAGTCACGGTAAGTGGCTTGCACTTATTGTAATTTGATGTGAAGAATGTGAAAGGAAGAAGAGAAGAAAAAGGTAAGAAATCAAAGGTGAGGATGAGGACAGTGCGGTGTTAGAGAACTGCGTGAGTGGAAGCAAGCAACAGAAGAGAAAAATATAGAAAGTAGTAGAAAATTGTGAGAGATATACGGTGAGGTAGATTTTTTTTTTTTTTTTTTTTTTTTTCAAGTTGTATTTGTATTGTAATCTTTATTTAATATAATAAAATTATTCAAAATTTGTCTCGTGATTTTTTCTTTCAAAGAGAAAAAGTTTTCATGTAAAATTTTGTGTTCTTGTGTAGTTATGATTTCGCTATACTTGCTGAAATTTATTCCCATTTATATAAAATTTTACCCAACAAAAAATGAACTCAAAACATTGAAAAATGACCAAATAGCTTTGAAACTGAAACCTTCAACATGACCAAAATAGGTGCAATATCTCTAAACTAACCAATAATAAAAACACCCCAAAAAAACCAATAATAAAATGCGTAAATATCTTTAAAATGACAAAAAAAAAATTACATTAAATCTCTAAAGTGACCAAAATACTATATTAACTCCAAAATAACCTAAAACACCATCGAGACCTCCAAAAGAACCAAATTATCCCTAAAAATTTAAAATGACCAAATATCCTTATATCTCTCAAAAATTATATTAAAAATGAAAACCCCAAAAAATAACAAAAATGATAAAATAGCACCTAAACTCTCCAAAATGACTAAATAAAATACCCTTAAAACCTCCAAAAATGCCACTATGAATATAAAAAATAACTAAAATGCCGTCTAAACCTCCAAAATGACCAAGAATAGCATCAAAACCTCCAAAAAGACAAAATACATAAGAAACCAACACCCCGCCCCCCAAATGACCAAAATACCCCTAAAGCATTAAAATAAAAATGATCAAAAAATGCTCAAAATCTCCAAATTGACCAAAATATCTCCAAAGTATCGAAAATGACCAAAATGCCTACCAAAACCTCCAAAATTCCTGAAATACCTCCAATAACTCTGAAATATAGAAAATACCCTAAATTTTCTAAAATATTGTATGAAGAAAAAAATGAATAATATACTATCACTATATAGATATGTCAAGTTTGGTTGGATTTGAGGTATTTTTCAACTCAACCAATTTAGGTTGATTTGACTGTCGCATTGAGGCGATTTTGTCATGTGTGACAAAAAATGGACTCTCATTGAAAGATTTAAGTATGGTTTTTAGATCCGGACTGTTTCATGAACTGTAAAAGAAAGAGATTCAAGGTTTTTTAGGTCAACCCGAAGTCGAATCATAATGACATCATAATTAATTTAATAATTATTTAAATATAAATAAATATATTAAATTAGTATAAAGGTGATTTTATCGTGTGTGACAAAAAATGGACTCTCATTGAAACATTTAAGTATGGTTTCCAAATCTGGACCATTTAATGAACTATAAAAGAAAGAGATTCAAGGTTTTTTAGGTCAAATCGAGGTCGAACCATAATGACATCATAATTAATTTAATAATTATTTAAATATAAATAAATATATTAAATTAGTATAAATAGAAAAATTAAATAAAATGATCCCATTAAATATAGAAATCTATCTTTCAAATGTATTTTTTTCAAATAAGAAATATTAAATCCTAAACATACATAGATATAATATTTCTTTATTTCTTTATTTATATGTTGATTAGTTAAACTTGAGATAGAAATAATAATAGTAATATTATAATAATATAGGAATTATAAGGACACTTACATTAAATAAAATAAAAAATTTAAATTACTTAGTAATTTTAAATTAAAATAATTTTTTTAATAATTATTATATACTTAATTGTATTTGCTACCTTAAAAAAAGTAATTCACTCTATTTTATAATAGAGATTAAATTCAAAAGGAATGGGGTGTAAACTTTTTGATTTACACCAATTAATAAAGACATGCCACATTAGACCTTTACTTAAACTCATTGTAAAATCAATACATCTTAATATACCTAATAACATCTAAAAAAAAATAAAAAATAAAAAACCCTATTTCATGTTTCTCTGTCTCTGTCGATGAGCTTCACTTCAATTACCCTCCCATTGACATCAAGCTTCACCTCAATTGACAGAAGAACAATTTTAGTTTGTTGCTTCAGTCCCACAAGATGGAATTGATTGACAGAAAAACGATTTTGATTGTTACTCTTTTCTTTTTGACTTTGTTGTTTTCTAAAATGAATTCTCTTTCTCTTTGGATATAAATCAAAGAAAAGAATAAAAATTAAGAAAGTGTGGTTCACGACAATGAGACTGCAGGTGGATTTGATGAGTTTGGATATTTCTCTCTGGCATTAAAATTGAAGAAAAATATTGATATTTTTCGACTATCTAGATGACACAAGAATCAGGCCATTGGCTAAGGTATTGTACAGAAGCAGTGAGATCAATGAAATAGGTTTTTTTTTTCTTTTTCTTTTTTTAGATGATATTAGATGTATTAGGATGTATTGATTTGACAATAAATTTAAGAAAAAGTTTGATGTGACATGTTTTTATTGGCTGGTGTAAACTAAAAGGTTTACACCCAGTCCTTATTAAATTTAATCTCTTTATAATATTTTTCACAATTATGATGTGACCTACTATTTTTCCTCTACAGTTCACACTTTGCTACATTATAATTGTGACAAAAAGTTGTGAAATATTTGGTAACCTTAAATTTTCTTGTTAAAAAAAATGGTAAATATTAATTAAAAGTACTTATAATATTTTATTTGTTATGTATCAATCTATCAATATAAGTCACATCACGGGCTCAAAGTTGCAAAAATCTTACGACTTAAACATTTTGCCATCTTTAATTCAAAAATCAAAAGTTTTCTTCCTTCCCAATGCAAGTCACGTGAAGGAGTTTTGGAAACATAAAAAAAAAAGAATACAAAACAATCAGAGAGAAGGTGAGAAACCATACTAGTGGAGACGAAAAGAAGAAAGAGAAGAGGGAGAAAAAGAAGAAAGAAGAAGAAATAGAAGCAGAAGACGAAGATGAAAGCCGTGATTGGCGATCAGTGCTGGGTTTGCTAGCTTGCTGCTTCAACTTCGCATAGCCCCTACTTTGTCGTCTTCTTCTTCTCAGTTTTTTTTTTTTTTTTTTTTTTTTTTTTTTTTTTTTTTCCCCTTCACAAATCTTTTGGTTCCAGATCTAAAAAAAGTCCAAAGTGCATGCCGGCCGAATCTTTAATTTCGGCCAGTATTTGCTGAAAAAAAAAAGAAGAAGCGTGAGAACCGTTCACGGTTTTAAGAACCTTGTGGTTCAACTGTGGTTCACACAGGTCCATACTTTTCTTGCATAGAAAGGTTCTTAAGGCTAAAAGAACTGCAAAGAAGAGGGGTTTACGATTAACCAGGTCGGACCGTATGGTTTGGTCAGGATTTCAAAACCATGCATTTAAGCACATTATTCTATAAGAGATTACAAATTTACACAATTTAATATGAAAATTTTACCAATTTAATCATGACCCAAGTTTTAAAAAGAAATTACAACCCAACCCATCAATTCACAAAAAACCAACCTATGGTATCTAAAACGGTCAAGTTTGTGAGATTGGTGGGTTGAATACACACTCCTAGAGCAGATAAATCTATTAAGCATTATGTCTCGAACATAAAAAGAAAGAAATTGTAACCCAATTAGAAATTTATATAAGTCGCCAGCTCAATATTTGGAAAGTTGTTTCTTTTACAAAGTATAAATGATGTCATTATCTTACCTTATGGGGTGAAAGCCCATTAAGAGCACACAATTGAAAGCCCAACAAAAAGACAAATCGCCTAGTAGGTAGAAAGCCCAAGTTAAGCCCATACAAAGAATGGGAAAAGAAAGAATGTACAACAATTTTGGATAGCCGTGGGAAGAGTAAGAGAGCAGAGTTGGGATTAGCCATATTTTTTCGGCATCCAAAAGTTCCGCTTCTCTCTCTCTCTCTCTCTCTCTCTCTCTCTCTCTCTCTCTCTCTCTCTCTCTCTCTCTCTGGGGGATTTTTAGCCTTTTTTGAAAGAACTCAAGGCTGTCTATTTTTTTTTTTTTTTTTTAATTTTTATAAACTAGAAATTTTATTAAGAGAGAAAACAAACTACACATGCATACAAGCCCCACCCTGAATAACAGAAACAAAAGAAGAGGTGTTGCTACGACTTAAATAATGCTCCCAAGTGTAGAATTGTCGCGAAGTAATAACTTGGTAAGTCCGAGGTCGAATCCACAGGGAAAAGGGAATTGATTAGCAAACTACAAAAGAATAAAACTAAAATAATAATATTTAATTGAAGGGATTTTTTATGGTTTAGTAAAGTTAATTTAAATTGAGAGAAAATAACAATATATTAAGGCGTTAAGGTTTAAGGATCCACACACAACATATATTTTGGTAGTTTTAAGTTCTTAACAATATTTATTTTATAACTCAACTAAAATTCATACGAAGGATGATCTTAGTCAGATGATTTAACAATAAAAACCCAAGAATTAATTGTCTAAGGTAGTTTTATAAAATTGATTGATTTTAGGCAAAACAAAACTAGTGAATTAGTTTGCAGGGAATACTAAGCATTTAACGAGCCTGGAGTCTACAATAAATCAAAGGATTATACAGAACTAAACACTTTTCTAGATGAGTAAAACAATAAAAGACATAAAACATAAGCATTAAAACCATAAAATAATTGTTAAGAACATACCAATAAATGGTTGGGTTTCACCCCTTGCCTTAGGATGGCTTCTAGCAAGCCATAACACGAATAAAATTCTAAAAACTATACATAAACTTAAGAAAACCTAAATTATGTTCTACAACAGTTCCCCTCCTGAGTTTTGCCCTAAGGAGCTTTTAAATAGGTCAATGAATCCTATTACAAGTTGAATTCCCATTTGGAGAAAATCCCAAGTTTTTATGCTTTACTTAACCAACGTTTTTGGCCCAATTAACTTCATAATTTAGATTTTGGTAAATGACAAAGTTCTATCCCGTTAAGTTAGCTTTCCAGCCCAACCTGAATCATCTTGATTGGACATCTGAGGAGAAAGTTATACTCCGAATACTAATTGGTGTGCAATATGGAATCTTAATTCGAATTGGACTTGGATTTGGTATAAATTTTTGAATGTTCAATATGAGTTTGAAACACCCTTAAACGTTTAAACCCCAATTAACAAATTATCAATTCAAGCTTATTATCAAACAATATATGTGCGGAACATGAACATAAGCCAAACACATAATTGATAAACAATCTAAGCCAAATATAAACACATCCACAGCAGTAAATATAAGGCAAAGATAAAGGAAGGAAGATGCAACACACGGACAACACACGATGTGTTATCGAAGAGGAAACCGAAGCCCTCGGTGTAAAACCTCTCCACCGCCCTCTAAGCGGTGAATAATCCACTAAAGAATGTAGTTGAGATACATGAACAGCAAAAGACCCTCCAAGCCTAATCTACCCAAGTACCTAAGCCCTCCAAGCTTCTTGCTCCAACGAGGTTACGCCGAACCTATTTCTTCTTTAGCTTCCCGGATTCCGCTACTTGACCATAACATTAACCAATGTAAATTGGTTCCTTCCTAACTGCTTCCCAACAGCACCAAATAAACCTTCTCACAGACGTGGGTGCGGTGAGATAAGGATTTGGTAAAAAGGCCTCTTAAGGGTATGCCAATGGAGAGGAAGAGAGAAGAGGAATTTGTAGAGTCTCTAAGGTAAAGATTGAGGATAAGGCAATCTTGTTTTTCTCTAGGGTTTCTCTCACAAAATTCTCTCTAAAAACTCTCTCCATTTGGTGGGTTTAAGGGTCTATATATAGTGAGGTGAGAAATGAATGCGAAGAGTCAGTTTTTGCAAAACAAGGCTGATTGGCGACTTGGCCTTGTAACTGGTCTGAGTCACGAGTTCAAGCCACGAGATAACGGCCTGGCCAACCTAGGACTTTTGTCCTGTAGTGTGACAGCTGGTGCGACCCTTCAGCTCCCCTGTGTGCATCTCATGTGCCTGCAGTTGGCGGCTTGCCAATCGCAAGTCAGCCACGAATCCTCGCTGCGAAACTCTGCCTTCTTGCGCATTCTTGAGCTTTTCTTTACATCTTCTCACACACTACCCTTACAATAATTCCACCTAAATACAAGGTTACTAAGTGCTTAAATTACAAGCAAATTAGCACGGAATAAAGCCAGCAAGATGGTTGATTAAATTCAACCTTACAATCTCCCCCTTTGGCTATTCTGTGATAAAACCGTACAACAGACTCTAGACTTAACGCGTGAGTTGGGAACAGTTGAACAAAACTCACTCACACCTAAATTTAGATTCTGAAAAGCTCTTGAACACATGAACAAGTAACTCCTGAAACACAACAACACAATAATATCATTGTATGCTGAAAACTTGAAATGCATATGGAGCAATAAAAGCATGATCAAGCAAAAATGAACTTAAGCAATAAAGCAGTAAATCATGGCTTGATCAACCAAGCAATCACTATACAAAAGTGATTACTATGCTCATTCATACAAGGAATGAACATCCGGACATGCAAGGTGATAAGCTCAATTGAAAAGTATTATTTGCAAGTCCAACACTCAACCAATGCATACAAACATATATGCATCTAGGAACAATCCTACAAGGGCACAAGAGTGATGTACTTAAGATAATTCATAGCATTAACAAGTACTAAAGCAAAATGCATAAAGGCTGCATAAGCAAAGTGTTGTAAATACATGGTACAAACCATAAAAGCCTACAAAATGGCATAAGTGTATGGAAACAAACCCTTAAAGCTTACATAAGCAACATGGGTACAAAACTTAAAACATATGCTGAATTAACTGAATGACATCATCAATATATAAATAAACCAAAATGATAAAACTATATCCACATAAATAGATATAAACAAAAAAAATATAAGTTTGTTAGTCTATCCAAAAACTATGAAAAGTATATCCTGAACACATCTCCCCCTTCCAATATGCACATCTTCTCCTTCTCCTTCTCCCCCTTACTATATGCTCTCGCTTTCCCCCTTTTTGTCAGGAATAGTTAAAGACTATCTTCTAGCTTTTGCTGAATTGCATCCAACTGCGTTTCAATGGCTATGAGACGCACTTGAATATGGTTGGTAGTTGTGTAGAGGAACCGTTGTAGTTCAGAGATCTGCTTAACCACATTTTCAATCATGTGACTTTGCCTTGGCATTTGAAATCCAAGGAGAATAGATGGAGCACTAGTTGATTGGAAAGGTGTAGCTGAGCTTTGGCCAGAGGGAGTGACTGGTTCACTCTTAGGAGCTTTAGAGGAATGGCTCTTACTTGCTTGAAGAGTGTATAGGGATATTGATCGAGGACGAGATGCAATTTTGCCATCTAATGGAGGATTGACACCTTCACGAAGGATGATCTTCATGATGAGACTACAAAATGGAAGATTCATTCGAGCTGCTGATCGAGCCGCTGTTTTCCCAATAATCTGAAATATGTGGGCACAGATGTCAATCGAAACACCAGTAATGAGGTAAAACAAGAATTTGGCCCTCTCAAGACTAATGAAGGCAGTGTTCGACAGTAAGTAGAGGTTGGAAAACATGATCAACTTTAAACTTTTCAGTTCAGGCGAAAAAGATGCAGTGCCTATAGATGAACCTCCGTTTCCCACTTCATGTTCACTCCCAAGAACTTGAAGAATGTCTTGAGCCTGAAGAATCCTATCATCATACGGAGTTCGATCTACATTTTCAGGTCTGGTGATGCGAAGGATCTTAGCAATATGGTCTGCATTAATAGAAAATTCTATTCCTCAAACCCAGCATTTTAACTCGACCCCTGTGTCTCTGGCATTGGAGTAGAATTCTTTGATCAATTCTACAATTGGATCCTCAAAGTTACCAAAAAGATCAGCCCAATCTCTCTCTTCAAAGATCTTAGGAATGAATGTTGTCCCTAGGGTGTCAAATTTGACAACACGTTCCACAATGGGAGGAGCCTTTACAAAAATATCTGTGTAGGTCGTTGAGTTAAGAGGTGTCCTGAATCTCTCAGTGGTAGAGTCTCTAGACGACTGAGATGAACGACATGTTCGTTTAGCAACCGGGGTTGATTGATCATCAGTTGCAATGGCTTTGCCCTTAGATGAATGACGAGTCATCTGCAAAAGAACAGACACACAGCAGAGAACCAAAAAACAATACCACAAGGCACCAACAGCAACTTGATTAGATTCAGATAGAAATGTGAATCCGAGAGATTTCAAAATTAATAAATCATAGGCAATGTTGAAGTATTGTGTGGAACATGTGAACAGAAATGGTGATTGATTAGATACAACACAGTGCCAAGTGATCACTGAATATCCTAAGGTCACATACCGACATAATGACAAACTACCGTGAGCATGATATGCAAACATCAATATTGTCATGAACCATTTCAAAGAGCACAAAACCCCATAAAACATCATTACTATAATCAATAACCACTCAAAAAGAACAAATCCTAACCACAGAAACAAGAAAATAACTTTAAAATCATGAAATCTGAAGTGAGAGAGAGAAAATCCATACTTTTTTCTTGAAGATTTGAGAGAAAAAAATGCAAAAATAGAGGTTTCTCAAGAGTGAATACGGAGTGTTTTAGAGAGAGAAATGGGGAAGACAATGAACATTCACTAATTTTCGAGGGAAAAACTGAAAAGTTTTTGAAAACTGACTTTAAAATGCAAAACACGCGTTTTTTGCGACTGGATCAAGTCGCCAGGGTTAGCCGCGAAACACTTTGAAACTAAGAGTTTTGAAAAGTTTTCTAAGTGTTTTTCGCGACTGGAAGATCTACCCACGAGTGAGTCGCGAGCTGAGTCGCAAAAATCTCTGTGTACCCCTTGCGACTGAACCTTCCACCTGCGAACAAGTCGCCAAAACATACCCGCGAGCATGCGACTGAGGCATACGGCTAGATTGACTTGCGACAGAGTCGCCAAAACAGGACAAAAATTTTTTTGAAAATTTTGACATTTTTGTAAAAATAAAATACTTTCCAAAAATAGCTAAAACACTCAAAAATCTTTGTGTTTGATCAACAAAGATTTGAGCATGTGAAAACACATTTAAACAAGAACAATCACACAAATGAATATGGCATTCATTGAACATAGACTTGTGTGTTGTGTGTGGATATCAAAAAATGAAATAGTCCTTAGTCCAATGTGAAGCTTCAATGATCAATTCAATCAAGACATACACAACTAGCACTAGATAATGTGACCTATCTCAATTATAGAAACATGCATATATGACCTCCCACATGCACTTGATAACAATTCTTTGAAGCTTTTCACTTGGCTCCATATTCAACAAATCATTTGCACTTTTTGAGCAAAGAAAATCTCATTGTGAGATAGATGCCTGAAATTTTTTATATTTCAATTGATGAGTTAGCCTTTGGTTTTTTGGGCATCATACATTTTATTTTGGTCGCTTTCCCTTTTTCCTAGTCGAATGCTAGTATGTGCGACAGGCTTTTGCAGCTCTATATCTCTTTTCATTTGGAGATTTACATTTAGAGAGCTCTTTTAAGCAAAAAAAAAAAAAAAAAAAGTGGGAAGATATATAGGCATGAGTCTATGCATGTCTCAAGATCAACAAGACCATTCACTAATCATTCATGACAAGGTTGAAGATCTATTTACCACATTCACATAGATTTTAGAATTTCTCCCACAATGATATGAGTGCAAAGGGAACAAGCTAAGCTCGTAGATGCACACAGCCATTAGTACAAATGTACAAGGTAAAACATTCTTTGAGACAAAACTTAACAAAATTGATCAAACTTTTTGGATTTTTTACTTTTTATGTGTTTTTGAATTTTTGACACAAGAAAAATAAAGATTGATTAAAACAAAATCAGCAAAGTAAAAGACAATTTAAGCGAAACTCAAAAACGAAAATTTCTAACTCAAACTTGCAAGAAGCAAAACAACCAAGCATATACACAAAATATGGGAAGTATTAATGAATGGACATGTTGTAATGCTTATGCATGAGTACCCTTCATCACCCACACGTCACGTGCGTTTGGGGTGATATCCTTAATTGGGTACGAGAGTTAGGACTTTCAAACCTTCAAGTGAAGCTTTCCAGGCAATTAGTGAAGGCACAGATCATCTTCATCACGTCCATCATTCCTGGATCATGGTTTTGACTTCTTGGTTGCTCACCACCCCAAGACCTCATGTCATTTCTTCTTCCTCGTGACCGAGGTGCGCTTGTATTGTTGTCTGCTCTCAGCTTTTAACAGTTAGGTATGGTATGTCCTTATAATCCGCAATAGTGACAAACATAATTCAATCCATGACCTTGCTGTGATCTTGGGAGAGATCTTCCTCTAGCTTCAAGTCCGCCTTCTAATTGATTTCAAGACTTATGGAACACCCGCTATTCAGCCATCTGCTTCTTCTTCTCAACCTTAATTTTTTTTAGGAGTAGGCTCTTCCATCACTGTCTCTTTGGCCTTCACAAATTTCACTTCTTTGGTGACCTTGGCTGACGAGAAACTCTCTTTGATGTATCCCAACCCGGACTTGTCTGAGGAAGATTTTTGAGATGATATAACATCTTCTAACTTCTGGGAGGAGACTCTTTCTATCTTGGCCTAAGCTTGCACTACTTCTTGCTTAAGAAATCTTATTTTCGTATAAGCTTCAAATAGCTTGCCATTTAGTGTCTCAATTTCACATTTTGCCTCTTTATATCTGGCCAAGAGACTTTAGTAGTCCTCCTCAACTTTCTTCATCTTCTTCACAGCTGCTTTTGCCACCCTTGTATACTCTCTCGATCTCTCAAAAAGTAAGGTGTAATTCTCTTGAAGACTAGCTATATTTCTATCCTCTTCAGCATCTGATTCCTCAACAATCCATAAGGATTCATCATCGCTGTGTTCTCCAAGTTCTTGTACAAGTTGATTCAGGTCCTCCGAGGACTCAACATGCTTAATAGCCATAAATGCAGAGTAATTTCCTTCTCCATCATAGCTGTCCTCAAAGTCAGAGTTTGATGAATCCAAGTCACTCATGGTAGTGGCATAGACCTTTCCTTTGGACTTCAAATAGTTGGAACATTCCTTTTTGAAGTGTCCATGTCCATTACTCTCGAAGCATGTGATTCCTTGTGAAGATTGAGAATCTCTACCATCTTTTCTTCAGAATTCTTTCTTCCCATTCTTAGAACTCTAAAATTTTCCCTTGTTACCAAATTTTCCACTGTTCTTGAGCTTTAGAAACTTCTGAAAGTTTTTTACAAGGTAAGCCGCATCTTTATCTACTCCATCTTCATCCGGAGAATCATGAGATACTACTCTCTCATCAGTTGTTTTAAGAGAAAGGGATTTGCTCTTCTTCTGTGAAGGCAGTGACAACTCATATATTTGCAGAGAACCAACCAGCTCTTGAACCTTAATGTTGTCAAGATCTTTGCTCTCTTCAATGGTTGTAACTTTGGCTCGGAAACTCTCTGGTAGTGACTGAAGGATCTTTCTTACAATTTTCGAGTCCTTCGTCTTCTCCCCCAAATTGAATTTCCCAACAACCACTTCGTTCAATTTACTGTAAAACAAATCAAAAGACTCATCCTCATTTAGCTTTAACTCCTCAAAGCGAGTGGTCAACATTGAAGTTTGGTGTTGTCCACTTTCTTAGTCCCTTCATAAGTTGTCTCCAGAATTTCCCATGCTTCCTTAGCAATGGTGATATGTGAAATCTGGTGAAATTCTTCTGGAGAGACACTGCAGAAAATAGCATTCAATGCCTTGCTATTTGCATTGGCCGCCGCAAGAGCAGCCTTATCCCAAGTAGACTTGGCAGCCTCTGGCCTTGTCCATCTTACTTCAACTGCATCCCACATAGCATCATCAATAGAACACAGAAATGTCCTCATACGGGCTTTCCAAAATGCATAATTATTACCGTCAAAGAATTGTGGTACATTAAGAGATTGAGACCTATCCATCTCAAAGGGAGTCAAGGATCACACTTAGGTAATTAAACCACAACAAGTGTACCCGCTCTGATACCAATTGAATGTTCAATATGGGTCTGAAACACTCTTGAACGTTTAGACCCTAATTAACAAATTATCAATTCAAGATTATTATCAAACAATATATGTGTGGAACATGAACATAAGCCAAACACAGAATTGATAAACAATCTAAGCCAAATATAAACACATCTACAACAGTAAATTTAAGGCAAAGATAAAGGAAGGAAGATACAAACACATAGACAACACACGATGTGTTATCGAAGAGGAAACCGAAGCCCTCGGCGTAAAACCTCTCCGCCGCCCTCTAAGCGGTGAATAATCCACTAAAGAATGTAGTTGAGATACATGAACAGCAGAAGACCCTCCAAGCCTAATCTACCCAAGCACCTAAGCCCTCCAAGCTTCTTGCTCCAACGAGGTTACATCGAACCTATTTCTTCTTTAACTTCCCGGATTCCGCTACTTGACCATAGCATTAACCAATGTAGATTGGTTCCTTCCTAACTGCTTCCCAACAGTACCAAATAAACCTTCTCACAGACGTGGGTGTGGTGAGATAAGAATTTGGTAAAAAGGCCTCTTAAGGGTATGCCAATGGAGAGGAAGAAAGAAGATGAATTTGTAGAGTCTCTAAGGTAAAGATTGAGGATGAGGCAATCTTGTTTTTCTCTAGGGTTTCTTTCACAAAATTCTCTCTAGAAGCTCTCTCCATTTGGTGGGTTTAAGGATCTATATATAGTGAAGTGAGAAAGGAATGCGAAGAGTCAGTTTTTGCCAAACATGGCTGATTGGCGGCTTGGTCTCGTAACTGGTTTGAGTCGCGAGTTCAAGCCACGAGATAACGGCCTGGCCAACCTAGGACTTTTGTCCTGTAGTGTGACAGTTGGTGCGACCCTTCAGCTCCCCTGTGTGCATCTCACGTGCCAGCAGTTGGCGGCTTGCCAATCGCGAGTCAGCCGCAAATCCTCACTGCGAAACTCTGCCTTCTTGCACATCCTTGAGCTTTTCTTCACATCTTCTTACACACTACCCTTACAATAATCCCACCTAAATACAGGGTTACTAAGTACTTAAATTACAAGCAAATTGGCACGGAATAAAACCAACAAGATGGTTGATTAAATTCAATCTTACAATTTCCTTTGATTCCTTGCTCCAATTAGACTCGAATTTAATTGGGTTGGCCTTCTTTGACTTCATCATGGCCCTTGTAAAAGTAAAGTCCATTAGCTTTCTTATTTGCACAAATCTACTTATTTAATTTCATTATCCTACAAAAGACAAATTCACGCATTAAAATTCTATTAAGTACAAAATTAATTATTCAGCATTATTCCAAAACCAACTATAAAATGTATAAATTAACTCAAAATAAGTATGATAAGACTTTCTAATAATGATATAAATATGCAAAATTAAGCTATTATTAGGTATTGTTACTAATATCAAAAGAACCAAAAAAAATTACAAGCTAAAGACCACTTTACAAGCCACATTGCACAACCTGGGCACCCAACAAATAGAAACCTTAGGAGAAGATGCCAAGAGAACTCGAGAGTCAGCACAAATAGATTTGATTCTCTTGGGGGGGGGGGGGGGGTTAGGGGCAGATTCCAAATTAGAAAGAAGATTGGAACAAACTAGGGAGTCTGATTCTATGATAATCGCCTCAAACTCCAAGTTAGCTGCTAAGGATAAAGCCCATTTAATAGCTTCAACTTCTACCTGAAGAGGGAATATGGTATTCACTCTCTTAGAACAAGCTAAAACTAGCTCTCCTCTCTAGTCTCTGGCGACAAATGCAATGGAAGAATAGCGAGGGCCCACAACAGCATCAACATTAATCTTAATTGAAGAAATGAAGAGAGGGGCCCACTGCTGTGAAGGAGCCAAGGTGGCTTGGCTTGAGATTAGTGACAAATGTTATTTTAATTTTTATTCTATACTAGACTTAGTCCACATAATTTTTGGTGCATGAAATTCATAATTTTTAGTCTATACTAGACTTTAATTTATTTTATTTACTTTTGAGTTTAAGCTTAGCTTATTAGGATTGTTGTTTCATACTAGCCAAATGGCCAAAAAAATTAACTTATCGTCACATAAATTAAATTTAGTTTTTAATTATACAAGCAACTTACTAAATTCTTTATTGAACCTGCCAATCTGGATTCTGGAAGTAACCCCTTGAGGTGAGTTTTTTCTCTATTTTTTTTTTCCGTATGTTTGGTTGTCTGGAAGTAACATCTTTAGCTCAGCTCTATCCAAGATGATTAATATTCAAGTCTTCTATGCTTGATATGGCATTTGAAGACACACAAAACTGTCACCAAGAGTAATGTCATTGAATAAAATGGTAGCCATATTACAACTTATGTAGGATAAAGCTAGGTTTAATGTCCATTTTTTTTTTTAATGAATTGAGTAAAAATTTCATTGATCAACAAACATGTAAAGAGAGCAACAATTGCTGCAACCAAGAGCAGCTAACAAGAATTAATCAAACACCGAAATATGGATTTTGAAAAATTGGGAAAGAGTCCTATTATTAATTAATTTTCATAATTCACATAAGACTTGGTTGAGTTCCAACAAGTGGTATCAAAGCTTGGTTAATTTAGTGGATGATTAAGTGTGAATTCAGATTTTTTTTATTTTTTATTTTTTATTTTTAGAATAAAGTGTGAATTAAGATGGATGAGACATCTAGAACTATTATATAATTGGCCTGTCCTAGTGGAATCTCGGAGAGGATTATGTTTCATACAAGTTTGCAATCTAGGCATACATAACTTTAATAAATTAAGTTATGGAAGTGATTTATATCACTTCATATATCCACCTTCCAGTAGAAAGTAAAAAAATAATAAAATAGAATAGTCTTTGGGAATGGGAGAGGTGGAAAAGTGGTTGATAGCTCTAATATTTTATTTATTTATTTTCAGTAAAAGTTTGATTTGATTGTGGTAGAACTATACCGAAAAGAGGGGGGGGGGGGTGATTTAAGGAGGAGATTATTGGAAAATTGCTTTAAATATTTCTTGTGACTTGGAAATTTAATTAGGTATTTTAAATATCTATTGTGACTTGGAAAGTTAATTGGGTATTTCAATTGGAATGCAAATTCTCTATACCATTTTTGTGTAGAATAAAAAAATTAATTTGATTTTTTTTTAGTTTTTTTTTCTTTTCTTTTTTTTGTGTAGAAGAAAATGCTATTTTTTGGAGTGGGATGTAAATCAATTAATTGCCAAATAAGTAATGTATTTCTTGTCTACAATGGAATTGGAATTGAATTATTATAAATAGACCATGCTTTAATAAATTTAAAAGACAGAGGAATAAATTAAACAAATTTAAAATTACATTACTAAATTAAATTTTAGGCAAAATTATAAGGTGTAATTTGTAATTTACTTATATTTTATTTACAATTTAAGTGTGTGACAGTATTCAACTTATCAACTAGACCAATCTTCTAAATCCAGTGCCAAAACAAAGTTTGAAATTAAGGAAAAAAAAATATTGTTGTACATTCCTTGCATTCCCTTTCTTTGTATGGGCATAACTTGGGCCTTATACCGGTGGGGGATGAGTCTGTCTTTTTGTTGGGTTTTCAATGGTGCGTTGATGGGCTTTACATGGATTAATCAATTTATGGGTTTGACAATACTACTTTGTAAAACAACCAACCCAACAACCACGTAACAATTTTTGGGTTTTTTATAGTATAAAGTTTTAGAACTAAAGACACTCATCCTTTAAAGTTTAGCCTAGAAGTAATTTATTTCTTTTTATTTTTTTATTTTTTTTATACAAGATAGAATTTTTACTTTAGTTTAATCTAAATGACTATGTGTGTGAAACTTCCTCTTAGAGACTTAAACCCCAATTTTTGCCCCTACAACCCACAAGCATTTATACTTATGAAATGATCATTGTACCAAGGATGTGCAGTGGTACCTATAAGTGATTTTTAGTCCCTATAAGATGATGGCACATCAATTTTCATTTTGACTCTAGCATTTAAGGCACTGAAACTGATTGCTTTAAATTTTAGGAACTATGTGCCATCATCTTATAGGGACTAAAACCGATTTTTTTCTAGATTGCTCTATTATGGAAGCGAACACTCCAAGCTTTTCTTCACATGCTTGGAAAAGTATTATGAAAGGGAGAGATGTTATTAGAAAAGGTGGGCTTTGGAGAATTGGAGATGGAAGAGCAATCAGTTTTTTGGGGAGATAATTTGATTTTTTGTCAAGCATAGGCCAAAGTTTGTATCACCAATCCAAAATATGGACATAGGAATGAAGATATGCCAGTTTATATTACAGGAAAATGGGGTATGGAAGGACGAGTTGCTTGACCAATGCCTACTGGATTTTGAAGCAGCTGAGGTGAGAAAATACCTGTCTGTCGCACTTGACATCTTAATCTAGCCTTTTAATGCAGATGGGGAGTATACCATGAAGTTTGGATACCAATTTTTATTGGCAGAAATTCACAGGCAACAACCGGGTCCCTCAAGTTCCGACTCATTAAACCATTGTGGCAGGCTATATGGCAACTGAAAGTACTTGCCAAAGTCAAAAATCTGGTTTGGAGAGCATGCCAAAACTCCCTTCCAACAAAGATGAATCTGGTGAAATGACGGGTTGTCACGGGTGACAGATGTGATCTATGCAAAGACGGAAGATGTTCATCATGCCCTGTACCTCTGTCCGAAACTTGCTGAATTATGGCAAGAAGTCCTCCTATGGAATCATAGTAGGCTGAAACAGTGTGATAACTTTATTGATTTACAAGCAAACCCAGCTCCACAGTGGATCCCCCTAGCAGCTTCTTGGCGACCTCTAACGCTTCATGATATAAAATTAATTCTAATGGCGCCCTTTTCGCTAAAGAAAACTGTGCAGGAATCAGGGCAGTGATAAGAAATGGGCAAGGCTTGGTGATGGCATCTCTCTCCCAAAAAGTTCCTTTGCCATTCACAGTTGTAAAGGTGGAAGCACTTGCAGGTAGAAGGGCAGTGGAATTTGCTGCAGAACTTGATTTGGATCGGATTATATTGGAAGGGGACACCCTGATTCTCATCAACTCTGAACACCCTATGAAGTGGCCGTAGATCGCTAGCACAGTTTGATCACATAGCCATTGATGTGCAACACATTGCCTCCCAATCTTTCATTGAATTTAATTTTTCTCATGTAAGCAGGCTTTGTAATACTGAAGCACATTCACATTCACTTGCATGAAGAGCTATTTATTCTTCCTATATGGTTGTGTGGATGGAAGATGTTCCATTTGCCATTATTTCTGATCTTCAAGCTAATTTCAACATCCACCTTTATTAATAATATGCACTGTCTTTCTTCTCAAAAAAAAGAAAAAAAAAAAAGAAAGAAAGTATTCAAGGTCTAAAAAAATGTTCCCTTTATTTAGGTTTGTTAGGCACTAAAAAAGCCACGACTTTAAATTGCAGGAACTAATATTGATTATGGGTTAATTTTAGGGACAATGATATATTTTAATTAATTTTTTAGCATTTTTCAACTCAGTTCTTACGTTAACATTACACTTAAATAAATATATTTTTCAGCAAAAATGAAAAGAAAAAAGAAAAAATATATATAAAGGGTAAAACTTAGATACAGTTAAAATTCAACTATCTAATGATAACTCTTTATCATTAGACGAAGACACCATTCGGTTTTTGGTGTAGGCAGAGATTAAACTACAGATATCTTATTTAAAGCATTCACATCATGAATGCTAAAAAATATAGCTTTTAGCATCTCAAAACATTACTTTATCTATTTTAACACTCTACTTTATAATAAACCCAACATCAAAGATTTTATTTGTTTTAACACTTCATTAAAATATTATTTATTTATGATTTATAATTATTTTTTATTCTTACCACCCACTCACCCTCACCACCCAAGCCACCACAAACCCACAACCAACAGCCTCAACCCATCGCCATAATCAACCTTAACCAACCGGCCTCAACCCATAACGCAACCCACAGCACAACCCACGACACAACCAACCACAGCACCATCGAGACACATCGAGCAACCCAACAACCCACTATCGCTGAGAAACACCACCAAGACAAAAACAACCGAGACCCACGAATCACCGAACCACAATTGACAAACCACTACCGACGAACCAAGGCACGAGAGAGAGAGAAGTAATTTTGCAGAGAAACGAGAGAAGTGAGACACATATCGGAGAGAAATAAACAAATTAATTAAAGAACATGATCAACATCCCTTCAGGATTATGTCCCGGCAGAGGTGACATACTCCAGTTGTGATATGGCTGTTGTTTTGCAGGAAGTTTTATCAGAAGAACTACAATGGAAAAAAGGTGCATACAAAGACTTGCCATTTTCCATTAAATTTATCCTTGATAACTTCCAAGTAGCCTAGACCCTATGCAAAAAGGCCTTTTTCAAAGAACCCTCAAAGCCCTAGAAATCTACCTAGTTGATCTTGAGGCGAGAAATGAAGCCATCACTAGTCAACTCTTTGGCAAAGAGGATATCCATTCAATGGATAAAACGACTATCATGGGCACTGATTATGCGAAGTTTAGCCTTAAGGCTCAAACTGTCTTAAGAAGTGCCATTGCCAACTTGCCCCCAGAAATACAAACTAATATTTTTGGTTGCAAGGCTATGTTCGAATCATTTGATCAATGGTGCGAACACTTCAAGATTCTGGTCACCACCCACTTCCCCGTCTTCAGTGAAACTGATGTTAATGTTGACACAGAAATTGACCGTGCCCTTGCACAGTCTATATGGGAACAATATTTTGGAAGCAGCCACAGAGCCTATAAGAAACGACATCCTTTCCCTGGGCTCATAATCAATTATGAGGATGGACTAGATGATGGAACAGATGAAGAAGAAAGGTGTTAGGTTCTAAGGTCTTAGGATTTTATGTATTTAGAACTCTAATTTGTAATGTTGGCAAGCCATGATCAAAACAATGTATTTAGTCTTGTTTAGGCTTGCTCAAAGTTGATTAAATATTGTAAAGTTGGAATTGAATGGCTGTAGATGTATTGGAGCATTTCTGCCTGGCTCGATCGATCGAAGGATAGACTCGATCGATCGAATCTCGGGTCAGATGCGTTTTCTGCAGAGTTCCAGCTCAGCCCAAACTCTATTTAAACGTCTTGGGGTTCAAGTAAAACTCTTATATATATAAAGGAAACCCTAGAACGTTTTTGGGACTTTTAGAGAGAGAGATTAGAGTGCCTCTTGTGCTTCCTTTTATTAAGATTTTGTATCCAAACCTCTCTAAGTCTTTGTTGCTCATATTTGCTGTTTATGTGAATCTCTTGTGAGATCTTCGAGGAGCTTTCCTTCACATAAATTTAGGGTTTTCAAGGTAGAGATTTTATCTACATCTTGATGATCAACAAGGTTGCAACCATTGAAACTTAAAGAAAAACAAGCGAGGAGCTTGTAGCTGATTGAGGAATTCAAAGAAAGAAGTAGTCCGTGGACTCGGAGCCTGCGCGTGGTCGTGTCAGAAAGTTTTACTAGTGGGTAGCATTAGGAAGTCAAGCGGGGAGCTTGTAAGTCCTTTTGTAAGAACTTCAATTCTTTCTTAGTGAATTCCGTTTTGCCTTGAGGATCGATGGGTCAAATCCTCCCCAGGTTTTTCCGTGTGGTTTCCTGGGTGATCATATCTTGTGTTCGTTATTATTTCTGCTGCTTTATATGTTTTATATGCATGATATGATTATTTGATTGTTTTAACCTAGAATTGCTTAATTTGACTAAGTAACAACTTGGCTAATTAACTAGGCTACGCAATCTGGTTGTTTTTAAGGGGTCTAAATTTCCAACAAAAGGAACTCAAGATGGCTTTCCAAAATGTTTGAATATGGGTTTGTTAGGTTAATCAAACTAACTCACCATGGCCAAATCAACCAGTTCCCCCAAATCATACAACAAGTTGTCAAAAAGATCAGAAGTCCATTCGTATCCATTAGATGTTGGAGCACACTCCCACAATGGGATGGTAACAACTGGATGACTGTCATTCCTTCCAGACACCTTGTACTTATTAATAGTTACACCTACCAAGGACCATGGTATGAAGGAGATTCTTATTTATCCTATAGTGAACCCCATAACCTTGCAGACTGTTGGCATAACTATTTCAACAATGAAATACTTACTATCGCTCAAGAATTATGGGTAAATTATCATTTTATTGGCAACACTGGAAGAATTTCAGTTTTCACCACCAAGCCATATTCCGAAGTAGCTATGGATCTTCAATGGGTTAATTACAATAATAATCCAAGAAGGTTTATCACTAAGGCACCAGAATATGAAGCCCTAAATTGGTGTGGAGTCTGTAATTAGTTTGCCAATTTTCGTGAACATGATTACCATCGTAGTCCTCATTCGGATTATTATGGTACAGATTAGCATCCATCCAGCAACAGAGATTGAAAACCCTAAAGCTAAGGTTTTTCACTCCTCTAATTCAGAAAGCAATTCCTTACAACACAAGGTCTTAGTCAAGCCTAGACTCTGTCCAGATCGCCGAAAAATCTAGCAAAGAACTAAAAGATTTTGCCAAGCAATTGCAGATTCAAGCAGAGAAGTTAGAGTCAGTAGAAAGAGTTTCTCCTGCCTCATCTGAAGCTTCAATCAACAGATGTCCAATGGACCCATTCCAGGATTCACAAGATCTGTATGATGGTTACAATTTGGACGAAGACTAAGTGTTCCAGATAGTCCCAATTACTATTCAGAACAATTTCCAGTTTCGGTTACTATTCATCTACATTCAGATCACTGTACATGCACAGTACCCGCACCTAACAAATCCCAGATAGCCTACTATTCATCCACAATCAAAGTCACTCTTGATGAAAAGTACGCCAGAAAAGCATGGGGACAAATCACTATTCATGAACAGTAACAGTTACTGTTCACAAACAGTGCCCGACACAATAATCATGAAGTTACTATTTGCTTTCGGTTGAAAAGGTTTTTCACCCAAGTTAAAGCAATTTACCTTCCATGATTCCAGCAGCATCCAAGGCTCTCTTCAGCAGATTTCAAGGCTCCCTTCAGCTTATTTAAGGCAGCCTCAACTCCAGTCTAAAGCAAGCCTTTTTAGAAGTCTTTTAGGAATTAGTTTTGGAAAAACTACTTCATAATCCTTGTAAGAAAATGGCAACCCCATTTTACATTTCAGTTTACATTGGCAACGCCATAGTTATGGCTTTCCCTTTTGTAACCTATTTACGTTTCCGCATCAGTCAGTAGCTTACTCCCCCCTTTTGGTATCAGAGCCTCAATAGCCTGTACCATTTGTAACTACTACCCCCAGTTGTAGCTTACTCCCCATTTTTCTCATTTTCCAAATGCCAATTGTCAGGGAAGGTAACCTCAGTCCATTTCAAGGTCTTGGGAACCTAAATCTTAGAACTAGGGTCAGTTGTCTGGATAAGAGTGGTTTCTCCTATCTTCCTATGGTTTAGTGCTTGAACATTCATGTTAGTTTTGATGCACTTGTAATAGATCCTGTATATCAAGGCTATTTGGTAAACTCCTTTTAACAAGAGGGTACCATGGGTCTTGATATTGAGGGTGAGGGCTTTCATGATATGCGGGTCATGTAAGCATACTGTGAAATTGGGGAAACAGTCGAAATGAACTGGTCCACCACTGAGACTGGATTGGATGGTGCCTAGAAGACTATCATTGAATCTGATATGTCTGGTGTCTCTAAGGGCCATGAGAATGGAACAATTCAGTCATTCTCTAATCAAAGGTTTGACTTCAATTTGGACTAAACCTATGTGCAGGTAATTGTGTCCTGCTTTCTTGTGTGCTTTCAAGGTTGGGGAAGAAAACAAATTGCACGTCTCGTACTCTTTGTTAATTCCATAAACTTGTTCTATGGTTCTCACATGGTAATCTGTCTTGAACATCTTGCTCAAAGACCATGAAGACTTATAGATCTGGTGGGTGGGGAATTTAGGGATATTCCAATCTCCTAATTTTAGATCTAGATTTGACAACTCCAATTCTTCAGAATTAAGAATTCCACTTTCTTGAGGAATCTCTGGGAGGAATGATCTCTGGCTGGTGGTAGAGTTACTTCTAAACAACTTGTTCAACATTCTGGATTAAAAGCCTAGTTAAACAACTATAACTTTAATACCTTTAACTTCTAACTTCTGGATCTATCCTTCTATCAACAACAAAGTGTTCAACAAGACAATCGCCTCTCTGTGCACACTATAACCTCTTAACGCCACAATCTTCTCCACTGAGGGACCACCCTAAAACGCCTTCCACACGGCTAACATGCGCGGGCTAACCAACACAGACAGGAGTGGAATAGTGGTTTTACTGGGTTACAAACAACACAGATCTGGTCTTACAAGTCTCAATAGCACACATCTGCAACAGATTTTCTAGATAAAAAAAAAAAAAAAGAAGCAAGTATTTGGGAAATAATCGAACAACAGGAGCAATTAAACAAAAATGATAAAACCCCAGTTGTAGCTTACTCCCCCTTTGGGTATCAGAGCCAAGTTGGCCGATATTGTGTTGTAAGTTACTTTTGAAATTCAATCAAGTTGGCAGGTTATACCGCCATAGTTATCAAATTACTTTGAGCATTATCAAATTATTTTCATTATGATATCTCCTAGACAGATAATTATGTTTTACATCTATTTTCTGATAACACTCCCATTACCATTCATTATCTTCTATATCCATTATTTCTTCTTCTCATTGATGGTTATCTTTTTATGGTAGGTTGAGCCTCCTTCTAACCCTCTGTTTATCATTTTTGTTTAATTGCTCCTGATGTTCAATTATTTCCCAGATACTTGCTTCTTCTTGTTTTTGTTTTTATCTAGAAAATTTGTTGCAAATGTGTACTGTTGAGACTTGTAAGACCAAATCTATGTTGTTTGTAACCCAGTAAGACCACTGTTCCGCTCCTGTCTGTGTTAACCAGCCCGTGTTAGCCGTGTGGAAGGTGTTTTAGGGTGGTCCCTCAGTGGAGAAGATTGTGACATTAAGAGGTTATAGTGTGCATAGAGAGGCGAATGTCTTTTTGAACACTTTGTTACTGATAGAAGGATAGATCCATAAGTTAGAAGTTAAAGGTATTAATGTTATAGTTGTTTAACTGGGCTTTTAATCCCGAATGTTGAACAGGTTATTTAGAAGTAACTCTACCACCAGCCAGAGATCATCCCTCCCAGAGATTCCTCAAGAAAGTGGAATTCTTAATTCTGAAGAATTGGAGTTGTCAGATTTAGATCTAAAATTAGGAGATTGGAATATCCCTAAATTCCCCACCCACTAGATCTATAAGTCTTCATGGTCCTTGAGCAAGATGTTCAAGACAGATTACCATGTGAGAACCATAGAACAAGTTTATGGAATTAACAAAGAGTACGAGACGTGCTATTTGTTTTCTTCCCCAACCTTGAAAGCACACAAGAAATTAGGACACAATTACCTGCACATAGGTTTAGTCCAGATTGGAGTCAAACTTTTGATTAGAGAAGGACTGAATTGTTCCATTCTCATAGCCCTTAGAGACACCAGACATATCAGATTCAATGATAGTCTTCTAGACACCATCCAATCCAGTCTCAGTGGTGGACCAGTTCATTTCGATTGTTTCCCCAATTTCACAGTATGCTTACATGACCCGCATATCATGAAAGCCCTCACCCTTAATATCAAGACCCATGGTACCCTCTTGGTAAAAGGAGTTTACCAAATAGCCTTGATATACAGGATCTATTACAAGTGCATCAGAACTAACATGAATGTTCAAGCACTAAACCATAGGAAGATAGGAGAAACCACTCTTATCCAGATAACTGACCCTAGTTCTAAGATTCAGGTTCCCAAGACCCTGAAATGGACTGAGGTTACCTTCCCTGACAATTGGCGTTTGGAAAATGAGAATCACCATTTACAAATCCAAAACCCAGCCCAGAATCCAGACTTAGACTTTGTCCAACAATTAGCCGATGGATCGATTAGATTAAGTTTCAACCAGTCTAGGTTTAGAACACCGGTAAATTCACCAATAGGTTTTGATGAATCTAGGTTTAGATCTCCATTTGATCTACGCCAACCCATTAGGCAGACACCTATCCCTCTTAGAGATAGACCTGCATCACAGTATAGTACATCTAGACCCCTTGCACCTTATCACAGATCTAGAAGAGATTTAGGATTAGAGATCCAAGGTGTCCAGACCAAATCCCAGATTAGCACACCCTGCTACTTAGCCAAACAAGACTCAGTTGTTGATCAAGATGAGCTCTACAATTGCAGAAGTTTTCCTATAAATCCAAAAGATATGAGCTCTACAACCTCTGTATGGGGATGCCCTTCACTGATGTAGTTATTAGCTACCATGGTTATATGCTGTACCTTGTTTAGGATTTCCTGTTCTGACAAACCATCTATGTTCCACTCATAGAGTTTACCAGAAGAGACTGAGAACTGGTTGCTAACATTCCTTTCCTCATACTGTAGGTCAGGAGGGGTAGGCTTAGGATACCAATTCTTGGTTAAACTTGTTGGGGTTACTTTGGGGTGAATGAGCTTATTCACTTTTAAACCCTTAAATTGGTTTTCTAGGTATTCTATCTCCTTTTCATTATCTGAGGAGGTTCTGCTAGAACTGCTAGAAGCTGTATGGATGTCTAAGACACTAAGCTTGGGAGTTTTCTTAGACGAAGGAGTGACTGGTTTCTGCTTCGTGCTAAGTAGAGCTTTCTTAGGCAAAGGGATGGTTGGTTCCTGCTTCGTGCTAAGTTCCTTAAGCTTTTGTTCAACAACGTCTAAGGCTGTTAAGTCCTTAGGTTTGTCTAGGACAACTAGGCTGGGATCAACTAGGGTTGAAGTGGTAACTGGTGAAGTGGTGACTAGTTCCTTCTTCACTAGTTCTTCAAGCTTTTGGTTGACTATCTCTAAGGCTGTTTTGTCCTTAGGTCTAAGGCTAGGTTGCCTATTTGTGAGAAGCTTGACTAGAGGTTTTTCTAGGGTCTTAATAGGTTTACTAGGGTTTCCTGGCTGGAGGATGACCTTGTTTTCAATCATATCTTCAATCCTATCAAGCTGTTTTCCTATGACTCCTAAACACTGGTTGGTGTAGTTGTTTTGCTCTAAAACCTTCTTAACAACCGTTTCTTCTTGGTTGGTTTGGGTTTTGAAGGGAGAGGCAACTAAATCACTACCACGGTGTTTGAAGATAATGGCTTCTTGGGGTGGATGGCTGGATCTAACAATTTCTGGTTTGCTAGAACTTGGGGCATCTCTATCTGGAAGCTTGGTCCAATTAGTTTTGGTGATGACACAAGACTGTTTGTGCCATTCAAAGTGGTTCTCAAAATATTCAAAGAAAGGGACATTACTGGATATCTCATTCATGAAGATTTTCCAACTTTCCAAAACTTCTTTCTTTTGTTCCAGAGTATGGTTGGCTCTATAGGCTTCTCTTTTAAGTCTGTTTTCTTCAGATTCAAACTCATTGCCTAGGGCAACTAAATCTGGGGTGAACTCTTTCCTAATGGTCATGAGTTGGGGATCAATTCCAGGTTCTTGCTGGAAGGGATCTTGGGGTTCATTCTGATATGGATTCATCATATCAGTACCTGTTGGGGATGGATTCTTTTGACCATCGTTGTTGTCATCTTGATCAACAACTGAGTCTTGTTTGGCTGAGTAGCAGGGTGTGCTAATCTGGGATTTGGTCTAGACACCTTGGATCTCTAATCCTAAATCTCTTCTAGATCTGGGATAAGGTGCAAGGGGTCTAGATGTACTACACTGTGATGCAGGTCTATCTCTAAGAGGGATAGGTGTCTGTCTAATGGGTTGGTGTAGATCAAATGGATATCTAAACCTAGATTCATCAAAACCTATTGGTGAATCTACCGGTGTTCTAAACCTAGACTGGTCGAAACTTAATCTAACCGATCTATCGGCTAATTGTTGGACAAAGTCTAAGTCTGGATTCTGAGCAAGTTGCTACTACTAGCAAGTTTGTAAAAAATTTTAGGTCTAGTAACATTGATGTAGAGAGTTTTTTTGGCGGTTTGGTACTAAAATGACTTTTTAACATTTTTCACATCTTTAATGTGAATTCTCTAAAAAAATTAAACTATTTATCAGTTGAGTTAACTGAAACCCTTACATCTGTCATGTTAAAAGAAACTTAGCCAACGGTACTAGCACCTTCTCTTTCTCTAATTTTGTTAACCATATCCCCCCAATATCTCACTCTCATCTTAAACTCTTGAATATCTCTCTCTCTCTCTCCACTACTGGATCTCCATGGCTGCTGTCAAGGGGCAGCCAAAGCAAGCCACCGTTAGCCACTTCTCATGGTGTCTCTTTTGGGTTCTCTCTTCTCAGTGAAGTCTAGCCCAGGCCTGAAAGCCCGAAATCTCATGAGCTCTGCCACCATCGTAGGCAGCAAAGCACACCCGATCCTCCTCCTCTGTTTGTTCTTTAGTTTCCTTTGATTTATGCTTTCTCCTCTCCTTGTTTTTGATTTTATGTGGGTTTAGGGATTGGGTTCTAAACATGGGGTTTTTGGGTTCCAAACATATGAAATTGTTCATTGGTTGTCATGAAATTATTCATTGTCTTATGGATAGAAACTAAAAACAAAAGTGAAAAAAGAAAGAAGACGGTGTTTGTTAACACCGTTATTTGAGTTATTAGTGAGTGAGATAGGTCGCTAAATTGATGATGGGGTATGATGCTCTGTTTTGTGTGTGTGTTCTAAGTGTATTTGTTGATATTTATGTTTGAATTGGGCAATTGCCATTTGCTTGTGTTGTGCCACCTCTTACCAAAATTGTTCTAGGATTCATTATCATATATGTCTTGCGCTTCTGTTTTTGCTTCTTTGGATGTTATGATATGTGTGTTTATATTAGTTTAGTTCTCTTTCAACTTGGGTTTATTTTATTTATGGTTTATCAATATCTTCCTGTAAGTGTCTCTTTGGTACAACTTATTTCTCAGTTTTTTTTTTTTTTTTTTGGTTGCAAAAGTGGTACTTTACCAAATTTATTGAATTCAAACACATAGCAATATTGAATTTAATTGTCCTTGGAAAGGATAATTTTTCTTCATTAGTCAAGGGCAACCATGTGTTTGATTTTAATTGGGATTCTAATATATTGCACATAAAGAACTGTACTTAAGTATTACTTGTTTGAAAAAGGTGTACCTAGAAAAAAAAAAAAAAAAAACAGAGGTTTCAAAAAGATTAATCTTGTGCTTATTAGTGTTAGTTTGGTACAACTTATTTTGTAGCTTTTTGCAAAAGTTATGTTTGGAAAAGGTGTACCCAGAAAAATGTGAGTTTTTAAAAAGATTAATCTTTGGCTAATAAAGTGCCAGCTTGGTACAAATTTTTTTTTCAGTACCTGTTTGAAAAAATGGTGTTTGAAATAGTTGTATTTAGAAAATAGTGAGGTTTTAAATAGCTGTTCTTTGAAAAAGTTTTGTTTGAAAGAACAAAAGCAAATAGACCTAGTTGGTTGATTTGATATTATTGCCTTTTTATTTTTGTTCGTGTATGTTGCAGATGGCCAGGTGGGACGAGATTCTATCCCTTCCTGTACAAAATCCTTCAACCTTAGAATTTTCTACTACTGACCTTGTGTGGTCAAAGGTGGAAGGTTGGTGTGACAAAATTGATAGAGTTGCTCTAGCCTAGAGTGAATGATTTTGTAAAGGGTGAATCAAAAATAAAGACTGTCCATGAAGATTTCATGTAGAAGCAAGGCGACAACAACGTCCAGAGATGACGTGCAAGCCAAAGGTTGATGGCATTCTTGAATATATTCTATAAGTTCAAACTTGTTCCTTTAGAGGAGTTCCTGGTAACTTGGTCCTGATGACTGTCGTAAGGGTGGCATTGTATGACCTAGTAGGACAACTTATGTCCCAAAGAAGAAAAATGTTGGCCAACCAAATACTAAGAAAGGGTGCATATGCCACTTTATCGTGAAGCGCTTAATTGCTGAACCATCAGTAGCATTAATCATATATACTAAAGATAAGCATGTAGATAAGAAGGGGTTGCCATGCCATGGTCCACAGGATACTAAGGCTGCTCGAACGCGTGCTATGTTTGCTCCATACATATCAGAGGATCTCCATTTGCGGATCTTATCTCTACTACATGTTGGGGTTTCTATGGAAACAATAATACAAAGACACAGGGAATTGGTAGTAAGACAAAATGGGCCAAGTAACTGTGATGACCAGTTAAGCCACCAGTATGTTTGAAGACAGGAGAGGAGCATCCAATGTTCTACATATGAACTTGATGCAGATGATGCAGTCAGCATCAGCATGTGGGTTGCAAGCCATCAAAATCATATTTTCTTTTATGAAGATTTCTTTGATTCAGAACCTTTCACTTTGGGCATTCAAACAAAGTGGCAGTTACAGCGAATGATTCAATTTGGCAATTGCAGCCTTCTGGTTTATGATTCAAGGTTCGGAACAAACAAATTGAAGGTCTGATTTTATTTTATTTATTTCATTATTTTATTTTTTAATTTGATGTAGCCTAAGTCCTTAGTGTCTTTAGAAACTAAGTGTGTGCTTTTTGCAAATTCATTTAGTATCTGATTCACAGTCTTGTTGTATTCAACTTGGATAAGAAGGCAATCCCTATAGCTTGGATTATTGCACCAAGGTTTGCAAGTTCAGATGTGCATAGATGGATGAGGGCTCTTTACAATAGAGTTTGCACAAAAGATCCTACTTGGAAATTGGCTGGGTTCATTGTTGATGATCCTCTAGTTGATGTCCTAACAATCAGGATGGTTGCTAAGTTGACCAATCGCATTCCAAACTGTATATTAATAACTATATGATTTAATAAACATTTGGTAGAAAATTATTCCATGGATCATATTGGCTTATAGGGGAGAAATTATTCAATCATCTAGGAGGACCAGTTCAGCAATGTCTAATGGTCCTTTCACTCAATAATAAAATGCCACGGTTTTACCTGTCCAAAAACTAAAATAAAATAAAATTCCATGTGTTCAAACTAATTAAGTCAACTCCTAATCACAACGTTTACAAAGTAAAAATAAATAAATAAATAAATAAAAATCCACGGCAATACCTACTATCACTGCTGCCTCCTTCAACTTTCACACCTGCAAGTTCATTACACCACAATGCTGGTGTGGGTTGGATTTTAGTTTGCTTTATCCGAACTTTCTTGTGTAAGGAATCTGCAAACACTAGAGTTGAAGAAGGCAACAATGATGTCAGCTGTTCTCACGAAAGGTTTTTATTTATTTATTTATTTTAATTCAATATCGTGATTAGGGTTGTGATTAAGATACACATGAAATTTTATTATTGGATGGGAGGACCATTAGGCATTGCTAAAATGGTCCTCCAAGAGGACTGAATAATTTCTCCATATAGGGGTGGTGATGTAGACACCAAATATGCCCACTTATAACCTGATTGATCACGGATAACATAGATTGATGCTAATGGATGGTAACACTTTTTAACATTTAATTTTTTTTTTAAATTTAATTTAATCAATTTCTATTTATTTCCTTTCCTTCTATAATGTAGTTTGGGAGGCCTATTATAAGGCTCTAAAAATGCAGTTGATCCTAAATTAATGAAATTATTGTTGGAAGATTACTTCTAGTGCTTGGTGATGATTCCAAGGAAGCCTAGATTCCTAGGTTCCTACCTTTGTTTCGAGAAAATCCATTATGTTTTGGAAACATGCATCCTCTCCCTCACATGAGGGTAGACCCCACAAACATACTCTCTCCTTCATCTCATGTTTGGTGATGATTCCAAGTAACCCTAGGGTTGATTAATACTTTTCTATTTTCTACTTTCATCACTTAATGGTGATTTCAAGCAAACCCTATGCGGTGATTCTTAGGGTGCTACCTATCCTTTTGTTTCCTAAAGCACCAAGTCCCCTTTTGAGAGTTCATTGTCCTGCATCAATGGGAAGCTGGTTACACAATAACTTGATTCGCATGTTTATAAAGCACTTGCTTGAGTTTTATTATAAATATAGGTAGGGTTTTGGTACACAAAATCAAAATCAGTGACCAACCCTTAACATTCCCATTTCAAATCTCCTAAATATAGGATGTACATGCTTATTGATTCAGACCATCTTGTTGATGCTCCATCTCTTATTGTATTCTATGGCTCAAAAGTAGCTTTAGTAATGTGTTTCTAACCATTGGAACTATTATATTTCATATAAAGTTGCATATGACAAAAGATTTGCATTGATCAAGCTGAAAGGTCAAATTAACAATAATTTTTGGGGGTTCTAGTCCAATATATGAGTTTGACTTGGGTAGCCTGGATTAATAAGCATGCTGAAAATTTACTGTAGTGGAGCCAGACCTTTTAGCGTGGTGGCTGCGATTTCTTCTATGTTCTTAATGAATTGTACATGCTTGAATTGTTGAATTTATATATGCTTTATGCATTTTTCTCAGGGATGTGTTTGATTGCTGTGTACTGATATGCTTCTGGCAGGTCCGTCATGCGTGGCATAAAAACTTAGTAAAGAAATGTTTGGAAACTAAGATGCTAGTCGAGATATCAAGACGGCTTGAGCAGGCAGTGGATAACATCTGCTGAGGACAAGGAACCGTTAATTTGTTTGAGGATTTATTGGAAGATTTTATTGATGAGTCAGATTTTATGGATTACTCTAAGGCGATATGGTATCCTAGAATAGGTTGGTCCCTGTCTTTTCTAAATGGAGGAATTCTTTCCCTTGTGTGAGGGAAGTGAAAAAATATATTGTTTTGCAGTCTTCCACATTCCCTGCCAAAATGGTAATTCACACTGTTGAATGGGTGACCATTTCTTGGAATGGACCACTAACCTCCAATTATTGATCAAGATTTGTTTTATGTATGAGTGTGTATGTGTACGTATGCATTTATGTATGTTTGTACTTGGTTTGGGGTTCCTAAGATTTGGTCACCCAATGAATTAGTAATCTTAATTATTAAAGATCAACTTGATCGTATGAGGTGAGAGATATGAAGTCTTGCTCTAAAATAGTATGGAGTCCATTGGCTTTTCTATGTGAGTCTGTTTTCTTTTATTAAGAAATTACTGACTTGAGACTTTGTTCTGACTCAGGAGCATGGACTGCGGCACTAAAATCTCTTCCACTTGCCAGCTAGGAGACGTGCAGCAATGGAGTTTTACCACAGCCAGATGAAGCTTAGGTTGTTGAATGAGGACCCTGGTGTTTATCAACATGCTGATCGGTTGGTTGGTAAGTTGAGTACAAAAATGCATTCTTACTTCTCGCTTAATGAGTGTTAGGTTCTAAGGTCTTTGGATTTTATGTATTTAGAACTCTAATTTGTAATGTTGGCAAACCATGATCAAAACAATGTATTTAGTCTTGTTTAGACTTGCTCAAAGTTGGTTTAATATTGTAAAGTTGGAATCGAGAGACTGCAGAAGCATTGGGGCTTCTCGGCCTGGCTCGATCGATCGAAGGTAATTCTCGATCGATCGAAAATCGGCCCAGATGCGATTCTGTAGAAAATTCCAGCTCAGCCCAAACTCTTTTAAACGTTTAGGGTTTTCTGTTTTTGCCCTAGGTATATAAGGCAAAACCCTAGCCACGTTTTTAGAGTTGCACAAGTTGTATTGTTGCTCATACATTGCTATTTATGTGAATCTCTTGTGAGATCTTTGAGGAGTTTTTCTTCACATAAACTTAGGGTTTTCAAGATTGAGATTCTTCTACATCTTGATGATCAACTTGGTTGCTGCCACTGAAGCTTAAAGATAAACAAGCGGGGAGCTTGTACCTGATTGAAGGAATACAAAGAAAGAAGTAGTCCGTGGACTCGGAGCCTGCGCGTGGTCGTGTCAGGAAGTTTTACTGGTGGGTAGCATTAGGAAGTCAAGCGGGGAGCTTGTAAGTCCTTTTGTAAGAACTTCAATTCTTTCTTAGTGGATTCCGTTTTGCCTTGAGGATCGGTGGGTAAAATCCTCCCCAGGTTTTTCCGTGTGGTTTCCTGGGTGATCATATCACTGTGTTATTTATTATTCCACTACTTTATCTGTTTTATATGCATGATATGATTATTTGATTGTTTTAACCTAGAATTGCTTAATTTGACTAAGTAAAAACTTGGCTAATTAATCTAGGCTACGCAATTTATTTGTGGTTTAAGGGGTCTAAACCCTTCAATGAGTACTCGGGGAAGGATGATTTTGCACGATATTGGAAAGATGAGTGGATGAGTGGCTTAACATCTTGGCGCAAAGCATTGAAGATTCCAGACTCTGATATTGTCATACAAGGTGGATGTGCAAAAGTTGCCGACCAGCTTGTTAAGGATAAAGTATATGTTGTCTGGAATCCTGGTTCACAGTTTGGTATTAGCAATTGCACTTGGCAGAAATGGGCAATATGTGCGAGCATATGTTCAAAGTTACTAATCTTTGCTGTAAACGAGGGTCTACTATGCAGCATATTCCAGTACCACAAGGCATTGATTGACATGCTACGCTGTCCACCCCATGATTCATTGATTTGTGATCATGCTATTTCTGTAGCAGTTTATGTACAGAAGCAGTTAAATGTACTTGTTAATTTAGATAGCAGTCAGACTGCTTTAGATCCCATTCAGAGTCAAACTGTAGATAACATCGGGCAAGAAACTGTTGAGATGGTTCTTACTAACCAAGATACAGAATATGAAAGTAACTGTATGAATGAGGATGTATCAGCTCATGATGAGAATTGTGGGGCTGTAAATGATGCTCCTCGCATTATTAGCGGTGATGTGTGTGATGAACTGAATGATTTGGCTACTAGTGGAATTGCATCTCTGGTGAGAATTTTGGAGAAGAAATTCATTGTGCCGAGATGGATGTTGAGCCATTGTCCATATGTATTTCCCCTCCTGGACTAAATTCTGTTGATGAGGTTGTTGCAAGCAATGTCTTTTCAGAGAATGGAAACAGAGGTTTGGACAATACAAGAAGCAAGCATCTCCCATCCAAAGTTGATTCTAGTGATGTAAATGAGTTTTAAGATAAAGATTGCAATGAAAATATGATGGATGTGGAGCCACTATCTATTGATTTTCCTCCATCAACTAGGGAGTTTCTGGAGCAATGCACAGTGACCCATCAAGATGGTCTTGCAGATAATGATCTTGAGCCTACAGTTTCCAATACTCCTGATTCTGAAACCAAGACCTCCTCAGCTATATCCTTGCCCGTTGAGTCACAAGTGGTTGATGTGATTGAAATTTCTGGTATCATTGAGGAGAATGAAGGAATGGAATTGAAAAGTGGGAATGACATTTCAGATGATTCTGGTAATGGGTCATGATGCAAAGGCAGTCGACAGCATGATGACTGAATAGTCAGAATTGCCACTAAGATGCTTATGGACAGCACATTGCATTGAGGACAACAACCTCCACAGATTTCAGCTCATGGAACCGGTTTTTGTGAGAAACCCTTTTTAATTGCTGGCTCTTTTTAGATTAGGTGTAAATCTCAGAAGGGTGCTGGAAATAGAGACTCTGAAAATGAGGTTATTTGCCAGCAATTAGTTGTTACTGGTGTCAATGGCACTGCTGGAGAGAACTATTTCATGGGGGACTTGGTGCATGCCTCTCCGGCAAGTATAGGGTCCATCAAACACTGCGGGGATTCTGGTGTTGCAGTTAGTAATAGCTGAAATTGGTGCTCCATCTCACACATTTACTTCATGTAAATATTTGTCAATCAATCCAATTGTTTCAATTTTGCTGATTTACCTGAGTATTTTTTTCTAATTTATATCTTAATAGTTACACACGATCTCCAGGAAGTTGTCAATAATGGCCAACATAATATGATCTTCTACATGGATGGGGCAAGAAAATGCCTCAGTTTTGACAAGATTGGGAAATATGATCACATTGTTAATATTGGCCTAAACTTATGATTGACCACAATTTTTTAATACTAATTTCTTGGATATCTTGTATCATTTCTGCCTTTTAACACAAAATCCATTGTTGTCAAACAAGCATATATCCTGTATTGGGAAGAAATAATTTCGTTGCTTTCTTTGCTAGTTTATTTACACTGCTTTGCTTTTCTGTAGAAAAACACTAGAAATTGTACATTGCCCAACTGGAAAATTGTTTGTCTTTGGAAAAGTCGAAAGGTGTACACAAGTTATTTGGAATAACAACCACAGGAAACGTTGATATATATATATATATATATATATCTAGCAAGTGTTGGTTCTCTTTGCCCTCATTTGGGATGAGAAAATGGAATGGAAAAGAATAAAGAAAATAATTTTAAAATATTCTTCACATCTCTTATTTGGAAAATTTAATGGAAGGAATAAAAAGTTTATTCATTTGTTTGAGAGTTCAAATAAGAGAGAATAGAATGACTAAAAGGAAGCACTAATTTCTCTCTATTCTATTAAAACTTTAAATTTTCACCTCCCTCGAAATTGGGAAGAATTGGAAGGAATGAAATTAGATTTAATGAATTTTTTACCAAAACTCCCAAAATACCCCCTATATATTCAGCCTTTCATTTTAAAATAGGAGCCTAATGGTAATATTGTCATAAAATGATTTCATTCATTTTCCTCTATATTACTCTCAAACAATATTACTTACATTTCATTCATTTGCATTCATTTATTTTAAAACATCCAAATAAGGTTACTTAATTCAATTTCATTTCATTTCTTTATAAACTCTCAAATGAAGCCTTAATGTGGGTTTGAAAGCAGCTTTTTACCACTTATTTATTTACTAAAAATTGGTGTAAGTATAATTGTGTATATATATATATATATATATAAAATAAAATAAGAAGTGAAAGTTCTAAAAATTTGTGTTAAAAAAAAAAAAACTGTTAAAACTGATTGGTAAATGAAGTTATTGTTTCAAAATTGAAATTAAAATTTAAGAGGTTGATTTTAATTTTCAATAAAGTTATCATAACGCGTGAATAAAGCATAAAATATGTTACATATATCATATAAATGCTCAATTTAAATTGATAGCTTATAAATATTTCATTTGCTCAGTAATATATTATTCAATTTTATAAAAAATATAGTATCTAAAAATCATTTATGATTTATTCAATTTTATATAAAAAAAAAAAAAATTGTATCCCAAAAAAACAATTATGATGTTAAAAAAAAAATTGAATCAAGAAATATTCTAAAACTTTGCGACTGATGTTCATCACCCTCTGGACCATATGGAATCACAGAAAGAGAGTGATTCACGAAGGAGTTACACCTGATCCAATGAATGTCATTTTAACCTCTCAAAATCTGTTTTGCAGGTACCAAGAGATTTTTCAACATCATCACAATACTAAAAATAGGAATTCTAGGCAAAAAATCATGGCTCAAGGTTTTGGTGGGCAGTGGAGCATTGCCCTCAAGATCTCTGGTGTCAGGCAAAGAAGAAGGAAGAGGAGTGCTTTTGCTTACGAGGCTCAGACCAGGCAGGGTGCAGTAGTGTTCTATGGGTGTAGCAGCAGTGTAGCTAGATCAATTTCAAGTGCTTTGCTTGAAGGATTAAGAGAAGCAGCGGTGACAGCAAATAGTCTTCAGTTCAACCAGATTTTGGTTTTGAGCAGTAGTAAATATCTAGTTCAGTTGTTAAACACGAGTCAATCTCCGGATTGGGAAGGAAAAACTTTGATTGCTGATTTCGTTTCCTTAAAGCATCAGGGTATGAGTTTTTGCTTCCGTTGGGTCCCGAATTTTGTGCTTGGTAATGTACATATTATGGTTGATATGGCCTCCAGTGCTCCAATGCACTACAAATGGCCTCAGCAAGTAACTCTGTAATACTCTTTTCTAGTTGATATAAAAAAATAAAAAAAATAAAAAATTCTGTAATTTTATTTGAGCTTTAAAATTTTCCAATTACTCAATAATACATGAATTATTCAATTTCATATCAAATGTAACATCCAAAACAAAATTTATGATGCTAAAAAATCTATAAAAATTTGAATTAATTTTTTTTTCTTAATTTTAATTTTAGTAATATTTTAAAAAATGTTAAAATTTTCGCTCACCTTTCATTCAAAATAGCAAACACATATATAATTACGTTCAAGCATGTATGTGTAATTAAATCAATTTTGAGAAAGAAAAAAAGATCTCAATTATAAACTAACTTGAATTCATATCATTAAAAAAAAAAAAAAAAAACGATTTGTTGCTATTTTTAGGACTAAATAATGTACTAAATTTTTATTTGATAAACCGAAAAAGTTATTTAAAAAAAATAAAAAAAAATTATAAAGCAAGCAAAGGGTTGGGCGGGAGGGCTGTCCCCATATTTGAAACAAGGGCTATTTCTGTCTTTTCACATTACCATTATCGAAACTGGGCTTATTTAGTGGAGGGTAGTGGGAATAACTGCCTTAACCGTCAAAGATAAAAAGGAAAACACACACTCAGAAACAGTGTTTCCGAACCCCCCCCCCCCCCCCCCCCCCCAAAAAAAAAAAACACAATACTTAGTGAAAAAGCCTTTCAGAGAACTAAAAATATATATATATATTTTGTTTCCTTAAGCAAAAAAATCCTTAGAAAAGTGAAAGTGTTTGTGAGAAATGTTTGGAATTTGAGAGTGAGAAGAAAAAAAATGGAAGTGAAAAGAGATGAAGGTATAAGAAAAGGGCCATGGAAGGCAGAGGAAGATGAAGTGTTGCTAAACCATGTGAAGAAGTATGGTCCAAGAGACTGGAGCTCCATTCGATCCAAAGGCCTCTTGCAGCGGACCGGAAAGTCGTGCCGCCTTCGTTGGGTCAATAAGCTTCGACCCAACTTGAAGAAGTAAGCCCCCATTCTCTTTATTTTTGTATGTGCAAGTTAACGAGATAGAATTTTGTTGATGGGTTTCTCTCCAATTGGGGTTATATGTACAAGAATGTATGTAATTGTGTATGCAAGTTCCTCACATGTAGTGGTATTCGATGAAAATTTTGATCATGGTTTATTTTATTTCATTTTTTTTCCAGTTTGTTATCAAGACTGTGTTTTGTCACTTTTATGATGTATAACCATGATGTTTTAGATGAATGTTCTCTAACATTTTTTTTCTGGCGTGGGGTGTGTCTTTCCCTAAGTGGGTGCAAATTTTCAGTAGAGGAGGAGAGGGTGGTGATAGAGTTGCAGGCACAGTTTGGGAACAAATGGGCGAGAATCGCTACGTATCTGCCCGGAAGAACTGATAATGATGTGAAGAATTTTTGGAGTAGCAGGCAGAAAAGGCTGGCAAGGATTCTGCAGACTTCAGGGACAGCCAACAAACCACAGAAAAACAAAAGGGCGGTTCAGAATTGTTATGATGTTCCTGCTTCGCAGGTAAATGTATTTGAGAACCTTTTTCCCCTCTTAAGTTAAGACTTATTTTGATTTAGGGTGTTTGAACCAAAATCATATGTGTTCTCTGGGTTTTTTAAAAGTAAACATTCTTTGCAGGAACTTGGAATTTTAAATAAGTTTTTGTGTTTCATTTGCATATGAGAAATGCCATTTCACAGGCATTGGTTTATTGTTCTGATTTTAAGTTTGATTGTTGGATAATTTACCTTCTTTAATTTTAGGCTGCAAAGTTCAGTTCTTCATCTGAGGGAGAATCTTCATCAAAGGCTCAATCAGGCTCATCATCCTGCATAGAGAACTATGAAATGATCAAAATGGTGCCATTGACGGATCTTCTTAACCCGAACTTGGTTTATTTCGGAAAAGACCTTGCACATCAAGAGTTGTCCCAGGATGAGAAGAACTCGTGCACTGAGTCCCAATCACAAATCCCATTTTCTGAAATCCCACAACCCAAACCAGAGCTCACATTCTCACCAGAAAGTCAAGAACTCTTGGCTAAACTTGAAGACCCCAACATTTTTGATATGTTTGGAACATTGGATGCTTGTGAACTTGGAAATGGAGCACAACTTCCCATTGGGGCACAATTATTTGAACCAGTAGGAAGTTGTAGAAGTGATGCTAAGGAAAATATTGATGACCCCATTACCCCAGACAGCTTCTTTGATGACTTCCCAACCGATGTGTTTGATCATATTGAGCCTCATCAAAGCCCCTCAGAGCGATAATTTGTCATAGCCATTGTTGTTATTTTCTGGTGTCAGAGGCTGAACGTTGTAGTTGTGACTTTTAGTTAGAAATTGACAAGGTCCTTGTGGCATTGTAATTCTTGTAACTGCTATTATTTGTATTAAGACTCCGTGGATTACATAGATAATAGTTTGTTAATTTGCTTCTCTAGTCTGTTAATGTTCATCTAGTCACCAGCATCCTCATTATTTACATTTTTGTTTGGATTGCAACTAAACCCAGGGATAACAATTGCAAAAGCATGTTGTAGATCTGCATAATGTAGAGTAAGTTCCCAACATCTTCAAATATTTATCCTCTAAAAAGAGCAACATAGATGGTGGCAACTATCACCATTTCATGCTTGCAAGCTCCTTGCAAAAGAACAGATCGCTAAGTGCGTTAAAAGAGATGTTAAAGCTCAGATGGACAGTGGCCCCATTTATAATGACTCATTCTTAATAATCGAATGCAGGAATTCAACTAGGATCCAGGGGATCTGAATGGCACTGTTTGTGTGCATAATGGGATTTAACCATTAATCCTTAGTGTTTACTATTGAGGCTTGTAGGCTACCTTCTGTATTGGCTTGTCCACCGAACTTTGCAGGGGGTATTTCTTTTTTGCTGCTTTGGGTAGTCTGTTATGGGATTGAGAATCTCTTTGTACAGGGAGTTTTAACTTGGGTTTTCCTTCGTTACTTTGCAAGATTTTAGGCTTTGTGTATGGCTATTAAGGCTAGGTATCAGAGAAGCTGCAATTTGCTGTACTGTATGATGCAGATCTTGCTCTGCTGTCTACTGGTTTGGCTTTTGCCAGTTTTCTCTTTTGTTGAATAAATTTCTTTCTGATTCCTCAAATATATATATATATATATATATTGAGAAAATTTTGGTATTTTCTGTAATACAGTTGAAATTTATTCCATCATTTGGATTTGTTTTCACAGTGACAATCCTATGCTTTGTTTTTTATTTCAACATTTTGTGAGGCCTCTTCCTTTTCTTTCTTTTGTTTGTGGTTGGATTTGATATAAGTAATAGCTGCTGCGCCTTTTCATGAAGGTATGAACCAGCATTCAAGAACTTAGTCAGTTATTACTCAGGATTGGCAGGCACTATGTTGACTGTTTTGGCTTGGGAGGCTTAACAGTGTTCTTGGCAGAATTTATTGTTTTGTATGGGATATGAAGTGCTTGGATAAGCATGTAGGTTGGATGCAGAAATTGAAGAAAAGCCACTTCCAATGCATAACCATTTAGTGCTTTAAATTCTTTGGTATCAATAGGGCTAGATAAAGTGCTTCAGAAAACCATCATAATCACACTTGAATTCAAGTGACCTACTAGTCACTTTCCTATTGGAGTCATTGGACAGAGTTGTAAGATTTCAAGTCTCCAACTTTTTTTTTCTTTGGCATTGTTACTCTTTGCTGGTTTATCTCAATATACTAATAAACCGTGTCTCCAGATTACAACTCCATATTCCAAAAACCTGAGTCAGAAAGAAAACTCAACCATAACAAATAAAGGAAGAAACTGAGAGTGATTACTTTCTTAAGTTATTTAATTAATCACAGTTGCACAGCACATGCAGTTGCCAATGAAGGAAGACCTAGGCTTGCACTTCTCTTTAGTCTTTACCTTTTGGTGCAGTTGGGGCAGTTTCCTCACTAGACGAGTTATACAGTTCTCTACTTGCCTTTTTAGGACAGCTTGGTTTTCTTGTTTCTGTGGTGTGACTACAATAGCTTCTTCCTTTTCCAACAAGAAGCCTAGGAATGGAATTTTTGACTTCTCAGCAGTTCTTTCCAATGTGATAACTTCCTCTTCCACAGGCATTGCTTGATACTGTTAACATCTGTTGGTTGTACTTGTCCGGTTGTACAGTTGTACCTTGTACCCAACTGGATTTCCAAGATTAATATCAGCCTGGCTTGATGAGCCCTCCATCATAGCCTTATCCTGAAGCAGTTGTGGCATTTGATCCAGACACTTCGCCTCTAGCTTCTCGGAGATCAAGATCAAAGCTTGGTGATTTTCACATATGAACATGAGTGTTCTTTTTATCAGAACTGGACTCATAGCAAAGCCTTCCTACACTTTCTTGTGCTTCAGTACTCCAATTTATAAATGCAGTTATGTCACCTTGACACCTTTGACACCTTCTACACTGGACTGACTAGCTGAAGTTTTAGTTACTGTTATTGTCAACTCAACTGCAGAGATTAAATTTTCTATGTTCAAGCTTGTGGAATTGAAAGTGGAAGCTTTCACAACAAAGAACTCACCACATATTTCTTGTTTCAGCTCAGGGATAGGCTTAATGATGCTTTGAATAATAGTCTCCTTCTAAGTCCTTGCAGCTTTCTTCAGAATTCTTATTCTGGTTGCTAACAAGCTTGTCCTCAAATTAGAGTATTCTTAATAATCTTATATTCTTTTGGCAAAAAATTAAAGCTAGATCATAGAAAACCATTCATCATTCTGTTCTTTCCCAATCATCCTCAAAGTTTTATACCATTTCACTGCCACCAAAAGATAAAAAGAGACATTTCACAGACCCAGTGGATAAATAAAAGTAGAGGAAGAAGATAGGGGAAAAAAGATCCAAACAACTGAGATTCTTAAAATAATTTTTCATTAATGGGAAAATTTTATAGTTTTCAGAATGCATCTTTTACAAGAAATAATCAGTACACGCGTCTATATTAGTACTTGAATCTGAGTGGATCTGGTCATTCCATTACCCAATCCATGTTGCTTCCCCTGTAAAATAATTCTGTGTAGCATGATAATGAAGGTGTCACAAGTGCAATACTCAAGCTTTGGCAATAACAATGTTGGCATCAAAACAGGCCTTGCTGTGCAGTGTTAGTTGCTAAGAAGCATGGACACTTAATTTAGGGTGTCATAATCGTCGTGTCATATTATAATTTTTAAGAAATTGCTCGTATCACCGTATCATGTTATAAATTTTTAGAAATTGCTCATGTTACCATGTCGTATCCGTGTCCGTGCTAATTGTACACTATCTACTCAAAGTTTTTTTTTTTTTTTTTTGAGAAACATCTACTCAAAGTTGAATCTTATAGTGCAAAATGTTTTTTCATATAGGTGTTATCAAATGTCAGTATATTGCACAGTTATTATATGCTCATCCTACCATACATACTAACGATACACATTGAATGGAATACACTTATGGACTCAATCCACTTGATTTTCATCATTATCTTCTTCTTCTTTTCAATTCTTTTTTTCCTAAGGGGTTGGCCAAGTAGTTCCTAAGACTCATGATATCTGTGAAATCCTAACTTCAAAATATCTTGCCAGCATCTTATGGCCACCCCCAAGGGAATCCTCCCTATAATATAACTCTTTGTGTGGAACGGGGGGACTGCATACACCCAAATGAATAATTAAATATTCGAAGAGATCTGGATACCCTTTGTCTATAAAAATAAATAAATAAATCCAATAAGTCATCTTAAACAATTTTAACTAGTCCTAGACCTGCACGATGTGAGTAAAAATTTGATGATTTTTTTAATTAAAGTGAAAAATGAAAATAATAGATGAGACTAATTAGTGTTAGTCTCAAATCATTCTTAAGATGGTGTGATTATTTTTTAACAAAATATAGTTGATACAATATATTGGATTTCTAAATTAAGCTATTTATATTTGTTATTTGAAAGTGTTTTAAATTTTGTAATTTTTTTTTAAAGAAAATATAAAACATTTTACATTCAATTATTATATAATTAAGGTGAGATATTTTTATGAATAATGTCATGTGTTGTTAGAATTTGTTTCTAGTACTACTTACAGTTCATCTGCTATACATCTTGAATGGCCTAAAGAGGAAACATATATAAGTAAATCCGTAACTTATTAAAAATATATACATACACAAGAATTTAAGTAAATAAGAAAATTTTAATTTTATTAAGAACCTACTAACATTGCCCTAAGAATGTAACATAATTGTCAATGAAACAACTCTTCTTTCTACATAAACCTCTCATCCCAAAGCATCATCGAATAGAATGGACTAAAGTGGACCGTATGGACCTAGATGGATTAAATGGATTTTACTAGACTAAAGTTGAATGAATAGATCAAAATGGAATTAATGGGCCAAAATGGACTAAAGTAGAATGGGTTCTCTTTTTGTTGTTTACTTTCCTGTTTAAGGGACCAAATGAACCAAAAAGGATTGAAGTGGACTGAATTGACCAAAATGGATTTAATAGGCCAAAACAAACCAAAGTAATCTGAAGTGAACTAAATGAACCAAAGTAAACCAAAATGCTATGTTATTATATCTCAACAAGAGCATAACATAGCAACAATAAATATTTGACGGCAAATCAATGAATGACTTTATTTATTTTTCGTATTTTGTCAAAATAATAATAAGAATTTTATTAATGTAAAGAAAGAAGAGCTGGTGGCAAATCGTACAACCATTCCCAGTATCCAAATAAGAGCGTCTATTATCCACACTTGGAACTTTTCAGGATTAAGAGCAATCATAAACAAAAGAATATGCTACCTAATTAGTTTATTTTATTCTATTTTATCAGACTAACTAATTAGTTACTGTCATGTTTGTTGGATATAGAAAAGTATATAGCAATTATGTTCTTGAAGAAAAACCAAACAAACCTTGAAATAATCGTCTCCCATTCATCCATTGAACATGTAATCTTTAAAATTTGTTTTGTCTGAAACTTTTCCTATAGAAGAGTTTTGTCTGCAACTTGCGTGTGACTTTGATAGGTATGATTTTAAGGATTTAACTTACTTTCAATACATTTTAAAAATGATTTTTTTTTTTAATTTTAATGAGAGATTGTCACATTATTAATTAACAAAATAAAATATAGAGATTAAAACTCACTATCACTTAGCATTTGTATATTTAAAATTAAAAGATGTGTCTAATAAAAAAAAAAGTACTGAAAATAAACCAAACATAATTTAAATAGAGCTCATAGTTAGAGCTGACGTGATGAAACATTAAATCAAAGAGGATTTAGTATGTTTATTTTGGTCACATCAATCAATACACATGTCTGTCTTCAAGTTCCTGGTTTCTTCGAAGAATCATAGGTTACGACAAATCTGTCTGTTCCAATTTCCTTTCTACCAACCTGAAATAGTAAACAATATTAGATTATAAAAGTAGGACTTATACTCTTACTCTAATTGTTAGATTAGGTCTTTCATTTATTTATATATTTTTAATGAGATAATAATTGATATTTTTTAGGTTAAAATATTGTTCTTGTCTTTAAAATTTGTATGAATATCTTCTTCTTCTTTTTTTCTCTAAAATTTTTAAAAATTGTTTTATATCTCTAAACTTTTAAAAGAGATTTTTTTTTTAATTTCTTTTTACTTTAGTTATTTAAGGGCAAAAATAATGATAAAAAAAAAAAACTTCTTTCAATAGTTTATAGAAAAAGAACGAACTTCATGAAAATTTCAAGAACGAAAACAATTGTATATTGTACTAGTTTTGATGGAAAACTTTATGTGAAAATATCTTTTTGCATTTTCTTTTGTTTGGTAATATTATAAAAAAGTAAGTAAAAAAAAAAACTATGTCTTGGCTTCCCTTATTTGGTTTTGCTTGAGATAAAGTTGTTTTCTAGAAATATTGCTTGAGATAGAGTTGTTTTCCAAAAAAAAAATTGGAAAACAACTTTATCTCAAACAAAGCTAATTAATAAGGAAAGTCAAGAAATAAATTTCCAACTCATTTTTAGGTTGCTACTAAATATAGGAAAATAAGATTATTTTCTAGAAAATGCTTTTTAGAAAATTATTCATTTCCAAAAAATAAAAAATGTTAATGTTGAAACAAACGGAGCATTAAGACTTCTTGAGAACCTTCCCATCTCCAACTTATGCTCTTGGTCAATTTATTTAATACAATACACTAGAGATGCATAAATGATCTTTAGTTCCAGCCAATTAGTGAAGCATAGGATTTGTTAGGTCACCAATTTGGCTTAAAAAGTAAATTTGGGTTTTGGACATAATTTGACTACAACTCCCACTAAAAAAAATTAACATGGTTACATATTTTGAAAATATAATCCCTGGATTACATGTTCTTTATGTTCTTAATACGCAGTCAAATTTCATGTCAATTGGATGTTATACTATTCAAAAACTCGTTTTTTATGCATAATTTAAGACTACTATAAAGACTCAGAAATCAAACAACACAAGCCCACTTAGACTAGTGAGGTTTGTGCAGCTCAACTAGGCCCAAATCAATATATTTATAAGAGAGTGGATCAAACAAAAGGGAGAGGACTTAGCCCAAGGACAAAAACAGGGAAGAAAAACTAAAGATCATGGATTAATGTATGTAACAGGCTTATTACAAGCTTGCCCAATGAGGCAAATCTTACCCAAAAGGAAACACTATTCACTCTCTTCTCTCTATGTTCTTATTCTAGATTCTATTCTTTTCTTTCTCTTTTTTGCGGATCCCTTTCTTCTAAAATTTCCAGTTCATATCTTGGTCCCTCATCTCCACCTACCCAAATTCTTATCATGATACCTATCCCCTTAAACTTCTGATGAAGGTGGTAGAAGGAGTTGCTTAGCTGCGATCTCCATTGTTCAAATCATTTCTTCATTAATGCAACTGATAAAACTGTTGCCAGCCATTTAATGTAGAGGTAGTAAGCTACTTCTCACTGGAAACTTTCCTTACCCTCCATGATTCTCTCTCCACAGCCTGTCCTTCCCAACTGGAGCTCCCAAAAGTCTTTCATCTCTTCTCCTCCTCGGGTGGATTCCCTCGTCGGGCTTATGATGCTTTAATGATAATGATAACAGCTCAACAATTCCTTTCTCGATCCTTGGGCACCCACAACTACAAAAACTTGAAATTTAATCATTTGATTAATGACATAACTATTAATTTTTTTATTTTTTGAAAATTTTGTAATTCTAGAGGATATAAAAGGAAAATATAATTCAATAGTAGATTTGTCAGAATTCATATCAATAAAAAAATATTGAGTAGAGTTGTGGCCAATTTACAAACTAGTTTGTAGCTAAACTTTATCCTTTAGATTTTCTTTCCTTTATTTTTATTTTACTTATTTTTAGTGTTATTTCAGTGATTATCCATTGAAAATTCTATTTGCAGTCTCCTTTGAAAATGAAAATGAGAAGAAAACAAAAAGAATGACAAGATGGAATTACAGCGAAAGAAGGAAGAGCTTTATAACAAAAAGTGGTTTGAATAAGGGGTAAATACAGAAAGTGGGGAATGCTCAATGCAGAGTTCAATTTTTAACTTCTACTTTAAAAATATCTAGTTTAGCATTTACATCTGTCTCTAGACAAGCAAGTAGGTTTATTCAAAAAAAAAAAAAAAAAGCAAGTAGGTTAGAGGGACATGGATAATCAATCTTTTACATTAGTCACTGGACTAGTGAGTAGGTTAATGGCACACGATAACTCGATAAGAGTGCAAACCTTAATAATAATGATAACAGCTCAACAATTCCTTTCTCGATCCTTGGGCGCCCACAACTACAAAAACTTGAAATTTAATCATTTGATTAGTGACATAACTATTGATTTTTTTATTTTTTGAAAATTTTGTAATTCTAGAGGATATAAAAAGAAAATATAATTCAATAGTAGATTTGTCAGAATTCATATCAATAAAAAAATATTGAGTAGAGTTGTAGCCAATTTACAAACTAGTTTGTAGCTAAACTTTATCCTTTAGATTTTCTTTCCTTTATTTTTATTTTACTTATTTTTAGTGTTATTTCAGTGATTATCCATTGAAAATTCTATTTGCAGTCTCCTTTGAAAATGAAAATGAGAAGAAAACAGAAAGAATGACAAAATGGAATTACAGCGAAAGAAGGAAGAGCTTTGTAACAAAAAGTGGTTTGAATAAGGGGTAAATACAGAAAGTGGGGAATGCTCAATGTAGAGTTCAATTTTTAACTTCTTCTACTTTAAAAATATCTAGTTTAGCTTTTACATCTGTCTCTAGACAAGCAAGTAGGTTTATTCAAAAAAAAAAAAAAAAAAAAAAAGCAAGTAGGTTAGAGGGACATGCATAATCAATCTTTTACATTAGTCACTGGACTAGTGAGTAGGTTAATGGCACACGATAACTCGATAAGAGTGCAAACCTTAATAATAATGATAACAGCTCAACAATTCCTTTCTCGATCCTTGGGCGCCCACAACTACAAAAACTTGAAATTTAATCATTTGATTAATGACATAACTATTGATTTTTTTATTTTTTGAAAATTTTGTAATTCTAGAGGATATAAAAGGAAAATATAATTCAATAGTAGATTTGTCAGAATTCATATCAATAAAAAAATATTGAGTAGAGTTGTGGCCAATTTACAAACTAGTTTGTAGCTAAACTTTATCCTTTAGATTTTCTTTTCTTTATTTTTATTTTACTTATTTTTAGTGTTATTTCAGTGATTATCCATTGAAAATTCTATTTGTAGTCTCCTTTGAAAATGAAAATGAGAAGAAAATAGAAAGAATGACAAGATGGAATTACAGCGAAAGAAGGAAGAGCTTTATAACAAAAAGTGGTTTGAATAAGGGGTAAATACAGAAAGTGGGGAATGCTCAATGCAGAGTTCAATTTTTAACTTCTACTTTAAAAATATCTAGTTTAGCATTTACATCTGTCTCTAGACAAGCAAGTAGGTTTATTCAAAAAAAAAAAAAAAAAAAAAAAAGCAAGTAGGTTAGAGGGACATGGATAATCAATCTTTTACATTAGTCACTGGACTAGTGAGTAGGTTAATGGCACACGATAACTCGATAAGAGTGCAAACCAATGAATCATTGAAAAATGTGTTTTCTTTTTCAAAAAATGGGTATAATAATTCATAATTGATTGTTTATTACTTCCTCCGTCCCACTTTTTTTATCCTCTATTTTATTTTGAGATGTCCCAAAGTATTGTCTTGTTTCTAAAAATAAAAGTCATTAATTTACTAATGTTCCTATTATACCCCTATTAATTTACTAATTCAATTTTTTGATAAATTTTTTTAAGGGTAGTTTTGGAAACTAATACATTTTTAAAAGGTAGACAAGATAATAAATGATGTTCTCTTAAAAAGTTTGACTTTTCAAACAGGATAAAAAAAGTGGGACGGAAGGAGTAATTCTTAACTTGTGATTTTAAAATATTGTTAACCGTACGCTTTAAAGCTTCTTAAAATATTGTACATTTTTTTTTTAGAAGCAAAATATTGTAATTTTAAACAACTCTTTCTGCCAAACTAATTTTAATAAGCAAAACATATCTTATGCAATAGGGGTATCATTCCTTTCACAAATATGTAGAGTTCAGCTGTGCAGATTCCAGATCCATGTGAAAGTTCCTTTTACAAGTACGTAGTGTTAGGTGTGTAGATTCTACTTACAGGTGAAAGTCACCACCTAATTAAAATAAAGTAGAATCTTAAGATAAAGTTTAAATTTTAGGTGGGTATAGCTTATCAAAAAAAAAAAAAAGTTTAGGTGGGTATAGTTCAAATGTTTGAAACATGACTATGTTAAGATTTATTTTTTTTTCAACAAATGGAGAAGGGAATGTGAACCTGATTCTCCTTATTAAAAAAGGAAAAAGAAAAAGAAGAAGAAAGTAATACAATTGAATTAGATGTCTCTTGACAACTTTATTTTAATATTTGAAGCTCTAAACTGGTGCCATAGTTTAGTAGATTCGTATGATTTCTAGTCATAATTGGTCTTTGGCCAAAAATTTCCCTTTAAATGGATTTTTCTTTCCTTCCAGGTGGCCTAAGAAAAATTTATTAGTAAGATAAATACTAGTAATAAATTCTCTCATTTCCTTACTCCCTCTCTATTTCTCTGAAAATTTTCCAATTTGATCAGATGCATTCAACCGAATCGATGAATGACCATCATCAAGTCAACATTCAAACAAGAAGAAAATTCCAAAGCTAAGGCTTCAAGAGAAAAACAAATAAACAAAGACACACGTACACACAGCCCCATGTTCTGGTGTATTTAGATTCTTTTTAAGTTCTTTCTATTATTTTATGTTTAAATTCTCAAACAGGGCTAGAAACAGGGTAGCCTAAAACAGAGGAAGCCCCCAAAACCATCATCTGCGCATCTCACATTAGGAACAATGTATTCACACATACATTCACCTACCTACTAGTCACTTTGCAATTGGACTGATTTTTGGAAGATTCCAAAATTTCCTTTCTTTTTGGCAAGCAGATAGAGTGATTCTTATATTCTTCTGGCAAAATGTTCAAAATGTTCAAGAAAGATTACAAAATAACCTTTGATCATTTTATTTTGTACTACATAAACTTTTATTTTAAAGATAACCAGATGACAATTGAAGTTTCAGAAGAGCAACGGAATCCAAGAAAGAATTGCACTGAAAATTCCTCATATTTTAGCCTGTTCTGCCACTACTAAGAGACAAAAAGGGACATTTATGAAAGGAAGCTTCATTCATTTCTTCGCTTCTCCCATTGATTGTTGAAGCAGAAAACAATCACTAAATAAAGAAAACACATGTTCTCTAATAAACTTGTACACCCAAGGAACCTCAAGACTAATACAATTCACGTCAGACGACTCTCATGTAAAATCCCGGCAGACACCAAAAGAAACTGTGTTATGCATGACCACTATGACATTCCATTGATATCATCTTTCACAGTCGAGATATATTCGATACCAGTCTTGCCATTGTGTGTAAGTACCTCAAAATTTCCTGCAGTAAATGACTGGTCTTTGTGGAAGATGGGTCTTCTTAGTTCTGTATATGCGCAATACTCTACTGCATAAACAGTAGTATCCTTCATGAATGTAGAGACGGCCACCCCAACTCCTTCCCCTGCATAAACATAAGTCAATAACACCTCAACGCTTGAAGTTTGAAATGCAAAACTAATTCTTGATACAATGACATGGATTGAAATTCGAGAGATGGTGCAGCAAAGAGTGAATTATACCATGTGTGACAAGTAGCAAATTTTCTGTAGGATATTTATCTGCCAATGCCTGAAAAATATGAGCATATCGAGTCCTTGCACCTGGCACAGTCTCTTCCCACTGTGGCAACTATGATTCCTCCAGAAAAAACCTCAATTAGCCATAATCATTGTGCAGATGTATGTATATATGCCTATTGTACCAGAAAATTCCCTGACGGAAAATAAAAATATGAAAAGGATATTCAATAAAAAGTACCTCTTCATACACTGGTTCCACAGTGTTGTCCACTGTCCCAGCTGGAAACTTTCCTTCAAGTTCTGAGATATTGAAGCCCCAGTTTCCATCTTTAGGAGCCAAACCAGGTCTGATTGCTTCAGTGTTTAGCATCTCACATAATCCATACTCGATAGAGACCTGAAAATGGGGGAAAAAAAAAGATTCAAGAAGGAAGTTGATTAGCCAACAGTGATCCAATTACATTTCTATGAAAAGTATCAGAAACCCAGTAATTAAATAATTCATAGATAGAATTTCAAGTATAGCATGACTATATAACAACTCTATGTTTAAACAGCTCATTTAGCAGCTTTTAATGATGTCTACATCAATGGACGAAACTCATCAAGCTATCAGAAATTCCGAAAATAATCTACTGGTAGACGTTTTCTCTTAGATCCTTAAATTAAACTTATCCAATCAAATCCTTTTACCAATCCATGTATAATTCCATCTATTGCACCCCCAGCAATAAGCATAGTCAAAACGTTACAAGATAACGAAAAGTCCATTGGTCCAATATTCAAGCTTTGGAAAAATAACAATTATGGTACTAGTACCCGCCTTGCTACGTTATGTGTAATATTACTCTGTCTATTACAGAGTTGGTCAAGAAGTCAGTGATCAACACCCAACTCAAAGTTCAAAGCAATTATAACAAAACCTAAAAAATAAATAAATCAAAAAAATCAAAAATCAAATCAAATCAAATCAAATCAAATCTTTCTATCAAATCAATTAACTTGGTGTAAATACAATTTCTCACAAATACCAGATTTTACAATAAACTTTACCCATATTTTCTTTTTCCTTTTTCTCTTTTTGGTTTACACCCAAAAAAAAATCATTCAAATTTATATCTCCGCTTAAAAAAATCACAATTATGCAACAAATAATCCTGATTATAATTCAATTAAGCATTAAACTCATAATAATACATAATAAAGTAACCAAATTTTACGCTAGCCGTCAACCTATGCAACCTTCTTGTTTTTTCCGGCGTTACAAAACAAAATATATGACACTAAACAGAGACAGAGTTTTTGTTGTATTAAACTAAAAAAATCAATCTTGATCTTACAACATCAACAACTACTCAAATTAATCAAATAAGAAACGTCACATCTAACCATCAAAAATATCAAAACGAAAAGGGAACTATATTCTTAAGACAATTGTTAACAAATTATTTTAAAAAAGTTTGGAAAACTACTTTCATCGAAAATAAGTAAATATTAAAACCCGTCAAAAAAAATTAATTACTTTTTTTTTTTTTCATTTAAAAGATTTCTAAACCAATATATAGTCAAATATCAAACAAAAGTTATATATATATATATATATATACACATAACATCAACAACTACTCAAATAATTCAAATAAGAACGTCACGCCTAATCATCAAAAATATCAAAACAAAAATTATTAATAAATTATTTTAAGAAAGTTTTGATGTTACTTTTATTACAAGTAAATGCCAAAACCCGTAAAACAAATTAATTACTTTTTTTTTTCTTAAATACAAAATTTTTAAAAATATTTTCTAAACTAATGCATTGTTAAAATAAAAACATATGGCCATACAATCAAAATATCAAGTGAAAGCTATATACATCGAGAGAGAGGAGGAATGTGAAAAGACAGAAAAGACCTTGAGTTTGGAGGGATCGATGGAGACGTTGTCGCCAGTGAGGTTGTTGGGATCATCGTGAAGGGCACAAAGAGCAGAGACGACTTGAGATGCGGTCTCGACGCAGCGGACGAAAGGGGACACGAAGACCCGGTGGATTGGGAACCCGAGTTGATTTCGGATCTTCCGACCGGTGCAAAAAGCCCGGACCCGACCCTCCTCGACGAGAGGAGGGTCCCACGGCCTCTCAGCGGTGGTCACCCACAATGGCTCGAAGTTGTCCTTGCGGTCTCCGTGTCGCATTACGACGACGTTTTGGTGCTGCTGCTGTTGTTGCTGCTGCTGATGGTTTTCCTGGGATTCCGAGGACGCAGGCTCCATTTGTTGTTTTTTTTTTTTAGAATTTTTATTTATTTATTTATTTTTTTTTAGAGAGACAGAGAGAGATATGGGATTCGATCTGTTGTGTTTTGTTGAAGTGTACAATGTTCATTTTCTTGGATGCGTTTAGAGCTTGTATTTATAGGTATAAAAGGAAAGGCGGCTATTTTTTTTTCCTTCCAATTAATAGAAAAAAGGAAAAAAAAGGGAAAGGACTAGAAATTATATAAAGTTGGACAAGGTGACTTACTTTTAAAAATATATATATATATATATAAACTAGCTTATGAGGGCTCACGCGTGCTCAAAGTATTTTCTATTTTTAGGTAAAAGTAAATGGGGTTATTTTTTTTTCTTTCAATTAAAAGAAAAAAAGAAAAAAAAAAAAGAAAAAGGAAAGGGACTAGAAATTACAGAAAGTTAGATGTGGTTACTTACTTTCTTATTAAAAAAAAAAATAGTCTATGAGCGCTCACGTGCGTACTCAAAGGCTCTTTTATTTTTTGAGTTAAAATTAGTAATTTACATCTATTATAATTTATATATATATATATATATATATATAAATTTAGAATCTAATTAGATTTGGACTTTTCGATTTTTACACATAATAATTCACTTAGTACAAAATTAAAAATTAAAGGGGACATGTGGCGCAAAATTGAGAATCTAATTAAAATTTAACGAGTAGTGATTAAATGGTCGTCTATTCCAATGGACAACCGTAAGCACATTAAAGTAAAAAATAACTCCACCAATCCAGCTAGCAATGAGTAACGGCCAGAAGACTGTTACAAAGTTCTTCATGAGCCGCCACCTAGACGTTACAAACACCCATTTAAGGAGAGACTTCATTGCCATTAATGAAGTCATTCACTCAAGTGCACAGTCCAGGGGAGATCAATGGACAAATGCATTAACTCGAGTACTGGTTATATAAAGCCAGCTAGCTCAAGTAAGTGATCTCAAACACATCATATTGCAGTATATGTTATAGATTCCTAAAGAGAGATTATCTAACTTAAGCATTGAAGGGTCCTTGGCTGGCACCACCCTAGTGATTTTCACCTCTATTCTCTTTGTTCTCAATAGAAAATCAGGTTCACCCATTGACACTGACAAGGAACATACTGACAAGGCAATTTTATACTTCATCAGTTTGGCACCATCTTTGGGGAGCGACAAATTGCAATGCAATACAGCAAGTCATCATATCTCTATCGACAAAGTTCCTTGAAACTGATGGATTCAACTACAACAGCATCGCCAGATCCGGTGGTAATGGCCCAGCAAATCCAAGCGTTGACAGCTAATGTGCAAGAGCTAATGAAACAAAATGAAGACTTGAGGCAATGAGCACGTCTTGAGGGCAGTAATACTTCCCTTCAATGACGTAACTGCAGCCGTAATGGCGATGAAGCTAACAGCCTTGAAAATAGCAAAGGAAGAGACATTTCCGAGCACATAGAGCAATCAACACACAACAATGATCAGATGATGAAAAGTTTGAGGAGGGAACTAGACGAGGTAAAGAATGCTATGAAAGGAAAGACATCCATGAACCTCGATGGCATGCTCAAGAGGATAAACTTGTCTTTCACCACCAGTGTTCTGGAGTGCCCCTTACCTTCTAAGTTTTTCCTCCCACAGCTGGAGTTATATGATGGTAAGAAAGATCTCCTTGATCATATAGGGACCTTCAAGACAATATTGAATCTTTAGCAAACTCTAGACGAGGTAATATGCAGGTATTTCCCCGCTACCCTTAGAGGAGTAGCAAGGGTGTGGTTTAACAAACTACTTGCATCGTCAATCGCAAACTTTGAGCAGTTAAACGACTCATTTGTCCGACACTTTATTAAGGGTCAGCGTCATAAAAGTCCCACTTCTTACTTGCTGACTTTAAAGCAGTAGGAAGGGGAGAGCCTAAGGGAGTATGCGAAGCGTTTCAGTAAAGCTGTTCTCAAGATTGACAAGGCTGATGATCAGGTTATCATGATGACCTTCCAAGCTAGGCTAAATGATCCCGATCTCATCTTTTCACTGGGAAAGATACCACCAACCTCCATGATGGACTTTTTATTTAAGGCTCAGAAGTATATGAATGGGGAGGATGCTTTGAATGCAAAGGGTCTGATCGGAAAACGAAAGGAGGAAAGCAGTGATTCCTAGAATAAAAAGAAGGACTGAAAAGATCACTATTCAGACACCAAGTCCAACAAGAGTAGTCTAGAGGCTTCAAAGAAAAAGTTAAACTTCACTCCTATAGTGATGCCTGCAGGTAAGATCTTGATGCAGATCAAAGACAAACCCAGCCTAAAATGGCCGAAGCCGTTAAGCTCATCTTCTAAGAAACAAGACTTGAAGAAGTATTGTTGCTTCCATAAAGATCACGGTCATTACACTGATGAATGTCGTGATTTGAAGGAGCAGATTGAAGAATTGATCTAGAGAGGAAAACTTCAGAAGTTTGTTAAAAAAAGACCATCAGTCTTCGTCAAGGGCAGAGGACAAATCCCATGATTACCATAAAGACAATGAACGAGATCATTCGAAACAAGTAGTGGGGGAAATAAGGATGACCACTGGAGGGCCGATCACTAGAGAGTCATACAAGTCCTTGAGAAGGGTATACCAGAGATAGATCAATAGTGTCCATATCAAGCACCCTTCCGTGAAGTACCATCGTTTAGGTGATGATGACATCACCTTCTCTGAGCATGATGCCAATGGGATTAGGCAACCACATGACGACCCACTCATCATTATGTTGGCAATAGAAGGGTTCAACACAAGGAGGGTATTAGTTGATAATGGAAGTTCAGCAAATATCATGTACATGACAGCATATCAGAAGTTAAGGCTAGACCCTAAATGGCTTCGACCTTTCGAATCACCCTTAGTCAGTTTTAGCGAAGACCGCATTTACCTAAAGGGCATTATTTCTCTTTCAGTCATAGCGGGGGCATATCTTGCACATATAACTAAGAAGGTGGATTTTTTGGTCGTCGATTGCCTTTCATCATACCATGTGATCCTAGGATGACCCATGCTGAACTGGCTCAAAGCTACAACTTCAACTTACTGTCTCAAAGTAAAATTTCCAACCCCTCATAGGATTGGGGAAATATGTGGGAACCAATTGTTAGCTCAAAAATGTTACCAGTCAGTGCTTGCTTCCAAAGAAAATCACACTTGGATGGTAGAAGAAGAACCCGTGAAACCAACCAGAGACGTGGAGGATATAGAATTGGTAGAAGAGGATCCTTTGAAAGTCACCAAGGTTGGTAGGGAACTCCACCCGTCGATGAAAGGAGAGATGGTAGAATTTCTAAAGAGGAATTTGGACATATTTGCCTGGACCCATGAGGATATTTCAGGTATAGATGACAGTGTGATAGAACACTGTCTGAATGTCAACCCAGCAAAAAAGCCCGTCCAGCAAAAACGCTGGGTCTTTACTCTAGAGGGGAACAAAGCAGTCATGAAAGAGGTAGAAAAGCTCTTAACTACAGGTTTCATCCGAGAAGTCTTTTATCTTGAGTGGCTCGCCAATGTTGTCATGGTAAAGATGTCTAATGGGAAGTGGCAGATGTGTGTGGATTTCATAGATCTCAACAATGCCTACCCAAAAGACAGTTTTCCTCTCCCCAGGATTGATCAGCTTGCAGATTCAACAGTCGGTCATGAGTTGCTAACTTTTATGGATGCATTTTCAGGTTATAACTAGATTCACATGAACGAGGAAGACCAAGAAAAAATAGCATTCGTCAATAGCCAGGGGTCGTACTGCTATAAAGTCATGCTATTTGGACTAAAAAATGTAGGGGCTACCTACCAAAGGTTGGTGAACTAGATGTTTAGTAAGCAGATAGGGTGAAATATGTTAGTTTATGTGGATGACATCTCGTTAAGATTAAGAAGGTAGGTTCCCATCTAGATGACCTTAGGGAGACCTTTAATACTCTGAGGAAATATCAGATAAGGCTAAATCCAGAAAAGTGTGTATTTGGAGTCTCGTCAAGCAAGTTTCTCGGGTCTATGGTATCTCAGTGAGGAATTGAAGCCAACCTAGAGAAGGTTAAAGCTATACTTGACATGACTTCAAGAAATGCGAAGGAGGTACGAAGACTGACTGAACAGGTAGCAACCCTGAACAGATTTGTCTCCAAAGCTATAGATAAGTGCCTCCCATTTTTCAAAACACTAAAGCAAGCCTTCTAGTGGACAGATGAGTGTGAAACAACTTTCCAGAGCCTCAAGGAGTATTTGTCCAAACCACCACTTTTAAGCCCGTCTATAGAAGGGAAAGACTTGTTTCTTTACTTAACTGTGTCCTGAACAGCAGTCAACTTAGCACTGATTCGTGAAGAGTTCAAGGTTTAGTGACCAGTTTATTACACAAGTCAGGCCTTTCGAGATGCCGAGGCAAAGTACCCACAGATAGAGAAGATGGCTTTTTCCTTGATAGTTGCATTGAGGAAACTTCGTCCATACTTCCAAGCTCATACCATCCTGGTCATGGCAGACTAACCCATCTGGAAAGCCATGAGTAGGCTCGATGTAGTAGGAATGATGGTTCAATGGGCTATCGAACTAAGCCAGTACAAGCCACGAATTGCTATCAAAACTCAGGCATTAGCAAACTTCATTGTTGAATTCACCTTAGCGGATCCTAACCTGAAGGCAGAGTATTGGACAGTGTATGCAAATGGGTTGTCTGATGTAGGTCTTGGAGGTGTAGGCGTGATCATCTTCTCTCCTGAGAAGGATATCCTCAGATACAAGGTCCAACTCTAGTTCCCAGCAATGAACAATGAAGCAGAGTATAAGGCAATTCTCACCAGCTTGAGAAAAGCAAAAGCTCTAGGAGCTAGAAACTTGAAGCTGAATATTGATTCAAAGTTAGTTGTTGAGCAAATAACTAACGAGTAAGATTCAAAGGAAGAAAGAATGAAAGGGTACTTAAGACTGCCTAATCAGATGATTTCTCAGCTTTGATGATGTTAGGATTGAACAAGTACCAAGGAAGGAGAATTCAGAAGATGACAGACTGGCCAAGTTAGCTTCGTCCAATGATATCACAGAAAGGCCTAGACTATACATGGAAGTAGAGATGATTCCAAGTATAGAAGGGTTGTATTTTTGCCATGTTCAGTCTACAAGTAACTAGATGGACCCAATCATGACCTATATCAGAGACGAAACGCTTCCATTGGATCCGTCAAAGGCTAGGAAGGTTAAAGTTAGGTCGTCCAGGCTTACTGTCTTGAACGACGAGCTGTATAAAAGGGGTTTTTTGCTACCCTACCTGGAGTGCCTAAACTCAGAGGACGCAATGTATGTGTTGTAAGAAGTCCACGAAGGTATATGTGGAAACCACTCAGATCCATGATCATTGGTAGGAAAGGTGGTACGAGCCTCCCATTGGATCTGTTAGAGGCTGGGAAGGTTAAAGTTAGGTCGTCCAAGTTCACTATCTTGAATGATAAGCTGTATAAAAGGGGTTTTTCGCTACCCTACCTGAAGTGCCTAAACTCAGAGGACGCAATGTATGTGTTGTAAGAAGTCTACGAAGGAATATGTGGAAACCACTTAGGTCTACGATCACTAGTGGGAAAGGTGGTACGAGCAGGATATTTGTGGCCAACCATGCAGAAAGATGCAGTTGAGGTCATCCAGAAGTGTGAAAAATGCCAGCAGTTTGGGAATGTGCAACATATTACAACAGAGCACCAGACAAGTGTGAGAGACCTCGGCAGAAAAGCATCCCTCAAAAAAGAGATTCGAGTACATTTTAGGGCACCTCTCTTTTTGGGTAAGTGGTATGGAGTTGCCACTTTATTATTATTTTATATATATAAAAAAAAAAAAAAAACTAAATATATACAAATAGATGACTGAATTGTTCCCTTCATTGATTGAATAAATGTTACATATTTAGAAAATTGAAAAGTTACATAGCTTTGGGTCCTAGTTACAATCTACCAAAAATACATGGCTTTTGTCCTAGTTACATTCTACCCAAAATAAAAAGTAAAGATCAGGCTAGATCTACTTAACCAAAAACCTAAATCCAAAGGCTAGGTTACGAAATGAGAAAGTGTTAGGCACCTATTCCGCCCAGACAGAGTCTGGTCTTTAAGACTCTTGTGACCAATATACCTTTTTATGCATGTCATGAATGATATGTTGAACATGTGAAACAAAATTAAATCACATAAATTTATTTATGAATGAAGTCTCTTCTTTTGTTTAAAAAAATTTAGATCTGTTTTGGCTGGTAAAAAAAAAGGGCGTTGATAACAGAAAAATCATATCTATTTTGTAGTATGAAGAAAAAAGTGGTTTTTGGAGATAAAAAATTTAGATTTGTGTTTATTACATAAAATAATGTCTTTTGATTTGAAAAGTATCAGATTTGTTTTTGAGAACTTAAAAAAATGGTTTTTTGATTTGTAAAAGATCAAATTTGTTTTTATGCTAATAAAAAAGATGGATTTTTGGCAACTAAAAAATTAGATATGTTTTTATGATAATAAAAAAGAATGAAAAAGATTTTTTAAGAAGAGAGTTTCACTCATAATATGAATTTATGCAATTATGAATTAAAACAAACACAAACACAGTAATACATGATCTCTTTCTTTATTTCAACAATTTGCATGTGTTAAAAAAATCAGATTTGTATCTTAAGAAATATACAAATCAGTTTTGATTTGAGAAAAATTTAGATCTGCATCTTGTAAAGATGCAGATCTCTTTTTGTTGGAGAAAAATTCAGATCTACATCTAAGAAAGATGCAGGTCTATTTTGTTTGAAGAAAAATTCAGATCTTCATCCAAGAAAGATACAGATCCATTTTATTTAAAGAAAAATGTAGATCAGCATCTAAGAAAGATGCAGATTTGTTTTATTTGAAGAAAAATATTTGACTACGTGCAGATCTTTAAAATTAAGAAACAGATTATATCAACAATAAAAAAAAATCAAGAACATGTTTTTATAAACCAAATTATGAGTATTTGAAACAATTAAACATACATCATCATGATAAGAACAGCATAAAAATAAAAGGATTTAGAAAACAACCTCTTGCATGAGTACTCTTTTACTTGAAAGGATGTTTTAGGGTTCAAAGAAACTTATTTAGTTATCCTTGAAACCTAAAAGCCCTAGCTTCTTCAGAAAATCAGAGAGTAGATCAAAAAATATCAACTGTTTGGGAGCCCAAAATGTATGCTTCCCTGAGTGTAAAAAAAAAAGTGCTGAATTATGAAGTTCAGTCTCTATTTATAGAGGTCAGAGGGCTCTAAAAAATAGGTACAGACAATTAGGGTTTGAATCCGGATGCATCCCATTGCGAAAATATCGAAAAGGGCGTGCCATCGCCACCCAAAGGCCATTGGGCCAAAGCCCATATCATGGAAATTCGGCCATTTTAGAGAGCCATTCGGCACTCCAAAGGTGCTGAGTTGGCCTTATGGCTCCAAACACTCTTCCGTGTTCGAGTGCCATTTGGACTCATTTTCTAGGGTTTTTTGGCCTGTCCTTGTACCTAGACGTGTTTTCATCCTCCGTCTATGATTTTTCATCTCTTTTTTGGATAATTTAGGCTATTTAGGAACAATTATCTTGTAGATAAATACCCTAAAATAAATCTTGATAAAGTTCAGATTATTCACAATTTTAATGTTATCCGATCATCCCTTTTATTCCTATGCAAGCATCCCTATTTTAAACACTAATTATCAACCAATCACAAAATTATTTAATTAATTTTAATGGCTTAACCAATTAGAATTAATTTAAACTAATCATGTGTGGTCGACCTTACCTAGACACAATGCATGTTGACCGTGCAAACTTGATCATGCGATATCTTTCGATCCGATGGTTCGATTTGAAAACCAGAAACATCGTTGCGACCGTTAGAATCTCAAGATCATTTTTATGATATGTAATGAATGAAGTAATACATGTAATGCAAAGGCAAGATGATGCATGTAATGCAAGAACAAATTGATGCATGTAATGCAATCATGATTTTAAAGTACATAGATGGTCATTCAAGTCATTCTCCTTGATTAAATCATGGGTGTAAAATTAAGTGTCTACAACAAGTATCTCATCCCCCTAGCCATTCTCAACATGGGGGATCGACATTGTTGGCCCACTACCACAAAGTAAGAAGCAAGTCAAATTTTTTCTTATTGCTATTGACTATTTCACGAAATGGGTCAAGGCAGAACCTTTGGCAATAAGCACAGAGGCCAAGATGTAGAATTTCGTCTAGAAAAGCATAGTCTGCAAGTTTGGAATCCCTAGGGTGATCATCTCTAATAATGAATGACAGTTTAACAGTCACAAATTTAGAGAATTTTGCAAGGAGTTGGGAATAAAGAACCATTATTCTTCACTTGGACATCCATAAGCCAATGGTCAGACAGAAGTTACAAATTGAACTCTACTTAAAATCATCAAAGCTTGACTTGAGGGGCCAAATGGAGCATAACCTGAGGAGCTACCAGGTGTTTTATGGGCCTATCGAACAGTTGCAAGGACACTAACGAGGGAAACAACATTTAAGTTAGCATTTGGTACTGAAGCGGTGATTCCTATTGAAGTTGGGTTGTCAAGCCTTAGACGAACTTATTATGACGAGTACAACAACAACGAGGAGTTGAAACTAGCTATAGATTGCTTATCTGAGGTTAGAGATGATGCGGCCTAAAGAATGGCTCTGTACCGGCAAAAATTGTCAAAGTACCATGATCAAAGGGTGAAGCTTAGAAGATTTAATCCTGGAGATATGGTTCTACTAAAAGTTTCACAGGCCACCAAAGACCCAACCTAGGGAAAGCTAGGCCCTAATTGGGAAGGTCCATACAAGGTTATCCGTTACTCGAGAAGAGGAAGTTACTACTTGGAAGACCTCGACGGGAGTCCTTTACCTCGTCCTTGGAATGTAGAACACTTCAGGAAGTACAACCAGTAAAAGTACTGACGCCAATAAATTCCAGCACCTGGAATACCTCGTCTTACTCACTGACAGATAAGTGAGACTTTACTTTTTCATGCAAGCATTTTCTATTTTTTGCATTTTACTTTATTAAGTTATACCCTTGTAATACCTTCGTAAGCAAGGGTGAATAAAGCAAATAAGGCGTCTCTAAGCCATTTCTTTCCAAAGACCAAGTCTTTAATATGCGTATCTAATAACTACGCACAAGCTTACATAGTGAGCATATTGATGAAGTCTCTGAAAGATTTCATCAGTGGTAAAAATTCATGAATGATTAGTTTAAATCATAATCATCAACGGTAAAAACTCTACTCACAAATGATGAGTTTAAATCATAATGTTCAATGGTAAAAACTCTACTCACAAATGATGAGTTTAAATCATAATGTTCAATGGTAAAAACTCTACTCACATATGACAAGCTTAAATCATAATTTTCAAAGGTAAAAAATCTGCTCACAAACGTCAAGTTTAAATCATAATTGTCAATGATAAAAGCTTCGCTCATGAAAAGGCAAGTTTAAATCATGATTATCAATGATAAAAAACTTTGCTCATGAATGACAAGGTCAAATCATAGTGATAAAAGCTCCACTCACGAATGACGTGTTTAAATCATGATTATTAGTTGTAAAAACTCCCCTCATGAGTGAACGAGTTAAAATCATAAAAACTCCGCAGACAAGCTACGAGTTCAAAATTCTTATAAGCAAGTCCAGAGTGTGAGGTTCTAAGTAACTCATGATAAAAATTCCGCCAACGAATCTAAATCGTTGATTATTCTACTGGCAAGCTTTGACCACTAATAATGATGAGCTCAAGTCATTCTTGAAGATACAAACTCTACAGAGTTTAAGTCGTGAAGGGAATTGTTAAGGAAAATGCCAGTGGTACATACTCCATAGGTAAGTTTAAATCATTAAGGCTAGATCGTGAGTAAGTCATGAAGATCAATGGTATAAACTCTGTGAACATATTTAAAGCATATGAGAATTTCTATGGAAAAGTCGTTGATGAAAATTTAGACCCCTTAACACAACCAGATTGCGTAGCCTAGTTAATTAGCCAAGTTGTTACTTAGTCAAATTAAGCAACTCTAGGTTAAAAAAATCAAATAATCATATCAAACATATAAAGCAGCGGAATAATAAATAACACAAGATATGATCGCCCAGGAAACCACACAGTAAAAACCTGGGGAGGATTTTACCCACCTATCCTCAAGGCAAACCTGAATTCACTATGAAAGAATCGAAGTTCATACAAAAGGACTACAAGCTCCCTGCTCGACTTCCTAATGCTACCCATCAGTAGAACTTACTGACACGACCACGTGCAAGCTCCGAATCCACGGACTCCTTCTTTCTTGAATTCCTCAATCAGCTACAAGCACCCACGCTTGATATTCTTTAAGCTTCAATGGCAGCAACCTTGTTAATCATCAAGATATTGACAATCCTAAGTTATGTGAAGGAAAGCTCCTCAAAGATCTCACAAGAGATTCACATAAACTGCAAATATGAGCAACAAAGACTTAGAGAGGTTTGGGTACAAAACCCTAGATACAAAAGAGCCACTCTCTTCTCTCTCTCTAAAAAGTCACAAAAACATAGCTTAGGGTTTCCTTTATATAGTGGGAGAAGTAGATCTGAAACCCTAATCCTTAATGGGCTTAAGCTGCTGTTTGGGCTAACTTAAAATTCTGCAGATGCGATTTTCGATCGATCGAGCCTGTTCTTCGATCGATCAAACCAGGCAGAATATGAAGTCTTCTTCCTGCAGTTTGTATGTTCTTGAATCTTGACTTGAATCACCTTGAGCATTTTCTAATAAAACCTATAGACTCTAAGATCTATATCTAGACAAGTTTGTGTTCACGATTTGCCAATTGTTCTAAACATTTAGAACCTAACAAACTCCCCCTTTGGCAATTCGTGGCAAAACTTTCATACAGAATGAAATGCTCAAATACAAGAACAACCCAATACAATAAACTGCTCATTACAACAAATTCAACCTAACTACTATCCATCAGTTGCAAGTGTAGACAGCAGCTCAATTGAATCAACCTGTATATTTTCTGAAATACTTAACAAACGCATAAACGCATGTGTGATAGAAAAACAGTAAATCAACAAATAAATTCTTAACTTCACAAAACACAAAACAAAGACATATATCATGAATAACTCATAAATATAAATCAGTGAGCAGTGAACAAGAAACAGAAATAAAAACAGAAGTAAATTAACTCTCCCCCTAAGTTAGATACAACAAAAAGTTTTTATTTTCTTCCCTTTCAAAAATAATTTCAACTCCCCATAAATAAGACAAACATGATTCCCATAAATCAATAATTTCCCATAAATCAATAATTTCTCCCCCTTTTTGTCACGTGTTGACAAAGACAATTCATACAAAGAGTAAACAGTCAACATACGCAATAAAGGTTAAGAGAAAATAGAGAATCAAGGGGAACACAAAACAATTCAACTCTATAGAAAATAGAGACAGCTCCCCCTATGAACAACACAGGTTAAAAAAAAACTTTTCTCCCCCTATAAAAATAGGAAAAACAAAACAAGTTGTGAGAAAAACAGTTTTGGGGAAAAATAAAGGGGGTGGGGAACAGCAGCAGCAGCAACACTAGCAGGATCAGGAACATCCTCACCAGTAGGACCAAATTTAAAAACACACAAACCAAAGTTAAAAACTAAGGTGAGGATACACATGAAGAAAAAATATTCTCTCTTTCAATAAAATGCAAACATGGCATTATGGGACCCATAAATAGTTGCATGAGTAGAGAAAATATTTGCACATTGATTATCCATCATATCTCTTAAGAAAAATATTTTCTACAGTTCACACGAAAAAAAAAAAAAAAAAAAGGCATATACTAGAAAGTACATCGCTCAAAAACTAATCAATCAATTTTTTTGATCAAGTTGAGTACCCAATGTAGCAAAGTGTATGCATGCTATGTGTGAAAATAATGAAAGATATGACTGCAAAACTGCAAGATGGATATAGAAATCAATGCAATGCATGTGAATCCTAAACATAAACCAAGGGTAGACTGCAAATTAACACAAAAACAATATAGAATAAAAATCTATATGATGCATGAACAAATACAATGCCATGATGCATGTACTAATGCAGTAAAATATTAAGTTCAATTGAGATAAAATTGACAAAATTGGTTTGAGCATAGAGTTTCTAACAAAAACCCCAAAAATTTGAAAACCACTTGTTGAAATTTTTTAAACAAATTGATGAATTAAGCATTACAAAACACAGCACATAGATTATAATGCCTAATTTCATCAAGACAACAAGCCAATTTCATCAAATTCAACTCAATTTCACAAAAGCCCCAATTCGGATAAAGAACAAACCCTAGATTTTTCAATTTTTTACCAAACTCAAAATTGATCAAATTAACAAGCAAGGATCATGTTTATGATGTGTCCCCACAAAAACCCAATGATCAATTGCACAAAATAGGGCTTGAATCAACTTGAGCATTGTCTAATAAAACCTATAGACTCTAAGATCTATATCTAGACAAGTTTGTGTTCACGATTTGCCAATTGTTCTAAACATTTAGAACCTAACAGTCGTTAATAGATGAAAAACTATGTTAGTATAAATAAGCAAAATTGTCAATATTTAGACGAAATATGCAGTCAAGAGCAAATAAGTAAAAGCCTCAAAACAGAGAGGCAACCAGTGTTTTTAAACCAAAAAGTAAAAGCCTCAAAACAAGGAGGCAACCATTGTTCAAAAGAAGAAGGCATAAATTTTACTAAGCAAGAGGAGCAACGGCCTCATCTCCCTGGCCAGGATCTGCTCGTCCAGCATCAGCAACATCCCTTCCTCCAGCAGCAGTAGTATTTGTTTCTTCTTGCTCCTTAGCTTTATCAGCAAGAACCTTGGTGTCAATAGCTTCAAAATCAAGATTGGAGAAGTCCATGGCCTGGTTGTGATGCTTCATCGTCCATTTGCAAAGAAGCTCAAAACCCTTGTAGTATTGGATGAATTGAAGATCAGAAAAGTGTTTAGATTTCATGAATTTTGAACGACCTTCTCACGTTCAGCATCAATCCTTAAAAGAGCAGCCTAGATCTCCTCGTTCTTCTGAATGACGAGCATCTTCTTCACCTTAATGCCTCGCTAAGCTCCTTGATCTTCTCCTTCGCCTTGTCAGTCTCGTCCATAGCTTCAATTAGGTCCTTCCTCAGCTTTGAACTTTTCACTTCAACAGACTTGAGTTTAGAGTTGCCTACCATGACTTTCTACTCACCGTTGAGATAATCTATTGTTAAGTGTAAGGACTCTCCAAGAACATGAAAGAAAGATTTGAAAGTTAAAAATGATGGCTACGGTGAGATTGGTGAATAAGGTCAGAATGGTATACCTACACTAACTTGTGGATATAATGGCTAACTAGCTCATGAGAAGCAATGGAAGTCAGGCCTTTAAGCTTGTCATCTATAATCACATTGTGAGCTCATCCAAGGGTAGTAGCTCGGTTATCCCAAACACTTTTCCCAACTTTGCTCTTTCCCTTTGAGTGAGTAGTAGGAGGGGTAGAAGTTGTGACTTCAAGAGCTGGAGTTGGAGATGACAGGATAATCTGGATAGACAAAGAGACCATCGTGTCGTGTCACCTTTCTCATCGTGTAACTTTTGTTACTTTGGATTCGCTGCAAGCTGGGACAAGGGTTCATTTTTCATCCCTTTAATACGGGCATACTTCTCCTTGCTGTACTTGGTAGCCATCTCTGCTAATAAAAGAGGAAATGTGAGTAATCAGAGGAAGGAATGAGAAAAACACAAGAAGTCTTATAAGGGCTAACTTAATTTTTTCTTCTCGGTAAATCTTCACCAGCACGTACTGTAAAGTTGTGATTTACAACTGTGTTTTTGTTGGCTTTTATTCCGTGCCAAATTTGATTGTAATTGATTTCAATCTTGTATACCCTGTATTTATTGTGGGATTTATTGTAAGGGTTGTGTGTGAGAGAGAGAGAGTGTGAAGACTCAAGAAATTGAAGACTGAAGGGTTTTCGCGGGTATCTCGCTACTAAGCATCCCGCGAAATGGTGCATGTGCCCTGCACGTGTTGGAAGCTGAAGAGTCATGCCAGGCTGTCATTTTCGCGATTGTCTCGCTGGTAAGGCCTTCCCGCGAGACAGTCGCGAAACTTTCTGCCTGGAGGATTTTATTGAGTGACCTTCTTACCCTTCACCCACTCTATATATATACCCTCATTACCCACATATGTTGGTGTGGCTATTCAGAGAGAAAAACCCTAGATAGGTTTTCTACAACTCACCCACCCATCTTTTGAGAGAGAGCTACTCCTCCTTAGTGAGAAATCATTATAGCCTCTTCTCCATCCCTCTCCTATTATCATACCTTGAGAGGAGATTTATACCCAAACACAACCCACACACATTCAGAGTGTAGAGAGTGTTTTGGAGCTATTGGGAAGCATTGGAAGAAGCCAAGGATGGCAAATGCAACATGGAGCTTGTTGCGGGATCCGGAGAGCTAGACAAGACACGGTTCCGAGAAGCCTTGTTGGAGTAGGAGCTTGGAGGGCTTAGGTACAGCGGGTAGACTAGGCTTGGAGGGTCTTTTGCTAATCCATGTATCCCAACTGATTGTCTAGTGGATCGATTTCCGCTTGGAGCGCAGCGGAGAGGTTTTTCGCCGAGTTCTTCGGTTTCCTCTTCGAGAACACGTCTTGGTGTTTTCTGTGTTTGCATCCTTCTTCCCTACTCTTGTTTAATTCCATTATACTGCTGTGTTGCTTAGTTTATGGATTAGAGTAGCTTACTTGTTCATCCGCTCGCTTTTACACTATTCCGCACTTTGTATTAAAGTTGTGTAAAATCTATTGAGCCGTAATTTTAATTTGGGGGTCTAAACAGCTCTTGTGTTTTTCAACACATTTTCGAGCTTTCACGTACTTAGTGGGCTCAAGTCCAAGGCAATAGTCAAACAAATGACAAAGGTCGACCAGGTTGTCGAAGTTCTCGATCTCTCGAGCAAAAGTAAGGGCAGTCCGAACTTGGTCGCAGTATTGACTCTACAACTCAAGAAGATCAGAAGCTACAGAACAAAAAGAGGAACAATGTTTATACAAGTAAATTCTAGATGAGGGAATCAAGAAAAAAAATAAAAAGTACGCATCAAGCAGCAGAACTTCCCATTTCCATAATAACCTCTGACTTCGCTCCATAGGTCGTTAGACATGGTTTCCCAGCCAATTCCAAAGATAAAAAAGTATGATTTCCAGTCACAAAAGGAGGAAGGAAACCCAAAGACGACCCTAGGTTTTCTATCCCAAGATAAAAGCTCAAAATACCCCTAATGGGTGGAGGGTTTCAGATGGTATAAATACAAAAACTCGTTTAAGGTTATCATATCCAATTCATAGGTGGACATCCAAATTGACATGAACTTACAATCATTCTCCAAGCATTAGGGACAAGCTGACCAGGGGCAATTTGGAAATTAAAAAGAAGACCCATGATGAATGGATGGATGGGAAATGAAGGCTGCACAGAAAAGCAGCTTTGTAGAAGCACACTTCACCATGGGCAAAAGTGCAAGCCTTTTCGTTGGACCTTTAGGAAATTGAAACCTTTTTCTAAAGCCTTTCAAGTGCTTCCTTTTTAAAGAGCAAGACTTGGAAAGAACATGTAAGGGGGTTGAAGAAGAGGACGAAAGGCAGTTTTGACATAGCTATGTCAACCTCCTAACCCAAGGATTCAGCATTTGATGATAGCCCTGTTCTAGCTCACTCGACCTAACATCATCATCCCTATACTTTACGGTGGTCATCTCTAAATGATGTTTAATCAAAGAGTGGCGAATCAAAGGATAAAGGGTAAGTAAAATAGGTTTGAAAGAAGTAAAACGAGATACGAATAAACCCGCTTGAAGACGCCGACTAGAAGAGTATCCAAGGTAGACTCCTAATCTAGCAAAGAAGAAGGAGATAGAAGGGCACTCTTGTCAATGAAATCAAAATCAACCATCAAGAGAGCATAAAGAAAAGAAACCTAACCAGGGAAAAAAATGTTTGAAAGTTTGAAATTCTTCAAATCTTCATGTGTAGGGAAAATAAGGAAGAAGAAGGGGAACAATTTTTTTCTAAAAAAGAAAAACTAAAGTTAAGACGCGCCAAAATCTAGGAAATTTCGCACATATCAAGAGTAGGAGGAAGACACGTGTCCATCACCCAACGAAGGAGTCACTTCACATTTATTATGAAAGAAGAGTATCGGGAAAAGGGGAAAAACACGAACCGTCACAACTGATTATATTCATATGCTCGTTCAAGATTTGGAAGACAAAGGAATAAATGGGGCAACTGACGAGTAGTGATTAAATAGTCATATGTTCCAATGGACGACTGTAAGCACATTAAAGTCATAAATAATTCCACCAATCTAGCTAGCAATGAGAAACTTCATAAGCTGCCGCCCAAACGTTACAAACACCCATTTAAGGAGAGACTTCATTACCATTAATGAAGTCATTCACTTAGGTGCAACGTCCAGGGGACATCAATGGAAAAATGCATTAACTCGAGTACTGGTTATATAAAGCCAGCTAGCTCAAGTAAGTGATCTTAGACACATCATATTGCAGTATATGCTATAGATTTCTAAAGAGAGATTATCTAACTTAAGCATCGGAGGGCCCTTTGTGCTTCATCATATATAAAATGAGAAATTAGGTTCACCCATCGATACCAATGAGGACCATACCGACAAGGCAATTTTGTGCTTCATCATATATAAAATGAGAAACTATTATATTTTTAGAAATGTATGGTTTAAAAAAAGTGTAAGCTAATACCATGTATAATTTGAACATCTTCTAAAAAATAATATATAATTTAAACCATATAATTGTGATTATTGTTAATTATATCTGTGCATATACATAGAACAACACACTAGTAATAAATAAAGATGATGACCACACTGTTGATTGTGGTTGGATTGCTTACCTTTGCCGCATTGTTGAAGATGACTCAATGATGCATATTTAATCAAAGTGGATTCGTTATTTTTTGTATGTTGAAAATATTTGTTTGTGTGATCGGAGAGGTAGGTCAATAGGTCGTCAAGCCCTATATTATATTATATTATATTATATAGTAGAATAATACCTAAGTGCTTAATATCGTCAGTGAATCACTTGGTTGCATAGTTAAATGGTAGACAAAGACATGACTACTACCTAAACAAATAGTGATTAGATGAATACCGATTGCCTTTCATAAATGACAAATTCTGTCTCGTTTCTCAAAAAAAAAAAAAAAAAAAAAAAAAAAAACACCGATTTGATGTACAGTTGCAAATTTTCTAATGCTTAATTTAGCAAATATTTGTTAGGCAATTTGAATGGAGTGTAGTTCTTTTCTCTTCTTATAATCTTTATGGTGTGGTTAATAGAGAATAATGATCGTAATTATTGGCATGATTCTTGGAACGTGATTAATTCGATCGAAGGTTGGTTGTTTAATGGACAGGCCTAAAACTATGTTGTTTTGTCTATATCAAGAAAACAAATATTTATATTTCTTTTTCATAAAAAATTTCTATTATTATTTTGGATTTTTTTTTTCTTTTCCTTTTTCTTCCATAATGTGCCTAGTGAAGCTAGTTCCCTATCGTTAGGGAAAAGGATAGGGGAAGAGAATCAGAGAAACCAGTTAAGCGAAAGCCCCCCGAGTAGTAAAGATCAGTCCATATATGGACGTTAGCTTGATAAAATATGGAGGCTACATAGAGATACAAAAATAAATAAATAAATAATTGGACATGAACTTTTTTATTTATTTGATCTTTGTAGCGTCTGACAATGTGTGATTCCCCCCCCCCCCCCCCCCCCCCCAAGCATTTGTGCAAAAAATGTCATCAGGGAGTTTTAGATGTCCATGGAACTTTTATATATTAAGCCATACACAAAAAAAATAATAATAAAAATAATAATAATAATATCACGTGCCTCTCGAACTAAAGTTGAAGGGAGTTGGAAGACCCAAAATTTGAATAGAGGATCTTTTCTTTATGAGAAATAATAATAAGTTTCATATTTTGTCTTCCCTTACTCCCAAAAGTTTTTTATTTTTAGATGGAAACTGAATACTTTTATTAAGTTAAAATGACAGCATCAGCCTACAATACAGAATAAAATTGTGGTGGAATATCTTCCATCCACACTAACAAGTTTGGAATACTAATAATATATCTAGAGTTCTGAGTCGGACCACGCCACATCCAGTTCCTAGCAATTCCACAAGGCATGTAATGGAGTTTCATGGATTATATGGCAGCAGTCACACAGCACCTACTCCCAAAAGTTGGAGGGAATTGGAATACTCAAAGTTTATTTATTTATTTTAAAGAATGATATATCTAATTAAACTTGAAAAATGCTTCAAATTTATTTATTAAAAAAAAATCAAATTGATTAGTTCAAGAGAGAAATTGAATCAATAATCTTAATCTTTATATAGTGTTGGTTTATTTTCTTTTCTCTAAAAGCATGATATTTGATATTTCTCACTATCATTTAAGCGTACGCATGCATCCCACTATCAGTGGGCCACTATGCATCCTTATTTTTTTGATAATGACCGTAGCTTATGCATTTATTTCTTTTCCTTTGTTTTTTTTTTTATTCTCTCACTTTCTACAATGTGGGGCATAAAAAAAAAATATCATTCTAATACAATGTATGAATAATGGGATGTTGAGTTCGTTTATTTTCTTTTCTCTGAAAGCATGGTATTTGATATTTTTCACTATCATTTAAGCGCACGCATGCATCCATCCCACTATTAGTGGCAGTGGCGGCTCCAGGAATTTTATTTAGGGGGGTCATTAAAAAATTTTAATAAAAAAAGAACTTGAATATATCGAGTTATCAACAAAAAAATATTAATACATGAAGTTTTACAATTTTCTTCTACAAACTCTCAAATTTTTCTTCCTCAAAAAAAAAAAAAAAAAAAAAAAAAAAAAAACTCTCAAATTTTTAATTATTATATGATAGTTCATTATGAGTATCTATTGCCAATATGGGTAGTTATGAGCCTATGACTATTTTATTTTGTTAAGTTTATCTAACATTTTTATTTTTATGCAATTGTTATTTTTTTTTATAAAAATATTTTAAACTAAATGACAAAACTAAATTCATTAGCTTTGTATTAATTATTGACGCACATAACCACACTCATTCATACATAAAATTATACACTACGTGTTTACTTAACCAATCAAATGCTTGGACAAACACTAACTTTACAATTTTTTTCTAAAATTTTACTAATTTTATAACAAAAAGTTATTATAACATGATAACAATACACACATGTAACAAACCATTTCTATTTCCTAATTATTAAATTATATAAATTTATATTATATTTATATTGTACACACAAACATCTACACACATCATAATTCACACAAATAAAACTATAATAAAAAGTAATGCACACAATAAATATTAGACACACTCACACACATAATATAAATTTATAAAAAAGAGTGACACAATTCACAAAGACTTACTTTTTATTCTTAGAGTTTGAAATACTTGTATTAAAGATGTGCAAAATTTAATTTAGAGTGTGCAAAAATATTTTTAAAAATAAATTAAAGTATTAAATCAACAAAGAAAAAATATTTTATATATATATATATAATTTTTTTTTTTTTGAAGTCAGGGGGTTCATTTGAACCCCCTGAATATAGACTAGCGCCGCCCCTGATTAGTGGGCCACTATGCATCCCTTTTTTTTTAGGATGACCGTAGCTTATGCATTTATTTCTTTTCCTTGCTTTTTATATTCTCTCACTTTCTACAATGTGGGGCATAAAAAAAAAATATCATTCTAATACAATGTATGAATAATGGGATGTAGCGTTCGTTATGCAAATAGTTATGTAGAATATGATACAAATTATACAATAGCTTTTTTGTTTTGGTGAGCTAAAATGTTTTTTTTTTTTTTTTTTTTAATTACCAGATAGGAATGCTTACAAGGGTGTTAGCTTATTTGCACCATTCTTTAAAAAACATGTAACATTGATTTAAAAAAATTTTAAAAAAAAGACCTACTACAACATTATTTTCGTTGACCTATACCCCTGTTTTTAAAATGCGACTACTATAGGTTAGTAGTTTAAGGGGCATTTCTTAAAAACATGGCTATAGATTGACTATAGCTGCATTTTTTTGAAAACACGGCTAAAAAAAACATAACTATAGCCCACGTTTTTAGTAGTACCTATTTATTTCTTTGTATAATATCCTGGCCTATAATACAAACCAATGTGTGACTCATTTTATTCTTCATGAGTTTCACCACGTGACCTAAATTTTTGAGGTAAACAGATATATACCTATATATTATGAGACTTAATAGATTGCAATAAAAGTCTTTTATATGACGTTGATATGCTTACGATTTTGGCTTCACAAAAGCAAGACGTAAGCCTTTGTCCAAAATTTCTTCCTTTTCTCAACGTATTAATCATGTAAAACTTTTGCGTAGGGGCAAGTCGTCCATCGCTTTAGGACCAAGACCCTAGCTAGTCATCAAATTTGTTAAGCCTAGCTTGCTCACCTGTAACTGGGACCAACTTGTTTCTCAAATGTCTAATTTGTACAACTCACGTTTTGTTTATGAGTAATTTATAAGTGCCGGTTTGGTTAGAGTTTTCTAGGTGAAAATCACGTTGACAGTTTCAAATTACTACTTTTAAACGTTTGGTAAGGTTTTAAAATTGTGCTTTTTAACCTTGTAAAGATGGAGAAATTATAAGGTTCTCATGGTGGATCACGTCACTTGTCCACCATTCTACTAAAAAACTTTCGCAAGTTTAAAATTGCTGAGTTGAAATTAAAAAAAAAAAAAAAGCAGAAACTAATTACTAACTAAATAATTTTAAACAAGTGAAAGTTTTTCAGTGGAATGGTGAACAAATGAAGTGGTCCATCATGAGATCCATATAATTTCTTGTAAAGGTGATACAGTGTGTTTTCATGTTACATTCCCTAAGTAGCAATTGTACTAATTAAATCGTCACTCTTTCAAAAAGCTCATAATTTAAAGGATGAACAAAACTCATCCTAAGCCGTGTAACAACCAGAGACTAAATTGGGTTTTACAATTTCTTTCATTTATTTTTTTTTTCTTAGGCATTTAACTATCTATTAAACCAGTAAATATCCCTTAAATCCTTTGTATGAAACGGGTACAAGATACCTTCTCCCATATTTTTAAAAAACCACGAAAACATTTACAATTTTTGCATATTTGTTATCATTTATTGGTTGATTTAGTCTCTCTAATCTATTTAGATACAACCTTTAAAATCTTTTTTTTTTTTCCTAAATATAATTTATTAGAATATCCCTTTGCAAATCGAGTCCTACTTTCAAAATAAATTACCCATAATAAACCATCCCAGCTTTTAATTGGTTTGGATGATTTTTATGAAAAGGAAAAAAAAAAAAAAAATGGTTTAGATGATGAAACTTAAGCAAGAAAACAAAAAAGAGTTTGAATGACAACAAAAAGTATATTTTTTAGAGTTTCAACCTATAAAGTCTGTTCTTCGTAATTGTTTTTTTTATGATAAGATTAAGATGCCAATTGATGATACAGAAAGTCTAGTCCTCAGTATATATTACAAAAACTAAACATTTATTAGTTTTGCCTTTACATGGGTCGTTGGACTAGTGGCAGCACGTCGAGATCAATTTCCTATCAACTTCCAAAAGTATTCATTAAAATAGTGTGGAATTTACGGCAATCGGGACGTGAGGTGTGGGGTTGACATCGACGTCAACTTCTATATTCGTCAAAAGCCTTTTTGGTTCTTGCGTAAGTTCTGGGATGTAGACTGCAGGAGATGCTTATTAATATTTTGGCACTTACGGGACGGGAAGTGTTTGGCACTTGCGACTCTTGCAAAAGACAATGTGTGCATTCCTTTTTCTGTTTTTAAAGAAAAAGAAGACATGATTTGGAAAAAACAAAAGAAGAAGAGAAACATTACCTTCTCAGAAATTGTCACTTGAATTACAAGTGAATTCTCCTCAAAAGAATTACAAATGAATAATGTTTTCCTTTGGTTTTAAGAATCTCCATTAAGGAGCATTGCACCCTTGAATTAGAGCACTCACATTTGGCTCAACAAACCAATGTTTTGGCTAATATGATAACTAATTTAACCTACCTAAACAGCTCCACATTAGGCTCAATTAATCTTCGAACCAAAATAATTTATGTAGAGTAACTCCAACTCGATACACTGAGGCAGAGACAGAAATTTATCTTTCGGGAGAACCAATGTGTGACTATTTTTGTTTTTATAAAATATAAACAATATGTTATATTTCGTAGTATATAAAATTATAGAAATAGTGCAACATGAAATGTAGTATTTTATAAACAAAAAAATTTATAACAATAATTGTCTATCAGAATTATTAAATATGTGCTAAGATAAAGAAAAATTTAGACATTCTTTCCCTATATTTTATGTAATATCCAATAGATTATTATTATTATTATTTTTTTTAGAATACTAAGTATTTTAATACACACATGGGATGAGGGGAGAATGTATTTAAGAAACTGATAGTGGTATATATCCAAAATGACATAATTCTTGGATATACAGCATATGCTTTAAACATCTTTAACTCACACTCATTTTCCAATAGATCCTAAGTAAGTATAATAAGATTTTTTTTTTTTTTTTTTTTTTTTTTTTACAAAAAAACTAAATATCCCCAATTAAAATTGTAGCCTATGCTATTTTAGAGAAGTAAAATGAGCAAGCATATATCAAATATGAATTAAAGTTATTAGCAATTTCCTTTTAAATATAAACAAATAATTTATTTGCAAATACTTGTACTTGTAGATTCTTACAATGCTCTTTGGAAATTTCGGCAAAAGAATGGAAATGTTTATTGCTTTCATATTATCAGCATTTTCTTCTAAAGAATGTATCAAATTATCAATAGTTCTTAACTTTGGACATGTCAAATTCTTAAAAGTTATACGATATCAAGGATCAATAATAAACCATCATAGTTCTTAGTAATATTATTTAGATTCATTTGATAAGGTTAGATCTAACAAATCATAAGCTTAGTTTAATATATCAAAGTAATAACAGTATTTGGAATGAAATCAAGTACTGATGAGAATTCATTTTTTAAAATTAAAAAAGTACAGATGAGAATTAAAAAATATATTTTTTCCTTGAAAAAAAGGAAATAAATTAAAATTTTAGCAATAAGGAGATTAAAAACTTTTGGTATTAAATAAAGCAATGGGAAATATACATACATATTCAAATATTCTTAATATGACCTGAACCCCTTAGTGACTCCGCCACTGTCAAATGTCAATAACTTCTCCATTTGTTTTTTTCATCTTGCTTAAATGTTCTCTCCAATTCTCAATTTTTAGGTAACTTTTTTTTTTTCTTCCTTTCTAGAATCAATTATTAGGAATTTATACATTTATATTTATATAATATCTAAAAGTCGATGTTACACATTTATTATTGTTATGCTTCTATTGAGCCACACCAGTGTACCATTTCCATCCATTTTGGTCTATTCGCTCTACTTAAATTCATTTGGGACCATTTGGTCCATTTCAGTCCACTTTGGCTTGTTTGGTCCATTATACGCTCTCTCTCTCTCTCTCAATTTTTCATTCCTTATTCTTGTTACTCTATTTTAGGTTAATGAATTTTTTAAGTTTTGTAATATCTCGACTTTGAGTTGATATGTTTTGGTGTTGCATTTTTTGCAAGAGAGTCAATCTCGTACTAGAGATTGTACCGGTTTGACCAATGGAACGATATATTTCGGTACCGATCAATACCGGTGTACTGTTTCAGGTTTACGTTATTATATATATATATATATATATCTGTGTGTGTATGTTATAATAAATATAAAAGTTTACTATAAAACATTACCACAATTCAGAAAAAAAAAAAAAAAAAAATTCATGATTTTGGACTTTAGCATCAATTAAAAGAAAAAAAAAAAAAAAAAAACACACACACACACAATATAAAAAATAAAAAGCTTAATTGTTCATTGCATACTAAGAAAACAAATAATACTAATAAGTTAATGCAAGTAAGTTACCATTCTGACCTTATAAAAATTCAAAAATTACAAAACTAAAAAAAAAAAAAAAAAAAGCTTTTTTCTATACTAGTGGGTATTCTTGGTACTTGCTGGTATTGCCCGAAATTGACCAGTATGGCTAAAACGGCCGGTATTTAAACCGGTAAGAAACGTTAGCATTTTGATACCGGTATATGTACCAGTACGGTACATACCGACTTGTATGGTCGATACCGGTACGGTATCGACTACCTTGGTTTTTTGAGTTCTTCATTACAAGTCCTTTTTCTCCCTCTTATAACTTTGGTTTAATTTTTGTATGAGTTAATTTTTAGTTTGAAAGTGAGAATTTGAGTTTATATCAAAACAAAATCCATATGGTTATATATTTGAATTTGTCTATCAATTATTTAAGTAATAATAATTGTAATTATATAATAAGTTTTGATTATCATGATAATCCCCTTAAGAGAATGAAAATTTTGAAATTTAAAAATTTTAGTTGTACAGAAATTAGGAAAATATAATGCATAATAACAATAGTTAGAAGAATATGGACCACTTCAAAAAAGAATAATATCAATAATAATACCAAAAATAATAAAATTATATATTTGTAAAAATAAAGATATAGAAATTACTTTTAGAAAATTTTTAATTTTTAGGGAGAAAAAATTATCTACAATAAAATTTAGAAAGAAAATTAATCATTATACCACATCTTAAAATAATTATATATTCTCATGCATTGCGTGGCTTTGCGATTATTGAATGGTAATTATCTCACTGTTAATTTAATTAGTAAAATCAATTATTATGTAAAAGCGAAGCATATTGTTTTGCCGTACTCTTGAGAATAATTATTCTTATGGAGTTATATATATGTTGTAGGGAAAGACCTCTAGATAGCATTCTCACACAAGATTTATTGAAAAAATATTGTAGCTCTAGAAAGATCTCAAAAATAAATAATAAGAACAAAGAAAGCCCAAAAGAAAGTATGACATCCCACACACAAAAGATAACACTAAGAATTTATGGGCTTTGACCTGTTCACGGGTCAATTGTGACATAAAGTTGTAGCAAATTATGTATCTCTAGTATTGATCTCTCACAAAATCCAAGCTCCAATACACTCACATGGCACAATTACCAAAGATTAGGAACTACAACTCCACATATCAAAAAAATAAGGGAAATGCTAATGAGTGCCCTTAGGGCACTCATTAATAATCCATTTAAAGAAAGTTTTTATGGGAAATGAAAAAAAGGTAATTAATATTTTGACAGTTTTTTTCATTTCCCATAAAAGTGGTATCAAAACTTTCCTAAAGTGGATTATTAATGAGTACCCTTAGGGCACTCGTTAGCATGACCCAAAAAATAAAAACAAAAATTTAAAACCAAACACAAATCACCGTAGAGCACACATCAAATAGAGAGTGCTGCCTAACAAATTTGCGGCACTCATAAATGCAAAGGTTTTTTTTTTTTTTTTTTGGGGGGTCAAACCCGTAAGATATAGGTAAGAGCCAACTCGGCTAGGAGACCTTTGATATTTGGAATTCCAATTCAGTACATCATGGCGCTATTATAGCGTGCACAGACAAAGAGTCATTGTGGAAATCTAATAGAAGGCACTGACTCACAGTATATGCACTTAAATCCAGCACAATTTCATCATCACTACCTCCCCAACAATCAATCAATATTGGCATCTCATAGTCACTCACTTCTGTCTTCTGCTGCATTGGCAACTTCATTCTCCATTGTCATGCCTTGTAGCTTCTCTGATCTAATTGAGACTCACGATGGGAGCTTTGGCGTGGATCTCATCCACCGTGACTCTCCGGACTCTCCATTCTACAACCCTTTAGAAACTCATTCATAGCGCATAGCCAAGGCCTTGCTACGTTCCATTAACTATGTCAATCATTTTAAACCAACCTGATGTAGAACAGACAACAAGGCTTTCTTGGAGTAGCAAGGGCGCCAGAAGTCACATTGCAAGATTAAAGAAGGTGCCAATAGAGGCCATCAAGGCAATGATGTCAGAATTGCATAAAATTTGGCAGGTTGAAGGGAAACGATATTTTGATCCAGACTCGAGTTAACTCAAGCATCATCTAAATTTAGACAAATTCCTTCATTAAGACCCCGAAAACAGTGTTTTTGCTATTTATAGTAATATCTGTTTATTCTTAATAACTTTTAGTTTAAGGCTCCGTTTGGGAGTTCATAAAGGAATGGAATGGAATGATCATAAGGGAATGAAAATGAATGGAATTGAATGGAATGTATTTAAGTAATGGGAAAGGAATGAAAAAGAATGACATAGAATGGAATTAAGTAACCTTGATTGGATGTTTTAAAATAAATGAATGGAAAAGAATGAAAATAAATGGAATGTAAGTAATCTTGTTTGGGAGCAACATAGAGGGAATGTAATGAAATCATTTTATGAAAATATTACTATTAGACCCCTATTTTAAAATAAAGAGTTGAATACATAAAGGTATTTTGAGAGTTATAGTAATAAAATTATGAAATCGAATTCTATTCCCTCCCATTCCTCTCAATTTCGGGAGGAATGAAAATTTGAGATTTTAAAGGAATAGAGAGGAATGAGTGTTCCCTCAAATCCATTCTATTCCCTCTCACTTAAACTCCCAAAAAGAGAATGAGTTTTCCATTCCCTCTATTAAAACTCCCAAACAAGGGAATGAAAGAATAATCTAAAATGATTCTTTTCATTCCTTTTCATTCCCTCCTCCCAACCAAGACCTAAAAGTCAAAATAAGATCCCATCTATTTTAGGACGACCATTAAGGTTAGTAGTTTCAATTTTTGCAATTATTTCAATTTTACTATTTTTGGCAAAAATCACTATTTTGCCACTTATTTACGTGATTAGTGCGAATTAGGGTTTTCGAGCGTAGCCTTAGGTTTCTTTTATTAATTAAACATATTGTAGTATCTAGGGCAATTTAGTTTTCAAATTTATAAAAAATACAGACTTTGTCTATTTCTCTCGAATGGATTTCAAAACCCTATCATCTTGTGGATTCAATGAACCCCTCGTGGATTTGAGGTTTTCATTCAAAAGCTAATATGTTTAGTTTCCTTTTGAATGTTCAAATAGTGTGTAAAACACCTTGAATGTTTAGACCCCCAAATTACAAATTACCAATTTAAGCTTACTATCAAACAATGTATGTACGAAATATGAAGATAAGCTAAAACAGAATTGATAAAACAATCTAAACCGAATAAAATCACAACCACAACAGAAATTAAATAGCAAAGATTAAGGAAAGAGAGATGCAAATAAAAAGATAACACAGCAATGTATTATTGAAAAGAAAACCGAAGTCCTCGGTATAAAACCTCTCCGCCGCCCTCCAAGCAGTCAATAATCCACTAGAGAATGAAGTTGGGATACATGAACAGTAGAAGACCCTCCAAGCCTAATCTATCTAGTGTACCTAAGTACTCCAAGTTTCTTGCTCCAATGAGGTTACGCCGAACCTTTGTCTTCTCTAACTTATCGGATTCCGCTATAGCCTATAGCATCAACCAATATCAATTGGTCCTTTCTTAACTACTTCTCAAATACCAAATAACCTTCTCACAGATATGGGTATGGTAAGAAGAGGATTTGGCTAAATGTATCTCTCAAGGATGTATCAATGGAGAGGGTGAGAGTAGAGGAATATAGAGAAACAAGGATGAAGATTGTGGATAAGTCAATCTTGTTTTTCTCTAAGGTTTTTCTCTCAAAATTCTCTTTGGAAGCTCTCTACATTTCATGGGTATAACGGGTATTTATACTGGTGTGTGTTTGGAATGTGAAAGGTCAGTTTTTCCTAAATAGAGTGGTTTGGTGACTTGGCCTTGCGACTTGATTGAGTCGTGAGTCTGAATTGCAAGCTAACAGAATGGCCAGACTGAAAGTTTTGTCCTGTAGTTCTCCAATTGGCGTGACTTTTTAGCTCCTCTGTATGCTTCACACGTGTGCCTCCTTTGGCGACTTGCCAGCCATAAGTCAATTGTAAGATCCAGTTGCGAAGCCCTGCTAAGTTGCACACTCTTAAGCTTTTCTTTACACTCTCTCACACACTACCCTTACATGATTCTCACCTAAATACAGGGTTTCTGAATGCTGAATTACAAGCAAATTGGCCTGGAATAAAACCAACAAAATGGTTGATTAAATTCAACCTTACACCTTTTCCATTTAGAAAGTAACATATTTGTTTTCTTGTAGCTTCTGCAACATCACAACTTCCTTAGTCTTCAATGATTCAGCCCAATCAGATGTAATCTCAAATAGGGGAAAATACCTCATGAGATACTCGATATGCCACTAGTCCCAACACTAGGCATTGCTAATATGGGTAGTGATTTGATTTGGCTACAGTGCAAGCCTTGCATTGAGTGCTCCAATCAAACAGCTCCACTTTTTGATCTTGAAATGTCCACAACCTACAAAAGCGTTTCCTGCCCTTCATCACAATGTGAATCTCTAGTAAAAATATCATGCTCAAATGATGGAACAAGTTGCCAATATTCCATCTCTTATGGCAATAGTTCATCATTCTCAAAGGGAGACCTTTCTATGGACACTCTCACTCTGCGATCAACGACAAGCCATCCTATGCCTCTCCCTATCATATGGTGTGGACATGATAATGTCGGAAACTTTGATGTTTCCAACATTGTTGGCATTGGAGGCGGGGCGGTTTCCCTTGTTTCCCAATTGAGTTATTCTATTGGTGGCAAGTTCTCCTACTGCTTGGTGTCACTAACTTCAAGAGACAAAAACTCAAGCAAATTGAATTTTGGTAGTGATGCTGTAGTTTCGGGTCTTGGAACCATGTCTACTCCATTAGTCCCCAAAATTCTAGACACCTTCTATTTCCTAACACTCAATGTCATGCCCCGAACCCCAAAGGGTCCAAAGCATGAGAAAAGTATCTAAAAGGTACTTGTAGATTTTTCCTTTTTGAGAATCCAATCCAAAATTAATTATCATATTAATTTCATTAATGATACTGCCAAAGTAAGTCAAAGCTATATGCAATAATTACTAGGATCATTAGTCATAAAAGAATGGAGGTCTAGATAAATACAATTACATATCATTAACTTGTCCCATCAGTGGAAATAAAGTCATGACCACTATAATTTAAAAAGAATGAGTTAAGCCTACTCTAGGATATACATCATCTAAATATCTCTATCACAAAAGTTCAACCTCCAATAATAGTTAGTCAAACTACTGCTAGCCACAAACCCTGTCTCAAAATTATTGTTGCCTACTCTAAAAAAGTTTGTAAAAGAATGGGATGAGACAGAGCCTAGTAAGCAGCATAATTAATGGGGGTGGGAGAAATGCAAGTTTCATAATGATGAACAGTTTATAAAGCATGATTTAGTTTGAGAAATTTCTAATTGAATACTGCAATATCATTTCTAATAATAATGTGACAAAAATGATTAAATAATGAAATACACAGTTTCTCAAAGTAAATACCTTGAAACTATATACCATAATCTGTGAGCACTAACAATATAATTCAAAAGCCATAAAATCTAACATAAGGTAATTTATCACAAATATATCACACTATCACATAAACCAGTCAGGGGATCCACCCATTCAGAACTAGCATGATATTATCCTCTCTAGTATGTAATCTCTTGGCCCCATTGGCAGTAGGGAAAACGTGTCAAATACGACCTCTTTTGCATTTGGTCTTTTGGTCCCATGGGCAACAGCCTTACCCACACACAATCAAAGAACCTTTTCCCCCCATGGGCAGTAGGGAAGAACATGTCATCCAAAGTGAAAGGGCACTAACCTAGATTTGGTTCCATTGTCACAAAGACTACGAAACCAAATCGGGTGATCACCGGGAAATCACATATGGCATAGGGTTAAAACCACATAAAGATCACATGTTACATTTACTTTCAAATACATAATTTATATCTAGGTAGTTTCAAAAAAACCTTAAACAACCAAAACTTCTATAAGTTTGTAAGGTTTTCAACTTCATTCTTTGTCAAAAAGATTTTCTATCAATTTCTCAAATAATACAAGTTAAGACAAAACATCTTTAGTATTTCCAAATAATACCATAAATCCATGAACTCCATTATCAAAGGAATTTCAAGATGCTTTTCTTTTCCATGCCAAATATTCATGCATTTCCCCATATGCAATATTAAACATGATGCTCTTTCATATATAATAGGGTTACAACACAACACTTTTTAAGAAAACATAATTGCACAAATAATTTTCCAAAATGTATTTGACCCAAAAACAATGTTTATGCAATATGGTTATTTTCCAAAAAAAAAAATTTCCATTAAAAAGCTATTTACATTGCACCCTACACAAAGCCTAATTCTCCAAACTCTAAAGGAGATTAGCTAGAACCTAAACAATATCAAGCAAATCTATAACAATACGCAAAAAGCTTGAAATTGTATCTAGCTACAAATTAGGAATTGCCAAATAAGCACTTAATTAGGCAAGCCTAGTATTTAGCCTCACAAATAATTTTTCCACTTCCAAAGTTTCTCAACCAATTTATTTACAAGGTATAGACTCCCATTATACTCATGAATCATCCAAGGTATTATCTTTAACATAAAAAACTCAACAATTTATGCAGTTTCCATAGGATTTATGTAATATCAACAACCCATGACATCAAAATCATAATATTGTTCAAGACAAATAAAATTATATTCACCATCTATTTCACATTAGAAAGCCAAAACTCCCAATTTTCCATCAATTAGATAGCCACCGTTTTAAAAACTATAAACCCACTCATCAAATAATTCCACTAATACAAAACTCATACATACAAACACATGAATATCACTTCTAAAACTCATAAATCACATGGATATTATTATCAAAACTTAGATAAAAATAACCTCAAGCAAAAGTATAAAATCCCACCAAAAAGACTAGAAACTTTTACCTTAAATAAAAGATGTGAAGGTGCTTAGAGGTTCTTAAGATTTTTCTGGTGATCTTGTCGGAAAAATGATGGTGGAGTTGGTGGTGTGGAGTGTACCGGTGGGAGAGTGAGGGAGTGAGAGGAGTGTTTTAGAGAAAGGAAAAGAAAGAAAACAAAATAAGAAGAAAAGGATGACCGGCCAAAAGGATAAGTGATAGCGTGAGAATGTGTGGTGGGGAATGGGGGGGTAGGTGGGGGGCACCTATGACACTAAAAATATAACCACACATTTTTATTTATTTATTTAAACTTGGGACGTTACATTCTTGCCCTCTTATAAAAATTTCATCCTCAAAATTTTACGTACCTTGATCCTGAAAAAGGTTTGGGTATCTTGATAGCATATCATCCTCACGCTCCCAAGATGCCTCTTTCACTGAATAATTCTTCCAAAGCACCTTTACCCAAGATATTGTTCTATTGCGTGGCATTTGCTCCTTATGATCCAAAATCTCAACCAAAACTTCTTCATATGACAAGTGTCACGTCCCAAACCCAAAAGGGTCTAAAGCATGAGAAAAACACTCAAAGGTATCTGTAGATTTTTCCTTTTTGACAATTCAATCCAAATAATTCATATCAAGTACCAACATCAAGAATTATCATAATAATTTCATTAACAATACTCCCAAAGTAAATTAGATCTCTATGCAATAATTACAATAACCATTGGCCACAAAAGAATGGAGGTCGGATTAAATATAATTACATATTACTAGCTTGTCCCATTAGTGGGAATAAAGTCATCACCACTATCAAATACAAAAGAATGAGTCAAGCCTATTCTAAGATGTAAATTTAAGGATCTCCATAACCAAAGTCCAGCCTTCATCAGTAGTTAGTCTAACTACAGCTAGCCACAAAAACCTGTCTCAAAACGATCGTTGCCTACTCTGAAAAAGTTTGTAAAAGAATGGGATGAGACAGAGCCCAGTAAGTAGCGTAATTAATGGGGTGGGGGAATTGCAAGTCTCACGATAATGAGCATTTTACAAATCATGCTATAATTTGGAATTTCCATTTGATTTATGCAAAATCAATTTCATTAACAATGTGACAAGAATGATAGAAATAATGTAACACCAAGCTTCCCAAAATAACTATGAAACTACATATTATTCACTGTGAGTCATAAAAATATCCAATACTATTTCAAAATCAAGAACCTCACCCAAGGCCACATGACAAGGCCATCACATAGACGAACACAGACGAGGTCCTCACACAGACATGGTTTTCACATAGACAGGTCGTCATACAAATGAGATCATCACACAGACAAGGTAATCACCAATATCATGGCACAATGGCAAAACTGCATCAAAAGCTCACAAGTTAATATATTTGAAATACATAGTTCACTTCCATGTAGTTTCATAAAATATTTCAATAACCAAATATCTACAATATTCTCAAAAAGTCCTCAAAACCATTTATTGTCATAAATATTTTGCATAAATTTCCCAAATAGTACAAGTTAAGATAAAGCATCTTTAGTATTTCCAAATACTACCACAAGCCATGAAATCCATTATCAAAAGGAGTTCAGAGATGCTTTTCTTTTCCTTGCAAAATATTTATGCATTTCCCCATATGCAATATTAAACATGATGTGCTTTTCATATATAATCATATATAGCTGGGTTACAACATGACTCTTTTTAGGAAAACATAGTTCCACAAATAATTTTTCAAAATATGTTTAACCCAAAAACAACATTTCATGCAACATGATTATGTTTCTAAAAATATCTCATTAAGAAGCCACTTACCTTGCAACTCGCAAAAAGCCTAATTCTCCAAGATCCAAAGGAGATTAGCTAGAAACTAAACAATATCAAGCAAACCTAACTCAATAAGCATAAAGCTTGATATTGCGTCTAGCTACAATTTAGGAGTTTCCAAATGAGCAATTAATTAGGCAAGCCTATTATTTAACCTCACATATAATGTATTTTGCTTTCAAAGTTTCTTAACAAATTAATTACAAGGCATAGATTCCAACTTATTCTCATAAATCATTCAAGGTATTTTTAATAACATCAAAATCTCAACACTTTATTAGTAGTTTCTACAAGATTTATATACCATCATTAAGAGACTTATGACACCAAAATCATAACATTCTCCAAGACAAACAATTAGAATCTTTAACTAGCTCCAAATAATCAATAAAAATTATTCACCATCTATTTCACATTAAAAAGCCAAAAACCCCTAAATTTTCACCACTTAGATAGCCACCAATGTAAAAACTATAAACCCACTCATCAAATAATTCTACCAACACAAAACCCATACATATAAACACATGAATATCACTTCCAAAGCTCATAAATCACATAGGTATCATTATCAAAACTTAGATATAGAAAACCTCTAGCAAAAGCATATAAACCCACCAAAAAGATTAAAATTTTTTACCTTAAATAAAAGATGTGAAGATGAAAAGGTTCCTAAGGAGTTTTTCCTGTGATCTTGCTAGAAAAATAATGGTGGAGATGGTGGTGTGGAGTGGTACCAGTGGAAGAGTGTGAAGGAGTGGTAGAGAGGAGTGTTTGTTGTGTTGAGAGAAAAAGAAAAATAAAAGGAGACCATGAATGAGTGTGGTACGCCAAGAGAGAAAAGAGATAGTGAGAATGAGTGGTGGGGAATGGTTGGGGGGGGGGGGGGCGTGGGGGGGACATGTGTGGGACACCAAAAAATCTAACTTCCATTTTTTTAATTTTTTTTTTGGATTGGGGTCTTATAACGAGTCATCTTTAATCTGAAGAGGCTTATAGCTCAATACATGTGAAAAGTCATGAATGTATTTCCTTTAACATAGACTCATGGAAAACATTATGAATTCCTAACAAGACCGGGGGTAGGGCAATTCTATATGCAACTTCACCCACCCTTTGCAAGACCTCAAAAGGCCCTACAAACCTAGGGCTTAACTTACCCTTTTTGCCAAATCTCATTACTTCTTTCATAGGTGAATCCCGTAGGAAAATTTTATCTACAATTTTAATTTCCAATGCCTTCCTTTTAATGTCATAATAGCTCTTTTTTCTACTTTGGGCTACTCGTAGTCTATCACGAATTCAATTTACCTTTCACAAGTCCTCTGAATAATCTCTGGCCCCAAGATTTTTCGTTCTCCAGTATCATCCCTACAAATTGGGGATCTAAACTTTCTCCCATACAAAGCCTCATAAGGTGCCACTCTAATACTTGAATGATAACTATTATTGTAAGCAAATTCCACCAAAGGTAAGTGACTAACCCAACTCCCCTTAAAATCCAAAACACATGCTCTCAAAATATCTTCTAGAGTTTGAATAGTTCTTTCATATTGTCCACCTGTTTGGGGGTGGAAAGTTGTATTGAAATCCAATCTAGTACCCAAGGCCTTTTGCACACCACCCTAAAAAATAGAAGTAAACCTTGGATCTCTATCTGAAACAATAGAAGTGGGTTTACCATGAAGTCTCACAATCTCATCAACATAGATTTGAGCTAACTAATCAAAGGAATAGTTCATCCGAATAGGGAGAGAGTGAGCTGATTTTGTCATTCTATCAACAATCACCCAAATAGCATTATGACCCTTACGAGATCTCAGCAATCCTGAAACAAAATCCATAGTAATTTTCTCCCACTTCCATTGGGGAATAGGAAGTGGTTGCAACAATTTTGAGGGTCGTTGGTGCAACACCTTAATTTGCTAATGAGTCAAGCATTGCTCTACAAAGTGGGCAATCTCTCTTTTCATATTATTCCACCAAAAGTTTTCACAAAGATCATGGTACATCTTTGTACTACCCAGATGCATTGTATATGAGAATAGTAAGCCTCCTCTAGAATCTCCTTTTTAATCAATGGATCATTTGGCATACAAATTCTACTCCCAAATCTCAAAGCATCATCCTCAAAAATAAAAAATTCAGATTTCTTTCCACTATGCACCTCATCCATGATTTTCTTTAAATGTGAGTCATCGACCTGTGATAATTAAATTCTTCATACCAAAGTTGGTTGAACACTCAAACTAGTCAAGTAGGTTTCAAAATGGTCCATAACAACCTCAATCTCCATCCTTTCAAGATCAAGAATAATTTCTTTTTGAGTGATTAGCAAAGTAGTTGTAAAACTTGAAGGCTTTATACTAAGAGCATCAACTACAACATTAGCCTTATCAAGATGATAGTTAATAGAGCAATCATAATCCTTATCCAATTCTAGCCATTTTTGTTGCCTCATATTTAACTCCTTCTAGGTAAAGAAATACTTTAAACTTTTGTGATCAATGAAAATGTCGCATCTTTCCCCATACAAATAATGTCTCTAAATTTTCAAAGTAAAAACAATTGCAGCCAACTCCAAGTCCTGAGTGGGATAATGTTTCTCCTAATTTTTCAATTGATGAGAGGCATAATCCACAACCTTCCCATTTTGCATCAACACACAACCCAGTCCCTTATGGGAAAAATCACTATAAATGACAAACCCCCTATACCTGAAGGGATAGTTAACACTAAAGTTGTGACCAATCTTCGCTTGAACTCTTGGAAGCTTTTCTCTCATTCTTTCTTCCATTTGAATTTAACATTCTTTCAAGTTAATTTTGTCAAAGGAGCAGCAATGCAGGAAAATCCCTCTACAAATCTTCTATAGTAACCAGCAAGGCTCAAGAAACTTTTAACCTTACTCACATTTGTAGGGCTATCCCAATTAACTACCACTTCTATCTTATTGGGATCCACCGTAATTCCATCCTTAGATATCACATGACCTAAGAACACTACTTAATTCAACCAGAATTCACACTTCTTTAGTTTAGCATACAACTTCCTTTCTTTTAGAATTTGTAAGACAATCTTTAGGGGCATTAGTTAATCCAAACAGCATCACTAAAAATTCATAATGACCATATGTAGTCCGAAAGGCTGTCTTTGGTATGTCCTCACCCTTAATCTTCAACTGGTGGTAATTAGAATGAAGATCAATCTTAGAAAAGACTTGTGCTCTTTGCAACTGGTCAAATAAGTCATTAATACGAGGCAAAAGATATTTATTCTTTATGGTAACTCTACTAAGCTCATAGTAATCAATACACAACCTCATAGACCCATTTTTTTCTTAATAAATAAATCTGGAGCTCCCCAAGGTGAGGCATTAGGGTGAATAAACCCTTTGTCTAGCAATTCTTCCAATTGCGCTTTAAGTTGCTTTAACTCTTTGGGTGCCATTCTATATGGTACCTTAGAAATTGGTGCAGTACCAGGAAGGAGATCAATAGAGAACTCAACCTCACGATCTGAGGTCAACCTAGGTAGATCATCATGAAAAACATTCGGAAATTCCTGCACAATGGGAATGTCATCTATCTCCAATTCTTTGCTTTGTAAATCCACTACACTAGCAAGGAACCCTTGGCATCCTTTTCTAAGAAAATGGTTTGCTTGAATGCATGATATCACACAAGGCATAAAAGGTAAACATGAGGCTTTAAATAAAAATTCTAATTCACCTAGCAGCCTAAACACCACCTCTTTCTCAAAATAATGCACACTAGCATGGTAAGAAGCGAACCAATTCATGCCCAAAGTGATATCAAAATCATGCATATCAGTAACACCAAGTCAGCTAATAACTCTCTACCCTCGATACAAAGAATACAAGACTTAAGCACAAGATTAGTCATTAAAGTATCACCAATAGGGGTAAAAATCGATAACTCAAAATCTAGTAGTTTAGGGCTCTCAATATCTTTTCCATCTTTAGCAACCAATTGTCTATGGCAAATGGGTCAGGCTCACCATTAAAAGTTGAAGGGTTTTGCTTATGAAATTCCCCAAAAGAACAACCTTCCTTCCTACATTCACTAACTTGGACCGATCTAGCAATCCTAGCATAGATCTTGTCTGCTACCTAACCAATCTCACCACCATCAGGAGTGACAGATCTTACACACTCTTGGTGTTACCTAGGGCCATGTTTGGGAGTTGCAACCTCATCTATATGCCTTGCTTTACGTGCTTTCTTTTTAAGGGGTATAGTGGACAAAGGTACTTATACCTATACCCAGGAAACAAAATAGGTAAATTAAGGCAACATAGAAGGTTAGCATAGACAAGCTAGATAATAAAGGAATAGTAGGTGGAAGTTGAAAGAAATGTGTAGAATATGGAATTCATCAAACCCCTAATGCTCTGACTTAGATCAAAATCAATTCCTATTTTCAAAGTCTATAGAATCATAACCTAAGCTTTGATACCATCGTTGTCACACCCCGAACCCAAAAGGATCCAAAGCATGAGAAAAGCATCTAAAAGGTACCCGTAGATTTTTTCTTTTTGACAATTCAATCCAAAATTCATTATCAAAGTATCAACATTAAGAATTATAATAATAATTTCAATAATGATACTCCTAAAGTAAGTCAGAGCTCTATGCAATAATTACAAAGACCATTGGCCACAAAAGAATTGAGGTTTGAATAAATACAAGGGTAAACTATATATTTGATTCCTATCATTTACACCATATTTCAATTTGATCCATAACCTTTCAATTATGTTAATTTGGTCTCTAATGTTTTAGTGTCGTGTCAATTTAGTCACCGTTGTTATATATTATATGAAAATTATTGACATGGAAAATGACTAAAATAAAATTTTCGTTTATTGTCACATCAATGGAAGCAATTTTTTTTTTTATTTTGGCCATTAGACATATCAATTTTCATCCAAAAGATAACAACAATGACTAAATTGACGCAGTATTGAAAAGTTAGGGATCAAATTGACATAATTGAAATGTTAGGGATCAAATTGAAATATGGTACATAGGATAGGGACCAAATACACAATTTACCCTAAATACAATTGCATATCATTAACTTGTCCCATCAGTGAAAATAAAGTTATAACCACTATAATATACAAAAGAATGAGTCAAGCCTACTCTAGGATACACATCATCTAAATATCATCTTCACAAAAGCCCAGCCTCCATCAGTAGTTAGTCTAACTACTACTAGCCATAAAACCTGCCTCAAAATGATTGTTGCCTAATGTAAAAAAGTTTGTAAAAGAATAGGATGAGATAGAGCCTAGTAAGTAGCATAATTAATAGGGGTGGGAGAAATGTAAATTTCATGATAATGAACAGTTTACAAAGCATGTTTTAGTTTGAGAAATTTCTAATTGAATATTACAATATGATTTTCAATAAAAATGTGACAAAAATGATTAAATAATGAAACACAAAGTTTCTCAAAATAAATACTTTGAAACTATATACCATAATCCGTGAGCACTAATAAAATAATTCCAAAACTATAAAATCTAACAAAAGGTAATTTATCACAATTATACCACATTATCACATAGACCGGTCAGGGGATTCACCCATTCACAACTAGCATGATATTTTCCTCCCTGGTGTATAGTCTATTGGCCCCATGAGTAGCAGCCTCACCCATACCCTCAAGGTTTTGCCTCTCCTCCCATGGGCAGCAGGGAGAACGCATCAAATAAGACCTCTTTTGCATGTGGTCTTATGGCCCCATGGGTAGAAGCCTCACCCACACACAATCAATGAACATTTTCTCCCCATGGGTAGCAAGGGAGAACATGTCATCCAAAGTGAAAGGGCACTAACCTAGATCTAGTTCTGTTGTCACAAAGACTATAGAACTAAATCAGGTGATCACCGGGAAATCACACATGGCATAGGGTTAAAACCACACAAAACTCACATGTTACATTTACTTTCAAATACATAGTTTATATCTAGGTAGTTTCAGAAAAATTTTAAACAACCAAAACTTCCGTAAGTTTGTAAGGATTTCAACTTCATTCTATGTCAAAAAGATTTTCTATCAATTTTTCAAATAATACAAGTTGGGACAAAACATCTTTAGTATTTCTAAATAATACCATAAATTCATGAACTCCATTATCAAAGGAATTTCAAGATGATTTTCTTTTTCATGCCAAATATTCATGCATTTTCCCATGTGCAATATTAAACATGATGCTCTTTCATATATAATCATATATTGTTGGGTCACAACACAATACTTTTTAAAAAAAATATAGTTTCACAAATAATTTTCCAAAATGTGTTTAACCCAAAAACAACATTTATGTAAATGGTTATTTTCCAAAAAAAAAAATTCCCATTAAAAAGCTACTTACATTGCAACTTGCAAAATGCCTAATTCTCCAATCTCCAAAGGAAATTAGCTAAAACCTAAATAATATTAAGCAAACCTATCATAATAAGCATAAAACTTGAGATTGTATCTAGCTACAAATTAGGAAATGCTAAATAAGCACTTAATTAGGCAAGCCTAGTATTTAGCCTCATAAATAACATTTTCTACTTCCAAAGTTTCTCAACCAATTTATTTACAAGGCATAGACTCCCATTATACTCATGAATCATCTAAGGAATTATCTCTAACATCAAAACCTTAACAACTTATAAGTAGTTTTCACAGGATTTATGTAATATCAACAAGAGACCTATGACATTAAAATCATAATATTGTTCAAGACAAACAATTTGAATCTCAAATTAGCTCCAAATAATCAATAAAATTTTTATTCACCATCTATTTCACATTAAAAAGCCAAAACCCCCAAATCTTCACAACTAAAATAGTCACCATTGTAAAAATTATAAATCCACTCATCAAATAATTCTACCAATACAAAATTCATACATAAAAACACATGAATATCACTTCCAAAACTTATAAATCATATGGGTATTATTATCAAAGCTTAGATAAAAATAAGCTCAAGCAAAAGTATAAAATCCTACCAAAAAGATTAGAAACTTTTACCTTGTATTAAAGATGTGAAAGTGTTTAGAGGTTCGTAAGGATTTTTCGGTGATCTTGCCTCAAAATGATGGTAGAGACGGTGGTGTGGAGTCTACCGGTGGAAGAATAAGGGAGTGAGAGAAGTGTTGGAGAGAAGAAAGAAAGAAAACAGAATTAGAAAAAAGGGATGGTCGGCCAAGAGGATAAGTGATAATGTAAGAATGTGCGGTGGAGAATGGTGGGGTAGGTAGGGGCACGTGTGACACTAAAAATCTGGCCACACACTTTATTTTTATTTTTATTTTATTTTAAGTTGGGGCGTCACACTCGAAGCAATGAGCGTTGGCAGCAAAAGATTGGAGTTGAGCGGTTCTTCTGGGTTTGGAGACTTAGAGGGCAATATCATCATTGATTCAGGTACAACATTGACAATGTTGCCAACAAAATTCTACTCCAAGTTTGAATCAGCAGTAGCAGAAGAAATTAATTTAGAGCGCGGTGATGACCCGAGTCACGTTCTAAGTCTTTTTGCGACAAGCTCACGTCAGATTCTATAGAAATTCCTGTTATCACAGCTCATTTCACTGGTGCAGATGTGAAGCTGAATCCAACCACAACCTTTGTTCAAATAAATGAAGAACTTGTGTGCTTGGCTTTCCTTGCTAATAAAAAAATTAGCATCTTTGGTAACTTGGCCCAGTCCAATTTGTTGGTAGGCTATGACCTTGTGGAGAAAACTGTATCTTTCAAGCCAACGCATTGCACCAAGCTCTAAGATGGAAATTAAATTGTAAGCTTGCGTCTTTATTTAGTTTTTTCTATCATTTAAATAAGCATGCATTGCGTGGGTTCCATGTGCCTAATGCCTCTACATGTGTTTTTGGCTTTTGCTGGAGATCACAGTTTTGGTATGGGATACATATATGCTGCCTTCAGTTCTAGTATGGAGATAGATGGGTGCAAGAAATGTTGGATATGATAGCTGATGTGATGTAGTTGATTATTTTTTTGAAAAATTCTAAAACCAAATAAAATGGCATAATTTATGCTACTACTGTCCACATGGTAGACTGTGAATGGTGGCGAAAAATTAGTAAGCCCATATAAAAGTTACAAACAGTTCTTTCTAGCCTGATACATAAAATAGTTGGACTAAAAGTTGTGTCAGTTATGTAACATGTATTACTAGAACTCTTTCTTTTAGTTCTTTCATGTGAGGTTAGAAATGCCATAGGTTCCACCGAATGTAAGTACATCATTGATGGTATCTTGTTAGTTGTTTCACCTCCACAACTTTTTACAAGTTGAGGTATCTTGTTTTACCTAAATGTGAAAAAGTTTGCTTTTATTCTCTACATTTATGCTATGTTTGGAGGTTTGGAAGGAAATGAGAGTAGAGGGGAGGAGAGTAGAGGAGAATGGTTATTCTCTACCTTTTTTGGATGTTTTTAAAATTAATTAAGGGAGATGAGAATAATTAGTCATTCCTCTTGTTTGGCTGTTTTAAAAATTAGGATGGAAAGGAGAGGAAATGATTTGATAGGCCAAGAATGTGTTGACTCCTTGTGATGAATTAATCAATTAATTAGCCAAGTTGATTAATTAATTCGATTAACATGCAATACACGTAGTAGTACAAACAAATCATCAACTAAAGTAAATAAGCAGCGGAAAATAAATTTGGCACCCTGATTTGTTTACGAATGGGGAAAAACTCCGATTTAAAAACCCCACTAGGCAATTTTAAGGTCACCACTCCCAAAAATCCACTATTTTCACAACAAGCAGTTACAAGTAAAGGAATCTCAGTACCTTATACCAACTTGCAGTCGAACCCTTACCCTAATACCCAATTAGACTTGTTCTGTAGTGACAATCTCTCATTTTCAATGCATGACTCCTAGTACGTGACTAACCAATTTAATGCACAAATCCAAGTACGTGACTATGCAGCAACTTGAGAAGGATGTTGGCTGCAAAGTTTTTTAGTTCAACAACACGATGAAGATCACGAAACTCCTTAGCTACAAAACCCAACGACGTACAAACGCAACAGCTTCTTGAAGAGAAAGATGAACTAGGACATATGTCTCCAGTTATAATATGCTTGTGAAAAACCTTTCCATCAAGATTCACTTACTTGCATTAGCTGTGACGACCCTTAAAATAATCCATATATATGTTTAGGGTTGTGAGAAAAGAAAGCCTAAACATGTATCCACGGATTGGAGTGAAATCAAATATGAAAAACTGATTTTCTTAAATCTCAATAGATAGCTTATCTATCGAGCAGTTGTCGAGTATTGAGCTTAAACAACCTTTTAAATCTCGATAAATACTAGCTGTCGAGTTTTAAAATCCAGCAATTATTCACTTTATTCTTGGATAAACTTACATGGCTTTAACACTTGAACTTGAAATCTTGTTCCTTGAAGCATTAAACACATTCTACATTTACTTAATTACAAGTAAAGTGTGTTTTGTCAAAGAATTTTCCAATTCTACATTGACATATGTTCCTAACATGAATCACATATGTCCTAACAATCTTCCCTTTTGGCAATCCGTGACAAAACCACAATAAACAGATGAACATATGAGAGAAGTCATAAATCACTCAATTCATACTCACTTATTGAATACAATAAAATCTATCCTAACACAAACTCTTGAAAAACTTTGCAAGAAGAGAGTTTATGGTAAGAAAGACTTTGACAACTTGTATATCTGAAACACTTTAAACAAACTCATCACGACATCTTAGTATGAAATAGAAATAAAAGATTGCATACAATAAATAAGAAGCATGTACATAAAGAAAGAAAAGAAACAACACATGAAAAGATAGGTGAAAAAAATGTAATAACAACCTTATCATATATATATAACTAAAAAAAAAAGTACAAGGTTTGCTATCACAAAGTAAGAACAATGTATCTGTAAAGTAAGAAAAGAAAAGAAATACGTAAGTCCTCACTAAGTCCTTAAAAAAGAAAAACACTCCCCCTAACAAAAATCTCCTTTGCTAACTCTGTCCCTATGTACATGGCTACTCTTATACCCAAAACTACTCTCCTTTTTTTACATGAATGACAAAGGGTAAGTAACTCAAGCAGTCATCTCATCATCACTGGAAGAGCTAGCATCCTCATCCTCATCATCATCATCATCATCGTTAGAGTCACCATCATCGTTGTCCTTAGATGCCTTTGGAAAAGGAGAGGGAGACTCTACGAAGCCACCAAGGTGAGTTTGCTGTTGTGCAATATAGCCGACATGGGTGTTCACCTAACATAACTCACCACTGAGTGTGTTAAGGTGAGCATCCATGCGTTGAAGCTGTGCCATGACTGCCTCGAGGGCACACCAGCTGCTGAAGAAAAAGGAGAGGATGAAGCTAGCGGAGTCGCAGTCTCGATCCATGGCCATTTCGGTCAAAGCTGAGCCTCGCTCCATCAAATGGTAGCTACATCTATGGCACACATGACTAAGAAGTGTGTAGACTTAGGATAGGAGACAGAAAAATGGCAGAGAATCTGCGTGATAGTCGAAGGAAAAATGAGTTTATCACGGGTCGCCGTATCTTTATAGACATCTATAAGGGACTATACGAAGTGAAAGGGAAAATCTATAGTGAGTCCCTCAAGAAGAGATAACAAAAATTGAGCACGAGGCTTAGTGATAGAGTTATAGTGAGACAAAGGATGAAGAACGAATGTCATCATCATGTTAAGGAATCTCGGACCTTTTCCAAAGCTCGAGTAAGGGATGTTTTGACGGTCACCCCAAGAAGAAGGTGTCTCATAGAAGAGAGACGAGAGTTCATCTTTAGACATAGTCTTAAGACGATCGCAGCTAGGGTAGTTAGGATGTGCTACCCTAGGAACTTGTAGCACCTCGGATACAATATCCGGAGTAACTACGATGTGGTACCTCGAACGGGAGTGATAAAATGAGGTATTTAATAGTCGAATCTGTGCATGTTAGTGTAAAACTCCTGTATGATCACAAAGGGACAAGTGACCAGGATGTCACACAATGACTCCCAACCCTAACTATAGATAACAATGGGAAGGTCAGTATCAGAAAAATCTGATAGAACGACTTGGCATTCCGAATGAATGCCGCATCTGAAAAGTTCTTCGAGAAGTATGTATTGGCCTTCTCATCATGGAACCTGACATGGGAGAGGGTAGAATAAGGGGAAGATGCCCCTGGAACAAAGAGGGTTTCGGGACGGAGTAGATTTGGGTTTAAGTGCCATAGAGCAACTAACGCATAGAAAGAGAGAGAAAGACACACACAGAAAAGCACCAATATAGATCAATATAAGAATATAAAGAAATGAAGGTATGTATGCATGAAAAATTCATAAGCATGTGATATGAAACAGTAAAAACATCATGGGCTCAGCCCAATCTAAACCTACCAACACACATCATTTCAACATATTAAGCACACATCTATAATGCATGAAACATTGTTAAAATGCAAATATGATGCAATGCATGATCATTTAGGATCATTTAAACAAAAGTCATCCGAAAAATTTTACAAAAACCTCATCAATTTTGAAAACCCCCAAAAACCTAGATCTATATGAATGAAATGCATGAAAAAGAGTGAAAACAAGATCTTACCAATGAAGGAAGAATCAATCTAGGCCGAAAATCACTTGCGAATGAGGTTTGGAGTGAGAGAGAAGTATTTGGGAAGGTGAGAAGTCAAAAAGGATCGAGAGAGATCAAGAAAAATGAAATAGAAATCATGCTGACCCTTTATATAGAAATCCCCGTTTCTCAATGGATTGAGAGGTGTCGAGAGCTATCGAGAATTATAATTTGCCAGAATGAGCTATTGAGGAAATATCGAGGAGTTATTGAGGAATTATCGAGGAGCTATCGAGAGCTATCTAGAGCAAAGTGACCTTGATGGATTGAGAAGCTGTCGAGCAGCTATCGAGACTGATTCTTAAAAATCTCGATGGATCGAAATTGTGATAATAGCTATCAAGAAAAGAAGCTTAAGAGGCTTGATAGATAGCCTAGCTGTCGAGAGGTATTGAAAAGCTGTTGAGATTGCTTAAAAATAGTTTTTCAAAGAAGAGAAAAACACAGACATGAATGCAATCAAACATACTACTCAAACAAAGATCCAAACAACATTTTAAGCTCTCAAAAACATCTCTCATCATGAAAAATGTCAAGCATTTAGATCCAAAACACACACACACACACACACACACACTAAACAACTCTAACCAATTTTGTATTTCAAAAACAAGTTAAGACAGTTTAGTGAGCATACATTAACACATGTATTCCTTGTGATGGCCAAATCACATTATACCTACACATGTATCAAAAGTAGCAAAGAATATTGCGTGTTGTGTGTGAAAAATATTGCAAGATTACATAAGTGTCTACATGTTATGACGATTTAACTACTTGATGGGGACTATTACCTTCGAGGTATATCTTATAACTCCTACATCTCTTAGAATACACGCTTACAATCATAAATAAAGCATTTTTATTTTTATTTTTATTTTTTTGCTTTTATTTTCTTTGCATGTTTTCTTTAAACAAATTATGCATGGGCATATAAAAGAGAGAAAAGAAATACCCACTTATGTTAAGCTTTTGACATTGTACTTTTACTATGCCGAAGTATATAGATGTCATTTCATGATTAGCAGGCAACAGTGGTGAGATGGTTATTTATGTCTCTCTCTTAGAATTTTCTAATCCTTCCCGTAAAAAAGAGTGATACAAGTGTTAAGTACAAGATATTACTTAATCTTACTCATCATAAACCCAAGCCAAAAAACTCACTTGCTTAGTTGTGCATAGAGATGCTCATTTAAGCTACAAATGACACAAAGTTTAGCAAACTTTGTTTCAATGGCCATTCAAACACAAACACACACTGTTTATGTATTTTTCTGATTTTTCAATTTTTTATTTTTATTTTTATGAAAAAATCAAAATAAAGCACAATTGAAACTAAACAAACAAAAACATGTTAAACAAAGCAAAGTATAAAACTATATGCAAATGCATAAGGAAGAAAGAGGAGAAGAGGAGATCAATCCATGGAGATAACACCAGTGTTTTGGTGAAGGAATTCAAACAGTTTGCTATCAAGAGTTTTGGTGAACAAATTAGCCTTCTGATCATCAGTGTGAATGAACTTACGAGTGAGAGTACCATCTTCGACAAGCTCTCGAATGAAGAAGGAATGGCAATGGGTTGGGTTCGGGTTAGGTTTCTTTATACTCAGACTTGACCCGCAGGCCTATACCTATTACTCAAAGCCGGCCCGTTTAATAAACGGGTTTTTTTTGTTGCACCTAAACCTATACTGTTGGAGCCCGCGGGGGCCGCAGACCTCGACCCAAAATCACAAACAAAGAAATCAGTATAAACCCAAAATCACAAATCATCACAGAACAACATTTTCTAGGCAATTTTCTAGGCATCCAAATGGATGCCAAGAACTAACAAACCAATCTGTACAAAAAATCCAACAAATCCCATAAATTTTGCAAATCTAGAAATAAAATTAGCAAATCTGAAAATCCCACCAACAAAACACAAAAAAAAAAAAAAAAAAAAAACCAACAAATTTGGCTCACAAAAACAAAACCTAAACCCAAATTTTGCTCACAAAAACATGAAAAAAAAAAAAAAAAAAAAAAAAAAAAAAAAAAAAACCCAAACCCATTTAGTTGCGGGTCTATAATGAGTGAGGGGTAGTTCACAGTGGTTGAGAGTTTCGTGATGGTAGCTAGGCTTGCTAGCAAGGATTGTCTTGGTCGCTTGAGGGAGGGCTTGCATGGGGCTTGAATGCTTGAGTTGAGATTAAGAATGGAAATTGGAAACTGAGTAAGGTTGAGGCGTGAAAGGATGAGTTAAAGAAATGAGAGGCGGCTGAAGAGATGAGAGTGTGAGGTAAGGCTATGCAAATTTTAAGGTTATAACTATATATACATGAGGGTATTTTAGTAACTATGTATATATATATATATAACTAGGTCAAGCCATGTCCTGGTTCGGGTCGGATTTTTATAAAAACCCGAACTCGACCCAGACCCACTTCAATTTTTTTTTTTAAAAAAAAAAAAAAACCCAAACCCGACCCTATTTTTTATCAGCCTGAGTAAAACTTGGCCCATTAGGGTTAGACCGAGTAAAACCCGGCCCATTAGGGTTGGACCGGGCTGGGTTTACACGAGTCCAGTAGAAATTGCCTTCCCTAGAATGAAGTGATGTGGAATCTTTATGTGTTTAGTTCGAGAATGTTGAACAGGATTCTTAGAGATGTTGATGGCACTGGTATTGTCACAATAGATGGTAAGATGTTCTTGACAAATACCATAATCAAGGAGGATTTTTTGCATTCATAGAAGTTGGGTGCAACAGCTACAGGCAGCGATGTATTCAGCCTTTGCAGTGGATAATGAGATGGAATTCTGCTTTTTGCTCATCTAGGAGACAAGATTATTTCCCACATAAAAAAAACCCCCCGAAGTACTCTTTCTATCATCAACATTCTCAACCTAATCAGCATCAGAATACCTAGTTAAGACATCATTTGTATCCTTGCTATACCACACACCAAAGTCGGCAGTGGTTTTGACGTACTTTATAATTTTTTTCAAAGCAATCATATGAGACTCTTTGGGTTAGCCTGATATCTAGCACACACTCCCACAATGCAACTAATGTCAGGTCTATTAGTAGTAAGGTAAAGAAGACTACCTATCATACTTCTATATAGAGACGAATCAACACTTTTTCCCAACAAATCAACAGTGAGTTTAACGTTTGGGGGCTTATAGGGGTTCTAATAGAACTAGTAGATTCCAAACCAAACTTTTTCACAAGATTTTTAGAATATTTAGATTGAGATAGGAATATACTTGACTTTTGTTGACGAATCTGTAACCCAAAGAAGTGAGTTAACTCTCCAATCATGCTCATCTCGAACTCGGCCTGTATGAGCTCAAAGAAACTATGAGCAAGTTCATCCTTAGTTAACTCAAAGATGATATCATCAACATAGACCTAAGCAACTATCAACTCGCCATCTTCCCTTTTGATGAAAAGAGTTTGATAAGCTTTTCCTCTTGTAAACTTATGTGACACCAGGTATGGTGTGAGCCGATTATACCAAGCTCTAGGAGCTTGCTTTAAACCATAGAGTGCCTTCTTGAGGTACAACACATGATTCAGAAAGTGTGGATCAATAAATCCTTTCGATTAAGCCACATAGACATTTCTTTGAAACTGAAGCAGTTCATCATGCATAGCCTTAACCCAGCTTTCATCTTGAAGAGCTTCCATAACTTTGGTGGGTTCAACCTGCGATAAATTACAAGAATATGACATAAAGTTAGCAACACATTTATCAACTGTACGCTTCCTTAGTGTAAGTTCATTCATGTTTCTCATAATAACTTCAGGAGGATGATTCAACTTGATCCTAGAGGAAGGTCCTTTCTCTTCATAAGATTCAGACTCAGGTGATGTAGGTATGTCTACTGAACCTTCTACAACACTTGGAGTGCCGAGAGTACTTGGAGATGTGGGCTTTTGATCAATAATTTCTTAAACATCCTTAGGCTCGAGAGGAAGAATTTCTTTGGGGATTTCCTCACTAATTTTCTCAGAACCGGAATCTGAAGCTTTATCGATAACAACATTTACTGTTTCCATCACCTTCTTGGTTCTCTTGTTGTATACTCGATAAGCCTTGTTGGTAGATGAGTATCCCAAAAATATTCCTTCATCACTTTCAGAGTCAAATTTTTCCACATTCTCTCTATCCTTAAGAATGAAGCAAGTGCTTCCAAAGATTCTGAAATATTTAACATTTGGCTTTCTTCCCCTCCATAACTTATAGGGAGTCTTCTTAATACCTGGTCTGAAATACACCTTGTTAACTGTATGACATACAATGTTACCGGCTTCTCCCCACAAGTTTCTAGCCACATCCTTGTTGTGCAACATAGCTCTAACCATCTCTTGAATAACCTTGTTCTTTCTTTCTACCACACCGTTTTGCTGGGGAGTAATAGGGGCAGAAAATTCTTGAGATATACCTAATCTAGTACAAAAGGACTCCATGTAAGAGTTCTCGAATTCTTTACCGTGATCAATTTGAATTTGATCAATCTTTAAGCTCTTCTCATTTTGTAATCTTGTGCACAAGGCTTTAATGTGCTTAGGAGCATTTGACTTAGATCATAGAAGAATGACCCAAGTGTACCTAGGGAAGTCATCTACTACAACCATTATTTATCTATTTCCACCAAGAGACTCAGTTCTGGTTAGACCTATGAGATCCAAATGTTGTAGCTCTAATGGTCTAGATGTAGCGGTTGTTTGAGTGCTAGGATGTTTAGCTTTCGTCTATTTCCTAAGCTGACATGGTTCACACACAACATTGTTCACTCTACTGAGCTTTGGTATCCCCAAAACTGATTTGTGCTTAGATGCAATTGAGAGATGCTTGTAACTAGCATGTCCCATCCTTTGGTACTATAGATCTTCATTTGACAAACGAATGTTATTGCACACAATGTCAGCATCAGGGACCAAATCATAACAATTGTCTAGAGTGCGAACACCACTTATGAGTTTCTTCCCAAACTTATCTAACATAAGGGATTTCCATTTCGAGAACAACGCCATAAAGTCTTGATCACAGATCAAACTTATGCTCAATAGGTTCACTTTCAAACCTTCCACATATAACACATTTGCAATGTCTGGTAGTCCAGGTAGAGAGATGATTCCCTTTCCTTTAATCTGTGATTTGCTCCCATCACTGAAAGTAACATTACCACCTTTCTAAGACTTGAAAACCCTTAAAGAGAGATCGATCTCCAGTCATGTGTCTTGAGCAGCCGCTATCAAGGTACCACAAACATGTGTCCATAACCTTAAATGTAGACTTCATCATGAAGGACACCTTATGCTTAGATGATAGATCAGTAGGAATTGTGTTTTTTGTCATCTGCCATTTATAAACAAAGCTTTTAACTTTCACTCTTCTCAAACGAACTCCACTGCACATTTTCATTTTGAGACAGTCTAGTTTCTTCTTTGTCATGCTAAGAACTTTTCCAATAGTCATCATGATAGATTTCAAATAACTTTTAGACTTGCATTTTCTAATACACTCAATCAAGTAGAGATTAGAAAAACAAGTGTACTGGGCTTTTTGTGTTATGCTGGGCTGCCTCCTGTGGTATTAGGCCTAAATGTTCTAAGTGATGGAGTTGAGACCGGTCCAATTGGAACTCAACTTGGGCTGGCTTGTGCGCAAACTATGCCTCGTCTACCAGGAGGATGCTTACGGCAGACAGAGCTATTCTGAGTGAGTCATGGCAAGCAGACATGATAATAAAACAAAAAAGAAGAATACTTCGGCTTCTTAATTAAAGTAAACAATTAATCCTTACTTAAGGATGATAATCACAATGAAAATAATTAAAGAATGTAAGTGAATAAGTGGTCAGCATATGGGTCAATAAAAAAAAAATCAGAGTAAGTATAGTCCGTAGGACCAAAAACCAGAGAGGGAATAACGCTCCTTCTTAACGCAATTAATCTCCCAAGAAAATCATGCCACGGAAATTAATCGCTTTGAGGGAAACGGACCTGAGTGGTAGGTGCCCAGAGGAACCCCTTTTGCTTTTGGCAGAGAACAGGATTTTGAGAGGGAGAGAGGGAAACATGGTCTGGAGGCTTGCCTGCACAGTCTGTCATCAGTTCTTGACCTTTTATGTGAGTTGCTTTTTGATTTCCTACTCCTCTTAGGGACTGGGCTTCATTTGATACTGGGCTTTATATTTCTTTCAGCCCATTTCTTGATTTCCCTCATTTCCTATCATATCACTTTGTCATTCCTACTGTAATGACTCACTCTTGCTGGGCCTCTTTAGGCCTGCCGTTTATTCTTTCTCCTAGTGGCTTAGCATGGCCACTAGTGTTCCTACTCATGGGCTTTTGTATCCCTTTTGCTTTTTCTCTTGGGCATCCTTGGCCCATTTGTTTTCTTTGGGCTTCCTTGGCCCTTTTACTAACTCTGCATTCCCATGAGTTTTTACAAATTTCATTGGGCTTCTCTGGCCCAATTACCTTATTCTCATCATTGGGGCTTATGGGCTTGCTATTAACCCCTTACCTTCTTTGTTTGTATCACCTTGGGCCTACAGTGGCCTATTCTCACTTTTCCATATCATATACTGCCCATGGGTCTGCTATTTCTCTCTTTCTAGGCTTCTTTAAGTCCATTTACCTTTTCAAGGCCCATTTGTTTATTTCATGGGCTTGTGATCCATTATTCTTACCGTTTGGGCTTAATGGTTTTGCTCTATGTTTGCCAACCCTTTACTACCCGTGTTGCTGGGTTGGGCTTTCTTCTTTCTACTTAGATTCCCAAAAATGACCCTCAACATTTAGCCCCCTGAACATATGAAACGTTCCTGCGGTTCATATGTGAATAAAAGACCTTCCTGTCCTTTCTACCTCTCTTCTTTCTTTTTCTTCGTGGGCTTTTTAAACAATGGACCCCATTTCATATAATTTTTTCGTTTTCTACCATGAACAGTGTTGTCTCTTTGAATTTCCCAGTTTAGCAGTTAATCTAAAACATAGCCGCCGTTTCATTAATTTCATTCTCTTCTTGATGGCTGACTCATCACCTTCCTTCATGCCGGTTTTAATGACCTCGAAATTTAAGAGAGAGTCCCTTTACAACCCAAACACAAACTCTTTCTTTTCCAAACACTCTCACTCCATTCCCCTTTCTTCACTGTTTTCTTCTTCTCAAAACACTTACACCCATTTACTCTGATCGAGCCCTCACACTATGGCGCCAGTGAAAAGCCAAGGCTCCTCCTGCCGTAAAGGGAAAGAGGCCATTTCTGACCCTCTTGCTGCACGTGATGTAGGCAAGGAGGCCGAATACTTCGAGTCAGACCACTCTGATGAGGAAGAAGCACAGCGCAACCTAGACAGTGAATGCGCCCCTCTAATCGATCCATGGTACGACGTCCATCCTTATTTCCCAAAGATTCCTAGCGATTATGCTTCGCCGCCATTGGGCCGTGTGTGGCTCGCTCTTTGTTAGTGAAGCTACCCTTTGAAGTCTGCGGTAAAGGCTGACCTCCCCACAGGATCCGCAAGTCTTGTTATGTACTTCTTTCAACTTTCTCTAGGCTTCCTCTTGCCCTACATATCTGGATAAGACCCCATCTGGCATCCTGCGGTACAATTCTCCCCATACCAGGATGTAGTCTTTTAGTACCTTCAGTTCTGCGGCGTCTTCTTCCTTCATCAAGGCTTCCCTTATGGGAATTCACCAATCCCCTTTGCACTGTTCCTCCTAGAACCTCTCCTTCAACATCTTAATTATGGATTCTTTCCTTTTACTGACCTCTACTCTGGTGCTATCACTTTCGAACATTATTTCTAAGCCTAGCACGGCTAGCACATCTGCAAACCGATTCTTCTTTCTTGGAGCATGTTCTATTTCAAAAGTTGAAAACTTTTCTTCCATCTTCTGGGCCATTGCTTTGTACGGGGCTAGGCTGAGTTCTTTTAAGGAGAAGTTCCCCTTGGCCTAGCAAACCACTAAGTTCGAATCACCCAATACCCTTACATACTTGACTCCCATTTCAAGAGTTATGGCCAGCCCAGTTAAGTAGGCTTCGTATTCTGCGATGTTGTTTGAACAGGAGAATTCCAATTAGAACGATAGCGCCATTGTCTTATCTTCTTCATTGTACAAAACTACTTCCACTCCTCTAGATTGGGTGGTAAAAGACCCATCAAATTTCATTACCCATTGTTCTCTGACCTCTTTTGCCATGACCACTTCCCCTGGAACTTCATCATCCATTGGGAATTCTTCCTCTCTTAGAAATTGTGCCAATATATCCACTATAGCCTGGCTCTTCACCACCCTGGATGTCCCTATTCTCAAATCGTATTGTGACAATTGTAACAACCATTGGGATATCCTGCCAGAGAGGATTGGTTGTTACAACAAAGTTTTGATGGCATGGGATTTGGTCATCAGCCATATTTCGTAAGCTAAGAAATAACGGCGCAACCTCTGTAAAGCATACACAATAGGTAAGCACGCCCTTTATGCCATTAGGTAACGAGTTTCTACATCTTTTAAGGCACGACTGATGTAGTACACTTGTTGCTTAATGCCATTTTTTAATGCACCAATGGCATATGAGTTGGTGGCCATGTAGAGTAACAGTGGTTTTTTGTGGATTGGGGCCTGCATTGTAGGGAGGTTCATCATGATCTGCTGTAACCTCTTAAAGGCCGTCTGCTACGCTTCTCCCTATTCAAAGCTTTGCCATTTCTTGAGTAACTTGGTGAAAGCAAAAGTGATTAATGCCAACCTCAGAATGAATTTCCGAATATATGAGACTTTCCCTAAGAAGCTTTTTAACTCCTTTACCGTGTCTGGAGGTCTCACAGTTGCTATGGCCGTAGCTTTGGCTGGGTCCATATTTATTCCCCTGCTATGAACTAGTAAGCCTAGGAATTTCCCAGAGGACACTCCAAATGCGCACTTGAGAGGGTTCATTCTTAATTTAAAAGCTCTACACCTCTCGAATACCCTCCTCAACACGTGGAGGTATTCTTCTCTCTTCCTTAATTTTACCACTATGTCATCCACATAGTCCTCTAATTCATGATGCATTATGTCGTGAAATATGGCCGTCATTGCTCGTTGATAAGTGGCATCTGTATTTTTTAGCCCAAAAGGCATGACAGTGTAGTAGAAATTGCCTATAGGTGTCCTGAAAGCAATTTTCTCTGCGTCCCTTGGTGTTATTCTGATCTTATTGTATCCACTAAACCCATCCATGAATGAAAACATGGTGCTTCCTACCGCAGAATCTATTAGAAAATCCATGTTTGGCAATGGGAACTTGTCCTTTGGACAGGTTCTGTTGAGATTTCTGAAATCTACACAACATCTTATCTGTCTGTTCTTCTTCTTAACTGGTACTATGTTAGATAGCCAGCACAGATGTTGAATAGGTTTGATGAATCCTGCGGTCAGCAATTTTTGTACTTCTTTGACTATTTGCCCTTCTATCTCAGTGTGGAATACCCTAGCAGGCTAGACCACTAGCTTAACCTCTGGGTCCACATTCAACGTATGCGCCACGAGCTCGGGGTCTAACCCTAGCATTTCACTGTAATCCCATGTAAAGACGTCCTTGAATTCTTTCAACAGCAGTACCAGTTCTGGTTTTTCTTTTTCTGTCAGACTTGCACTAATTGAGATAAGCCTTGGTCCTTGTGAAATAAACCCTAAGTCAACTTCCTCCATTTCTTCTTCTACCGTAACTTGTACCTGATTTTCTACCACAACTTCTTCACTTTTCTCTTCATTATTTTCTTTCTCTGAACTTTTTTGAACCACGCAACACGCCAAACTCTCGTGCTACCACTTCTGGATGAGGCCATCTCCATTTCACTTGTGGGCCCTGCGCGCCTTCATAACTTGTGCACAATCCTGCCGTCAAGACCTTGGACCCTGACACAATGCAGTGTATCATCTGATTCTGCAATGGGCACTTCTTTCCTTTTCTTTGGATGTCTTCCTAATTAGATACAAAGGTACCTCGTGGCTTTGATACCGAGCTTTCCCCGGATAGGGCCAATTGGTCGTAGAATATAGTTTCCACTAGATGAGCCTCTACCTACTTAAATGGCAAAGGGTTTGCTGCTATACGTACCATTCTGCCATTCAACCTTCCTTTCACATATTGGTGGTATGTGGATGGGACTAGCCGGTGTTTGTGCAACTATGGTCTCCCCAAAAGCACATGGTATAAGACTTTTGTCTTCACCACGTGTAATTAATAAAGAAGCTATGGGTCCCACCTTTAATCATAGCTGGATATGGCCTGTGGTGTATTCGCCTCTTCCTTCAAACCCTGTTACTTCCATTGGACATCCTGGATCTTTCTTTCTGAAACTCCTGTCACTTGTAAAGTGCTCAATGTAATGAGGCTTACGGAAGCACTTGTATCCACCAAGGCTCTCTTGATGGGGATTTGATTTATAGATACTACCAAGTAAAGGGGCCTCATGTGGTCTGGGTATCCCACTTCCATATCCTCATTACTAAAAGTGATTTCAATTGACTCCTATAAGAGGGCCCTATCAACTGAGATTTCTGCCGATAAACATTCTACTCCTGCCTTATAAGCGATGCTCACCAAGGCTTCCATGGATACCTTTCTTTCCATTGCTGTGAGCCCTAGTCAGTTAAACAAAATTTTGAATTTGGAGCTCTGCTGTAAAGTGGTAATAGCTGCGGCAGGTAGGGCTGGATTTTCTTCTTCGTCCTCCCCTGGGTCGGCACAAATGACTACCGCCGCTACACCCTTCCCTTTGTGGTTTAGGAATGGGTTTCTTTGGACTTCTTGCTGGGATAGTTCTAGAGTCCCTTCTTTGATCCTGCAATGCACCAGTCTGCGGAGTGCCCAACATTCTGTGGTAAGATGTTGCACGTAGTTATGTAAATGACAAAAGTGTGGGTCCTTCTACTCCTCCTTTATGGGCTCTTTAGAAACTTAATTAGGCTTAAAAACTATGTCTACTATCTACTTGTCTAACAGCACTTCTAACTCTTTTAGAGTGCATGGTATTGGTGGGGGAATATCATATTCCCTCCCCTCAGTTTTCCTTCTTCGCTCGCTAGTGGATACTGCTATAGCCTATGGAGCGTTTCTTTTGTCCAAGCTTGGTTTCACGGACTGGGGCAGTTTTTTTGGCCTTTTGCAACAACTGGCCTTTCTAGGACTGCTCTGTACTCCCTGATCATGTTTGTCATACACATTTTCATCAATGTCCTTTCTTCACAATGATCATAGCAATATAGTGCTAGGTCCCTGAACCTTTTGATGTATTCGATCAAGTCTTCACCACTTCTCTGCTTTGTTACTTGCAGAGTTACAAGTGTTACTGTTTCTTCTTTGTGAAAGTATTTAGTGCAAAATACGTCCACCATGTCATCCCATGTTGGAATCGACCCTAGCTTTAGTTCGATATACCAGGTGTATGCTCGGTCACATAGTGATTTAGAAAACTCTCAGAGACATAAGTCTTCATCCGCGGTGTAAGGGTTGAGAGTATCAATGAACTTGCTCACATGCTCAATGGCACTTCCTTTCCTGCCATCGTACTATGCAAAGGCCCGTGGCTCATACCTCTCAGGGTATGATTTGCTGAGTACCCTTAGTGGGTAAGGAGGCCTTCATGCATAAAATCTCTCCTTAGATGCCCTGGCCCTCTCCTACTTCAAGAGGGTCGCTACTTCAGCCATAGTGATGAAACATTGTTCCGCATTCTATGGGACACCTTCTACTGGTGTCTCTTCTTTGTTTGCCACATGCTTCGGGTCATGCTGGCTTTTTTTCTCTTTTGTTTTGTTTGCTTTTAGCTTACAGATTTCTTCCATCATTTGCTGCTGTGAGTGTTGCAGGGACTGCAAGACCTTAATAAAGATGTTGGCATTATCAGTAGGGATTCTTGGCTGTGGTTAGGGTTTAGCCCCCATTCCATTGGCACATTCCACTTGGTTAGTTAGCTGTTGGTGAGGCGTTATTGGACTGGATTCTACTTGCGAAGGCACAACACTCATGTTTCGCGTTGTTCTGGACTTTGGAGGCATTTGTTTGCGAGGGCCTTTGTCCCTATCTACTTCTCAACTCCATAGTGGAGTTGCCAATTTAATGTAGTGGGCTTTTTGTTTTACACTGGGCTGCCTCCTGCGGTACTATTGTTGTACTGGGTTGGGCTGTCTCCTACGGTACTAGGCCCAAATGTTCTGAGTAAGGGAGTTGAGACCGGTCCAACTGGAGCTCAACTTAGGTTGACTTGTGAGCAAACTATGCCTCGTCTGTTAAGAGCATGCTTACGGCAGGCAAAGCTATTCTGAGTGAGTCATGGCAAGCAGACATGATAATAAAACAAAAAAGAAAAATACTTCGGCTTCTTAATTAAAGTGAACAGTTAACCCTTACCTAAGGATGATAATCACAATGACAATAATTAAAGAATGTAAGTGAATAAGTGGTCAGGATATGGGTCAATAAAAAAAAATAAATAAAAAAATCAGAGTAAGTCTAGTCCGCAGGACCAAAAACTAGAGAGGGAAGAACGCTCCTGCTCAACGCAATTAATCTCCTAGGAAAATCCTGCTATGGAAATTAATCGCTTTGAGGGAAACGGGCTTGAGTGGTTGTGCCCAGAGGAACCCCTTTTGCTTTTGGTAGAGAGCAGGATTTTGAGAGGGAGAGAGGAAACAACCTATTGATGCATGCCTGCCGAACTAACTCTCTGTTTTCTTTTTCTTTTTCTTTTTTTCTTTGTTTTAGTTTTCCTCTTATCTTTCCCTTCTTTTCTTTTTCCTTGTTTTCTATTTCATGATTCCTCTCAGATAATTGTTACTGCGATTTTCGTGTTCCTTCTCCTTCTTCTTCTGTGCACGGTAAAGGCCTTTTTTTATAGCGCCTGCCGTGGTTGAATTTTACTATTTTAGCCCTTAACCACCTTTGTCTGGTCTGGGTGTACTTGCCGACCACCACTAGACCGTTTGTGTGCCACTCCCTATCTCTAGATAAAGAGGACTATTTTGTTTGTTAGTCTGCCGTGGCACCCTTTCTTGCCAAGGTGTAGGTACTCTCTCTCCCTATCCCTCATGGCATGCACCTAGTAGTTCCAACTCAAACTTGCTTCTTTTGGGAAGTATGTCATCCCAGCAGGATGTATCCCCCAAAAGCGCTTGAGCAGGAACCCTAAAATAGGATTTCTTCTCTCCCTACTGCCAAACCATGCCCTCTTACCTCTGTCCCATGACCTCACCATGTCTCATATTGGCTGGGTACAGGCCGGTGATGTCTGGGCCTTGCGCGTGCTTTCCTTCCATATGTGTCCAAAATCTGCCTACTGCTCATTCGTCTGCCGTGGTCTGGAGGCTTGCCTACACAGTCTGCTGTCGGTTCTTGACCTTTTATATGAGTTGCTTTTTGATTTCCCGCTCCTCTTAGGGGTTGGGCTTTATATTTCTTTCAGCCAATTTCTTGATTGCCCTCATTTCCTGCCATACCACTTTGTCATTCCTGCTGTAATGACTCACTTCTGCTAGGCCTCTTTAGGCCTGCAGTTTATTCTTTCCCCCAGTGGCTTAGCATGGCCGCTAGTGTTCCTACTCATGGATTCCTATGTCCCTTTTGTTTTTTCTCTTGGGCATTCTTGGCCCATTTGCTTTCTTTGAGCTTCCTTGGCCTTTTTACTAACTCTGCATTTCCATGGAATTTTACTAACTTTATTGGGCTTCCTTGGCCTAATTACCTTATTCTCATCCTTGGGGCTCATGGGCTTGCTATTAACCCCTTACTTTCTTTGTTTGCATTACCTTGGGCTTGCAGTGGCCCATTCTCACTTTTCCATATCATATACTGCCCATGGGTCTGCTATTTCTCTTTTTTTGGGCTTCTTTAAGCCCATTTTCCTCCTCAAGGCTCATTTGTTTATTTCATGGGCCTGTGATCCATTATTCCTGCCGCTTGGGATTAATAGTTTTGTTCTATGTTTGCCAACCCTTTGATGCATGTATTGCTGGGTTGGGCTTTCTTCCTTCTACTTGGATTCCAAAAAATGACCCTCAACAACAAGATGTATTTGAAAACAAAGATCTTTTCATGCCGGTTGTAGCCATGACAATAGGGGTCAATGGATCAAACAGCAAAGATTAACCCTAATCAGAGTCTGCCTGCTCTGATACCACTTGATAGGCCAAAAATGTATTGACTCATTGTGAAGAATTAACCAATTAATTAGTCAAGTTGATTAATCAATTCGATTAACATGCAATACGCATGGTAGCATAAACAAATCACCAACTAAAGTAAATATGTAGTAGAAAATAAATTTGACACGCTGATTTGTTTACAATTAAGGAAAACCTCTAAAGCAAAAACCCCATCGGGTGATTTTAAGGTCACCACTTCCGAGAATCCACTATTATCACAACAAGTTGTTACAAGTAAAGGAATCCTAGTATCTTATACCAACCTACAGTTGAACCCTTACCTCAGTATCCAATTAGACTTGTTCTGTAGTGACAATCTCTCATTTTCAATGCACGGCTCCTAGTACGTGACTTACCAATTCAATGTACAGATCTAAGTATGTGACTAACCAGCAACTTGAGAAGGATGTTGACTGCAAAGTTCTTCAATTCATCAACACGATGAATTGAAGATCATGAAACTCCTTGGTTACAAAACCCTACGGTGTACAAATGCAACAGCTTCTTAAAGAGAAAGATGAACTAGAGCATATGTCTCTAGTTACAATATGTTTGTGAAAAACCTTTGCATCAAGTTTCACTCACTTGCATTAGCTGTGACGGTTCTTAAAATAATCCATATATATGTTTAGGGTTGTGAGAAAATAAAGCCTAAACATGTATTCACAGATTGGAGTGAAATTAGATCTGAAAAAATGATTTTCTTAAATCTCGATAGATAGGCTATCGAGTAGCTGTCGAGCATTGGGTTTAAACAGTCTTTTAAACCTCGATAGATACTAACTGTCGAGTTTTAAAATCTAGCATTTTTTCACTTGATTCTTGGACAGACTTGCATGGCTTTAACACTTGAACTTGAAACCATTTTTCTTGAAGCATTAAACACATCCTAGATCTACCCAATTACAAGTAAAGTACGTTTTGTCCAAGGATTAGCCAATTCTATATTGACATATGTTCTTAACATAAATCACATATGTCCTAACATGATTAAATATATTTAAATTAACAGATTTACCCCTATTTGAAAATGGACTTGCAATATTGACCTATGATTAATTTTTTAGATTAAATAATTATATGCCTTAGTACAGTTTTATTATTACTAATTTTTGTTTTCATCACTGCTCCTTACTGACCAAGAAAGGTTCAATAGAAGTAGTTGATTAATTGTAGAATATATATTTCTTTAAAAAAAAAAAAAAAAAAAGCTGTAGATTATATATATATATATATATATATAAAGGGTATGAAAGTCACCAAGAGTGATCAACTTCATGGGTTGGCTATTTCCTATTCAGTCCGTCGCTCATGACAAATGTGATTCATTCTACCATTGATACATAGCCTACATTGCATATTTAAAAATATATATATATATATATATGAATCATTCATATATTTGAATTATTACGATTCTTGTGGATGTTTTTATTGTAAACAAGACCAAATTTATTTGCAAAACACAATGTAACCCTCCAGTGTAGCCCTCAAATAGAACATGGAAAAACAAAAGAGCATGAAATCCAAAAAAACAAAGAAAAAAAATCCTATGAACATTTCACCACAATCTTGGTTTGTTCCCCAGTTGCTCTATCTTTTCCATAAAACTCCACCAATTTGTCGTAGTTTAGAATTGGTTTGTTCTTAAACTCTTTTGCTTTAGGTTTAGCTTGTTAAAAAAGGACAACAAAATAAGAACCGTCAAAATAATGAATCCACAACAAAAGTTTTGGTGTAGTAATATTGCTAGTAAGGTTAAGTGTAAAATTTCTATTATCATTAACAAACTATGAGTTAATAAGGCAGCAGCTTTGTGCATTACAAATTTACAAATTTTTTTGAATTAAGCAAATATCACAAAGTTATACATCATGGCTCCCTATGTTTTGTTAAGTAGATGCAAGAAGATCATTGCAACCATTCAAACATCCAAGACATCCCAGAAGTTTAGTCATCAAAACCAGAAAGAAGTTGGAAGTTACAAATGACAACACTTCACAATTCTTAAGGGAATATCAATTGAAATTATTTAGAAGGACCAAAGGGTTAAAAAAAGAAACGTGCCTGCACAGAACAAAAACATTTCAGTTTCAATTTCATTACTTAACAGTTTAATTTAGAATCATCTAAACCCTCTTGTTAAGTTTGTTGGGTTCTAAGAAATTAGGAATTAATGTATTAGAACTTCAATTTGTATTTTGTTGGCAAACCATGATCAAAACATTTAGTCTAGGTTTAGGCTTGCTCAAAGTATGTTTATTTGTAAAATTGGAATCGAGTGATTGTAGAATTTATTGGACTAAATCTGTAAGTCTCGATCGATCGAAAATTAGACTCGATCGATCGAACCACGTATAGATTTATTTTTCTGCAGAGTTCCAGTTCAGCCCAAACTCTATTTAAACGTCGTGGGGTCCAAGTAAAACACTCCTATATATAAGGGAAACCCTAGAACTTTTTTTAGAGCTTTTTAGTGAGAGTAGAGTGCCTCTTATGCCTCCTTTTATTTTTAGGGTTTTGTACCCAAACCTCTCTAAGTCTTTGTTGCTCATATTTGCGGTTTATGTGAATCTCTTGTGAAATCTTTAAGGAGCTTTCCTTCACATAACTTAGGGTTGTCAATATCTTGATGATCAACAAGGTTGCTGCCATTGAAGTTTAAAGAAAAATAAGTGGGGAGCTTGTAGCTGATTGAGGAATTCAAGAAAGAAGTAGTCCGTGGATTCGGAGCCTGCGCGTGGTCGTGTCAGGAAGTTCTACTGGTTGGTAGCATTAGGAATTCGAGCAGGGGAGCTTGTAGTCCTTTTGTAAGAATTTCAATTCTTTCATAGTGAATTCTGGTTTGCCTTGAGGATCGGTGGGTCAAATCCTCCCTAGGTTTTTCCGTGTGGTTTCCTGGGTGATCATATCTTGTGTTCTTTATTATTTCTGCTGCTTTATATGTTTTATATGCATGATATGATTATTTGATTGCTTTAACCTAGAATTGATTAGTTTGACTAAGTAAAAACTTGGCTAATTAACTAGGCTACGCAATCCAATTGTTGTTTTAAGGGGTCTAAATTTCCATCAAGTGGTATCAGAGCGGGTTGCTCTTCTGTTTTAGATCTTTTAATCTAAGAGCTGATCCTTGACCCCTGTTGTCATGGATAATTTGAATTGTGTTTCTAATCATGTTTCTGCTCATGCTTCTGCTGATTTTTTTGATGCTTTTGAAACTCTTCGTAAGGAATTATCTAAATCTTTGAAAATTTCTAAAAAATTCAAGGAAGAGTTAAAATTAGCTAATCTTGAAAAAGAGGAATTACTTGTTAGATTAGATGAATCTAATAAAAAGAATGAATTTTTGAGAAATCAAATTTCCTCTCAAGATGAGAAGATGAAAAGCTTGGAACAAGAGTTAGCTGAGTCTAAAGCTAAACTTGAAAATTTGATTAGTACCAAGCCTGCTGATGATAACAGAATTGTTTCTGTTTCTCTTAAGCCTAAAACTGAAAAAGTTTATATCCCTCCTTTTAAGAGGAATAATAAAGAAAAGGCTTATTGTGCTAGGTTAGACAAAGGTAAAAGTTCTGATGTAGACACTGAAGTTTCTAAACTTAAGTCTAAACCTACTGTTAGAGAGCATAATAAATCTGTTTTTGTGCCTACCTGTCACCTTTGTGGTGTTGTTGGTCATATTAGACCAAATTGTTCTTTGTTGAGGCAAGAACTCAAATCTGAGACTAGACTTACTGTTAGGAATACTGATGTTCCTAAATTTGTTCCTGTTTGTCACTTTTGTGGTGTCCGTGGTCACATTCATCCTAATTGTCATAAATTGAAATTTAAGCATTCTGTATGTCAATCTAGGATATGTGATGATGTTTCTCCTGCCATAAGTTCATATAAATTGTTTCATATTATTTTGAAAAATTTAAGCTTGTTGGCTTGTGAAAGGAATTTGCAGGATTTTAGTATTTCTCAGAAGATTGGTGTAATCCCTCAAATACACTCTGCTTCTCATGGTTTTTCACCTACAAAACCGAAGACTCGTGCTATATGGGTGAGAAAAGATCCTCCAAGGTGAGTGTTGCTAACTTGTTCCTGATTTAATTCTTTCAATTAATTGTGGACATGTTTTGTTTCTGTTTTTGGTTGATTTTGTTTTTTAGTTTTTTTTATTAAAAAAAAAATCCAAAAACATTGAAAAATTTCAAAAAGAAAAAATAATTTTATTTTGTGTCTTGTTTTATTTTTCTTGAGGATTACATGAGTTTTAATATCTCTCTTAATTTATAACATGCTTGACATTGTGGTGAAACTTGAATAGCATGTGTTATAAATGTGCTAAGCTATTTTTGACTTTATGTATTAGTTTGTACATGTACTCATGGGTTAATTAAGAAATTGATATTTCTTGTTTGTGTACCCTCTATAACTTAGTTTAGCACTGTCATGCATTGCATTTGCATTGTTCATTTAGCACAATGTGTGTTTTTTGTTTTTGGTCAAAAAATTTTTCAAAATCTCAACAAGTGGTTATAACGTTTGTTAAAACCAAAAAGATTTTTGTGTTTTGTATTATAGATCTTGGATTTGAAAATGAGGTTGGTCAATCTTTTTACACATGTCATGTCTTGTGTACCTTGTTTAACTTGGATGAGCTTATTTTATTGCACTCTACTAGTTTGGGCTTTGTAGTGCATGTTGTGTAGGAAAGATGTGTGTGGTTTTTAATCACTTTGCCTTAATCATGAAGTCACATGTTCTTTGATTGTCGGACTTGATCTTTTTGAGAAAAGCATAAATAACCATCTCACCACTGTTCACTAGCCAATCATGAACACCTTAGTGCATATCATAAGTTTTTGTGCTCGAGAAAGTGTAGCACATGCACAAAAAGAACATAAGGTGTAGCCTCAATTAAAATTAAAACTGGTGTGTACTATTAGACTTAATGCCAATTCACTTAATTCAAACCGGTGTGTACTATTAGGCTGAATGCCAATTCACATAAATAAGAGGCAAAAATGCAAGAAACTTACATGATTGCAAGCTTTTATTCTAGGAGATGTGAGAGTTATAAGATGTAACTCTTTAGGTGATAGTCTCTTTTAAATTCAATGTGATGAATTGTGTAGACTTTGTGTTTGATTGCTATTCACATATCACTTCACATGTATCTCAAGCTTTTGCTAGTTGCACACACTACACAAGTTACTCTTTGCTAAACTTGGTACATTATATTGTGTGTGATTTTGTTGTGGCCATCCAAGATTAAAAGTTCCTTGATTTTAATGCAAAATGTGTTTCAAGTTTGAAAATTTTGAAAATAACTTGAGATTTTTGCACAGCATATTTGTTACTTAAGAAAATTCAATGGGAAAATGATTGAAACTTTTTTTTTTTTGTTGAGAAAATTAGGTTTAAAATTTGGATTTTTGAAAAAGCATTCCATCTCATACTTATGCATTTTGTTTTCGTTGTTTAATGCTTTGAGGAGTTGTTTTCAAAATTAGGTTTGTGTTTTTCAAAACTGTATTTTTTCTCAAAATTTTTGTGAGTTTCTGCCCATTTTGATCGATCCATTCTAATTTTCAATCGATCGAAAAAGTGCTTTAATTTGTTTAAAAATGACTGTTTCATTCGATCGATCGAATGTATTTTTCGATCAATCGAAAGTCACGAATCAGTTTTTTAAAAAGGGTTTGTTCTTGATCCGAATTGGGGCTTTTGTGAAATTGAGTTGAATTTGATGAAATTAGACATTATACTCTATGTGCTGTGTTTAGTAATGCTAAATTCATCAATTTGTTTAAAAATTTCAACAAGTGGTTTTCAATTTTGGGATTTTTGTTAGAAATTCCCTGCTCAGGCCAATTTTGTCAAATTTAATCTCAATTGAACTTAATTTTTTACTGCATTAGTACATGCATCATGGCATTGTATTTGTTCATGCATCATATAGATTTTTATTCTATTGTTTTTGTGCTAATTTGCAGTCTGCCCTTGGTTTGTGTTTAAGCTTCACATGCATTGCATTGATTTCTGTATCCATCTTGCAGTTTTATAGTCATATCTCTCATTGTTTTCACACATAGCATGCATACACTTTGCTAAATTGGGTACTCAACTTGATTTAAAAATTGATTGATTAATTTTTGAGTTTTGTACATTCTAGTATATGCTATTTCTTATGTGTGAACTGCAGAAAACATTTTTCTTAAGAGATATGATGGATAATCAATGTGCAAATATTTTCTCTATTCATGCAACTGTTTATGGGTCACATAGTGCCATGTTTGCATTTTATTGAAAGAGAGAATATTTTTTCTTCATGTGTATCCTCACCTTAGTTTTTAACTTTGGTTTGTGTGTTTTTAACTTTGGTCCTGTTTGTGAGGATGTTCCTGATCCTGTTGGTGATGCTGTTGCTGCTGTTGTTTCCCCCCCTCCAAAAGTTTCCCCAAAACTGTTTTTCCCAAAACTTGTTTTGTTTTTCCTATTTTTATAGGGAGAATTTTTTTAAAAAACCTTTGTGGTTCTTAGGGAGAGTTGTTGCTCTTCATAGGGGGAGTTGTCTCTATTTTCTCTTACTCTGTTGCGTATGTTTTTTGTCTACCTTCTGTTTAGGTAGTCTTTGTCAATATGTGACAAAAAGGGGGAGAGACATAGATGACCTGTTTGTTTTGTTTAGGGGGAGAATATAAAAACATTTTGATGTATTTAACTTAGGGGGAGAGTTAGTTTACTTATGTTTTTATTTCTGTTTCTTGTTCACTGCTCACTGATTTATATTTATGAGTTATTCATGATATATGTCTTTGTTTTGTATTTTGTGAAGTTAAGAATTTATTTGTTGATTTACTGTTTTTCTGTCACACATGCGTTTATGCGTTTTGTTTAGTGTTTCAGGAAGTATATAGGTTGATTCAATTTTGCTGCTGTCTACACTTGCAACTGATGGATAGTAGTTAAGATTGGATTTGTTGTTATGAGCATTATCTTTGTATTGGGCTATTTGTAACTTTGAGCATTTCATGTTTGTGATGTGTTTTGTTACAGATTGCCAAAGGGGGAGATTGTTGGGTTCTAAGAAATTAGGAATTAATGTATTAGAACTTCAATTTGTATTTTGTTGGCAAATCATGATCAAAACATTTAGTCTAGGTTTAGGCTTGCTCAAAGTATGTTTATTTGTAAAATTGGAATCGAGTGATTGCAGAATTTATTGGACTAAATCTGTAAGTCTCGATCGATCGAAAATTAGACTCGATCGATCGAACCACGTACAGATTTATTTTTCTGTAGAGTTCCAGTTCAGCCCAAACTCTATTTAAACGTCTTGGAGTCCAAGTAAAACACTCCTATATATAAGGGAAACCCTAGAACGTTTTTTAGAGCTTTTTAGTGAGATTAGAGTGCCTCTTGTGCCTCCTTTTATTTTTAGGGTTTTGTACCCAAACCTCTCTAAGTCTTTGTTGCTCATATTTGCAGTTTATGTGAATCTCTTGTGAGATCTTTGAGGAGCTTTCCTTCACATAACTTAGGGTTGTCAATATCTTGATGATCAACAAGGTTGCTGCCATTGAAGCTTAAAGAAAAACAAGCGGGGAGCTTGTAGCTGATTGAGGAATTCAAGAAAGAAGTAGTCCGTGGATTCAGAGCCTGCGCGTGGTCGTGTCAGGAAGTTCTACTGGTTGGTAGCATTAGGAATTCGAGCGGGGGAGTTTGTAGTCCTTTTGTAAGAACTTCAATTCGTTCATAGTGAATTCTGGTTTGCCTTGAGGATCGGTGGGTCAAATCCTCTCCAGGTTTTTCCATGTGGTTTCTTAGGTGATCATATCTTGTGTTCTTTATTATTTTCGCTGCTTTACATGTTTTATATGTATGATATGATTATTTGATTGCTTTAACTTAGAATTGATTAATTTGACTAAGTAACAACTTGGCTAATAAATTAGGCTATGCAATCCAATTGTTGTTTTAAGGGGTCTAAATTTCCATCAAAATTGTTAATTGAATATAAGAACAAACACAAAGCACGCAGCAAAGTTAAAACTTAAAACTTGGCTTTGTCCTCTTACCGTTGGAGCTTCCCAAAAAAATAAAAAATAACAACTCTATCTCTATCTAATAATTATCTGCCCAAACTACCCGGTGTTGGAACTCTTTCCTTTTATCTCAAGCACCCTCCTATAATTTAATCAAGAAAAACAATGTAACATTCAAAAGACTTCTAAGTTGCATGTTTTTAAATGTAATTCAAGGCAATAAAAGAACTCTTAAGTTAAAACAGAATACAATGCAGCCAAATGATAATTCATACTAGCAGTCAACATATTCTGATATTCTACGCAACTAGGTGCTATTATTGCTATTAATCACATGCCATTTACTGAAAGCCAAACATGTCAAGGCTGGCACACCATTTTTTTAGTAAGAAAAATTAGTTAATCATGCACAGGTATTATTGAATAGTATGGTTGATAAAATTGATAAATAAGCAGCCATAACTTATATCATTTATGTTAAGCAATTTAAAACTATTCAAACCTTTATATGAAAATGGTCTCTCAGAAGCTGTAGGCTGAGAGTAACAACCTAATAACAGGACAAACTATTGTGAGCAACTCTTTGAAACTTTAAAATTCTAGTAAAAAAAACCCCCAAGTCAGAAACCCATGAAACTTTAAAATTCTAGTAAAAAAAACCCCCAAGTCAGAAACCCATTCAGCTACAAAATCATAAATAAGTTATGACAATACAATCTCATAATATTCTCATAAATATTTTCCCAAAAAGTGAGGAACTCATGACAGCTTATGACAATACAATCTCATAATATTCTCATAAATATTTTCTCAAAAAGAAAAAGGTAACAAAGGCAGTCCAGGATTTGGTAGAAAACAAAGCCTAGATCATTTCATCTCCCCGAACACAAAAAGGCAGAGACAAGCACGCTTTCAGATAAATATTGTTGTTCAAATTAGATAACAAAGGGATTAGCTGAAAATAAAGCACAAGGCCACAGAACCTGTTCCTGTCTATTAAAAACATGACTGTATCTAGATCAAGTGTTTTTTTTTTTTTTTTTTTTTTTTTTTTTTTTTTTTTTTTTTTTTTTTTTTTCTTTTTGAGAAGAAAGACTGCACTTTTTCATTAAGATAAAATCAGCCACGATTGGCAAAGAGAACAGGGAGTAAGTGTGGAGGAACATCCTCCATTCATACTAAAAACTCTAACATGTTTAGCTAGGTTGTGAGCTACAAAGTTGTCAAGTCGGCATACATGAGAAAAAGAAATACAAGTCCTGGCACCTAAAGATGCTTTGGCCGATGCAAGGATGTGGCCATAGGGAGAGAACGATTCTTCACTAGCATTGAGCTTTTTGATCACTTTCTCTGAGTCACCTTCTAGAATGAACAGATAGGCCCCAAGTTCCTATGCAAACGCGATAGCCCAAGTTGCCGCCTAAGCCTCAACTATATCCGACAAAAACCGGAGCGATTTCTGTTCCGACAGAGAAGCCAGAGCTTGACCATCACTGTTTCGAACCACAACTCCCACACCTGCCTTCCCAATATCTTTAAATACTGCCTCATCGAAATTAATCTTATAAACACCAGTTGGAGGAGGGTACCATCGAACCTGAGAAGATGAGGGAGCCATAGACCGCAGGGATGAGGAAGAAAGTATCCTCTGAAAATCAACCAGTGCTTGTGATGCTATGGGGACAACCTATGAAAGTGGATAGTCCTTCTGGCATGTTCTGATCTGGTTTCGGCGATTCCAAATAGTCCACATGATCATTGCCATTTTATCCAACCTGCTTTCTTCCTTGTGAACAAAGAGGAACAAGGCACATAAGGTAGAAAAGGATCGGACCTGGCTCGATGCGAACTCTGGAATAGAGTTCCAAATGCCCGAGAGTGCTGCACAATCCCAAAGAGCATGTATGACTGTTTCTGAGGATTGCTTGCAGTGGTCACAGATGTCTTCGAATAGAATTTGTCGTCACCGTAAATTCTTTTTAACTGGAATTGCATCCTGGCACGATCTCCACAGGAAATTTCGAACTTTGTTTGGAATGGGCAGTCCCCAAATGAACTTCCAACTTCCATTGTCAGGTGTAGCATGTGTATCAGGCAAAATTGAGGCACTGCCTTTAACCAGGAAGGATGAGCCTTTATTTGACCGTTTATTGTCCCGATGAGGTATATGGCCAAATATATTTATCTCCTGTGGGAATTCGGCCTAAGGGAATGCTGGTAATGAGGTGTACTTCCTGTGGACTGAACTACCCGTTGAGTAGATTAATATCCCATTGCATGGAAACTGGTTGAATGAGCTTTGATACCTTCATGTGTTCAAAACCAGTGACAGCTTCAGATTGAATCCGTGGGTGATCAGTTTATGGAAGCCAAGCATCATTCCACACGCTAATGGAGTCCCCGCTGCCAACTCTCCATCTTGCACCTTTTAGGAGAACATCCCTTCCCTTCAAAATGTTACGCCAAGCATAAGAACCCGAACAAGATTCTGAGGCTTCCATGATAGTGCAGTTTGGGAAGAACTTGGATTTAAAAAATCAATGAAACAAAGATTCTTTATTATGAAATAGTCTCTGTGCTTGTTTAGTGAGTAGGGCGTCATTGAAAAGAGCAAGATCTTTGAAACCCACTTCTTCTTTAGATTTTCGATGACAAAGAGTTTCCCACCTGACTCAATGAATTTTTTGCCGGTCACCTTTCTGTCCCCAAAAAACTTTTTTGATTAGGCTTTTGATTTCTATGCAAAGTCCCAAAGGAAGTTTGAAACAACTCATCGTGTAGGTTGGAATGGCTTAGACCAGTGTTTTGATTAAAACTTCCCTTCCAGCCTGAGAGAGGAGCTTTTCTTTCCACCCTTGAATCTTCCTCCACACTCTCTCTTTGATGTAGTTAAAACTGGCTTTTTTATTTCTCCCAACAAGAGATGGCAAACCCAAATATTTTTTATTCTGAATGATTTATGGGACTTCTAGGGACAGTTTGATGGAATTTCTAGTTTCCTCAGATGTGGATTTGCTGAAGAAGATGGTAGTCTTATTTTTGTCGATTTGTTAGCCTGAGCATCTTTCATAGGTTTTTAGGATATTTAGGACCTGTCGGCACTCCTGATTAGATGCCCTGCAAAACAAAAGACTATCATCTGTAAAATGGAGATGGGTTAGTCTAGGGTCATTCCTACATAGGGAGTAACCCCGAATATCCCCTTTGGATGTGGCTTTGCTAATAAGGCCATGTAATCCTTCTGTGCATAACTGGAAGAGGAAAGGGGACAAAGGATCTCCCTGACATATTCCTCTAGAAGGGTGGATCATGCCTTTGGGTTCACCATTAACAAGGATGGAGTAGACAAATTTGACATAGAGCATAAGAAGATTTATCCATTGTTCTGTAAAACCCAATTTTGTCATTACTGATTCTAAATATGACCACTCCACCCTGTTATAGACTTTGCTCATACTTAACTTGATAGCCATGTAACTATCTTTTCCTTTGTGTTTCTGCATGCTGTGAAGAGACTCAAAAGCTACCAAAATATTATCACAAATTATGCGGCTCTTGGTAAAAGCAATCTAAAGTTCAATAATAATTTTTGGTAGAATTCTTTTGAGCCTATTTGCTAAGACTTTTGAAAAAATCTTGTATAATAGATTACATAAACTAATAAGCCTAAAATCACAGGCATGTTTCAGGTTCTACTTCTTTGGAATTAAAGTAATGAAAATATGATTGAGATGCTCAGGTAAGGAAGCAGTATTAAGTAAATTCAGAATAGAGAGAGTAATTGTTGGGGACATATTTTTATGTAATTAGCATATCCTTTGACAAAATGCATTTTACTTGTATTTGGGTAAATCTAAGTAGATTCAAGATGATCATTACAAGTGGTTAAATTGAAGACATGAAGATTACTCAAGAACTGTTCAAGAAAAGTGCAAATCTGCAGATCTCGATACTTGCTCGATAGAAGCTCGACCTGTCGAGATTCATTAAAGCTCGACCTGTCGAGATCGATTGAGCTTACGGGATTTTAGATTATAGCCACAACTTTTTTAATCTAAAAGGCTATTTGTTTAAGGGTTTGTATAATCCTTATTGGACTAGGAAAGCTCAAGGTTTGTGTAAACCTATTTGGAATAGGAGAGCGCATTAAAGCTCTTATTTAAAGGAGGTGGAAAAAGAAAAACCTAACCCTAGAGAGCTTCATAAGGTTTTCTTTTTGAAACCCTAGCCTCCTCCTACAGAAGAAAAAGTTCTTGCTGCGTTTCTTGTACGCCTTTGGGTTTTGTAACCAAGCAGAGTCTCTTGCACCAACATTGAAGATCTTATTGGTGTTTCTGTGTGAAGCTACTGCAAATCAACTACAACAATCAAAGGGTTGATATGGAGTTAGTCACGTACTAGGATTCGTACAAAGGAGTAAGTCGTATACTGGGATCCGCGCATTGGTTAGTCACGTACTTGGGAGCCGTACATCAAAAATGGGGAACTGTCACTACAGAACAAGTCCAATTGGGTATTGGGATAAGGGTTCAACTGTAGGTTGGTAAGGTACTTGGGATTCCTTTACTTGTAACCGCTTGATTTGATAATAGTGGAGTGTTGGGAGTGGTGACCTGAAATTCACCCGATGGGGTTTTTGCCGTTAGGGTTTTCCCCATTCGTAAACAAATCACCGTGTTATTTAATTTTCGCTGCTTAATTAGTTTATTGGTGATTTGTTTGTGCTTCCACGCGTTTGCATGATAAATTGATTAATTAATAACTTGGCTAATTAATTAATTGGTTTAATCACAGTGTGTCATTCAGTTTGTGACCTATCAATAATATCATCACCAATTAAATCCCAATAGTGCTGGTAAAAGAGATGAGGCATACCATCAAGGCCTGGAGCTTTGAGTGGTGCCATTTGCTTGAGAGCTTGCTAAACTTCCCATGCCATAAAATCATATGACAATTGGGAGTTCATCTCATCGCTAATGACACTGTGAATGGTGCTTGTGGCCGCCTCACAAGGTGGGGCCTGATCTGAGGTAAACAACTCCTGATAATATTGGATCAAACATTCAGCCACTTCCTCGCAATCCTTGGTCCATGTTCCTTCTAAAGTTTTAAGCTTCAAGATTGAATTTTTTTTCCTTTTTCTTTGTGTAGCTTGGCTATGGAAGAATTTGGAGTTTCTATCTCCAAAGGATGCCCACAAAACTTTGACCTTTGAAACCACATTATGTTTTCCCCATCCATGAGATCATGGATCTCCCTTTTTAGCTCCCTGAACTGAAGATTCCACCCAGTCCGAATTGCTTCCTTCTCAACATTGGAAAGCAACTTTCTTTTTTTTTTCCTAACTCCCTTTTAACATTTCCAAACTGTTCCTCGTTCCACATCCTTAATTCTTTCCCACATTTAACAATTTTTTGGATTACTTTGACAGTAGGATCACTGACTTCTTGAGAGGACTAGACAACTTCTACCACATCCGTGTAGCCCTAATCGGATAGCCACTTCTCCTTAAATTTGAAAGGGTTGGTGGTATTTGGGATCTCTAAACACTCAAGGACAATCCAAAGAGGATAATGATCAGAAGAATCTAAGGTGAGATGGTGAAACCTTGTACCTACAAATCGTGTAAGCCAATCATTTGTTGCTAGACCCCTATCAAGTCTTTCCCAAATAGTGTCCATTTGCAAAGTGTTTCCGCTAGGAATATTTGGGGCTAACAAAACCAAGATCAAGAAATCCACATTCGTTAATAATATCCCGAAACAACTGCATTTGAGCATTACTTCTTACATTCCCTCCCAGCTTTTCTAAACTACTCACTAGTTCGTTAAAATCTCTTGCACATAGCCATGGGAGAGTAAATCTGTTATTCAACTGCTGTAGAGTAGCCCATGATTCAAATCGTTTATGTGTCACTAGTTCCCCATAAAAGCCTGTGAATCTCCAGGCCTCATCTTTGCCTTTGTTAATAATAGTGTCAATGTGATTCTTGGAAAAAGTATCAATGTGAAGATCAAAAGAATTTTTCCAATGTAGCGCCAAGCCTCCTCCTCTATTATTTCTTTCTACAAAGAATAAATTTTCAAAATCAATGATACGTTGTATCTCTTTTAGCCTTGCTTCATTCGCCCATGTTTCGGCTATAAACATTGCAAAGGGATCTTTTGCTCGAACCATCCCTTCGAGCTTCTTCCTATACATAAGTTCCTAAACCCGTAACAGTTCCAAACAATGAGACTCATGGCGATTGGCAGGGTTGACTATCAGCCTCCGCCATTGAATAAATCTAACTGCCATCATTTGAAACTTGAAGTTTTCTGTTAGGTAACTCGGGTTGGAGTGTTTTTTATTCTTCCCTCCTCTCTTGCCCGTGATAGAGTCTTGCATATTGGAATCATCAGGGGAATTATTGTTGGCCAATTTTTTCCAAGTACGGATTGTTGGTGGATTTGTAGGTTGTGGAGCTTTACTGGAATTTTCCATGAGTATGTTGTGTGACACTAAAGGAGTAAAGATACTGCTTGGATTTTCTCTTGAGGGATTTACAATAATTTTCGTGGATTTAGGTACAACAGCTGTCATGGAGTTGTCATGAGGTCTTGATTGATCAAATTTATCAAGGGCCGAATCAATCTCATTAATCTTATTAATCAGTGGAAGCGTTACCACAATCCACTCAAAGCGTTGACAAACCACAGATTTCAAATTCGAATTTCGTGGAATCAGTGGAAGCGTTACCACAATCCACGCGTGGATTGTGGTAACGCACGTGGATTGTGGTAACGCTTCCACTGATTCCACGAAATTCAAATTTGAAATCTGTGGTTTGTCAATGCTTTGAACTCCGTCTGTGACAGGGTTTATAACACTGTCAGTGGGATGTTGGAGTTCATCAGTTGTGTGGGTAGCCATTAGGGCTTTCTTCTTCTCTGACTGATATCCAAATCCATCACCCAACCCTGAGACAGTGGTGAATAGGGTCTTGCCTGGGTTGTAAGGCAAAGCTTATAGCCATGCTCTATACCCTTGTTGTTCTATTAGGAGTGTTCCTTTATTGGACAGCCATACCTCACACTTTCTTTCATTATGGGAAACCCTTCCACACCAATAGCAAAAGTTCGGTAACTTCTTATGTTTGAACGAGATCCAAATTTAAGAGTTGGTCTTAATCACCACTCGGTGACCTCTAAATAATGGTTTCGACACGTCCACTTCCACTCTAACTCGTAAGAAGTCTCCCCTAGCATATCCTTCATATATTCCACTGGGGAAACACTCCCCAGATTTCTCCCAACTTAATTGCCATTTCAGTGTCTAACATGCTCACTGGTAAGCCATGTATCTGGACCCAGAATTTCATAGTCGTGAACCTTAGATTATTCGCTGGGATAGAAGTATCGTATCGTTGGAAAATAATGACATGCTTATTAAAGGACCATGGTTCCGTAGCCAAAACACACTCATCGTCAGTTTCTAGCTCGAAAACAAATTAGAGAATATGATCACCCGCTTCCCTGATCTTGAAATCGTTTTGAGATCTCCATAGAGGTTTAAAAGTTCTTCCAATAGCATCCACATTGAGCACCCTTCGTGTCTTGAATTTAGCCGCTAGAACATACTCTTTTTTGTTCAGATTTTTTGATTTCTTAAGACTAACTTTTGCTCCCTTGATGTCTGTTAGAGAGAGTTTCCTCCAATCCTTCAGGATCTCGTCCATATTAACCTAAAAAATATGGGAGATATGGTGTGAGAGGATAGGTAGGAAGAATAGCTAGTGTTCCCCCACCCTAAGAAAGAAGACCAACAAGCCCTACCATTAACAATGTGAATAGAGGGAACAAAATATCATTCCGAGGAAGATAAAGAAGATCTACAAACAAGTTGAAGGCTTAATACAAAATTATTTTTTCTTGAGATGCGAGGAGCCATTTCTCTAGGAGGAACACATCAGGTATAGAAAACAAGCTAGTCAAGATCATCAGATTGTTGAAAATGACACTAAGAATAAAAAATAATTAAAAAAAGAAAAGAAAAAAACCACTCTTCACCTTACTAGCATTAGCGATGTAGTAGTGAAAGGCCACTTCTCTTACAGAGCTCTTTCAACCTCAATCTTCCTTAAATTTCACTGTCCCAAATATTCCTAAACACACTTTTAGAAACCAATCTCTGCACAAACTCATGTGAGTTTGATTATACACAATCACTCAAGCAATTTATCAAACACATTGTGAGCAACTTTTTGAAACTTTAAAATTCTAGTAAAACAAATGCCCAAGTCAGAAACCCATTCACAAATAACATAAAATTACCCAATGAAAATCACAAACACAAACCAATCATCAACCGGCTACAAAATCATAAATATATATATGAAAAAAAAGATCTGACCATAAAATCAAAGTTACACAGTATACAAAATCACAAAACCCTAGGATGATTAACCATAGTTCATCCATATATCACGAACTAACAAGATTGCAAGTGTTTAGAGAAAAATAAATAAGAAACACAAATCCATATATAGCTACAATCACCATTGAGATACAAATTTATGCAAGTTCACAATCTATACTCACTCAAGCACCCACTCACAAATAACATGTTATTACCCCGTAAAATCACAATTAATAAGAAATTACCCAATAAAATCACAATTATAAGAACATAGTTATTTGATCCAACTCAATAGAAACCCATGAAACAGAAAGAAAAACAGAGTTTACCTCCGAGAAAGAAAGCTAGGTGTGAAAGAGAAGAGTGAGAGACAGTCCAAGAATGAAGAAGTCGTGTAAGAGAGAGAAGGGCAATGAGCCAGCGCGAGAGTCTTCAGAGTTGATTAGAGAGCTTTGAGAGAAAGTTTTTAACGTTATAGAGGTATATAGTTTGCAATTTTGTTAATATAGTAAAGGTAAATTGAGTAATTCATTTGATCAAGAATTTATGTACTCTACTCTCCTTCCAAATATCTCCAATTTGGAGGAATTAAAAATGAAGGGTTAGAAATAGTTAAAACCCCTCCAAATCTCTCTCCCTCCTCCCTTAAAAAACATTCAAAATAATAATAATTTATCTTACTCTCCCTCTCTCTATTCTACTCTCCTCTACTCTCCCTTCATCGAAACATAGCGTTAGTCTTTCTACTATCACATTTGGTTTTAAACCAAACAGAACACTCGATCAAATACCAAAAGAATAAATAAATAAAGTACTCACTGTTTTGAGACCATAATATCATAATATGCTTGATAGTAATGAGCTGTATTGTAAAATACCTGGAAAAAAAAAAAAAAAAAAAAAAAAAAAAAAAAAAAAAACAGTGACAGTTATAGCTGTTTACATGAATATGTAAACTTCAATAATTCTAATATTCTAATTGTGGGAAACTCGGACTGTTCATGCACACTACAACTTGAGAGGTAGAGATGCTTATATAGTGGACATCTTTGATACTTTGCACACTATAGTACCTGAAACTGTCACCTTGCCCTGCTCTGCATCTATGCTTGGTTTACAGTACCTAAAATGAGAGGAGTTGGCAAAATATTATCTTTTTAAACAAAGAAATTTCATAGAAAAGAAAAGCACAAATTTTGAGTATACATATATATATATATATATATAAATTAATCAGCATAACAAAAAGAGTTAATGATGGAAGAGTACAGTCATAAAGATTTTCCTCACTTTCTGCTTACAGAGTTTGTGTAATTCATACTCAATGAGAAAAAGATAAAGGTGTAAATCATATTTATACCTAGTATCTTCACACATTCTTTTCTCTTTTTACTGCTACTGCTTATATTTATTAGTCCTTTGTAGATCAATATTTAGAGTTTGAAGTCTTTTATTTATTTGTGTCAGAAGGGTGCTTTCTATCTGCTCCTAGTTAAATACTTATTTTCAATATGCTTTCTATATGTTTTGTCAAATGGTAGAAAGAGAACACAGGTCATAACTCTAGTAGAATCAAATTATTTAACATCATCCATGTGCAAGCTAATGGGCAAGCAGTAAATGAATCAACACAAGATGCATTGGTATAAAATCTTCTAATTATATTAATATAGCTAGTATATTTTTATTTGGTTTTATTGCAAGTTATACAGTTACTTTTATTTTTAGATGGCATTGAGGAATCTTACTACTCAAGTGAATGAAGGGGGATTGCAAATATTTTAAGACCAAGTGTTTGTGGAGGTGTTTGGAATTGAGTGCTATGGACGGGTTCATGGCTATGTGGCTGGTGTCACTTCTACAAAGTTATGGGGTTCCTCCTTATCTAGAATGCACGACCTTGAGAAGCGACTCCACGAATTTGAGCACAAACATTTGGAGGGTGATACAGAGTTGAAAGAAGAAGTAAAGCACCTTAAGAGCAATATGGAACAAGAAGCTAGTCAAATGGCAGATCAAAGTGAACATTTTGCGGAACAACAAGCTATTCAAATGGCAGAACAAAGAAGACATTTTGAGGAACAACAATCTAGTGAAATGGCAGAACAAAGAACACATTTTGACAATATGATGATGCAAATATTGAGTTATATCACCTCACAATCAGCTCAATCTAGTAGTGATCACTAAGGTATGAAGATCAACTCAAATAAATATAAAATTTGTGGAGTTTTGCTACTATCTTAGACAATGGAAATATGTTTCTAGAATATTTTTTGTGATATATTTTTTTGTTCCAGTTTCAGTTCTAGTGTTTTTTTCTTCATCTTCTTTCTATTTTATCTTTTGTTCTCTGATTGCTACTTTCCCTTTGCCTTTGATTGTGTTTACTGCCTATATGATGAGAATCTGCCAAACTTAGTACAACTTGTGTTTTCATTTTCTTTTTTGGATAAGTAATTGACAAACCACGATCATTTATTCTGCAGAGAACTAGAGACTCATAACAGTTGTTTCCAAAATAATTTGTTGAGTGGTGACTGGTGAGTCTGTAACTGTCTGTCATAAAAGGATGTCATCGTGTAAGATATAACATGTTCCAGCCCTCTTTAGTCCTTCCTTAGAACAAATCCATAGTCATATAATGTTCATAATGAACACTGAAGTTAATTTTCTTTTTTTCTTTATGCTTAACAATGTATTTTCTAATTGAAAGATATCCTTCATACTTGATTCCGTTTGGTATGACTCATTGTGTTTTGCTAATATTTATTTAACATTAACACTTCACATTGCTGTTACAGTAGTGTCAAACTGCTCTGATTTGTGAGTTATGGTGCTCTCCTTAGTGGAGTATTATCCTATTTCTGGTACTTATGTATATCTTGTGCAGCTTTGTGGTTCATTGGTTGTACTTAAATGAAAGTAGTTTTTTGATTGGTAAGGTACTAGATTTACATGCATTCGTTAGTCTTAAACCAAGATCCCATCATTTTTTCTAATTATTTAAGATAAAGCTCATTGGTTATCTTATGATTAGCTGCAGTTTGGTTCTTGCGGGTTTAATCCTTGCACTAGAACAACTACTAGTAAACATAGTATTCATGATGATGGTTTGAATCTTGACATTATTACTAATATAGATGTTATTGAAATTTCCAACTTTTATACTCATATATGTTGTTAAACTTAGAATAGGTATTACCTTGAGACCTTAAGGCACGCAAGGATGTGGACTTGATGTATGTGGTTGTAGTACATTGGACTTTTGATGTATTTGGTTGTAGTACATTGAATGAGATTTGGACCCGGTTACATAATATTTGTGTTTTGGTATAATAATTTTGTAATATGTGGTTCTTGTGCATGATTGTGGTTTGTTTTTTTTTTTTTTTTTTTAATTTTAAATTGAAAAATAAAAACTTATCTTGAGGGTGAGAAGACCATTAAATAACCTTATTTATCAAGGGTTGTACTTTTAAATCTTTTAAACCTTGTTATAATTTTTCTAAGGGCCGGCAATCCTCAATAATAGATGGAGCACTTGTTTTGAGGGCCACTAATTCTGTTGAAATTTCATTTTTGATGGTGTAAGTTTCGAAAGTTATCAAGAGTTGGTTAGACTCTTAAAATAATTTTTCTAGAGGTTGTTTTTATACCTTTTTCAATGATTTTGACCCTTGAAAAGAAGCCAACTTTGTTGTAGTGGCATAAGGAGGAAAAAAAATAATGAATGAAAAGATCATAGACCAAATTTAGAAGGAATATCATTAAACATATGAAATGCAATATCAAAAGAACATATATATAGAACAGGTGAATTCAAATCAACCCAAAAGATGATTCAAAGGAAAAACATACATTTTTTTCATCCAATCCAGCAATCATGGTTCCAAACACCTTGCTTGCTTAGTTCTCCCTATCGAACACGAAATAGTTCATGCAGTTTAGGCCAAGAATTGTCAAAAAATGGCCCAAATTGAATGACGTATTTGAATGGCCCAAATAGATATCTGAGATCATATCTATTTGCCTCCAGAAAAACAAGACCTAAGCCTTGTCCAAATTTTGTTTCTCTCTCAACATGTTATTCACGCGAACTTGTGTGTAGGGACAAGTCATCCATTATTCATGCGAACTGGGTCCAACCTGTTTCTGAAATCACCACAACCATATCCAAGCAAAAAACCTTTTATCAAAACCAGTGATTCAGTGGTCAGATATTCTTGACAAAAGTAGAAAGTGTACAAAAGCCATGTCGAGTCCTTTAATAATTTGAATTCCAACTCCATAAATAGTGAAGCAATTATTGACGGTGCACAAAAAAAGACTTCTTGTGAGAATCTAATAGAGGCCACAGGCTCACAATGCATACACTCCCTACACATTTTCATCATCACCTGTACCACAATCAATCAATCATGGCATCTCATCATCACTCTCTTCTTTCTTTTGCTGCATTGGCAACTACATTCTCCATTGTCTTGCTTTGTAGTTTCTCTCTCATTGAGGCCCTCAATGAAGGCTTTAGTGTGGATCTGATCCACCGCGACTCCCCCAAGTCTCCCTTCTACAACCCTTCAGAAACTCATTCGCAGCGTGTAGCAAAGGCCTTGCGCCGTTCCATTAACCGTGTCAACAGTTTTAAGCCAACTTCTTCATTCTCTCCCAATTCACTCCAAACAGACATTTTCTCAGATATTGTCGGCGGCGAATACCTTATGAAGTACTTTGTTGGCACGCCACCAGTCCCAATACTAGGCGTTGCCGACACGGGTAGTGATTTGATTTGGTTACAATGCAAGCCTTGCACTGAGTGCTACAATCAAACAGCTCCATTTTTTTATCCTGAAAAGTCCACAACCTACAAAAGAATTTCCTGCACTTCCTCGCAATGTGAGTCTCTAGATTATATAGATACCTCATGCTCAAATGATAGAAAAAGTTGCCAATATTCAGTGAATTATGGGGATAAATCATTCTCAAAGGGAGACCTTGCTGTTGACACTCTCACTCTGAATTCAACTTCAAGCCGCCCTGTGCCTTTCCCAAAAACTATCATAGGGTGTGGACTCAATAATAGTTTAACCTCTGGGGTCACAGGTTCCGGCATTGTTGGCCTTGGAGGCGGCAAGGCTTCCCTTGTGTCCCAATTGCATTCTTCTATTGGTGGTAAGTTCTCCTACTGCTTGGTGCCATTTAAATATTCCCAAGACAATACCTCAAGCAAATTGAATTTCGGTAGTCATGCCGTGGTTTCGGGTTTTGGAACCGTGTCTACTCCCTTAGTACTCCACAAACGCCCACACACCTACTACTACCTAACACTCGAAGCAATGAGTGTTGGCAACAAAAGATTGGAGCTAAGTAGTTCTTCTGCCTCTGGAGGCTCAAAGGGCAATATCATCATTGATTCAGGTTCCACAGTCACATATTTCCCAGCAGAGTTCTACTCCAAGTTCGAATCAGCAGTAGCAGAACAAATTAATTTTCAGCGCATTGATGACCCAAGTCACTCTCTTAGTCTTTGCTACAATAATTCAGATGATATACATGTTCCAGGTATCACAGCACATTTTAGCGGTGCAGATGTGAAGCTGAATCCAACTACCACCTTCTGGCCAATAACTGATGAACTTGTGTGCTTAGCTTTCCAAGCTGGTCAACAATCCATCTTCGGTAACTTAGCACAGTCCAATGTGTTGGTAGGCTATGACCTTGTGGAGAAAACAGTATCTTTCAAGCCAACGGATTGCACCAAGCTCTAAGCTGAAAATTAAAATGCATGCATGTATCTTTATATATTTATATCGTCATTTTAATTAGCATGCATTTCTGGCTTTCCTTGGAGATCACGTTTGCCTATGTTTGGTTGGTATGAATGGGTTTGGTGAGGGATACATAAAGTGTAGAACCGGTAACAACTTACCCTTTTTTTCGTTGAATATTAGTGCATAATGTTGATTAACCATTATTATAGTTGTTTTATTAATGTAATACTAGACATGGATTTGAACTTTTAACTATAGTTTTTGTATTTTTTTTTTTTTTTGAATCTTTTATATATAGCATTATGAAGTTATTATATATAGAATTATGTGAAAAGAATAAATAGATTTAAAAAAAAATATTATAACGTGGATAGAATAAAGAATTGGTCTAACCTTAATCCGACCTTGAAAATATCAAGACGTACCAATTGACTTACAGAACTCTTGATTATAAATATCTATTATTGATTATTAAAAAAGAAAAAATACAAAAAAAAATTAAAAAATTAATGCTAATAATGCATCATTGTCAACCTCTAATATTAATATTCCAACTTTTTAAAATTCTTGAACAAAGAACTTTGCCCCCCCTAAGTTTGAATCATAGTTCCGTCCCTGTTGCTGATGAACCATCCATCTTTGGTAACAGGGCCCATTCCAACTTGTTGGTAGGCTATGACCTTGTGGAGAAACAGTATCTTTCAAGCCAACGGATTGCACCAAGCTCTAAGCTGAAAATTAAAAGTCTTTTTGGATAAAATTTATTTTGCTAAAACTGAAAACTAAAAATTAAAAATACTGTAGTAAAATAGTTTTTAAATGTGTGAATAATGTTGGGACCCAATTTTAATAAAAAAGTTGTTAAAAAGTGAAATTTGTAGATCTCATAAATAGTGCACTGTTCACGGAAGAAGTGGTCAACAACTGCGGCTGAAAGCAAAAAAAAAAAAGGCTGAAACGCAGAAATGCAAACGTAGAAACGCAAACTTTGAATCCAAACGAATACTAAAATGCATGCTTGTATCTTTATATATTTATATATCGTCATTTTAATTAGCATGCATTTCTTGGCTTTTGTTGGAGATCACGTTTACCTATGTTTGGTTGGTATGAATGGGTTTGGTGAGGGATACATAAAGTGTAGTATACTCATTTTTTGAACTGAAATAGTAAGCTAAAGACATGATTTTAAAATAGAAATCATATTTTCAATTCATGATTTCAGTTCAAAAAATATGTTTAATAATGTGTGTAATAGTTTTTATCCATAAATAAATATGGTGGCTTTTGTTCTAGGATAGGGATGGGTGCAACAAATATATAATCCCTGCTGTTTTAACTACTTCTTCTTCTTCTTCTTCTTTTGGTTGAAGTTCTTTCAAGTGAGCTTAGTTAGAATTGCTTTAGTTAAGAGGGTTTAAAAAATCAAATTCAAATAATAAAGAAAGTACAAATATTAAAAGAGAAAGTATGAGAAACATTCTTGCATTAAACTTGTTCAATCAATACAATGGAACTTTTAAGTAGTTAAATTTCCACACTTTAAAAAAAAAAAAAAAATAGTAGTTAGGATTAGAGAGGTTTGAACAATAAATATTTCCATTGAGAACATCAAGAAGTTTTAACTAGTTGAAGTATAAGACTCACCTTAAGTTTTCCATAATCCATACCTTGAGCCTTAGTGGTACAGATACTAATTAAATATATTAGATATGTTTCTTGAACTCTAAAAGATAACATTACTTTAAGCCTACTCCTAATTTTTAATCCTGATGATGATGATGATGATGAGTATATATATGTTTTTCTTACAAGTTTTCCGAATCCTTTTTTTTTTTTTTTTTTTTCCTTATAAGTTTTCCGAATCCCTTCCATATGTTTTTCCTATAATATTTTTATATTTTTTTTCTCCAATACGTGAATTTTTAGTATTTTCAACCATTTAATTAAAATTATTTGCACCATTTTCTTTAGTACTCACAAATTAATTTTTTTATATTTCCATTGATAACCCCAAATATCCCAACGATTGTGATATCATAAATGAAAATAAAGTTATATGTATATCAAGGAGGAAGTGTCATTGTATAATTTTATTCCATTTTTAAAAAGAATTTAAAAGAGTTTTATATTTAAAAGTGTCATTGTATAAAGTTATACGTATATCAAGGAGGAAGTGTCATTGATATCACAAATTTTTTTTTTTTTTTTTAATTTCAAGTTTTATATGAAACAATTTTCTATTGAGTTTTATACAATCTATTCATTATGAAAGAATGATTTTTATATTAAATCACACTCCACACCCCCCCCCCCCCCCCCCCCGGGCCCCCACACACAGACACACACTACACAAAGCAGCTCTGCGCCACCAAGCCACAATGTTTTTGCCTTATCTACACCATTATTAAAACACCTGTAACACTGATTAAAAAAATAATAAAAAAAGAAAAAAGAATCCTACTATACAAATCAAAAAGACAGAAAAAAAAAAAACTAACAAAAGAAAGTAAAAGTCAAAAATTGAGAGAGAGACCCATGGATGTATCTCCCGGCGAAGGGAATACTCTGGATCTCCTTTACAATTAATAAACATCATACATGTTATTATACTAATAATCAATTATTACACAAACCAGATTACTAATTTGATTCTTTTGTGAAAAATCAAATTAGCAATGTATCCAAACCCAATTATCACAAAGATAATATAACATATAGACCATATATGCATGCAATCATAATTGCAAAATACTTATCCAGAGAGTTTGAACTTTTCACCACAAAATTATTAATTATCAAAAATAGAATTTGGTCAAAATCCCTTGTTCAAATCACAATTTCACATATATTTTATAAGGGTGGACCCAGTTAAACTATTAGTTAACACCTTAACTAACAGTTCATAAGTACTACCCAACACTTTATAAGCTCGGGAATGTGGAGCACAAAACTTATACATTATAAATAAATGGAAATTAAATAGATTAACTCACAAACATTTTAATTTTCATATGGGAAAAACCCATTTGCATTAGTCATTGGAGTTGGCTTTAATGCTCCAAGAGCTATGCTAGCCCCTTGAACATGATTCGAAATTTATAAGTTAGAGCAAATTGCTAATTACCTGCGAAGAGGCTGAACAATTTCATCACATCAATTCATAATGATAAAATTATATATATATATATATATATATAATTAAAAAAAATAAAAAATAAAAAAAATAAAAAAATAAAAAACCCAAAAGCAAAAGAGCCTAGCCATTGTTATTTAACATTGACCTAGCCTGGAGGAAGAATAACATCAAATCTGTCCATGCTAAAAATGTCCAAAATTGGATAGAGTGGAACCTAGTGTTAGTTATTCTAAAAAAGATTTTTAAGCATAATCGAAGTTCTACCTCCAATAACTGTCACTACAAGAATTTTGGTCTTGTGCGACCAATGTTTTAGCGATGACCAAAAAGTCGTCGCTATTAAGCATATATTAGCAACGAAAATATATGGTCATCGCTAATAAGTGTATTGTAGTGACAACACTAAGGTAGTCACTAATAAGTCGTCGCTAACACCATGGAGGGAATTTTATTTGCTTTTGGAAAATGGAGGAAAACTTTTAGCAACGACAATAAATTTTTTTGCGACAACATTTACGTCGCTAAAATAAGGTTTATTTTAACGACGACATTTATCATCGCTAATAATCATTTTTAGTGACGACCTTATGTTTCATCACAGATATGTGGCCAAAAATATATAGTAAATATATAATATATAAGCTTTATTTATCAGTGATGACACATTGGCAGTCACTATTAGAATGCTATTAGCGATGACACAACATGTCGTCGCAAATATATCTACCTAAATATAATGGAGGGTAAAATTTTCACTCTCAAAAAGTGGTGAGAATTATTAGAGGGAAGCAGATTTTATATTAGCAACGAATTAGGTGGTTGCTATAAGGGATCTTTTAATGAAGAAAAAGATTGCCGTCACTAATATGTGGCCAAAACAATTTTGATATAATATGATTTTTTTTTATTTTATCAAATCCTCCAAATGCCTCTTAAAATATTTAAAATGACATAAATTCCTTTAAAATACCATTAATCTCGTCAAAATGATCAAAATACCCCCAAACTTATATAATGACCAAAATAAACTTGAAACCTCCAAAGTAATTTAAAATTTTCAAATCCATTAAAAATAAAAAAGAAGAAAAAATGAGACAACAGAGGGCTTGTTGCTTCAAAATACTCTCAAATCATAATGTTACCCATTTGAAACTTGAAATCAATAAAATAATAAAAATTGAGAAAGTTCTGATTCCACTTAAAATACTGACTAATTCTCATAATTATCAAAATGTGAATCGTATCGTAAATCAATTTTTGATTTTTCTATTTCATAAGTCATAAGAAAGGTATTAGTCAATATTTACCAAACTAATAAATTCATTATAAATATATGAAAGGTATATTCATTATAAATTCATAATATATTCAACTAATAATCAATTCAATCATCAATTATGTAATCATATTTACCAAAAGTAAGTAAATAAATCAAATTAAAATATATTTATAACATACATATTCAAATTAATTAAAATCAGGAGTGATAATACATGATATATGTGCCAAAATAATAAATTTTTCCATCATTCTGCCTAATCAACTTTATCTAAGTCAATGTTAACAAGATGTTTATCATCTTTCAAAATTATTTCTTTATTAACATTTTCTAACAACTACTCCAATACCCAATAATCCACTGAAAACCTTACCACTGAACCTAATTTCACAAAGTCTAGTGGACTCGAAACTATCTATTAAGTTTGACCAAGTTTGACCAATTTAACAAAACTTTAACTGTGCCTTTCTCTAAATCTAACAGTTTGATTGTGACCATAATTTACTAGAATTAACCTTTCATTAAACTCTTCAAATCCAACGATTAGATTTCAAATTTAAGTATGGCGTGAGATAAACACATGTTATGTATCTGTATGGCTATGTTCTCTCAATCTGGCCATCCAATTGGTCTAAAATTTCACCAACACCAATATGTCACCATACTTTTCAATCTTAATGATCAAGATTTGAATATGAATTTTACCAAGTTCAGTGGTCACAGGACCATCTATTAAGTTTAACCAAGTTTAACCAACTTTAACTAAAACTTGACCGCGCTTTTCTCTAAATCTAGCTTTTTGATTTTAATTATAATTTACTAGAATTAACCTTTCATTACACTCTTCAAATCCAACAATTAGATTTCAAATCTAAGGATCGCGCGTGATAGACATATGTTGTGTATCTGTATGGCTATGTTCTCTCAATCTGACCATCTAATTGTTCTCAAATTTCATCAACACTAATATGTCACCATATGCTTCAATCTAAATGATCAAGATTCGAACATGAATTTCACCAAGTCTGCTGGTCTCGTGACCATCTATTAAGTTTGACCAACTTTAACTAAATTTTGACTGCGTTTTTCTCTAAATCCAACCGTTTGATTATGAACATAATTTACTAGAATTAACCTTTCATTACACTCTTCGAATGCAACGATTAGATTTCAAATTTAAGGATGGCGCATGATGGACATATATTGTGTACCTGTATGGCTATGTTCTCTCAATCTAACCATCCAATTGTTCTCAAATTTCATCAATACCAATATGTCACCATACACTTCAATCCTAATGATCAAGATTCAAATATGAATTTCACCAAGTCTGATGATCTCGTAACCATCTATTAAGTTTGACCAACTTTAACTAAACTTAGATCGCGTTTTTCTCTAAATCTAACCGTTTGATTGTGACCATAATTTACTAGAATTAACTTTTCACTACATTCTTCGAATGCAACAGTTAGATTTCAAATTTAAGGATGGCACGTGATAGACATGTGTTATATACCTATATGGCTATGTTCTTTCAATCTGACCATCCAATTGTTCTCAAATTTCACAAATACCAATATGTTACCATACTCTTCAATCCCAATGATCAAGATTTAAATATGAATTTCACCAAGTCCAGTGGTCATAGGACCATCTATTAAGTTTAATCGAGTTTGACCAACTTTAACTAAATTTTGACCACGCCTTTCTCTAAATCCAACTGTTTAATTGTGACCATAACTTACTAGAATTAAACTTTCATTACACTTTTAGAATCCAACAGTTAGCTTTCAAATCTAATGATGGCATGAGATGGACATGTGTTGTGTACCTCTATGGTTATGTAATCTCAATTTGACCATCCAATTGGTCTCAAATTTCACAAACACCAATATGTCACCATACTTTTCAATCCTAATGATCAAGATTGGAATATGAATTTCACCGAGAATAGTGGTCACAGGACCATCTATTAAGTTTAACCAGGATTGACCAAATTTAACTAAATTTTGACCGTGCTTTTCTCTAAATCCAACCGTTTGATTGTGACCATAATTTACTAGAATTAATCTTTCATTATACTCTTCAAATCCAACGATTAGATTTCAAATCTTAGGATGACGCGTGATGGACATATGTTGTGTACCTGTACGGCTTTGTTCTCTCAATCTGACCATCCATTTGTTCTCAAATTTCACCAACACTAATATGTCACCATACTTTTCAATCCTAATGATCAAGATTTGAATATGAATTTCACCAAGTCTAGTGATCACAGGACCATCTATTAAGTTTAATCGGGTTTGACCAACTTTAACTAAATTTTGACCACGCTTTTCTCTAAATCCAACCGTTTGATTGTAATTATAATTTACTAGAATTAACAATTCATTACACTCTTTAAATCCAACGGTTAGATTTCAAATCTAAGGATGGCGCGTGATGGACATATGTTGTGTATCTGTATAGCTGTGTTCTCCCAATCTGACCATCCAGTTGTTCTCAAATTTCATCAACACTAATATGTCACCATACACTTCAATCCTAATGATCAAGATTCGAATATGACTTTCACCAAGTCTGGTGGTCTCGTGACCATCTATTAAGTTTGACCAACTTTAACTAAACTTTAACCGCGTCTTTCTCTAAATCCAATCGTTTAATTGTGACCATAATTTACTAGAATTAACCTTTCATTACACTCTTCGAATGCAACGGTTAGATTTCAAATCTAAGGATGCGCGTGATGGACATATGTTGTGTACCTATATGGCTATGTTCTCTCGATCTGACCATCCAATTGTTCTCAAATTTCATCAACACCAATATTTCACCATACGCTTCAATCCTAATGATCAAGATTCGAATATGAGTTTCACCAAGTCTGGTGGTCTCGTGACCATCTATTAAATTTGAACAACTTTAACTAAACTTTGACCTCTTTCTCTAAATTCAACCGTTTGATTGTGACCATAATTTACTAGAATTAACTTTTCATTACACTCTTCAAATCCAACGATTAGCTTTCAAATTTAAGAATGGCGTGAGATGGACATGTATTGTGTACCTATATGGCTATGTAATCTCAATTTGACCATCCAATTGGTCTCAAATTTCACCAACACCAATATGTCACTATACTCTTCAATCCTAATGATTAAGATTGGAATATGAATTTCACCAAGTCTAGTGGTCATAGAACCATCTATTAAGTTTAACCGCGTTTGACCGACTTTAACTGAATTTTGACCACAACTTTCTCTGAATTCAACCGTTTGACTATGACCATAATTTACTAGAATTAACATTTCATTACACTCTTCAAATTCAATAGTTAGATTTAAAATCTAAGGATGGCGCGTGATGGACATATGTTGTATACCTGTATGGCTTTATTCTCTCAATCTAACCATCCAATTTTTCTCAAATTTCACCAACACCAACATGTCACTATACTCTTCAAGCCTAATGATCAAGATTTGAATATGAATTTCACCAAGTCCAGTGGTCACAGGACCATCTATTAAGTTTAATTGGGTTTGACCAACTTTAAGTAAATTTTGCCCGCACATTTTTCTAAATCCAGCCGTTTGATTGTGATTATAATTTACTAGAATTAACCTTTCATTACACTCTTTGATTCCAACGGTTAGATTTCAAATCTAAGGATGGCGCAAGATGGACATATGTTGCGTACTTATATGGTTTTGTTCTCTCAATCTAACCATCTAATTGTTCTCAAATTTCACCAACACCAATATGTCACCATACTCTTCAATCTCAATGATCAAGATTCGAATATGAATTTCACTAAGTCCAGTGGTCTTGGGACCATCTATTAAGTTTGACCAATTTTGACCAACTTTAACTAAATTTTGACCGCGCATTTTTCTAAATCCAACCATTTGACTGTAACTATAGTTTTCTAGAATTAATTTTTCATTACACTCTTCAAATCCAACGATTAGATTTCAAATCTAAGTATGGCATGACATGGACATGTGTTGTGCATCTATATGACTATGTTCTCTTAATCTGACCATCCAATTGGTCTCAAATTTTACCAACATTAATATATCACGATACTCTTCAATCCTAATGATCAAGATTGGAATATGAATTTCACCATGTTTAGTGGTCACAGGACCATTTATTAAGTTTAATCGGATTTGACCAACTTTAACTAAATTTTGACCGCGCCTTTCCCTAAAATCAACCGTTTGATTGTGACTATAATTTACTAGAATTAACCTTTTATTACACTCTTCAAATCCAATGGTTAGATTTCAAATCTAAGTATGGCGTAAGATAGACTTGTGTTGTGTACTTGTATGACTATGTTCTCTCAATCTGACCATCCAATTAGTCTCAAATTTCATGAACACCAACGTGTCACGATACTCTTCAATCTTAATGATCAAGATTGGAATATGAATTTCCCCAAGTTTAGTGGTCACAAGACCACCTATTAAATTTAATCGAGTTTGATCAACTTTAACTAAACTTTGACCGCCCCTTTCTCTAAATCTAACCATTTGATTGTAATCATAATTCACTAGAATTAACTTTTAGAGTTTTTTTTTTTTTTTTTTCTCATTTTATAGGATTTGAGGGCATTTTTTTTTTTTTTTTTTTCATTTTAGTGATTTCAAGGGTATATTAATTATTTTAGAGTTATTTTTGGGTATTTTGGTCATTTTGTGGTTTCGTGGTATTTTTGCTAATTTTAGTGATTTTAGAGGTATTTTGGTCATTTTAGAAGTTTCGGGAGTATTTTTGTCATTTTACAAGTTAAGGGGTATTTTTTTTGTTATTTCAGAGATTTCAGGAGTATTTTAGTAATTTTAGAGGTTTCAATGAGTATTTTGGTCATTTTATTGGCTTAGGGTTATATTAGTCATTTTCTAAGGTTTAGGGGTTATTTGGTCATTCTCGTGAATAAAATCATTTTTTCAGATACACATTCCAACTAACTCTCTATCTTTTCTCTATCTCATTTAAATATTATTTCTTCATTTTTTTTTTTTTTTTTTTTAATTCTTTTCAAATTCCAAATAACTATAATTTTTAAATCTCCAATGGTGTAGTTTTCATGCAATATTTATTTGTTTTTTATTATTATCAAATCTATGTTAGTCTTGTGCAAATTCTTTGGAATTTTTATATAATTTAAAATTTATCAAATTTTCCTATATTTTAGGAATGAGTTTATCCATTAATTCTTCCCTAAAAAATTCACTAGTTTTTAAATTTTTATTTGTTAATTATGAATATTCATTAACTTATCATTATCTCTTTCTATTTATTTTAATAAAAATACACTATCTAATCTTAATTTAAGATATTATTATTATTCTAATTCATTAAATTCTAATTAATTTTCCTTTTAAAAATACTTACCGTAATTACTCCATTAGTCATTTTTTATTATTTATTTTTTATTTTGAGGAACATTTTAGTGATTAGTACATATATATTTTTTTAATAAAGCAAAAGTATATCATTAATTTTTAATAAAAGACAAACTTATCAAGTTATAATAATTTAGCCCACACGTTTCTTTCAAAAAAAAAAAAAAAGTTTCAAGATAAGTCCCATTTTAGTCACAATAAGCCCCCACTCACCACTTCAAAAATTTCAGCCTCCCACTTAATTTTTTTCCGGTTTCCCGCTTCTTTTTAGTCTCATTTTCTGCCTCCACCCCCATTTTCCTTTCACTCACTCTTTCTCTTACTCTGCTACAGATCTCCCTCACGCCTCACCCGATCTCGCCGCCGACAACCACCATCCACACTGCAGCTGTCAACGACGACGTGGTGGCTTCCCTTCTTCCTTTACCAGCCTTCCTCTTCACCCATCTCCTCTCTAGCTCTTCTTTTTTACTCAAATCTCATCCTCTCTCCTCCAAAATTTCAAACCCCAAACCCCAGTTTCTACCCAAAGCTAGGTAAGTCTCTCTAGCTTTCTTTCCTATTTTGTCGTTATTTTGTGTATATATTTGTAGTTAAATTTGTGGTTTTTTTATTTTTGATTTTCGTTAAAGTTTGGTTTGGATTATGTGCAGTAAAAGTTTAGTTTGGATTATGGTTTTGGTTTGGATTAAAATTTGATTTGGATTTTGGTTTGGTGTCCAAATGTAGCAAGTAATACTACTGCCGTTGGTCAGATTATTGGGGGACATGACCCATCTCCTTTGCATTGTGGTCCTCCTCCTCAAGATTCGCACCATGAAATCCTGTGCTGGTACATACTTTGTTTTTGCTCAATTGCCTCTTCTTTCTCTTTTTCTCTTTGCCTTCACAAGTCAATGTGGCTTGACTTTGTTGTTCTTGTATGGTGCTTATTTGGTTCCAATTAATGCTATAGTAAATAATAGTGGGTGGTTTTTCGCAAAGTTTAGCACTTTTGGCTTTGAAACTTGGGTTGAAGATTATTTTCCTTCTTTTAATCTTGAATGCCCATTTCTTGTTTTCTAATTTTTTACCTGAATTTTAAGTGCCCTTTTTGTTGGTTCCAGTTTGGTTACTGTTTCTTTAAGAATTACTATTTGATAGGAGAGTGAGTGTACTTTGTCATCTGAAAATTTCTGAATTTTGTGGGGATTTTGATTTAATACACAATTTTCTAAATTTTGAAAGTACACTGTTTTTTTTTTTAAAAGAGCTTAATACCCAACCATTTCCTAAATGGTCATTAATACACAATTTCCTAAATTTTCAGTTTCAAATGTTGTTTATTCTAATTAATCAATTAGATTTTCACCAACCCTTATTGGCCCCTATGCAAATGCAGTGGTTTCTCAAATCATTAGATGACCTGTTATAGAGTGGTCTAGCTTGTATGTTTGGTGACCGACCAGCTTGGATTTTATGAGAGGTTAATTACTGTTCCACTTCTGCTAGGAGAGAGTCAGAAAAATACATTCTATACATCATGTTTAAATCAAGTGAAATTATTTATCATATAAATATTTGACGATATAGGAGAAAAAAAATGTTTATCAATGGGTTAAAAGTTCAAATAAATTGATCAATTGGAGGGCTTCTCAAATCTCAACCAATCTCAATGAGGTTGGCAATTCAAAACACTTGAATGTGAAAGCATTAAAAATTTATACAAGTAACTAAAGCGCCTTCTAGAATTCTTTTTTTGTCCATATTTATATATGATAATTAAGTTTATTTAAATTTAGTCTAAGCTTGTTCCTCAAAAAAAAAAAAAAAAAAAGTCTAAGCTAAATTTTGTTTGTTTAGGACACGGAAATAATGCATCAAAGAAGATAAGAGTGAATCTACAAAAGGAAAATGTGAACACTAAAAAAAGGGTACCTTTCTTATCATGATTTAGGCAGCTCTTGTCTTGATCAATGATCATGATTCATGGGGTCAGTGGTCACCCCTCTTAATGAAGAGTGGCTTAGGGCAGTGACATGAAGCTTTGGAAGTTTACAATTACTACTTCCATTTATTAGTTGTATAAAAATAAAGACAGCAAAGTTGCCTTTTGACTGATGCTATAGGGTGCCTCATATCTATAGAAAGGAGTTGCTTAATCTGCCAAAGCCATATAAAAGAGAGAGCTAGAAAGTTTGGGGGAAAGGTTTACATTCATCATCAACCTTGTTTGTAGCTTAATGTTAATGGTACTTGCAGTCCTTGACTAGTGACTACATTCTACCTTTGATAGGTCTTAGCTAGTTTTGGGTTTGATTGATTCATTATAGTTACTGGGTATTAGTACGAAACTATATATTGAAAGTTCATTTATTGGTAGGTGCAACTAGAAAAGAAAAAGAAGAATAAATAAATTGCTTGATTTTGTTAATAAGTGTTCTAAAGCTTCAAGTTAAGAGATATATTTAACATTGTAGTATTCAGTTTTAATGCTTTATTATTTAATTTTTATTTTTCTTAAGATAGGCGTGGTGGTGTGTGGTTTTGGAGTTTTGAGATTGTGGAAATGTGAGGTTTGAAGATTGGAGTAGAAGCTCTTTGATGAGGAATGTAGACGAGATAACCAGTAAGAGAAAGCCATTGTTTTTTTTTTTACCAAACCAAACGGAGAAAGATTCTGACACGACTCAATTGGAATTCAGCTATTTATTTTTTAGTTCAATCCTAGGTTCAGTTTTACTGTTAATTCATGATAGATATACTGTCACGACCCAAATCTTTGGAACATGAATTTAGATACATGACTAACTTGCTAATCTTACATAACTTAATAACCATGATTAATTTAAACATAACTCAAAACTCCAAATAAACAATGCTATTGATAACTCTCTTACAATAACTAAAATCCACAAATTTAGAACAATCTCCAAAATACTGTGAAATCTAAAACGGGAAAGAAAAATAACTAATAATTTTTTAAGACTTCAAGTATTATTGACTTCACCTAAAACTCCCACGCACTACCTTGCACCTTATGAAGCAATCCAAAGGTTCTGTTCCCCAACTAAACTTTAATCTGAAAAAATTGTAATTGATGAGGTGAGCCACACATCCAGTAAGTAATTATACAGAATACACAACGGAATAGAGTCAAGCAAAACACAAATGTTTTGATTTTTCACAAACTCATTCAATGATATCAAAATTTCACAAAACATATAATGAATTACTTAATACATATGTAATCACATCTTAAAATCATTTGACATCACATATATATAATTGATCAGAGCAACGTGTCACATATACACATCACATATTCTCACATACAATCCTGTGAGCGGATACCAACATCTAACCCTTGCTGGTAATGGATCAACACATATTCTCACATACAATCCTGTGAGCGGATACCAACATCTAACCCTTGCTGGTAATGGATCAACACATATTCTCACATACAATCCTATGTGCGGATTTACACATATATCTGATATATCTGATCAATTCTAAAATCACTTATTTTGAGTCACATATCACAAAAGTAAAGTTTATACAAAATAGAATAATTTACTTGAAATTAACAATTATTCCAAATACAGAAGCATATCAAAGATCACAATATCGAGTAGAACATAAATCAAAGGATGCTTGACTCTCTTAGGGAATGAATAAGAACTGAAGAGTTTCTATAAATATTTTTACAATTCTTCAGTAAGTTTGAAAATCCAATTTGCTAAAAGAAACGTCTTAAATACCATTTGGAAAATAAGAATATGACTTGAAATCGCTTAGTCTTAAACAAACTTAAAGGACAAGAACCTTTTTAGAAAACTTACTTTGAAACTCAATTATTTCCTGAAAATAGTTTGGTTTAGAAATCATCTTTTAAATGAAACATAGACGTTCAAAACTTCATTTAAAATTCAAAGTTTCTCTCTAAAACATTATTTAAAAGTCGAAGTTTCTCTTTCAAAGTTGTAAAAATGCTTTTGATAGACTTTAGAAAACATAAGCTTAAAAACATAACTTTTGAAAACCTTTGACATCTAAGAACCTAATGAACAAAATTATGCATGTTATGCATAATTACTTACCTCTCTTGCTAATACTTTTGAACACAGCGGAACACTTTAATCTTCCATAAACTCTAAACAAAAGAATGCTTTAATCAGTAATCACGAAATCTAATCCTTACAACCCTTTTCTTTCCTACTACACAAAATCAGGTATGAAAACTACTTTCTTATATACCATTGAATTAAGCAATTTATTATTCCTTATCAAAGTCCCACCGCAACAATATTTCCCCAAAACTAATCTGTACTACTAGAGTTCAAACAAATTTCTATAACTGCAATTGATATTCTAGGCCAATAATGTTTCCTTGAATTTATCAAACTTTAGAGGCAGTAGCCAATATATTGTAAACTCATGATTTGATATATACCCCAACGGAAAATAAACTCTTATACATTATTTAATCTTTATAATCTTGACTTGTTCTAGAATACAAGCTGTAGGGACCCTAGGATTTAATATATATAGATATATATAACACAAAGAAAACGTAAAAGCCACATGCATAATCAAACTGTGTAACCCGTGGATTATTCTAGCAAGTTTTGTAATCCATGGCTTTATCTAGACAGCACACAGAGGCTTTATAATCCCGAAGTAAAAAAAAAAAACCGTTAAGACCATCTAATCTATATAACCACCAAGAAAATGTCAAAGCCGTGTTGTTCTTGATTTAGGAATTGAGATTCCATGAATCTGTTCAAGGACCTGCATCAAGGGCAGTGGGCAATCTAGGATTTAATAGTTTAAATAACAATTCTAGGAAAATACCCCTTTTTAACAATCTGCACATCACTAACTCTTTTAATTCTTTGATTCTAATAGATGAAAAATCATACCTGAACAATTAGTTGCCTCTTCAATTAACTCCAAGGAAAAATACATCTTTTAGCCTCCTTTGTGATGAAACCCTTCTTATCCCAAACCCTAATTATCTTTTCCTCCAACTTATATTTTAACACATCAGAAATATGGGCTTAGTGGGGTAGTAGGCGGGAGTTCAAAATCCACTTAAGCTTATTTCTTTAGTCTCCAAGAGGCTCATAAAACATCTTTCTCTTTCTCTTTTTATTTATTTATTTTAATTGCCTCAATAAATTGTATGCACTAAAACTTTAATTTTCTCACCTATTTGTAGCACCACAAAATTGTCTACTCTCATCTTACTATGCACACATATACAGTACCTCAACTCTATATTAAAATTGACAAGGTACAAGTTGGCTCTCCTCTTGAAGGTGTGGTAGGGTGAGGGGATCTAAGCCCAAAAGTCTTGATCCCATATTGCAAAGTGAGCGACCAAAGCAAAGGTTCATAAGTGATAGACAACCCCTAACGTGTGCACAAGCTTTTACCTCAGAAGCTTGTGAAAACTTAGGGACCTAAGCTTGGGTTGAAGAATGTGCACACGGCAATTGGTAATTGTGGGGGCTCTATCGTTACATATACATTGGACGTATAATAATTAATAATGAATAATAAAAGCAGCTTTATCTCCTTCCCTTTAAAATGCAGGTTCAACTAAGCTAGTTCTTTCATTCTCAAAAAAAAAAAAAAAAAAAAAAAAAAAAAAAAAAACGCGAAGCTAGTTCTTTAATTAAACCAATCAAGTGTAAAAGTCAATTTCTCTATTTAAAAAAAATAATACTAAATTTAAGGCCCTTTCCGTGATTATATAATTTATAATTTTATAAAATGCTTGTTTTTATTTTATTTTTCATAAAAATTATTAGGAAAAAATTGAATCAACAACTTTTAAGGTTTTATGAAATGACACTCACTAAAATTATGGACTAAAGGACACTTGCCTTAGAGCTTTGTATAAATGCAACAATAAATCCAATGTTTCATGGACCAAACCATTTTTACAAGATGACTGACCTGTTATGTAGTGAAACTGAAAGTACAACAACCCCTCTCACCTATGTTTCACTTTGAGTTAATTTTGTAGTTTTTATTTTTGATTTTGGTTAAATTACATTCTAAAGTTTTAATTATTACTATACTGATATATGGGCTTAAAGTGCTTGAGTCCGTCAAAATAAATGCAAGCCTTTGAAATTCCTTCTATTTGAATAAAGAATGCCTACTATGAGGCATGCAAATTTTAAGTCATGATGGTAAAGATGTTTAAATTTTGATTCTTAACAGACATGGATGTCCTTATATGTGGGTTAACTTGCATGCAATATAAGTTTTATGTTGATGGAAAATGGGGATATGATGAATCTGAACATCATGTGACTAGTGATTATGGGATTGTGAACACACTACATCTGTCTACAGATGACATGGATGTTGATATTGATCCCTTTTCGGCATGTGGTGAGTCAGATATACCATATATATGTGGCTGCTTTTTATGACCTATAGTCTCCAATTCTCCCTTTCTCCATCCTTTTGGATTTTTTTTTTTTTTTTTTTTTGTGGGTAATACTTTCTCTTAGAAGGCATTAATTTTATTTGAATTTTAATTCCAATCAAGAAATGCAAGAAATGAAAAATAAGAAAAATTTTAATAAGCAAAGCATTCACTCAATTCTAGAGTCTTTTTGTTGCAATAAGGACAATCTTCCGAGAGTCCTAATTAGACACAGTGTGTGAGGAAGATCATTCCCTATTTCTCTTTGATGAATGGAGATTGCAGATTATAAATAAATAATAAAAAAAAGAGTTAACAATAAACAAAATTAGACAAAGCAAGTAAGGGAATTTTTTTTTTTTTTTTTTTTAAACCAGGGAATAGCTGTAACTTGCAAGTACAAAGCAAGGATGAAAATGCACAATACACACAAAATTTATTGTATATCAAAGTAAATGAAATATTGAATCAGTTTATAGGCTAATAAAAAAATTCAAGCCAGTCTACAATCTCAAAATAAATTATTTCAAATTATATGTAAAAGAAGAATCATGCTTTATAATCATGAAATTACTTACTAATTTAAGTCAACAACAATTTGTAAATCAATTAGTTCGTGTTAAAGACTGAACTCTGTGCAAGTATCACCATTCCAATTAATGATTATCTTTCTTATTCTTTGAGTATCAAATTATATTTTGTAAGTCTACAATTGATTTTCATCCTCTAGTCTAGATTTAAATAAATTATATCAGAAAAATTTCTAATATAACCAAATTATTCATTTCCATAAAAATTTGATCTTAAACTATCATAATATTTAACTTTTCATCAGATTTATCACAACACGAGGAAAAAAAACAAAAAACAAAAACAAATAAAAATTAATATCACATATCAAATTTATATAAATATAGAAGAGCTTGTTTGCTTGGTTCTCCTTATCAAGACACTTTAAAAATCCAATTAGTTTAGGCCAGTAATTGTCAATGAGTGGCTCAAATTGAATGATGTATTTGAATGGCCCAAACAGATATCTAAGATCAAAACAAGGCGTAAACTTGTGCATAGGAACAAGAAGTCAATTATTTGAGACCAAGACGCTAGTGAAGAACTAGTTAAGTGTGAATATCTATTACTGGGTCCAACCCTTTTTTGAGGTGTATAATTTCTACATTCACCAATCTTGTTTAAGTGTAAACCTGTGACACTGAGAGACTCTATAGTCTATTCACTTGCGCCAATTTCCTCCTCCCCATAAAAGTTTATTTTTGGTAATCAGCACATCACAACTTTATTTGAAAAGGAAACCGTTTATACTTTTTAAATATATTTTTAGTGGATATAAATTTTAAAAATCTAACAGTTAGATGACATATTTTTATTATATTTTTTTATACTTTTAAAATTTCAAGAAAAATAGAAACCAATAATTATGTTATCTATCATATGTTTAAAATTTAAATATTTAAAATTTAAAATTATACATAAAAATAAGTTTATTAATCGAATAATAAATAATACTCTATTTGAACAAAATTTAATATACATACTAATAACATTAAAAGCAAGTAGTCTAGATGTTAGATTTTCAAACTTTATTCAATTTATATTCTAAGAAGAAAATTTCGACGTGCATAAACAGAGACTGCTTGTGGGAATCTAAATTTTAATTGGTCACTGCCAAAAGCTACTTGTCTATAAGTGTGGAAATAGCTTTTGCTTTCCTGAAGGAAATTGGGATGGTATTAGTGATTGGTTGCGTTTTCTTAGTTCTGAGTTGTGACTCAGAAGTGATTGGCTGGAACCGTGGCGTTTACGATGGAGGAACGCGTGTTGAGAGAGAAGTGGCGGCTCAATCATTTGGCTAACATTAGAGCATTCACACCGAAAGGAGATAAAAAGCTAATATTAGAGTGCTGAACAGCTAATAAAAAGCTAATATTAGCGCACCAATTCACACTGAAAAAGATAAAAGTGCTGAACAGCTATTTTATATCTTCAAATACTTGTTATCAAATTTTTAATATATTTTATTTACTTTTTTTTTTCTTATATACTTTATTATATTTATTTTAATTGTTATTTATTGTGTTAAATATTTTATTTTATTATATTATTTATATTTTTCTAATACATTATTATTAAAATAAAATTATTAATATTAAAAATTTTATATAATAATATAATAAAATAAATAAAATATATTTTTACTCATATAAAAATAAAAATAAAATAAAATACATTTTTAAGATACTAAAAGCTAAAATTTTTAACGCTTTAAATGTGAATGCAACGACTGAATGTTCATCTAATAGAAGCCACAGACTCACTATAGATACATACTAAATCCTACGCGTTTTCATCAACACCTCTCCAAAAATCAATCAATCATGGCATCTCATCATCACTCACTTTTTTCTTTGGCTGCATCGGCAACTACGTTCTCCATTATCTTGCTTTGTTGCTTCACTCTCATTGAGGCTCTCAATGGAGGCTTTAGCGTGGATCTCATCCACCGCGACTCTCCGGACTCTCCCTTCTACAACGCTTCTGAAACTCATTCGCAGCGCGTAGCCAAGGCCTTGCGGCGTTCCATTAACCGTGTCAATCATTTTAAGCCAAGTTCTTCAGTCTCTCCCAATTTAGCCCAAACAGATATAATCTCAAATAGCGGCGAATACCTCATGAAATACTCAGTTGGTACGCCACCAGTCGCAATACTAGGCGTTGCTGATACTGGTAGTGATTTGATATGGCTACAGTGCAAACCTTGCACTGAGTGCTATAATCAAGCAGCTCCATTTTTTGATCCTAAAATGTCCACAACCTACAAAAGCGTTTCTTGCACTTCATCACAATGTGAGTCTCTAAGGAAAACATCATGCTCCAACGATGGAAAAAGTTGTCAATATTCCGTCTCTTATGGAGATAAGTCATTCTCAAACGGAGACCTTGCTGTAGATACTTTCACTCTGGGATCAACTACAAGCGATAATCCTGTGTCTCTCCCTGAAACTATCATAGGGTGTGGACATGATAATAATGGTCACTTTGATGACAAAGGTTCTGGCATTGTTGGCCTTGGAGGCGGCACGGTTTCCCTTGTTTCCCAATTGAGTTCTTCTATTAGTGGCAAGTTCTCCTATTGCTTGGTGCCATTAACTTCAAGAGATGAAAAATCAAGCAAATTGAATTTTGGTAGTGACGCTGTGGTTTCGGGTCCTGGAACCGTGTCTACTCCCTTGGTCCCCAAAAGTCCAGACACCTTCTATTTCCTAACCCTCGAAGCAATGAGTGTTGGCAGCAAAAGATTAGAGTTGAGCGGTTCTTCTGGCTCCGGAGACTTACAGGGCAATATTATCATTGATTCAGGCACAACAGTGACAATGTTACCAACAGAATTCTACTCCAAGTTTGAATCAGCAGTAGCAGAAAAAATTGATTTAGAGCGCGGTGATGACCCGAGTCAGTTTCTAAGTCTTTGCTACAAGCCCACATCAGATTCTATAGAAATTCCAAGTATCACAGCTCATTTCACCGGTGCAGATGTGAAGTTAAATCCAGACACCACCTTCATTCAAATAAATGAGGAACTTTTGTGCTTGGCTTTCCGTGCTAATCAAGAAATTACCATCTTCGGTAACTTGGCCCAGTCCAATTTATTAGTAGGCTATGACCTTGTGAAGAAAACTGTATCTTTCAAGCCAACGGATTGCACCAAGCTCTAAACTGGAAATTAAAACTGTATCTTTATTTAATTTTATCTATCATTTAAATAAGCATGCATTGGGTGGGTTCCATGTGCCTATATACGTGTTCTTGGCTTTTGCTGGAGACCATGGTTTTGGTATGGGATTGATATATATATGCTACCTTCAGTTCTAGTATGGAGATGGATGCAAGAAATGTTGGATATGATCCTGATGTAATGTTGTTTGAAATAGTAAACAAAATGGTGCCTGTTAATTTTTTTTGAACAATTTGTGTCTCTTATTTTTCCATAACGATTGTGTGTTTTACATTCTAGCTAGAATTTTCTCTTATGAATTGAAAAGGCATTAGAATAAAGTCAACTCTTGTAATTCCACTTGGTTGGGAACTCTATAATAGGAAGCAGAAATGCGGTGTGATTGTGTGTGGGAGACAAAATGTTAAAGAGTGAGAGATAAAAAGTGCAGAGAGTTCTCAAGGCACCCTAATTTTTTCTATTAAGTGAGAAAAAAATATTAGAGAGCGCCCAAAACAGTAGTTTTGTTTGTGAGAGTTTTGTAAAAGGCTGTAACCTTATTTGTGGGGGTTCTGTTCAAGGCAGTAGTCTTATTTGAAAGTAAGACTACTTTGAACTATGATTCTTCTAATAAAAGAAAACAAGTAAGAGCATGTTTCCCTTGGATGTCATTAACATGTTCACATGTAGATTTTACTTCTCATCAATCACATTTACTTACACGTTTCATTCTAAAAATAAATGCAAGGATATTACCATGTTAAATTAGGTTTTTATTTATTATTATTATGATTATTTTATGATGTTACAGTCACATGTTTTTAGTAATAAGCTCTCTAAAATGTTCAAATGCTTCAATCATTCAATTCATACTTCTTTATGAGCATGCTCTTAATCTATATGACATGTTTTTTTTTTTTTTTTTTTGATAGGATAATCTATATGACATGTTGATTGCTTGTATATAAAGACGTGACATTGATCACCATAATTTAGAATACCAATTTATCGGGTAAAGTGGGTATTTTAACACCTTATAACTTAATCTCTAGGCTTAGATCAACTGTTTATTAAATTTTATCCATATGTAATTTTCATCTTTTAAGGATGTAATTACGACCAAAGTCATGTATTTTTCTCTTAGATTGTATATGAGAATAAGACCAAACCCGTGTAATGTTTTAGTTATATTCAATTAGATGTAAATTCTTGCCCAAAAAAAAAAAAAAAAAAAAAAAAGGGCTAACGAGTCCATGTCAATTTGGAGTCCTTTAATATTTTGAATTTCATGGAGCAATTATCTATGCACAAACGAAGACTCCTTGTGGGAATCTAATAGAAGCCACTTGTTGGGTTATAGATTGATCTCAGTTAACTAATTCAATTATGCAAGTTTATTAATTATTCAGATTTAGTACCCGTTTGAATTGCGTTTCTAGTGTAGCGTTTATGCGTTTGCGTTTTTTTTTTTTTTTTTTGAGAAGTCATTTTTCACGTGATTATGCACTGTTTAGTGGATCCTATGCACTATTCACAGGACTCACAAGTACTTTATTTAGAAAAAAAAAAAAAAAAAAATCTCACAGCACGGTTTACACATTTAAAAATTATTTTGTTACATTATTTTTAGTTTTTTGTTTTCAGCAAAATTAATGGTATCCGAACGGACCCTTAATGCAAACAAGGTAAAAGGCACCAATGAATCACAAATCTAATCTACAATGGAGGGAAATGAAATTTGACACAATGATTTGTTAACTAATGGGGAAAACCTTCGCAAAACAAATACTCCATTTGATGAATTTTATATCACTACTCTCAAGAATCCACTAATTAAGAACAAGTAGTTACAAATATAATAAATCTTACGACTATTGAGTCTATCCCAAAATACCAATTTATAGTTGAATCCTAACACTAATCTCCACTTGGACTTGATTTTGTAAAGTCTATATTTTTAAGTTGGCAACCATGAACAAATTGTAACCTTTAGAATATAGTTTTTGTCTGGTGTTTAGTCTAGAAATATTTAGAAACAAGATAAATGAAGTTCTGCACAATTGAAGACTAAAGAAAGTAGGAAAATATAAGTGTAGAAAAGTCTCACTTATCTCGACTGATCGAGATGCACATCTTGACTAATCAAGAATCGTGCAGATCTAAATTCTCGCTTTCTTTCATCCATTGGATCTTAGGGTTTTGATGAATCTTAAGCATATGTAAATACAAACCCTAGAGAATGTTTTTACATATTCAAGAGGGCAGTGTTTTGTACACAAATCTGGAGTTTTTTCAAACCATTTCGAAGTTATAGCTGGAGACCTTGTGTAAACAATAGATTTGGCTATAAAGTAAAGTTGTTGCATCAAATCAACCATAGTTGATGATTTAAACCTTTGAGTGGAGTTCTTAAAATCACAAACTAGAGTGTTTGTTTTACAGTAGAAAAGTCTGTGGATTCGGAGTTGTGTGTGGTCACGCGAGTAAGTACTACATGAGGTAGTAGTAGATTTAAGGTTAAATCTATTGTACAAACTTCCATTTTACTAGGGAAATATTGCTTTGAGGATTGTTTAGGTTAAATCTTTCCCAAATTTTTTACTTTGAAAACACAGTTTCAAAAGTTTTCTTAGGTCAACATTCTTAGTGTACATGTGATTTGTGATTGTGTGATGTTTATTTAAATTAGATCGAATTGTTTAATTAATTAATTTAATTGACTAGAGATTTGATTGAATCTAACTCAACTAGGGTCAAAAACCCTAAAAGATTTTGTAGAGACTTCTTCTATTACACAAATCTCTAATCCGTGACTAACTCTTAGCAACTTGAAGTTTGTTGATGGATGCAAAGTTTTTCATTACACACTTGTAGAATTGAAGGTGACTTTGTTACAAAACCTTAAGGAGTATAAGAACACAGTAGCTTCACAAAAAACATGCAGATTCCTTATGTACATCTCTACATACGATAATGGAAATAAAATAAATATTTTATACCATTTAGCAGGTTAGAGAACAAAACCCTAGAAAAGTCAAGTCAACGTAAACCAAAAAGCAAATATGATGACCACACTATTGATTGTGGTTGGATTGCTTACCTTTGCCGCATTGTTAGAGATGACTCAATGATGCATATTTAATCAAAGTGGATTCGTTATTTTTTGTATGTTGAGAATATTTGTTTGTGTGATTGGAGAGGTAGGTCAATAGGTCGTCAAGCCCTATGTTATATAGTAGAATAATACTTAAGTGCTTAATATCGTCAGTGAATCACTTGGTTGCATAGTGGGATGGTAGACAAAGACAATGATGAATACCGATTGCGTTTCATAAATGACAAGTTCTGTCTTGTTTCTCATTAAAAAAAAAAAAATCAATACCGATTTGATGTACAGTTGCAAATTTTCTAATTAATGCTTAATTTAGCGAATATTTGTTAGGCAATTTTAATAGAGTGTAGTTCTTTTCTCTTCTTATAATTTTTAGAGAGATACTACATCTACAACAATTTTACAACATTTTTACAACAAATCACAGGTGGTTAGTTGTTAGTGGTTCAAATTTGAAATTAACACTAAGATTACTTTTTTGCCCCAATAATAACAGCCAGTAACAACTTGCTACTTAAGATTTGTTGTAAAAATGTTGTACACATATCATTTCTCTAATCTTTATGGTGTGGTTAATAGAGAATAATGATCGTAATTATTGGCACGATTCTTGGAACGTGATTAATTAATTGGATCAAGGATTGGTTGTTTAATGGACAAGCCTAAAATTATGTCGTTTTATCTATCAAGAAAAAAAAAATATTTATGTCTTTTTCACAAAAAAATTTCTATTATTATTTTTGGGTTTTTTTTTTTTTTTTTCTTCTATAATGTGCCTAGTGAAGCTAGTTCAATTTCTCATAAATTCAAAATTTTTATTGAAAAAAAAAAAAAAAAACCCATAGCGTTAGGGAAAAGGATAGGGGAAGAGAATCATAGAAACCAGTTAAGAGAGAGCCCCCGGAGTATTATAGGTCAGTCCATATATGGACATTAGCTTGATAAAATATGGAGGCTTCATAGAGATGCAAAATAAAAATAAAAAATTGGACATGATGAACTTTTTATTATTTGATCTTTCTAGAGTCTGACAATGTGTGATTTCTCCCCAAGCATTTGTGTAAAAAATGTCATAAGGGAGGTTTGGATGTCCATGGAACTTTTAAATATTAAGCCACACAAATAATAATAATAATAATAATAATAATAATAATAATAATAAATATCACGGGCCTCTTGAACTAAAGTTGGAAGGAATTGGAAGACCCAAAATTTGAATAGAGCGTCTTTTCTTAATGAGAAATAATAATAAGTTTCATATCTTGTCTTCCCCTACTCCCAAATATATATATATATATATATTAAAGAAGGAAACTAAATACTTTTATTAAGTTAAAATGACAGCATCAACTTGCAATACAGAATAAAATTGTGATGGAACATTCTCCTTCTACACTATCAAGTTTGGAATATTAATAATATATCCAAAGTTCTGAGTCGGATCACAACACATCCAGTTCTTGGCAATTCCACAAGGCATGTAATGGAGTTTCATGGATTGTATGGCAGCAGTCACACGAGGGAATCAGAAGACCCAAAGTGTGTGTGTGTGTGTTTTTTTTTTTTTTTTTTTTTTTTTTTTTTTTTTTTTTTTTTTTTTTTTTTTTTTTTTTTTTTTTTTAAGAATGATATATCTAATTAAACCTGAAAATGCTACAAATTTATTTATTAAAAAAAAATCAAATTGATTAGTTCAAGAGAGTAATTGAATCAATAATCTTAATCTTTATATACTGTTAATTTATTTTCGTTTCTCTGAAAGCATGATATTTCTCAATATCATTTAAGCGCACGCATGCCAAGGAAGTCAATATCGTACCGGAGGCTGTACCGGTTTGGCCACCGGTACGATATATTTCGGGTACCGGTCAATGCCGGTATACCATTTCGGATTTACCGCTATTTTATATATTTAATATACATACACACACAAAATCTCTATTTACCATAAAACATTACCTCCTATTTACAATAAAACATTACTTCAATTGTTCATTGCATACAAAGAAAAAAAAACAATATAAAAAACAAAAAACTTAATTGTTCATTGCATATAAACCATATATATATTATTTACATTTTTTTTAAAAACATATTATTTACATGTTTGTATTATATAAATTTAATTGTTTGAAAAAAGCCAATACAATATGTTATTCATCTTTACCGGTCAATACCTAAACCAAAACCCAATAGGCTTTAATTTATCGGTCAAAAAGGAAAGAAAAAACAACCAACAGACAAGACAAAAATTTGAATAAGAGATAGCAATGAGAAATGAGATACTATTAGAAAAAATTATTCAATGGGCGAAGTTGTTGGCACAAAAATATTATAATATTAGAAAAGCTTGTGGGTGGTAATGGTAAACCCAAAAACAAAAATTTAAAAAGCTACCTGCTGTTGGAACTCACAAAAACTGAGGGACAAAAAATAAAAAAGCCAACCTATCATCACTCATCACAGCTTCCAATGTTTATCAAGTTTTTCAATTTTTCTATTCACACGTTACTGCTGGAATACTTAGTACTTCCCGCTTCACATTTTTTTCAGATCTCAAAACGCATGCTCTTTTTCTATGTTCAAGACTTCAAGTTCAAGCTTTTAGTTCCAGCCTCTCTTTCTCTATCTATTACTCTAAGCTTTAAGCCCCATTTCGCAATGTCAACAAATCGATGGTGCCACCATTCAGTCCCAGTGTTAGGCCGAAAAGATCAATGGCATAAAGGGCAAAGAGCTAGAAAGAGCCCATCCGGCGTGAGGAGGAGAAAACCAGTGGATCAGATGGTGTTTTTGGGTCAAGTTCAGTACCGGCCGGTATCCATTAACCGGCCGGAATCCGATATTTACCCCAGTATGGCTGAAACGATCCCGGTATGACCGGTATTTAATCTGGAACGAAATCACTATGTTTCTGTACCGGCCGACCTATCAGAACGGAAAATACCGAAGGTACCGGCCGGTACGGTACGAAATCGTCTTCTTTGACTCGCATGCATCCCACTATTAGTGGGCCACTAATACTATGCATCCTTATTTTTTTTATGATGACCGTAGCTTATGCATTTATTTCTTTTCCTTTTTTTTTTTTTTAATTCTCTCACTTTCTACAATGTGGGCATAAAAAGAATATCATTCTAATACAATATATGAATAATGGGATGTAGCGTTCGTTATGCAAATAGTTATGTAAAATATGATACAATAGCTTTTTTGTTTTGGTGAGCTAAAATGTTTTTTATTTTATTTTATTTTATTTTATTTTTAAATTACCAGATAGGAATGCTTACAAGGGTTTTGGCTTATTTGCTCCATTCTTAAAAAAACATGTAACATTGATTTTTTTTTTTTTTTTTTAAAAGACCTACTAAAACATAAGTTTCATTGACATGTAGCCCTGTTTTTAAAACGTGGCTATAAGTCAGTGGTTTAAATTGTGTTTCTTAAAAACGCGGTTAAAAACATAGCTTAAAAAACATAACTATAGCCCATGTTTTTAGTTGTAACCATTTATTTCTTTGTATAATCTCCTGGCCTATAATATAAACCAACGTGTGACTCATTTTATTCTTCATGAGTTTCACCACGTGACGTTAATTTTAGAGGTAAACAGATGCAAACCTATATATCATGAGACTTAATAGATTGCATAAAAGTCTTTTATATGACGTAGATATGCTTACGATTTTGGCTTCACAAAAGCAAGATGTAAGCCTTTGTCCAAAATTTCTTCCTTTTCTCAACGTATTAATCATGTAAAACTTTTGCGTAGGGGCAAGTCGTCCATCACTTTAGGGCCAAGTCCCTAGCTAGTCATCAAATTGTTAAGCCTAGCTTACTCACCTGTAACTGGGACCAACTTGTTTCTTAAATGTCTAATTTGTACAACTCACGTTTTGTTTAAGTGAAATTTATAAGTGCAGTGGCGGCTTTAGGATTATTTTCTAGGGAGTTCAATAAGAGACATAAATTATACAAAATTTTAAACAAAAGATAAATTTAATATATCGACATCACAAAAAAAAAAAAAAAAACTTTAATGCATATAGTTTTACAACTGCCTTTTATGATGTTTCATATTTTAAAATTATTGCATCATATTTTCATTATCAATTGCTAGCTACATCTGTTTCAATGTACATAGTCAAGCAATTATTCACCTACGTATTTCCATTTGATTGATTTATTTAATATTTCTTAAGATCTAAATGAGCTTGTTCTAAGGTTTAAGATTTAGCAAATCTACTTTTGTTGTTGGGCTAATTAAATTTTTTTTCTCAGATTTTAGATCAAATTGATTTGTTATTGAGATTTTTCTTTATGTTTAAAAAGGTCAAGATATTGTTAAGATGATTATATTTAAGATTATTTCAGTTGGGTTTAAGGTTAGGGTGTTCAAATTTTTATTTTAAGTGTCAAAACAAGAAAAATAAAATAAAAAATTTTATGAACCCCCTAGGCTCCAAGTGGAGCTGCCCCTGTATAACTGCTCATTTGGTTAGAGTTTTTTAGGTGAAAATCATGTTAACAATTTCAAATCACCACTTTTAAGCATTCGGTAAGATTTTAAAATCATGCTTTTTAGCCTTGTAAAGGTGATAGAGTGTGTTTTCGTGTTACATTCCCTAGGTAGCAGTTGTACTAATTAAATCGCCGCTCTTTCAAAAAGCTCATAATTGAAAGGCTGAACCAAACTCATCCTAAGCCGTGTAACAACCAAAGACTAAATTGGGTTTTATATTTTCTTTCATTTGTTAGTTTTTTCTAGGGCATTTAACTATCTATTAAACTAGTAAATATCCCTTAAATACTTTGGATGGAACGGGTACAAGATACCTTCTCCCATTTTTTTAAAAAGCAAAAAAACATTTACAATTTTTGCATATTTGTTATAATTTATTGGTTAATTTAGTCTCTCTAATCTATTTAGATACAACCTTTAAAATCTTTTTTTTTATAAATATAATTTATTAAAATATCCCTTAGCAAATCGAGTCCTACTTTCAAAATAAATTGCCCTTGATAAACCATCCAAGCTTTTAATTGGTTTGGATGATTTTTATGAAAAGAAGAAGAAAAAAATAAGATTTAGATGATGAAACTTAATCAAGAAAATAAAAAAGAGTTTAAATGACGACAAGAAATCCGCTCTTTATAAAGTTTCAACCTATAGAGATTACTTTTCGTAATTTTTTATTATTATTATCAAACCAGACGCACGCAATTGACGGTACAAAAAGTCTAGTCCTCAATGTGTATTACAAAAAGTAAACATTTATTTGTTTTGCCTTTACATGGGTCGTTGGACTAGTGGCAGCACATCGAGATCAATTTCCTATCAACTTCCAAAAGTATTTATTAGATAGTTTGGAATTTACGGCAATCGTGAGGTGCGGGGTGGACACGATATCAACTCTATGTCAAAAGCCTTTTTCGTTCTTGCGTAAGTCCTAGGATGTAGACTGCAGTACATGCCTACTGGTATTTTGGCACTAACGGGAAAGTGTTTGGCTCTTGCGACTCTTGCAAAAGACAATGTTTGCATTCCTTTTTTTGTTTTTAAAGAAAAAGAAGACATGATTTGGAAAAAACAAAAGAAGGAGAGAAACTTTACCTTCTCAGAAATTGTCACTTGAATTACAAGTGAATTCTCCTCAAAAGAATTACAAATGAATAATGTACTTTTCCTTTGGTTTTAAGAATCTCCATTAAGGAGCATTGCACCCTTGAATTAGAGCACTCACATTTGGCTCGACAAACCAATGTTTTGGCTAATATGATAGCTAATTTAACCTACCTAAACAGCTCCACAGTAGGCTCAATTAATCTTCGAACCAAAATAATTTATGTAGAGTAACTCGAACTCGATATGTATCACTGAGGCAGAGACATAAATTTATCTTTAGGGAGGACCAATGTGTGACTATTTTTGTTTATGAAGTACCCAATAGATCTCTTTCTCAAAAAAAAAAAGTACCCAATAGATCTTTCTTTTCTTTTTTTCTTTTTTTTTTTAGAATACTATGTATTTTAAAACATATACACGGAGAAAGGAGAGAAGATCTCAAAGAAACTGACAATAGTGTATGTTCAAAACAGCCAAATTCTTGAATACACAATATATACTTTAAACCTCTTTAACTCACACTCATTTTCCAATAGATCCTAAGTAGGTATAATAATAATTTTTTCTAACAAAAAAACTAAATATCCTCAATTAAAATTGTAGCCTATGCTATTTCAGAGAAGTAAATTAGTAAGCATATATCAAATATGAATCAAAGTTATTATCCATTTCCTTTTAAATATAAACAAATAATTTATTTGCAAACACTTGTACTTGTAGATCAATTATTATGGTAAATATATATAACTCCATAAGAATGGTAAATATCTTACTATAAATTTAATTAGTAAGATCAATTATTATGTGAAAGCGAAGTGTATTGTTTCGCTGTACTCTTGAGAATAATTATTCTTATCGAGTTATATATATGTTGTAGGGAAAGACCTATAGATAGCATTCTCACACAAAATTTATTGAAAAAATATTGTAGGTATAGAAAGATCTCAAAAATAAATAATAAGCACAAAGAAAACCCAAAAGAAAGTAAGACATCCCACACACAAAAGATAAAGCTAAGAATTTACGTGCTTTGACCTATCCACTAGATGAGTTGTAACATAAAGTTGTAGCAAATTATGTATCTCTATAATTATTCTCTCACAAAACCTAAGCTCCAATACACTCACATCACATGGCACAATTACCAAAGATTAAGAGCTACAACTCTACACATCAAAAAAATAAAAACCAAAATTTAAAACCAAACGCAAATCACCGTAGAGCACACATCAAAGAGAGAGTGCTGCCTAACAAATTTGCGGCACTCATAAATGCAACGTTTTTATTTTTTTTGGTCAAACCCGTGAGTTATAGGTAAGAGCCAACTCGGCTGGGAGACCCTTGATTTTGGGAATTCCAATTCAGTACATCATGGCGCAATTATAGCGTGCACAAACAAAGACTCATTGTGGAAATCTAATAGAAGGCACTGATTCACAAATCACAATATATGACGCTTAATCCAGAACAATTTCATCATCACCACCTTTCCAACAATCAATCAATCATGGCATCTCACAGTCACTCACTTCTGTCTTTTGCTGCATTGGCGACTTCTTTCTCCATTGTCATTGGGGTGTCAATTTTTATCCATATTTATGAATCCACCTTTTACCTACTTAATTTGGATAAGTTTTAACCAAATTCATTTGAATATTTTGGTTAAATGGGTAAAGACCCATGAGGTTATTTAATTATATAGGTCTTAATCGATAAACTCACTAATACCTATTAGTGTAGGGTTTTGCATCATTTTAGGTATTTAAGGGTATTTTGGTAATTTTAGAGGTCAAAATGATATTCAAGTGGTTTTAAAGGTATTTGGGTCATATTGGGTTAAATGGGTGGGTTACTAATTTTTTTTATATTATTTTTTTATACAAGATAGAATATCTATTCTAGCATAATCTAAGTGTATATGTGTATGAAATTCCCTCTTGGAGACTTGAACCCTGACCCTTGCCTCCCTCCCTACACTCCACAAGAAATTATACTTGTGGAGTGACCACCGCATCAAGGGTGCACTGTGGTGTGAGTTACTAATTAAATGAGTTAGGTTAGTAATGGATAAATAATTTATATATAAACAAGTCATAAATGAATAAATTGGTAATTACACACCCAACTCATTTATATCCCAACCCACCCATTTGCCACTCCTAAATTTGTCATGCCTTGTAGCTTCTCTGATCTAATTGAGGCTCACGATGGGAGCTTTAGCATGGATCTCATCCACTGTGACTCTCTAGACTCTCCCTTCTACAACCCTTCAGAAGCTCATTCATAGCACATAGGCAGGGCCTTGCTACGTTCTATTAATTGTGTCAATCATTTTAAGCCAACTTAATGTAGAATAGACAACACAAGCTTTCTTGGAGCAGCAAGGGTACCGAAAGTGACATTGCAAGATCAAGGGGGGTGTCAATAAAGGCCATCGAGGTAACAATGTCGGAATTGTATAAAATTTGGCAAGTTGAAGGGAAATGACAGTCTGATCCAAACTTAAGTCAACTCGAATCATTTGAATTTAGGCAAATTCTTTTGTTAAGGCCCTGCAAATAGTATTTTTGCTATTTACAGTAATAATTTTTTTTTTCTTAATAACTTTTAGTTTAAAAGTCAAAATAAGATCTCAATTGTTTTGGAATGATCTTTAAGATCAGTAGTTTCAATTTTCGCAATTATTTCAATTTTGATATTTTTGACAGAAATCACTATTTTGCCACTTAATTATGTGATTAGCACGAATTTAGATTTCTGGGCATTGCCCTAGTTGCCCTACGGTTTCTTTTATTAATTAAACATATTGTAGCATCCAGAGCAAATCAGTTTTTAGATTTATAAAAAATACAAACTTTGTCTATTTCTCTTTAGTGGATTCTAGAACCCTATTACCTTGTAGATTTAATGAACCCCTCATGAATTTGAGGTTTTTATTCAGAAGCAAATGTGTTTAGTTTTTTTTTTTTTTTTTTTTTTTTTTTTTTTTTTTTTTTTTTTTTTTTTTTTTTTTTTCTTTCAGAAAGCAATGCGTTCGTCTTCTTGTAACTTCTGCAACATCACAACTTCTTTAGTCTCTCTCGATTCGGCCCAGTCAGATGTAATCTCAAATAGGGGCAAATACCTCATGCAATACTCAGTTGGTACACCACCAGTCCCAATACTAAACATTGCTTATGCGAGTAGTGATTTGAGTTGGCTACAATGCAAGCCATGCACTGAGTGCTCCAATCAAACAATTCCACTTTTTGATCCTGAAATGTCCACAACCTACAAAAGCGTTTCCTGCACTTCATCACAATGAGAATCTCTAGCAAAAACATCATGCTCTAATGATGGAACAAGCTGCTAATATTCCATCTCTTATGGTGACAGTTCATCATTCTCAAAGGGAGACCTTGCTATGGACACTCACTCTGGGATCAACGACAAGCCATCCTATGTCTTTCCTAAAAACTATCATAGGGCGTGGACATGATAATGTTGGAAACTTTGAAGACAAAGGTTACGGCATTGTTGGCATTGGAGGCAGGGTGGTTTCCCTTGTTTCCCAGTTGAGTTCTTCTATTGGTGGCAAGTTCTCCTACTGTTTGGTGCCATTGACTTCAAGAGACAAAAACTCAAGCAAATTGAATGTTGGTAGTGATGCTGTGGTTTCAGGTCCTGGAACCGTGTCTACTCTATTAGTCCCCAAAATTCCAGACACGTTCCGTTTCCTAATGCTCAATGTCACACCTCGAACCTAAAAGGGTTCAAAGCATGAGAAAAGCATTTAAAAGATACTTGTAGATTTTTCTTTTTTGACAATTCAATTCAAAATTCATTATGAAAGTACCAACAACAAGAATTATCATAATAATTTCATTAATGATATTTCTAAAGTAAGTCAGAACTCTATGCAATAATTACAAAGACCATTGGCCACAAAAGAATGGATGTCCAAATAAATACAATTACATATCATTAACTTGTCCCAACAGTGGAAATAAAGTCATAACCACTATAATATATAAAAGAATGAGTCAAGCCTACTCTAAGATATACATCATCTAAATATTTCCATCAAAAAAGTCCAACCTCCATCAGTAGTTAGTCTAACTACTGCTAGCCACAAAACCTGTCTCAAAATGATCGTTGCCTACTCTTAAAAAGTTCGTAAAAGAATGGAATAAGATAGAGCTCAATAAGTAGTATAATTAATGGGGGTAGGGGAAATGCAAGTTTCATGATATGAACAGTTTACAATTCATGATTTAGTTTGAGAAATTTCTAACTAAATACTGCAATATCATTTTCAATAATAATGTGACAAAAATAATTAAATAATGAAACATAAAGTTTCTCAATGTAAATACCTTGAAGCTATATACCATAATCTGTGAGCACTAACAATATAATTCCAAAGCCATAGAATCTAACATAAGGTAATTTATCACAAATATACCACACTATCACATATACCAATCAGGGGATCCACCAATTCACAACTGGCATGATATTGTCCTCTTTGGCATGTAGTCTCTTGGCCCCATGGGCAGTAACCTCACCTATACCCTTAAGGTTTTTTCTCTCCACCCATGGGCAACAGGGAGAACGCATTAAATAAGACCTCTTTTGCATGTGGTCTTTTGGCCCCATGGGTAGTAGTCTCACCCACACACAATCAAGGAACCTCTTCCCCTCATGGGCAACAAGAAAGAACGCTTCATCCAAAGTGAAAGAGCACTAACCTAGATCTAGTCCTGTTGTCACAAAGACTACCAAACCAAATTGGGTGATCACTGGAAAATCACACATGACATAGGGTTAAAACCATACAAAGCTCATAGGTCACATTTACTTTAAAATGCATAGTTTATATCAAGATAGTTTCAGAAAAACCTTAAACAACCAAAACTTCCATAAGTCCGTAAGGTTTTTAACTTCATTCTTTGTCAAAAAGATTTTTTATCAATTTCCCAAATAATACAAGTTGAGACAAAACATCTTTAGTATTTCTAAATAATACCATAAATCCATGAACTCCATTATTAAAGAAATTTCAAGATGCGTTTCTTTTCCATGCCAAATATTCATGCATTTTTTCATATGCAATATTAAACATGATGCTCTTTTATATATAATCATATATATATATATATATAGTAGGATCACAATACAACACTTTTTAAGAAAACATAGTTCCACAAATTATTTTCCACCATGTGTTTGACTCAAAAATAACGATTATGTAACATGATTATTTTCTAAAAAAAAAAAATCCCATTAAAAAGCTACTTACATTGCAACCCGCAAAAAGCTTAATTCTCCAAGCTCCAAGGAGATGAGTTAGAACTTAAACAATATCAAGCAAACCTATCACAATAAGCATAAAACTTGAAATTGTATCTAGCTACAAATTAGAAATTGCCAAATAAGTCTATAGCCTCACAAAAAATATTTTCCACTTCCAAGGTTTGTCAACCAATTTATTTACAAGGCATAGACCCCCATTATATTCACGAATCATCCAAGGTATTATCTCTAACATCAAAACCTCAACAAATTATAAGTAGTTTCCATAGGATTTATGTAATATCAACAAGAGACCCATCACATCAAAATCATAATATTGTTCAAGACAAACAATTTGAATCTTAAACTAGCTCCAAATAGTCAATAAAAACTAGCTCCAATTATGTTGCCAACAGAATTCTACTCCAAGTTTGAATCAGCAGTAGCAGAAGAAATTAATTTAGAGCGCGGTGATGACCCGAGTCACGTTCTAAGTCTTTTTGCAACAAGCTCGAGTCAGATTCTATAGAAATTCCTATTATCACAGCTCATTTCACCGGTGCAGATGTGAAGCTGAATCCAACCACAACCTTCGTTCAAATAAATGAAGAACTCGTGTGCTAGGCTTTCCTTGCTAATAAAAAAATTAGCATCTTTGGTTACTTGGCCCAGTCCAATTTGTTAGTAGGCTATGACCTTGTGGAGAAAACTGTATCTTTCAAGCCAACGGATTGCATCATGCTCTAAGATGGAAATTAAATTGCATGCTTGCGTCTTTATTTAGTTTTATCTATCATTTGAATAAGCATGCATTGCGTGGGTTCCATGTGCCTAATGCCTCTATATGTGTTTTTGGCTTTTGCTGGACATCACAGTTTTGGTATGGGATACATATATGCTGCCTTCAGTTCTAGTATGGAGATAGATGGGTGCAAGAAATGTTGGATATGATACCTGATGTGATGTAGTTGATTATTTATTTGAAAAATTCTAAGACAACATAAAATGACATAATTTGTGCCATAATTATCCATATGGTAGATTGTGAGTAGTGGAGAAAAAGTGGTGAGTCCATGTGAAAGTGACAAACAATCATTCATAATCTGATACATAAAATAGTTGTGATAAAAGTTGTGTAAATTATATGGTACTAGAACTACTCTCTTTCTTTTAGTTCTTTCATGTGAGGTTAGAAATGCCTTAGGTTCCACCGAATGTAAGTACATCATTGATGGTATCTTGTTAGTTGTTTCACCTCCATAACTTTTTACAAGTTGAGGTATCTTGTTTTACCTAAATGTGAAAAAAGTTTGCTTTCACTCTCTACATTTATGCTATGTCTACATTTATGCTATGTTTGGAAGTTTGGATGGAGGGGATAGTAGAGAGGAATGATTATCATCTACTTTATTTAGATGTTTTTAAAATTAAGAAAGGAGAAGGAAAATAATTAGTCATTTCTCTTTTTTGAATGTTTTAAAAATTAGGATATAATGGAGATGAAATGATAAAATATATTTATAAAGAAAAATTTACCCCTATTTGAAAATGAACTTGCAACATTAACTTATGATTAATTTGTTAGATTAAATAATAATATACCTTAGCACAGTTTTACTGATTAATTTATCAATTTGATGCTCCTTACCGACCAAAAAAGGTTCAAGAAATAGTATATTAATTGTATAATATATATTTCTAAAAATAAAAAAGCTGTAGAATATATATATATATATATATATTATATAAAGGGTATAAAAGTCACCAAGAGTGATCAACTTCATGGGTTGGCTATTTCCTATTCAGTCCGTCACTCATGATAGATAGGATTCATTCCACCATTGCAACATAGCCTACATTGCACATTAAAAAAAATTATGAATCATTCATATATTTGAATGATTACAATTCCTGTGGATGTTTTTATTGTAAATAATACCAAATTTATTTGCAAAACACAACGTAACCCTCCAATGTAGCCCTCAAATAGAATATGGAAAAACAAAAGGGCATGAAATCCAAAAAAAGAAAAGAAAAAAAATCCTTTGAATATTTCACCACAATCTTGGTTTGTTCTCCAGTTGCTCTATCTTTTCCATAAAGCTCAGCCAATTTGTCGTAGTTTAGAATTGGCTTGTCCTTAAACTCTTTTGCTTTAGGTTTAGCCTGTTTTAAAAGGACAACAAAATAAGAATTGTCAAAAGTATGAATCACAGCCAAAGTTCTGGTGTACTAATATTACTAATAAGGTTAAGTGTAAAATTTCTATTGTCATCAACAAACTATGAGTCAATAAGGCAGCAAATTTGTGCATTACAAATTTACAAATTTTTTTGAATTAAGCAAATACCACAAAGTCATACATCATGGCTCCTTATGTTTTGTTAAGCAGATGCAAGAAGATCATTGCAACCATTCAAACATCCCAGAAGTTCAGTCATCAAAACTACAAAGAAGTTGGAAGTTACAAATGACAACACTTCACATTCTCAAGGGAGAATCAATTGAAATTGTTTAGAAGGACCAAAGGTTTAAAAAAAAAAAAAAAAAAAAAGGAAACGTGCCTGCAAAGAACAAAAACATTTCACTTTCAATTTATTTACTTAACACTTTAATTAAGAATCACCTAAACACTCTTGTTAGGTTGTTAATTGAATAGAAGAACAAACACAAAGCACGCGGCAAAGTTAAAACTTAAAAACTTGGCTTTGTCCTCTTAACATTGGAGCTTCCAAGAAAAAAATAACAACTCTATCTCTATCTAATAATTATCTGCCCAAGCTACCCGGTGCTGGAACTCTTTCCTTCTATCTCAAGCACCCTCCTATAATGTAATCAAGCAAAACAATGTAACATTCAAAAGACTTCTAAGTTGCATGTTTTTAAATGTAATGCAAGGCAATAAAAGAACTCTTAACTTAAAACAGAATACAATGCAGCCTAACGATAATTCATACTAACAGTTAACATATTCTGATATTCTACGCTACTAGGTGCTATTATTGCTATAAATCACATGCCATTTATTGAAAACCAAACATGTCAAGGCTGGCGCACCATTTTTTTTAATAAGAAAAATCAGTTAATTATGCACAGGTATTATTGAATAGTATGGCTGATAAAATTGATAAATAAGCAGCCATAGCTTATATCATTTATGTTAAGCAATTTAAAATTATTGAAACCTTTATATGAAAATGGTCTCTCAGAAGCTGAAGGCCGAGAGTAACAACCTAATAACAGGACAAACCATTGTGAGCAACTCTTTGAAACTTTAAAATTCTAGTAAAAAAAACCCTCAAAGTCAGAAACCCGTTCAGCTACAAAATCATAAATAAGTTATGACAATACAATTTCGTAATATTCTCATAATATTTTCCCAAAAAGTGAGCAACTCATGACAGCTTATGACAATACAATCTCATAATATTCTCATAAATATTTTCCCAAAAAGAAAAAGGAAACAAAGGCAGTCCAGGACCTGGTAGAAAACAAAGCCTAGATCATTTCATCTCCCCTACCCCTAACACAGAATGGCTGAGACAAGCACGCTTTCAGATAAATATTGTTGTTCAGATTAGATAACAGAGGCTTAAAGAGAAGGCTTAATACAAATTCTTTTTTCTTTAAAATTGATAATGCTTAAAGAGAGACGCGGGGAGCCATTTCTCTAGGAGGAACGCATCAAGTATAGAAAACAAGCTTGTCAAGATCATCAGATTGTTGCAAATGACACTAAGAATAAAAAATAATTAAAAAAAAAAAAAAAACCTCTTCACCTTACTAGCATTAGAGATGTAGTAGTTAAAAGCCACTTCTCTTACAGAGCTCTCTCAACCACAATCTTCCTAAAGTTCCACTGTCCCAAATATGCATAAACACACTTTTATAAACCAATCTCTGTACAAACTCATCTGAGTTTCATTATACACAATCACTCAAGCAATTTATCAAACACAGTGTGAGCAATTCTTTGAAACTTTAAAATTCTAGTAAAAAAAAAAACCCTCAAGTCAGAAACCCATTTACAAATAACATAAAATTACCCAATAAAAATCACAAACACAAACCAATCATCAATTAGCTACAAAATCAAAAATATCTATGAAAAAAAAAGACCTGACCGTAAAATCAAACTTACATAGTATACACAATCACAAAGCCCTAGGATTGCAATTGTTTAGAGAAAAATAAACAAGAAACACAAATCCATATATAGCTACAATCACCATTGAGATACAAATTTATGCAAGTTCACAATTTAGACTCACTCAAGCACCCGCTCACAAATAACATGTTATTACCCCTATAAAATCACAATTATAAGAACATAGTCATTTGATCCAATTCAACAGAAACCCATGAAACAAAAAGAAAAACAGAGTTTACCTCTAAGAGAGAAAGCTAGGCGAAAGAGAGAAGAGTGAGAAACAGGCCGAGAGTGAAGAAGTCATGTGAGAGAGAGAAGGGCGGATGAGCCAGAGTGAAAGTCTTCAGAGTTGAGAGAGATTTGAGAGAAAGTTTTTAACGTTACAGAGGTATATAGTTTCTAATATTCTAATTGTGGGAAACTCGAACTGTTCATGCACACTACAACTTTGATAACCAGTGGACATCTGGCTCATACAGTGGACATCTTTGATAACCAGACCACAATTTGTACCAGAACTAGTCTTTTCGGCAGATACAATAGACAAACCAAAATGATATACCAGAAAAGTCTACACAAAATTGTACACCAACAGACAAAAGATTGTGTCAGTTCTGCATGTTTTCCTGATTTTGTAAGCTTCTTGATGAAAATTGCTGGGTCTACAGTACCTGAAACTGTCACCTTGCCCTGCTCTGCATCTATGCTGGGTTTACAGTACCTAAAATGAGAGGAGTTGGCAAATATTATATTTTTAAACAAAGAAATTTCATATAAAACAAAAGCACAAATTTTGAGTATATGTATAAATTAATCAGCATAATAATAAGACCTAAGTTTATGATGGAAGAGTATCAATATAAAGATTTTCTTCACTTTCTGCTTATAGAGTTTGTGTAGTTCATACTCAATGAGAAAAAGACAAAGGTGTAAATCATATTTACACCTAGTATCTTTACCCATTCTTTTCTCTTTTTACTTCTACTGCTTATATTTAGTCCTTTGTAGATCAATATTTGGGTTTGAAGACTTCTATTTACTTGTGTCACAAGGATGCTTTCTATCTGCTCCTAGTTAAATATTTAGTTTATATATGCTTTCTATTTGTTTTGTCAAATGATAGAAAGAGAGCAAAGGTCATAACTCTATAGAATCGAACTATTTGACATTACCCATGTGCAAGCTAATGGGCAGGCAGTAAATGAACCAACGCAAGATGCATTGGTATAAAATCTTCTAATTATATTAATATAGCTAGTATATTTTTGTGGTTTTATTTCAAGTTATACAGTTACTTTTATTTTTAGATGGCATTGAAGAATCTTATTACTCAAGTGAATGAGGCGGCATTACAAATATTTCAAGACCAAATGTTTGTGGAGGTGTTTGGACTTGAGCGTCGTGGACGAGTTATGGCTATGTGGCTGGTGTCGCTCTTACCAACTTATGAGGTTTCCTTTTTATCTAGAATGCATGACCTTGAGAAGCAACTCCAAGAATTACTTTTATATTAATATAACTAGTATATTTTTATGTGGTTTTATAGCAAGTTATACAATTACTTTTATTTTTAGATGGCATTGAGTATTCTTACTACTCAAGTGAATGAGGAGGCATTACAAATATCTCAAGACCAAATGTTTATGGAGGTGTTTGGACTTGAGTGCCATGGACGAGTTCGTGGCTATGAGGCTAGTGTCACGCCTAAATTATGGGGTTCCTCCTTATCTAGAATGCATGACCTTGAGAAGCGACTCCAAGAATGCGAGCACAAATGTTTAGAGGCTGATACAGAGTTGAAAGAAGAAGTAAAGCACCTCAAGAGCATGCTAGAACAACAAGCTAGTTAAATGGCAGATTAAAGTAAACATTTTGTGGAACAACAAGCTATTCAAATGGCAGAACAAAGAAGGCATTTTTGAGGACAAGAAGCTAGTCAAATGGCAGAACAAAGAAAACATTTTGACAATAAGATTGTAAAGTTGTGATTTCCAACTATTTTGTGTTAACTTTAATTCCGTACCAAATTTGATCATAATTTCTTCAATCATTTTCCCAATATGTATATAGGTTTAATTGTAAGGGATGAGTGTGAGAGATCGGTGAAAAATCAAGCTTCAAAAGTTGATCAAGTGGATTTTGCGACTGGCTCGCGACTATCTCATAAGAAGCAACCTGCGAAAAGAGCCACGTGTAGAGCACATGATTGAAAGATGAAGAGTCATGCCAGGCTGGATTTTTCGTGACTGTCTTGTAGGTAAGGCCAACCTGCGAAGGACCCGCAAAACTTTCTATTTGGCAAAAAATTGTATTTTGCTTTACCAAGTCTTTATCTAAACTATATATACCCTCATTACCCAAAAATTGTAAGGAGTGCTTTTTAGAGAGAATACCCTAGAAAATTCACTTAAGAGTTAGAGATTGTTATACCCATAATCATCTACACATTTCTTTGTGGTTTTCCTCAACTCCTGCCTCTCCATCTCTAGATCTCTGAGAGGTTGCTAGCCCAAACACTTAACACACCCATATTGAGTGTAAAGTGAGATTTTGGTACTATTGGGAAGCATTGGAAGAAGCCATTCATTGATAGATGCAATCGGGTGTATTGCGGGATTCGAAAATCTAGAGAAGATAAGATTCCGAGAAGTCAATCGGTAGCAAGAGCTTGGAGGGCTCAAGTAAATGGGGTAGACTAGGCTTGGAGGGTCTTTTGTTATTTGTGTACTTCAACTTTATTCTCTAGTGGATCAATTTCGACTTGGAGGGTCGCGGAGAGGTTTTTCGCTAAGTTCTTCAGTTTTCTCTTTGATAACACGTCTCGGTGTTATCTTGTGTTTGCATCTTTCTTCCTTACTTTTTAAGCTTTCATTTTATTGATGATGATGGATGAATATGGCTTAGGATAGTGCTATTGGTTCATTGCGCTTATTTACTCTTGTTTCATAGTCTAAGTTAGAGTAAAAGCAATTCAGTCATAATTTTATTTGGGGGTCTGAACAAGCTCTTGTGTTTTTGCACAAATCCAAGCTTTCAATTGATATCAGAGTGAGTACACTTGTCGGATTCCATTATCCTAGTGTGATTCTAGACCCCAAGTGAGATGGATAAATCTCAATCCCTTAATGCACCTCCTTATTTTGATAGGAGTAATTATCCCTTTTGGAAAGTATGTGTGCGTGCTTTTCTTTGTGCTATTGATGAGACGGTGTGGGATTCAGTTAAGAATGGATATGTAATACCCACTATTGCCAAATCCAAATGGGATAAGGCTACTCTTGGTTTGGCAAACGCCAATAGCAAAGCTATTAATGCTATTTTCTGTGGTGTTTCTACTGATGAGTTTCACAGGATTTCCTATGTGAAGACCGGTAAAAAGGCATGGACCAATCTTGAGACAACTTATGAAGGTACCAAGAAGGTCAAGGACACTAAGCTTCAAATGCGCACTACTTAATTCGAGGAAGTAAATATGAGCGACGGTGAGTCGTTCGATTCTTTTTATGGGAGACTCAACGAGATAGTGATTGCCAAGCTCAATCTTGGGGAGAAGATTGAAGATGCCAAGGTGGTGAGGAAGATCTTGAGATCCTTACCTGAAAGCTTCCGGGCTAAGGTCACATCCATAGAGGAGAGTAAAGATTTGGATGAGATAAAGATTCAAGAACTCATTGGATCTCTCCAAACCTATGAGCTCGGATTGCCCTCTCACAAGTCCATCAAATCACTTGCTCTCAAAACTATTAATGGGAGAATGGGTGATTCCTCTAATGAAGATGATGTAGAGAAGGAGGTGACATTTCTAGCAAAGAACTTTAGGAAATTTCTCAAGATGAAGAACAATGGGAAGTCGTTTGGTAAAGGAAAGCTTTCATCCTCCAAAAATGACAAGAGGGAATTCAAGAAGAAGGATGGGAAAGACTTGTCATCAACCCAAGGAATCGTGTGCTATGAATGCAACAGTCATGGACACCTAAAGAAAGAACAAACTATTTGAGAGGAAAGGGTAAAGTACTTGCCACTACTCTTAGTGACTTGGAAAGCTCAAACTCCAATGTGGAAGGAGAATGTGATAGTGATAGAAATTATTCGGCCTTCATGGCAATTACCACCATTGATTCTAGAGATGAGTTGAGCGACTTGGTTAATGAGCTAGGTGTACATTTCGAAGGTGAAGAAGTTGAGGATTTGAAAAATGAGGATGTGTGCCTCAATGAAGGTGAGAAGAACCTTCAAGAAGTGTATGATACGTTGCTTGAAGATTGTGGCAAATATGCCAAAGTTGCAAAGAACGCAGCTAAAAAGATGAAGAAAATTGAGGAAGACCATAAATCCACTCTTATGCAACTCAAGGACGCAAAATGTGAAGTTGAAGGGTTGAAGGAAGAATTGTTGGATGCCTACTCAAAAATCAAGTTCCTTGAACTTGAAATCATTCAAACAAATGTCAAAGTGGAGTGCATTTCCACTAAGAAACTTGACAACGTGCTTTCTTCTTAAGAACCTTCAAATAACAAGATGGTCTAGGCTATACTGGTGAAAGAAGCTCAAGCAGTAAACCCAAGAAGGAAGTAAGGTTCGTGTTGGCCAAAAATGTAGAGAAGCCCAAGGTTGAGACCCCTGTTGTTGCAAAGAGAACTGTTGGTGCAAAACCAAAGGAAAAAAGGGAAGTCATTACCCAAAATTCAAGAGGGACCTCAAGTGAAGCATTTTTGTCATCATTGTGGCGTGCGAGGGCACACAAGACCAAATTGCTTCAAGATTTAAGCTCTTAAAAGGGATGACTCTTTACGAGGCCAAGATAACTCAAGAAGAATGTCGAAGGGAAACCAAACTAAAGGAGAAAATAAGGGACAACTCATTGGAGATGTTGAAAAACATTTTATCACGCCTTGCTAGCTTTACCCCAAGGTTTGAAAGTTATGTCGGTCGTACCCCTCCTTCCAAGGATTTCACCCAAAACACTCATACAATGTGGGTGAAGAAGAGTACTCATGCATGATCGCTCACTTTGCCCATGCATTAATACTTCCAACGTATTAGGGTTATAGTTTCATGCATCATGACATATGCAGTCTTCTTATGTCATTGCTTCCATTTTAAGCATGTTTCTTTTATAAGTCTTTGTTTAGTTACATTGTTTTTGTTTTTATTGATCTTACTTTATTGTTTTGTTTTTTAGTGTGTTGAAAAATTCAAAAACCCATAAAAAGTAAAAAATATCAAAAGTTTAATTGCTTGTGTTGTGTTTATCACATTTTGAGTTTGGCCTAGTACCTTCGTACTAATGGCGTACTGCATTTACGAGCTTAATTTGTTATGTATGCATATTTTTCTAAGTGTGAGCGACATCTAGAAATTTACGTTTGATTATTGTAAATAGATTTTCAAACTTGTCATGAATGATTGGTCAATAGTCTTGCTTGATCTTGATACATGCATAGACTTGTGCCTATATATCTCCTCACATTTTTTTCTTTTTCAAAGAGCTCTACAAATGTCTATTTCTAAAAGGTGAAAAGAGCTTAAAAAGCCTTTCTTTGAAAACTAGTTTTACTAGGAAAATGTGGAGCAAATATGTATTAAAATGTATGGTGTCAAAGCCAAAGGCGTATTTGTCAAAAATATTAGAAAGTTCATGGCATCGTTTCTCAAAAACTTGAGTTGTATTTAATCAAAAGTATGAAAAATGAAAGCCAAATGAAAAGCTTTCAATCAAATGTAAACAATTTGGTGAGGGGTCATATATGTTCATTTCTACAAGTAAGATAGGCCACTTGTCTTCGTACCAGTTGTGTATGACTTGATTGAATTGATCATTGAAGTTTCATACTAGACTATGGACTAGTTCATACTTGATTCACACATACAACACACAAGTCTAATGTTCAATGAATGCCTATTTCATTTGTGTGATTATACGTGTTCAAATGTAATATTTGTATACTTAATTGCTTGATGATCAAACCCAAAAAGATTTTTTAGTATTTGTATGTTTTTGAAAATGTTTTTATGTACCTTTTTTGTGTTAAAAGCTTTTCCAAATAGTCCATTTTATTTTTGTTGAAAAACTCCTTCAGAGGCATTTTCACGAGTAAGTTGTAAGTAAGAACCTACCCGCGAAATAAGGAAGCCTTTTTCAATTTTTCCATAATTTTACACAGAGAGTTTCATGACTCCCTCGCGACTCTTTCGTGAGAAGAAGCTTCCCACGAAACCTGTCCTATGCTTTAGAGATCATTTCGTGAGTAACTTCACGAGTAGCTTACCCACGAAATGAGTGGATTTTCAGTTTTTAAAGGGTAAACAGTGACCGTTTTTCAAATCTATCTTTTTGCTTCCTCCGTGCCTCTCTCAACCTAAAACACCTTTTCACTAAAAATCTCACCCAAATCTCAAGAACTTTCATCCCTAAGACTCATATATGGTATGTTTTAACAATTTTTTTTTTTTTTCTAATTCTTGAATCCTTTGATTCAGTCTTAGATTCTAGGATTTCTAAGGTTGGGTTATTTTTGAAAAGGGTTGGGAAAAACTTATTTTCTTTTAAAATTTTTTAATTTTCTTGATTGAGCTGTGTCCCATTATGTTTTGTTTGTGTTTGTGTTGGCCCAAAGTTGCATTTTAACATGTATTTAGGCAAGATTTCAACATGTTCATGCATTGTTTTACATGTTAGTGGTGTGTATGTACTAAGTGTTTGATAAAGTGCCTAAATGGCAATTTCTTGTTGTTTTGGACTCCAATGTGTACCAAACTTGAGGGTTTACCATGTTTTTACATTCTTAACATGTTTCAAACATTGGTTGTGTGTTTCACACACTTTGCCCCATGAGTGTCTTGTCATGCATTGTTCATGTCTCTCACATGCACGCCACAAGCACACTTGATGCACACTTGGGTCGCACACTTGATCACTTGACATGTTTTGCATTTCATTCATGCTATATAAGTCTTGTTAGACCTTTAGCACTTAAAACATGATCTTGTGACTTTGTTTTATAGTTTTTATGCAATTTAGGACCTTTTTGTTTGGTTTTATGGACTAACTTGTATCTAATCAAGTTTGTTTCCATGTTTGTGTTTGTTTGTTGTTTGTTTGTGTGGTTGTTCATTTTGTAGATGTATCGTCGTTCCTTTCATGGTAAAGAACAAGTGATTGACCTCACGTCATCTCTTGTATCAAATAAGACCCATCATTCATCCGGTGATTTTGACAAGAAGAGATTGAAGACTCTCTTAGATTTTCAATCTTTCTCCAACAACTTCGAGGCTGCACCTATTGTGGTGGGAATGGTTGTAAGATTTGACACCCTAGGATCCACCTTTATCCCTAAGATATTTGCGGATAAGGATAGAGCAAACTTGTTTGGAAACTTTGAGGATCTCGTTGATGAATTGGCCAAAGAATTTTACTTGAACACTTGGTTCACCGAAGTTAAACTGAAGTGCTGGGTTCGAGGAAATGATTTTATCATCACTTTAGATTATCTAGCGAAAATTCTTCACATTAATCGTCCGGAGAATGTGGACATTTCACCATATGATGACAGACTAGCTCCAGTGATAGAGATTCTTGACATTCTAGAAGTTAAACATGAAGTCTCCTCCAAAGGCACTTCCATTAGGGCTGTAAAATTTAGACCGGCGTTGAAAACTCTCATAATGATCATGTTTTTCAACTTATACCCTTTGTCCAACACTGGCTTCATCAATCTCGGAAGAGCACAGTTTTTGTGTGATCTGATCAAAGGAGGTCAAATTGACATTTGTGCTCACATATTTCAGACAATGGGGAAAATGGTAGGTCGATCAGCTGCAAGAATGTATCTTCCCTTTTGCAGTCTTATCACGAAGATCATGGTTCTTAAAGGTGTTTGTCCACCAAAAGATGGAACTATCTTGCTTTGTCAACGACCAATATCATTGATTTCACTTCAAATGAGCAAGAGTCACTCCTCTGCTGAAAGGGCAAAGCATAGTCCCTTTAAGACTCTTAAAAGTGAATCCTCCTAACATGCCATTCCTTTTGGACAACAATCAGCAGCTCCTACTATCCTCGGGCAACCCGAGACTACATTTTCTCACATTCTTGAGCTTCAATCTACTAGCACTCAGTTGGGACCATCCAGCTCTCATTTCGACAGCCTTGGTTGAGGGATTGCATGAGCGCATTTCTGGGCTTGCTAATGTCATATACTCTACCAACAACCAGGTTTAGATTTGTCTAACCACCATTGAGACATAGTTGGATGAGATCCAGCACAAGCTAGAGGAGGGCCTTTAGCTATTCGTGCCAAAAAGGGGGAGAGCACTTATTGTGTGAATAGCTTTGACTATAGCACATAGTAAGAGGGGGGGGGGGGGGGGAGGGGGGAGCATCACATGAAAGGAGGTGTGCATATTGAAAGGGGGAGATCAGTGGGCTCAAAAGGAGGAAGCTAACCTATAGCCACTCACCACTCACACTTTTGGATAGTTTAACCATGTTGTTTGGCTAGTCTAGTTTATTTAATGCTTTTATAGCTTTTGGATGTTTACAGTGCTTTTGTTTAAAGCTTTCAAGTACTTTAGTTTAAAACTCAGTTTTTCTTTAATACTGTTTTGTATCTTGGTTTTTATAGTCGTTTTGCTGCTTATTGTTTTCTATTGCTTATAACTTTAGTCTCTTTTATGCATCATATGTTTGTTGGACATGCAATTGATTTTAGCATTGCTCATAATTACATTGCGTGTCTAGATGATCATTTACTTGATAAACGTTCATTGTGGTCATTTTCTAATGACTGTTCATGTTTGATCAAGTTATGCTTTATAGCATACATTTCATTTGGTATCTTGATCTCATTTTATTTGTTCTTTATACATGCCTTGTGTTCTACTTGTCTCATACTTATTGAAGTTTATTTGTTATGTGCAAGTGTTTCAGGATACAAGTGTATATGGTTCAAATGCTTCACAGCCTTCAGATTTAGGTGTGAGTGAGTTTTGCCTGGGTTCCCAAACTCACATTTAAGTCTGAAGTCTGTTTAAGGGTTTTGCCATAGAATAGCCAAATGGAGAGATTGTAAAGTTGTGATTTCCAACTCTTTTGTGTTGGCTTTAATTTCATGCCAAATTTGATTGTAATTTCTTCAATCATTTTCCCTGTATGTATGTGGGTTTAATTGTGAAAGTTCAAATAGCATATAAAACACCAATGAACGTTTAGACCCCCAAATACAAAAATACCAACACAAGCTTATAATCAAACAGTATATGTGCGGAATATGAAATATAAGCTATATCCAAATTGGTAACACACTCTAAACCATAATTAATCACGACCACAGCAGTAATTAAAATGTAAAGAGTAAGGGAAAGGAGATGCAAATATAAAGATAACACGACGATGTGTTATTGAAGAGGAAATTGAAGCACTTGGCGAAAATCCTCTCCGCCACCCTCCAAGCGGTCAATAATCTACTAGAGAATGAAGTTGGGATACATGAATAGCAGGAGACCCTCTAAGCCTAATCTACCTAATGCACCTAAGCCCTCCAAACTTCTTGCTCCATAAGGGTTACGTCAAACCTTGTCTTCTCTAGCTTACCGGATCCCACAATAAGCCCATTGCATCAACCAAGTAAATTGGTCCTTTTGAACTACTTCCCAAGCACCAAAACACCTCCTCACTGATATGGGTATAGTGAGATAAGGATTTGACAAATGTACCTCTTAAGGATATGTCAATGGAGAGGGTGAGAGTGGAGGAATTTGGAGAATCAAATGATAAAGATTGTGGATGAGTCATTCTTGTTTTCTCTAGGATTTCTCTCTCAAAATTCTCTCTAGTAGCTCTTTACATTTCATGGGTATAAGGGTATTTATGGTGGAGTGTATGAGGAATGCGAAAAGTTAGTTTTTATCCAAATAGGGCATTTTGGCGACTTAACCTCGTGACTGGAACGAGTCGCAAGTCTGAGTCATGAGCTAGCAACCTAGCCAGACTGGAATTTTTGTCTTGTAGTACTCTAGCTGTCATGACCCTTCAGCTCCCCTGCATACTTCACACGTGTGCCACTTTGACTACTTGCCAGTCGCAATTCAGTCGTGAGATCTAGTCGTGAGATTCCTTTGATTGCACACATCTTGAGTTTTTTTCACTCTCTCACACACAACCCTTGCATAAATCCCACCAAAATACAAGGTATCTAATTGCTAAATTATAATCAAATTTTGGCATGGAATAAAGCCAACACATGATTGAATATATTCAACCTTACAATCTCCCCCTTTGGCTATTTCGTGACAAAACCCTAAAATAGACTCTAGACTTAACATGTGAGTTGGGAACAATTACCAAAACTCACTCGCACCTAACTCTAGAAACTGTGAAGCTCTTGAACCATACGAATAAGTTTTTCCTGAAAACAATAATACAAGATGATCATTGTAAGCAAAAATCTTGAAATGCATATGGAACAAGCACAATGTGATCAAGTAGTAAAGACTATAGCAATAAAGCATGACTTGACCAAACATAAACAATCACTATAAATAGTGATCACAATGATCATTCACACAAGGAATGAACATCTGGACATGCAAGCTAATAAGCTCAATGCAAAGTATCATTTGCATGTCCAACACTCAATCCATACAAAAACACAAAGTAGTTGCATGAAGGATATAAAATTCAACAAGGGCACAAGAGTGATGTACTAAAGCAAATGCATAACATTAACTAAAAGTACTAAGCTACAAAGCATGGGTACAAATAAAGTATTTTAAATAGCTAAGCATTCAAGTATTCACAACACACCATAGTCAAGTATTAAAAAACCAAGTACTAGAATTGTAGAGTTCAAACCAAAGTACTTAACAAAGTGCTATGAAAACCCATAATTGAAACAAGATCCAAACATAAACAACATAAACCATAAACAATATAAACTAAAAGTGCTTAAAGTTTCTCTCCCTCAAAATGATGCTCCCTCTCAAGAGCTACTCCTACTCCATATCTCCCCTTTTTTTACCAGAATGGCCAAAGGGCTAAGGCTGTGTAGTGAAGCTATCAAACTTGGTGAAAGCAAATTAGTCTGTTCTTGGATAGTAGTTAGCCTGTCAGATTGCTCATTTTGGACGTCTCGTAGGCCGTCAATCCTCTCAACGATGATCTGAAATGCATCTGGAGGTACTTCAAAAGATGATGAAGGTTAGCTCCTTTTACCATGGCTTCATGAGCTTGAGGGTTGTCCTTCTGCTTCTGTTTTGATGTCCATAGGTTCTCCTTGTGCTTGATCACCCTCCTCTTCATCACCCAGGAGACAAAATTTGATCCGTGTAATTGTTAGAGCATTTATAGCTGGAGGAGTAGGCATGAGACTAATGTCTTGGGGAATTTCACAACTTTTGCTCGAAAGAGCCTCATAAGAAGACTAGGGAGAATCAGCTTTGCCCATGAAGTTGTCCTTGTTTCATTAGCAATGATGGAGAAGGCATGAGCACTAATGTCAATGTAAGTATTCTCCCGAAGCTCCATGAGAAAAATGGCTCTAGCATTACTAATAGTGGTCATCTTCTTCACCGGGTATAGATTGAACATCATAATTAAGGTAAGGCATCTCAAATCCAATGGAAAAGCAGTTGTGTTGAGACATCTTCCTTTTCTAACACTACCAATATATGATTGAACCGTCTCTATGGATAGCATTCTGTCCTTGTAGTGAGTGAAATCATGCTCTAGATCCTCAAAGCCAAGAACATCATCAATATCCTCTAAGTCAATGGTGAACTCATGGCCTCTAATCCAACAATCGATTTCATCCTTTTGTAAAATGGCATTGGCATAGAATTCACGAATCAAAGGTTCACTCACCCCAGGGAGATCACCAAGGAGCTTGTCCCAACCTCTATCTTGAAAACAGCCTAGGATAAAATAATCTTTCAAATCAACCAAGTCCACAAATTGCTCTTGGATGATTGGAGCCTTCTCAAAGAACTGATTGTATCTTTCAAAATGTTGGGTAGAGCAGAACCGAGTGTTGCCCATTTTCTTCCTTTTGTCAGCATGATGTGCAGTAGTCTTCTTCTTTGAAGTCATCTGTAAAAACACAACAACAAATACCAAAAATAGAGCACAACATATGGCAACCAAGGTAATTAGAAACAAGTTAGTAACAATGAAATGGACTTAGAATTAAACCTTAAAAGGAAATGAAACTAAGGCATAACTTAATAACAAATTGACATGTGAGGACATATAGCATTAAGTCACAACAGCGTCCTGGCATTAAGTACTCAAACATATCAAAGTGTGTGTGTGCGCACAAATATCACCATGTACAACCTAGGGCAAAGTGTAAAAAACACATAACCAAAGAAAAATTTACAAACAGCGAAGCAAGGTTATCCCTACAATCATTGTATTCCATGAAGTCCTCAGAAACACAAGAAAATATCCATAAGACATTTTACCATGAGCATGATATGCACAACACAACACAAGCAAGGTATAATACTAAAAAATGAGAAGCAAACATGAAAAGCATGTATTATAGGCATCATACTACCAAAATCAATAAAACCTCAACATCAAACTCAACAAAATATCCATAAACCATATTCAACATCATATTTTCAAATCCAAACAAAAACACAAAATCCAAGAAACCAAGGACTAGAAACATGAAATACTTTGAGAAAAAGAGAAAACCCATACCTTTTCTTGAAGATTGGTGAAGAAGTGATGATGAAAAATGGAGGTTTTGTGAGTGAGAATAGTGAGTTTGGAAGAAGGAGAGTCAACAAATAGTCACAATATGCAAGGGAAAAATGAAAAGTTTTTGAAAACTATCCTAAAAATAACCCTCATTGTGCAAAACACGCATTTTTCGCGACTGGAATGAGTCGCGAACAAGTTACCAGGTCAAGTCACCAAAAAACCGTGTGACAAATTTTGAAAAAATTGTCTAAGTGTTTTTCGCAACTAGAAGGTCCACTCGCAAGTAAGTCGTGAAGGGAGTCACAAATCATTCTGAGTAAATTTCGCGACTAGAGCTTCCACTCACGAACCAGTCGCCAAACTAAGTCGCGAAAATGCTAAAAACCCAGATTTTTGAAATTTTTCTAATTCTTTTTTGCAACTCAGGGCTTAACTCGCCAGAGAGTCATAAGAGCTTCTGAGTAAGCTCGCGACTGGGGCCTTGCGACTTACTTGACCCGCGAGGCAAAGTCGCCAAACAGAGTTGCACATTTTTAAAAAATTTTCAAAACAAAAACACTTTCCAAAAACAATTAAAATGCTCAAAAACATTTTTGTGTTTGATCAACATATGATTGAGTAAGTGCAACACATTTAAATAAGTACAATCACACAAATGAATAAGGCATTCATTGAACATAGGCATGTGTGATGTTTGTGGGTATCAAAGATGAGATAGTCCTTAGCCTAATGTGAAGTTTTAATGATCAATTCAACCAAGACATACACAATTAGCACGAGGAAAAGTGACCAATCTCAATTATAAAAGTATGCATATATGACCTCCCACAAAACTTGAATACATAAGTTTGAAGCTTTTCATTTGGCTTCATACACATCATAACATTTGAACATTTTGAATCAATACATCTCATTTTGAGATTGATGCCTGAAATTTTTGATATTTCAATTTGATGAACAAACTTTTGGCTTTTTGGGCACCATACATTATCATATAAGTCGCTTTCCCTTTTTCCTAGTCGAATACTAGTATGTGCGATGGTTTTTGCAGCTCATTATCTCTTTTCATTTTGAGATTTACATTGGTTGAGCTCTTTAAGCAAAAAAATAAAAGAGGGAAAAGATATATAGGCACAAGTCTATGCAAGTCTCAAGATCAACAAAACCATTGACTAATGATTCATGACACGTTTGAAGATCTATTTACAACAGTCACATAGATGTCAAGATTTTTCCGACAATGATATGAGTGCATAAAGAACAAGCTACGCTCGTAAATTCACAAAGCCATTTGTACAAAGGTACAAGGCAAAACATGCGTGTGACAAAACACAATATTGCCGATCAAACTTTTTAGATTTTCTACTTTTTATGTGTTTTTGGATTTTTAACTAAAAAACAAGTTAAGATTGATAAAAAAATAAAAACATTTAAAGCAAATAACAAACAAACAAAAATTTTTCAAATCATGCTGGAATGATTACAAATAAAACAGCCAAGCAAAGTCACAAAATATAAGAAGAATTGATGCATGGACATGTTCTAATGCTTATGCATGTGTACCCTTCTTCACCCACACGGCATGTGCATTTGGGGTGATATCCTTAGAGGATTGGGTACTTGAGTTACGATTCTCAAACCTTAGGATGAAGTTTGCCAAACAAGAAGTGATGGTGCCTATCATCTTCATTATATCCCCAATATTAGACTCAACTTCTCCCCTTTTCATTTACTTAAGGTCCCCTTTGCCATTTCTTTGACATTTGGCCTTTAAGAGCTGCCATTCTTTAATGCCCGAAGCTTGTGGCAATTAGGTCTAATGTGTCCTCAGATTCCACAATGGTGGCAAAAGTGTTAAGTTTGCGGTCCTCTTTGTGACTTCGGAAGAGATTTTCCTTTCGCCTTGAGATTGGCCACTGCTAGGTATGGAGGCTTTGTTAAAACCTGTTGAGCAATCACTTTTGACTTCTTCTCAAACTTCACTTTCTCAACAGCTGAAGTTGTTACCACTGGTTCCTTTGCTTTAACAAACTTCATCTCCTTAGACACAATGGTGCTTGAACTAGCCTCTCTAGTGTATCCTAAACCACTTTTGTCAGAAAAGGGATTTTGATGTGCAAGCACTTTGTCAAGCTTTTTGGAGGAAACCCGCTCAACTTTAGCATTAGCTTGAATCACCTCAAGCTCAAGAAACTTGATCTTTGAATAGGCTTCAGTTAGTTCTCCGTTCAGCATCTCAACTTCACATTTAGTCTCCTTGTACCGTACTAGAAGAATTTTGTAATCTTGCTCTGCTCTCTTCATTTTCTTAATGGCTGCTCTAGCCACTCTTGCATATTCACTAGTCTTCTTAAGGAGAGTATTATAGGATTCTTGTAATCCCATTGATGCTTCATCTTCATCATCATCAGATTCCTCTACTATCCCCATCGACTCCACTTCAGTGTGCTCACCAAGCTCTTCCACTAACACACTCAAATCATCTAAACCATTGATGCTTCATCTTCATCATCATCAGATTCCTCTACTATCCCCATCGACTCCACTTCAATGTGCTCACTAAGCTCTTCCACTAACACACTCAAATCATCTAAAGATTGCACAGGAGCAATGGTCATAAATGTGGAGTAGTTTCCCTCTCTGTCGCAGCTTTCTTCATAGTTTGAATTAGAGGATTCAATGTCACTGAGGGTAGTGGCATACACTTTACCCTTTCCTCTCAAATAGTGTGGACACTCCTTCTTGAGATGTTCATGACCGTTGCATTCATAGCACATGATTCCTTGAGTGGATTGAAAGTCCTTCCTATCTTTCTTCTTGAATTCCTTTTTCTCTTTCCAAGAATTCGGAAATTTTCCCTTTCTCAACAAACTTTCCATTCTTTTTAAACTTTAAGAACTTTCGGAAGTTCTTAACAAGATACACCACATCCTTTTCAACCTTATCCTCATCTAAGGAGTCTTGAGCTTCCACTCTCTCATTGATTATCTTTAGAGCAAGAGATTTGCCCTTCCTTTGTGATGATAGAGATAGCTCATAGGTTTGAAGAGAACTGATGAGTTCTTGAATTTTAATCTCATCAAGGTTTTTGCTCTCTTCGATGGCAATGACCTTTGAATGGAAGCTCTCCGGTAATGATCGTAGGATCTTCCTCACAATCTTGGAGTCCTCCGTCTTTTCTCCCAAGTTGAATTTCCCAATCACCACTTCATTTAGCTTCCTATAAAATGAATCGAATGATTCGTCTTCACTCATCTTCAGCTCCTCGAAGCGTGTGGTTAACATTTGCAACTTGGTGTCCTTCACCTTTTTGGTGCCTTCATAGGTCGTCTCCAAGATTTGCCACACCTCCTTGGCAATTGTAACATGAAAAATCCTGTGAAACTCATTAGAAGAAACACCACAGAAAATAGAACTTAAAGCCTTGATATTAGTGTTAGCTGCCGCAAGGGCTGCCTTATCCCATTCGGATTTGGCGGCCTCTGGTCTAGTCCATCCTATATCTACAGCATCACAAACACTTTCATCAATTGAATATAGAAATGTCCTCATACGGACTTTCCAGAATGTATAGTTGCTCCCATCAAAGTATGGAGGAGCATTAAGTGATTGAGATTGATCCATTTCAAAAGGGGGTCTAAGATCGCACTTAGGTAATGAAACCACAACAAGTGCACCCACTCTAATTCCAATTAAAAGTTTAAATAGCGTATAAAACACCAATGAACATTCAGACCCTCAAATACAAAAATACTAATACAAGCTTATAATCAAACAGTATATATGCGGAATATGAAATATAAGCTATATCCAAATTGGTAACACACTCTAAACCATAATTAATCACAACCGCAGTAGTAATTAACGTAAAGAGTAAGTGAAAGGAGATGCAAACACAAAAATAACATGGCGATATGTTATCAAAAAGGAAATCGAAACATTTAGCGAAAAACCTCTTTGTCGCCTTCCAAGCGGTTAATAATCCACTAGAGAATGAAGTTAGGATACATGAATAGCAGAAGATGCTCCAAGCCTAATCCACCCAATGCACCTAAGCCCTCCAAGCTTCTTACTCTAATAGGGTTACGCCGAACCTTGTCTTCTCTAACTTACCGGATCCCGCAATAAGCCCATTGCATCAACCAAGTAAATTGGTCCCTTCTAAACTACTTCCAAAGCACCAAAACACCTTATCACTGATATGGGTATGGTGAGATAAGGATTTGGCAAATGTACCTCTCAAGGATATGTCAATGGAGAGGGTGAGAGTAGAGGAATTTGGAGAATCAAATGATAAAAATTGTGGATGAGTTAATCTTGTTTTCTCTAGGGTTTCTCTCTCAAAATTCTCTTTGGAAGCTCTTTACATTTCGTGGGTATAAGAGTATTTATAGTGGAGTGTATGAGGAATGTGAAAAGTTAGTTTTCATCCAAACAGGGCATTCTGACGACTCAACCTTACGACTAGAACGAGTCGTGAGTTTGAGTCGCGAGCTAACTGCCTGACTAGACTGGAAATTTTGTCCTTTAGTGCTCTAGCTGTCGTGACCCTTTAGCTCCCCTGCATGCTTCACATATGTGCCACTTTAGCGACTTGCCAGTCGTGAGATCTAGTTGCGAGACTCCTTTGATTGCACACATTTTGAGTTTTCTTCACAATCTCTCACACATAACCCTTACATAAATCCCACCTAAATACAGGATATCTAATTGTTAAATTACAAGAAAATTTGTCACGGAATAAAGTCAACACATGATTGAATAAATTCAACCTTACAAATTGTAATGGATGAGTGTGAGAGATCGGTGAAGAATCAAGCTTTAAAAGTTGATCAAGTGGATTTAGAGACTGGCTCACAACTGTCATGCAAGAAGCAACCTGCGAAAAGAGCCACATGTAGAGTATATGATTGGAAGATGAAGAATCGTGCCAGGCTGATTTTTTGCAACTATCTCACAGGTAAGGCCAACTCATGAAGGACCCGTGAAACTTTTTGTTTGGAAAAAAGTTGTGTTTTCCTTTACCAAGTCTTTATCCACAATATATATACCCCCATTATTCACAAATTGTAAAGAGTGTATGAGGAATGTGAAAAGTCAGTTTTCGTCCAAACAGGGCATTCTGGTGACTCAACCTTACGACTAGAACGAGTCGTGAGTCTGAGTCGCGAGCTAACTGCCTGGTTAGATTGGAATTTTTGTCTTATAGTGCTCCAGCTCTCGTGACCTTTCAGCTTCCCTGCATGCTTCACATATGTGCCACTTTGGCGACTTGCCAGTCGTGAGATCCAGTCACGAGACTCCTTTGATTGCACACATTTTAAGTTTCCTTCACACTCTCTCACACACAACCCTTACATAAATCCCACCTAAATACAGAATATCTAATTGCTAAATTACAAGCAAATTTGGCATGGAATAAAGCCAATACATGATTGAATAAATTCAACCTTACAAATTGTAATGGATGAGTGTGAGAGATCGGTGAAGAATCAAGTTTTAAAAGTTGATCAAGTGGATTTAGAGACTGGCTCACAACTGTCATGCGAAAGGCAACCTGCGAAAAGAGCCACATGAAGAGCATATGATTGGAAGATGAAGAATCGTGCCCGGCTGATTTTTTGTGACTATCTTGCAGGTAAGGCCAACTCGTGAAGGACCCGCGAAACTTTTTGTTTGGAAAAAAGTTGTGTTTTCCTTTACCAAGTCTTTACCCACACTATATATACCCCCATTATTCACAAATTGTAAGGAGTGCCTTTTAGAGAGAAAACCCTAGAAAATTCACTTGAAAGTTAGAGTATACCCACAATCATCTACACATTTTCTTGTGGTTTTTCTCAACTCTACCTCTCCATCTCTAGATCTTTGAAAGGTTGCTAGCCCAAACACTTAGCACACCCATACTGAGTGTAAAGTGATATTTTGGTGCTGTCGGGAAGCATTGGAAGGAGCCATTCATTGGCGGCTGCAATCGGGCATATTGCGAGATTCGGAAAACTAAAGAAGATAAGGCTCTAAGAAGTCAGTTGGTAGTAGGAGCTTGGAGGAGTCAAGTACATAGGGTAGACTAGGCTTGGAGGGTCTTTTGTTATTTGTGTACTCAAATTTTATTCTCTAGTGGATCGATTTCGACTTGGAGGGTTGCAGAGAGGTTTTTCACTGAGTTCTTTGGTTTTCTCTTCGATAACACATCTCGGTGTTATCTTGTGTTTGCATCTTTCTTCCCTACTCTTTAAGCTTTCATTTTATTGATGATGATTGATGAATATGACTTAGGGTAGTGCTATCAGTTTATTGCGCTTATTTACTCTTGTTCCGCATTTAGTCTAAGTTAGAATAAAAGCAATTTAGCTGTAATTTTTATTTGGGGGTCTGAACAAGCTTTTGTGTTTTTGCAGAAATCCGAACTTTCAAAGATGATGCAAATGTTGAGTTATATCACCTCACAATCAACTCAATCTAGTAGTGATCACTAAGGTACGAAGATCAACTCAAATAAATATAAAATTTGTGGAGTTATGCTACTATCTTAGATAATGGAAATATGTTTCTTGAATATTCTTTTGTGATATATGTTTTTGTTCTAGTTTCAGTTCTAGTGTTTTTTTTTTTTTTTTCTTCATCTTCTTTCTATTTTATCTTTTGTTCTCTGATTACAACTTCACCTTTGCTTTTGGTTGTGTTTACTGCCTATATGATGAGAATCTGCCAAACTTAGTACAACTTGTTTTTTCATTTTCTTTTTTGGATAAGTTATTGGCAAACCATGATCATTTATTCTACAGAGAACTAGAGACTCATAACAGTTGTTTCCAAAATAATTTGTTGAGTGGTGATTGGTGAGTCTGTAACTGTCTATTATAAAAGGATGTCATCGTTTAAGATATAACTTGTTCCACCCCTCTTTAGTCCTTCCTTAAAAGAAATCCATAGTCATATAATGTTCATAATGAACACTGAAGTTCATTTTCTTTTTCTCTTTATGCGTAACAATGTATTGTCTAATTGAAAGATATCCTCCATACTTGATTCCCTTTGGTATGACTTATTGTGTTTTGCTAATATCTATTTAACATTAACACTTCACATTGCAGTTACAGGAGTGTCAAACTGCTCTGATTTGTAAGTTATGGTGCTCTCCTTAGTGGAGTATTATCCTATTTCTGATACTTCTGTATATCTTGTGCAGCTTTGTGGTTCATTGGTTGTACTTAAATGAAAGTAGTTTTTTGATTGGTAAGGTACTAGATATACATGCATTCATTAGTCTTGAACCAAGATCCCATCATTTTTTCTAATTATTTAAGATAAAGCTCATTAGTTATCTTATGATTAGCTGCAGTTTAGTTCTTGCTGGTTTATTCCTTGCACTAGAGCAACTAATGGTACACAATGTATTCATGATGATGGTTTGAATCTTGACAACTAATATAGATGTTAGTGAAATTTCCAACTTAAAAAACTAGTTTATTTTACTATTCAGCTTATTTTTGTCACTATTCATAGGTCCCACTGCACTTTTTGATACTGTTCATGGGTTCTATTATACTATTTCAGCTAAATTTTACCTTTATTTATAGTACTTTCAGCTAAAAGTTTCAATTTCAGCAAAATAAACGGCTCACAAACAGACCCATATTATGTTGTTAAACTTAGAATATAGAATTGGATTTGTGCAGAATTGCTTGGTTTTTAGGTGTTTCCCTCTTTAATGGCAGGTACTACCTTGAGAACTTAAGGTTTGCAAGGATCCAGACTTTTGATGTATGTATGTGGTTGTAGTACATTGGACTTTTGATGTATTTGCTTGTAGTACATTGAATGAGATTTGGACCCGGTTACATAATATTTGTGTTTTGGTATAAAGATTTTGTAATATGTGGTTCTTGTGCATGATTGTGGTTTTTTTTTTTTTTTTTTTTTTTTTTTTTTTTTTTTTTAAATGAAAAAAAAAAAATATATATATATATATATATATATTTTTTTTTTTTTTTGAGGGTCAGAAGACCCTTAAATAACCTTATTTATAAATGGTTGTACTTTTAAATCTTTTAACTCTTGTTATAATTTTTTCAAGGGCTGGCAATCCTCAATAAAAGATAAAGCACTTGTTTTGAGGGCTACTAATTGTGTTGAAATTTCATTTTTGACAGAGTAAGTTTCGAAGGTTATCGAGGGTTGGTTAGGCTCTTAAAATAATTTTTCTCAAGATTGTTTTTATACATTTTCAAGGATTTTGACCCTTGAAAAAATGCCAACTTTGTTTTAGTGGCATAAGGAGGAAAAAAATAATGAATGAAAAGATCATAGACCAAATTTAGAAGGAATTTCATTAAACATATGGAATGCAATATCAAAAGAACATATATAGAACAGGTGAATTCAAATCAACCCAAAAGATGATTCAAAGGAAAAACATACATTTTTTCATGCTATCCAGCAATCATGGTTCCAAACACCTTGCTTGCTTGGTTCTCCCTATCAAACACGAAACAGTTCATTCAGTTTAGGCCTAGAATTGTCAAAAAATGGCCCAAATTGAATGATGTACTTGAATGGCCCAAATAGATATCTGAGATCATATCTATTTGCCTCCGGAAAAACAAGACCTAAGCCTTGTCCAAAATTTGTTTCTCTCTCAACATGTTATTCACGCGAACTAGTGTGTAGGGACAAGTCATCCATTAGAACTGGGTCCAACCTGTTTCTGAAATCACCACAACCATATCCAAGCAAAGAACCTTTTATCAAAACCAGTGATTCAGTAGTCAGATATTCTTGACAAAAGAAGAAAGTGTACAAAAGCCATGTCGAGTCCTTTAATAATTTGAATTCCAACTCCATAGATCATGGAGCTGCTGCTGAGTTAGCGAAAGCTGACACTAGATTGTTGAACAAAAGACTAAACAAGAGAGTTTTTATTTAAAACTTGACTCTTTAAATTACAACACTTTACAAACGCTAATGCTTTGACTCACTAACACTAGCGCACACAAAGCACCTTTCTTTCACTACACACGGCACTCCCTCACTAAGTACACTAGCACACACTTCACTCTTTTAGACACCTACTGTCACACAACCACTATTGACTTTCTTTTCTTCTCCTCACTTGCTTCACTTCACGTAACACACTTCACCTTACACACAACCACTATTACCTCACTTCACACATGTCACAAGTCTCTTGCACATCTCATGCTCCACAAGTAGGAACCAAAGGTTATTTATACAAGCATAAGGTCGGTTAAGTAACCGACATTGAAGCTTTTAGCTTCATCAGAAAATTTCTGCCACAATAGAGTTCTAGTAGTTCTAGGCTTTATTTTATTATTATTTTAATATCTAGCCCATGACAGCCTCTAGACTATTACAACAATTTGTGGCTAAGTTTTACTTTTACATAGAAGTCTCTAGAGATATCTCATAGAGAAATCCGGAAAGAGCATCATGGAGAAATTTCCGAAATACAAGAGAATTTTCTAGAAAATTTCGGAGAGAAGCAAATTGAGTGAAACTCTAGAAATTTCTAGAGACTAGAGTTAATGTTGATTTCTAACACTCCCCCTCAACACTGACTCTCTCACAATTTTTCTTTGATAGTCACCTTCTATAAGCGCTACATTTGTATACCTGGGATTAGATTTTCATTGTCTTGATGACCTTCTAGGTTGTTGCTGTGGACTTCCATCTTCTTCCTCAACTTTTGAAATTCTTGGTCGATCCTCCTTTGGCGTCCTATGGTAAACACCAGTTTGCCAAGGACTTTGAGTTGTTTCTCTAGACTCTGGCTAACGATCTTCAAAAAGTTTTACTTCATCATTTGTTGTGAGTTGGTCTTTCCTTGACTGCTCCCCCGCGCTCTCAAGATTTTTATCTTTGATTTCCTTTGGAAATGTTGTTATTTCTTCCAACCACCACGAAGATGCTTCATCAAATATCACATTCCTTGAGGTGTAACAACGACCATTCGTTGGATTATAACACCTCCAACCTTTCCTTTGGCTATCGTAGCCCACAAAGATGCAACGAACCGCCTTCTTATCGAACTTACTACATAGATGATTAGGCACAAATACATAGCAAACACAGCCAAAGACTCGAAAATGGCTTACCGTTGGTTTGGTGTTCCACAGCTTTTGGAAAGGTGAGACAAACCCAAATCTTGCTTGTGGAAGTCTGTTGATCACATAAGCTGCTGTCTTCATACACTGCCTAAAATCTTCCTGGAACATTTTTCGTGTTCAACATGCTTCGATATGTATCTACAAGATGTCTATTCTTCCTTTCAGCCACACCATTTTGCTGTGGAGTTCCTAGACAAGTAAATTGTCGTCGTTTGTTGCACTCTTGTAGATACTTGCAGAATTCATCTGAAGTATATTCTCCCTCATTATCCGTGCATAGACATTTAATCTTTCTTCCAACTTTTTTTTCAATTTTCATCTGGAACTCCTTAAATTTTAACAAAGTCTCAAATTTTTCTTTCATAAAAAAAAACCCATACGTACCTCAAAAAATCATTGATGAAAGTCACCATGTAGTGCATCCCACTGATAGACACCTGCTTTACAGGTCTAAAGACATCCGAATGGATCAACTCTAGCGGCTCCTTTGCTCTAAACTTTGACTCTTGATACGGCAGTTGATGTGCCTTCCCGCGATGGCACCCAGCACACTATGTCTGCTCGACACTCCAATTGAGGTAAACCCTTGAGTATAGACTTGCTCATCATCACCTTTAATTTATGGTAGCTAACATGCCCCAATCTTGCATGCCAAAGATTTGTAGTTTCATTCTTCCAAGTTTTATCCACATAGGCCGATTCGGCTGACATCACATACACGAAGTCCATTCGTTTGGCTTCCATGGTTAGTGTACCAATAATTAGTAGCTCCTTGTACACCTTGACATCTTTAGGACCAAACACAAGCCAATTACCTTCATCTGCTAGTTGTGTGATTGAAAGCAAATTTTTCTTCACTCTAGGCACATGATATACCTTCTTCAAAGGTACTTGCTTATCATTGCTGCTGCGAGAGGTGATTACTATCTCACCAATGTGTGTTATTGGCAGTCTTGTATTATCAGCTGTTACTACCACCTTCTCTCCTTTATACTTGGACACGTTTTGCAATTTCTCCTTGTCGTCAGTCATATGGTTTGCGCATCCTAAGTCAACAACCCAATGCCTTCTGTAATTTGCTTGATTGTGATTGGCCATTGCAAGTGCTTTCTCTTCATCTTCTTCCACAATGGTGGCTGCTAATTTCTCTTTTTCTTCAATAGGCTTTGTCACAGCAAGAGATGCTTCAACAACCCATTCTCCTTTGCTATCATCTTCTAGGTTGCTAAACATCGCTATATTTCCTTGAGCTATTCTCCACTTGAATCGACAGTCTTGTCCAAAGTGGCCCATTTTTCCACACTTGAAACACTTGACATTACGGCTTTGAGGACTAGTGGATCGTTGATCATTATTGTCGCGACTTCCTCGAGCTCCTACATCTTGAGAGCTCTCCTTATCTTTTCTATCTTCATCATTTTTATTCTTAGAAGCTGCATTAAATCTTTTCTTAAGTCGGTCTTTAGTGAGACCCCAACCATTTGCTTGACCAATGCTTCTTGGTCAGCTAGCAAATTTTCCAATTCTACTAATGATGGTTGGACAGGCCAACCTTGAATGGTAGCTACAAAACTTCTATATTCAGGTCTCAACCCATGAATTATTATCCTTCTCACTCTTGAATCAGAAATATTTGATACAAGACCAAATTCAGAGATTTCACGACAAAGAGACTTTACCTTGGTGAAGTATTGTGTGATCGTCATATCTCATTGTGCCACTGACATTAGCTCGTTCTCAAGCAACTGTAGCCGTACATCATTCTTCTTTGAAAATAGTGTTAAAAATGTGTCCCACGCAGCCTTTGGTGTGTTTACATGTCTAATGTGCTCCAGCATCCCTTCCTTGATGCTTGTTTTGATTACAAACAAAGCCTTCCTAGCTTTAATCTTCCACTTTCACAAAGATTTGGCATTCTTAGGAGGTGTGGTTTCACCACCAACCACGATCTCCCATAGATCTTGCCCCTGCAAGTATGACTCCATACAAGTCGACCATGTGTTGTAATTTTGGTTATTGAGCCTTCTAATGCTACAACAGTTTGGAGTTCCACCATCACAACTTAGTGAAATCTCTCGCTCTACCAAATAAGCTTGGTCCCAGACCACGAGCTTTACAGTTCCAAACTGTACACAAGCAGAATGAACACCTCCAAAAATACTGTCCTAGATACCACAAACACGGTCCCTGACCGCCTCGCTCTGATACCAGATTGTTGAGTTAGCGGAAGCTTTGACACTAGATTGTTGAACAAAAGACTAAACAAGAGAGCTTTTATTTAAAACTTGACTCTTTAAATTACAACACTTTAGAGCAATTGCATCAGCTTGTGCATAAATGTCTAAAATGGAAAAAGTAACTACTTTTACACAAATTGAGCAAAAAATCACCCACATCAGTGGGTATAAACTTGTGTATAAATACACAATTGCTACAGTAATCGTGCATATATGCACGGTTACTATAGCATATGTATTTATTATTTTATCAATTTCACGTTCGCACCTTTTTTTCTCTCTCTTCTCTGTGCACAACGAACTCAGTGACTTCTTCTCTCCTCATCTTCTTTTTCCTCAGATGCACACAAACACACCCACACATAAACACATCCACACAAACAAATCAACACAGAGATACACAAACACACCCACACACAAACAAACCCACACAGACAAACCAACAGAAAGATAGATCGGTGCTTGACTGGAACGATCGGTGCTTGTGGGTCTTGTTTGATCGGTGCTTGTGAGTCTTGCTTGATCGGTGCTTAACCGAGAGGGGAGTGGAGATTGGGTCTTTTTTGAGGAGTGAGTATGGGTCTTGCTGGTTTTGCAATGAAGGTGTTTGATATTCATTCTCAATGACCATGGAAAAGAAGGAGCAAGAGAAAGTGAGGGGTTTGAGATGGCAGTGAAGCTGTCTATGGAGATTTGACCGAAAGGGTGTGGATTAGACCGAGAAGGAGAGGTGATCTATGTTCAGAAATGGGTATAGAGATGGATAGAGAGATCCATATAGAGAAAGAGCAACAAATCAAAAAAAATGGGTTTAGAGAGAGAGCGTGCGTATGTAAAGGGTAGTTGAGAGAAAAAAAAATTGAGAATAATGAATATTTTATTGAAATATCTTGTAAAATAGATAAATTGATGTGAATATTTTGTAAAAAAAAATAGTGTAAAATAAAAAAAGTAAGTTTTAAAGGTAAAATAGACGAAATCTTTTCTACAAACTAATGCAATTGCTCTTACAAGCTCTGTTGCTTTGACTCACTAATATTAGGGTAGACAAAGCACTTTTCTTTCACTGCACACGGCACTGCCTCACTAAGTACACTTGCACACACTTCACTCTTTTAGACACCTACTGAGACACAACCACTATTGACTTTCTTTTCTTCACTGCACACAACACTGCCTCACTAAGTGCACTTGCACACACTTCACTTTTTCAGACACCTACTGATGCAACTACTATTGACTTTCTTTTCTTCTCTTCACCTACTTCACTTCACGTCACACACTTCACCTTACACACAACCACTATTACCTCACTTCACACATGTCACAAGTCTCTCACACATCTCATGCACCACAAGTAGGAACCAAAGGTTATTTATACAAGCATAGGGTCGGTAAGGTCGGTTAAGCAACCGACATTGAAGCTTCTAGCTTCATCTAATTTCTGCCACAATAGAGTTCTAATAGTTTTAGGCCTTATTTTATTATTATTTTAATATCTAGCCCATTACAGCCTCTAGACTATTACAACAATTTGTGGCTGAGTTTTACTTCTACGTAGAAGTCTCTAGAGATATCTCATAGAGAAATTTGGAAAGAGCATCATGGAGAAATTTCTGTAATGCAAGAGAATTTTTTAGAGAATTCCAGAGAGAAGCAAATGGAGTGAAACTCTAAAAATTTCTAGAAACAAGAAAGTTAGCGTTGATTTCTAACAGGAGCAATTATTGACGGTGCACAAACAAAGACTCCTTGTGAGAATGTAATAGAGGCCGCAGGCTCACAATGCATACACAATCTCACAAATTTTCATCATCGCTTCTCCTACAATCCATCAATCATGGCATCTCATCATCACTCACTTCTTTCTTTTGCTGCATTGGCAACTACATTCTCCATTGTCTTGCTTTGTAGTTTCTCTCTCATTGAGGCTCTCGATGAAGGCTTTAGCGTGGATCTCATCCACCGCGACTCCCCCAAGTCTCCCTTCTACAACCCTTCAGAAACTCATTCGCAGCGTGTAGCAAAGGCCTTGCGCCGTTCCATTAACCGTGTTAACAGTTTTAAGCCAACTTCTTCAGTCTCTCCCAATTCACCCCAAACAGACATGTTCTCAGATAGGGGCGAGTACCTTATGAAGTACTTTGTTGGCACGCCACCAGTCCCAATACTAGGCGTTGCCGACACAGGTAGTGACTTGATTTGGTTACAATGCAAGCCTTGCACTGAGTGCTACAATCAAACAGCTCCATTTTTTTATCCTGAAAAGTCCACAACCTACAAAAGAATTTCCTGCACTTCCTCGCAATGTGAGTCTCTAGATTATATAGATACCTCATGCTCAAAAGATAGAAAAAGTTGCCAATATTCAGTGAATTATGGGGATAAATCATTCTCAAAGGGAGACCTTGCTGTTGACACTCTCACTCTGAATTCAACTTCAAGCCGCCCTGTGCCTCTCCCAAAAACTATCATAGGGTGTGGACTCAATAATAATTTAACCTCTGGAGTCACAGGTTCCGGCGTTGTTGGGCTTGGAGGCGGCTCGGCATCCCTTGTTTCCCAATTGCATTCTTCTATTGGTGGTAAGTTCTCCTACTGCTTGGTGCCATTTATTTATTCCCAAGACAATACCTCAAGCAAATTGAATTTCGGTAGTCATGCCGTGGTTTCGGGTTTTGGAACCGTGTCCACTCCCTTAGTACTCCACAAACGCTCACACACCTACTACTCCCTAACACTCGAAGCAATGAGTGTTGGCAACAAAAGATTGGAGCTAAGTAGTTCTTCTGCCTCTGGAGGCTCAAAGGGCAATATTATCATTGATTCAGGTTCCACATTGACATCGTTCCCAGCAGTGTTCTACTCCAAGTTCGAATCAGCAGTAGCAGAAGAAATTAATTTGGAGCGCTTTGATGACCCAAGTCACCTTCTTAGTCTTTGCTACAATAATTCAGATGATGATATAGATGTTCCAAATATCACAGCACATTTTAGCGGTGCAGATGTGAAGCTGAATCCAACCACCATCTTATTGCCAAGAACCGATGAACTTTTGTGCTTAGCTTTCCGTGCTGGTCAACTATCCATCTTCGGTAACTTAGCACAGTCCAATGTGTTGGTAGGCTATGACCGTGTGGAGAATACTGTATCTTTCAAGCCAATGGATTGTACCAAGCTCTAAGCTGAAAATTAAAATGCATGCGTGTATCTTTATATATTTATATCGTCATTTTAATTAGCATGCATTTCTTGGCTTTTGTTGGAGATCATGTTTGCCTATGTTTGGTTGGTATGAATGGGTTTGGTGCGGGATACATAAAGTGTAGTATACTCATTTTTTGAACTGAAATAGTGAGTTGAAGGCCATTTAAAAAATATGAGTAATAATGTGAGTAATAGTTTTTATCCATAAATAAATATGGTGGTGGCTTTTGTTCTAGGATAGGGATGGGTGCAACAAATATATAATCCCTGCCGTGTTAACTTTTTTTTTTTTTTTGGTTGAAATTCTTTCAAGTGAGCTTTGTTAGAATTGCTTTCTTTTTATTTTTATTTTTTATTTTTTTGAAAATACTAAAGTATTTTTAACACACACATGTGAAGAGAGAAGAAAGTTTTTTAAAGAAACTTAGAGTGATGTATGTCCAAAATGGCCTAGAATTGCTTTAGTTAAGAGGGTTTAAAAAATCAAGTTCAAATAATAAAGAAAGTACAAATCTTAAAAGAGAAAGTATGAGAAACATTCTTGCATTAAACTTGTTCAATCAATACAATGGAACTTTTAAGTAGTCAAACTTCCACACTTAAACAAAGATAAATTAGTAGTTAGGATTGGAGAGTTTTGAACAATAAATATTTCCATTGAGAACATCAAGAAGTTTTAACTAGTTAAAGTATAAGACTCTTGACCTTAAGTTTTCCATAATCCATACCTTGAGCCTTAGTGGTACTGATACTAATTAAATATATTAGATATGTTTCTTGAACTCTGAAAGATAACATTACTTTAAGCCTACTCCTAAATTTTAATCCTAACAAAAAAGTATATATGTTTTTCTTTTCCTTTTTTTTTTTTTTTTTTTTCCTTATAAGTTTTCCGAATCCCTTCCATATGTTTTTCCTATAATATTTTTATAGTTTTTTCTCCAATACGTGAATTTTTAGTATTTTCAACCATTTAATTAAAATTTTTTGCACCATTTTCTTTAGTACTCACAAATTAATTTTTATATTCCCATTGATAACCCCAAATATCCCAACAATTGTGATATCATAAATGAAAATAAAGTTATTTGTATATCAAGGAGGAAGTGTCATTGTATAATTTAAAAAGAATTTTAAAGAGTTTTTTTTTTTTTTTTTTTAGGGTACGTTTGGATAGAACTTATTTTGCTGAAATTGAAAACTGAAAACTAAAAACACTGTAATAAATTAATTTTTAAACGTGTGAATAGTGCCGTGGGAGCCACTTTTAATGAAAAAATTGTTGAAAAGTAATATTTGTGGGTCCCGTAAACAGTACACGGGACCCACTGATTGACAAAAATGTAAAAAAAAAAAACATGGCCAAACAATACTGAACAGTACTCCACTGTTGCATTTATCCCTTGAAACGCGTGTAGAAAAAAAAGAAAAAAAAGAAAAAAATCCCACAACCACCCCCCCCCCCCTCCTCCCCCAACAAAGCAGCTCTGCGCCACCAAGCTACAATGTTTTTGCCTTATCTACACCATTATTAAAACATCTGTAACACTGATTAAAAAAAATAATAAAAAAAGAAAAAAGAATCCTACTCTACAAGTTACGTGGACCGTTTCTCTGCTGGACCTAGCTATAATGCAAAAAAAAAAAAAAAAAAAAAAAAAAAAAAAAAAAAAAAAAAAATGCACCTATTTTATTATTCATGAGTTTGGCCACGTACGTGATGTAACTTTTACAGGTAAATAAATACCTATATATATAAAAGAAACTACTCACTAACTTATATGTAGATTGAGTTAGCTTAACTGGTAAAATTTTTTATGGTTAAATAAGAGATATGAGGTTTAATCCTTGCCTACATAAAAAACTGATTGGTGTCTTGATTGATGATAAAGAACTATTATCAAAAGCTGATGCTATAGGCTGAAAACGCAAATGTGAATAAGCTTAATCCAAACTGGGCTAAAATCCATTGGTTGAAATCTACTGTTTAAACATTTTTTATGAATAAATTTCCAAAATTTCACATATCCTTAAAAATGAGAAACATATAAATATTATAAAATAATATATTATACGGAAATCATAACATGCTCTTACATTTGGTTTAATAAGTATTACGAAAGAATTTGTAAACAAAATAAATATACAATTGCCCCTTTCATCTTCAAGCTTATCTAATACTTTTCAAGAATCTATTTCTTATCTATTTTAGTCTCGTATCTTTCCTTCACTTTTTCAAGGTATTCAATTATTCATCAAATTTGTATCAAGTATACCATTCATCCAAGAGATTATAATGTAAAATGAAATACTCTTATTAATATCAATAAATTTTGTAAAATTTTGATATAAATATATGTATACTTGAGTTCTTACATTTGGCCAATGACCTATAGGTCCACGGGCTCTTAAGATGTAATAAGAAAAATATTCCAATATTTTGACAATGAAGATAAATCCTTTGATATTCTTGGTTTTATAAACAAATCAAAAAGACAGAAAAAAACACTAACAAAAGAAAGTAAAAGTCAAAAATTGAGAGAGAGAACCATGGATGTGATCCCCCGGCGAAGGGAATACTCTGGATTTCCTTTACAATTAATAAAAATCATACATTTTGTTATACTAATTATCAAGTATTACACAAATCAGATTACTAATTTGATTCTTTTGTGAAAAATCAAATTTGCAATGTATCCAAACCCAATTATCACAAAGATAATATAACATATAGACCATGCATGCAATCATAATTGCAAAATACTTATCCAGAGAGTTTGAACTTTTCACCACCAAATTATTAATTATCAAAAATAGAATTTTGTCAAAATCCCTTGTTCAAATCACGATTTCACATATATTTTATAAGGGTGGACACAGTTAAACTATTAGTTAACACCTTAACTAATAGTTCATAAGTACTACCCAACACTTTATAGGCTCGGGAATGTGGAGCACAAAACTTATACATTATAAATAAATGGAAATTAGATAGATTAACTCACCAACATTTTAATTTTCATACGGGAAAACCCATTTGCATTAGTCATTGGAGTTGGCTTTAATGCTCCAAGAGCTATGCTAGCCCCTTGAACATGATTCGAAATTTATAAGTTAGAGCTAATTGCTAATTACTCGCGAAGGGGCTGAACAATCTCATCACATCAATTCATAATGATAAAATTTTATTAAAAAAAAAAACCAAAAAAAAAAAAAAAAAAAAGAAGCCAAAAGAAAAAGAGCCTAGCCATTGTTATTTATCATTGACCTAGCCTAGAGGAAGAATAACATCAAATCTGTCCAAGCTAAACATGTCCAAAATTGGATAGAGTGGAAGTCCCTGCAAACATACCTTAGTGTTAGTTATTCTAAAAAAGGTTTTTAAGCATAATCCAAGTTCTACCTGTAATGACTCTGGCTGCGTTTTATGACCTATAGTCTCCAATTCTCCCTTTCTCCATCCTTTTTTTTTTTTTTTGGTAATACTTTCTTTTAGAAGGCATTAATTTTATTTGAATTTTAATTCCAATCAAGAAATGCAAGAAATCAAAATAAGCAAAATTTTAATAAGCAAAGCATTTTCTCAATTCTAGAGTCTTTTTTGTTGCAATAAGGACAATCTTCCGAGAGTCCTAGTTAGACACAGTGTGTGAGGAAGACCATTCCCTGTTTCTCTTTCATGAATGGAGATTGCAGATTTTAAATAAATAAAAAAAGAGTTAACAATAAACAAAATTAGACAAAGCAAGCAAGGGAAAAAAAAATTTAAACCATTGGAATAGTTGTCACTTGCAAGTACAAAGCAAGCATGAAAATCCACAATACACACAAAATTTATTGTATATCAAAGTAAATGAAATATTTAATCAGTTTATAGGCTAATAAAAAAATTCAAGCCAGTCTACAATCTCAAAATAAATTATTTTAAATTATATGTAAAAGAAGAATCATGCTTTATAATCACGAAATTACTTACTACTTTAAGTCAACAACAATTTGTAAATCAATTATTTCATGTTAAAGATTGAACTCTGTGCAAGTATCACGATTCCAATTAACGATTATCTTTTTCATTCTTTGAGTATCAAATTATATTTTGTAAGTCTACAATTGATTTTCATCCTCTAGTCTAGATTTAAATAAATTTATCAGAAAATTTTCTGATATAACCAAATTATTCATTTCCATAAAAATTTGATCTTAAACTATCATAATATTTAACTTTTCATAAGATTTATCACAACATGAGGAAAAAAACGAAAAACAAATAAAAATTAATATCACATATCAAATTTATATAAATATAGAAGAGCTTGCTTGCTTGGTTCTCCATATCAAGACACTTTAAAAATCCAATTAGGTTAGGCCAGTAATTGTCAATAAGTGGCTCAAATTGAATGATGTATTTGAATGGCCCAAAGAGATATCTGAGATCATAACAAGACGTAAACTTGTGCATAGGAACAAGAAGTCAATTATTTGAGACCAAGATGCTAGTGATGAACTAGTTAAGGTTGAGTTTGGATTATACTGAAAACTAAAAGAGAAGGCGTTTGGCATTATTTTTGAGTTTCGTGTATTGTTTACGAGATCCGTAAGTACGGAAAAATGCAAATATTAAGTTAAAATTAGATCTTATAGCACTATTCATATATTTAAAACTTATTTTGTTACAGTATTTTAAATTTTTAATAATAAACAATATCCAAACAAACCCTAAGTGTGAATACCTATTACTGGTCCAACCCTTTTTTGAGGTGTATAACTTCTACGGTCACCGATCTTGTTTAAGTGTAAACCTATGACACTGAGAGACTTTATAGTCTAGTCACTTGCCGCCAATTTCCTCTTCTCCCCATAAAAGTGTATTTCTGTTAATCATCACATCACAAATTTATTTGAAAAGAAAACCGACTGCACTTTTTATATATATTTTTAGTAGATATACATTTTGAAAATCAATTACATATTTTTATTATACTTTCAAAATTTCAACAAAAAATAGAAATTAATAACTATGTCATTTATTACATGTTTAAATTTTAAATATTTAAAATTTAAAATTATATATAAAAATAAATTTATTTATTAAATAATAAATAATATTAAATCTGAACGAAATTTGATATATAAGTTAATAACATTAAAAACGTATAATGTTAAATTTTCCAACTTAAAGATTTTCTTTCAAAACTTTATTCGATTTACATTCTACGAAGCAAATTTCGTCATGCATAAACAAAGACTCCTTGTGGGAACCTAAATTTTAATTGGTCACTGCCAAAAGCTATCTTGATTCTTGTCTGGAAGTCGGGAAATAGCTTTTGCTTTTCTGAAAGAAATTAGGATGGTATTAGTGATTGATTGCGTGTTTCCTTAAGTGATTGGCGTGTACGATTGAGGGCTGCGTGTTGAGAGAAGTGGCGGCTCAATCATTTAGCTAATAATAGAGCATTCACACTGAAGGAGATAAAAAGCTAATATTAGAGCATGAGCATTCACACGGAAGGAGATAAAAGTGCTGAACAGCTATTTTATACCTCCCAACGCTTGTTGTTATCAATTTCTTATTATACTTTATCCATCTTCCTTTTTTCCTTCATATACATAAGGCTAACAAATGCCCTAATTAACAATTCATTTATAATTTTTTCATAAAAAAAAAAAAACAATTCATTTATAAAAAAAATTTATAGAAAAAGAAAGAAAAAAATTAATATTTTGATAATTTTTTTTATTTTCCATAAAAATAGGTTAAAATTTTCTTAAAATAAATTGTTAATTATTACTTTAAGGGCAATCGTTAGAATAATTCTTATTGTATTGTGCTAAATATATTATTTTATTATGTTATTTATATTATTTTAATATTTAACTAAAATAAAACTATTAATATTGAATATTTTGTAAAATATTCTAATAAAATTGATAAAGTTTTTAGATACTATAAACTAAAATTTTTAATTTTTTTAATGTCAATGCTCCAAAGCGACACCTGAATGCTCAACTAATAGAAGCCACTGACTCACTATATATACATACTTAATCCTACACATTTTCATCAACACCTCTCCAACAATCAATCAATCATGGCATCTCATCATCACTCACTTCTTTCTTTGGCTGTATCGGCAACTACGTTCTCCATTATCTTGCTTTGTTGCTTCACTCTCATTGAGGCTCTCAATGGAGGCTTTAGCGTGGATCTCATCCATCGCGACTCTCCGGACTCTCCCTTCTACAACGCTTCTGAAACTCATTCGCAGCGCGTAGCCAAGGCCTTGCGGCGTTCCATTAACCGTGTCAATCATTTTAAGCCAAGTTCTTCAGTCTCTCCCAATTTAGCCCAAACAGATATAATCTCAAATAGCGGCGAATACCTAATGAAATACTCAGTTGGTACGCCACCAGTCGCAATACTAGGCGTTGCCGATACCGGTAGTGATTTGATATGGCTACAGTGCAAACCTTGCACTGAGTGCTATAATCAAGCAGCTCCATTTTTTGATCCTAAAATGTCCACAACCTACAAAAGCGTTTCTTGCACTTCATCACAATGTGAGTCCCTAAGGAAAACATCATGCTCCAACGATGGAACAAGTTGTCAATATTCCGTCTCTTATGGAGATCGGTCATTCTCAAACGGAGACCTTGCTGTAGACACTTTCACTCTGGGATCAACTACAAGCGATAATCCTGTGTCTCTCCCTAAAACTATCATAGGGTGTGGACATGATAATAATGGTCACTTTGATGCCAAAGGTTCCGGCATTGTTGGCCTTGGTGGCGGCACGGTTTCCCTTGTTTCCCAATTGAGTTCTTCTATTAGTGGCAAGTTCTCCTATTGCTTGGTGCCATTAACTTCAAGAGACAAAAAATCAAGCAAACTGAATTTTGGTAGTAACGCCGTGGTTTCGGGTCCTGGAACCGTGTCTACTCCCTTAGTCCCCAACAGTCCAGACACCTTCTATTTCCTAACACTCGAAGCAATGAGTGTTGGCAGCAAAAGAATAGAGTTGAGCGGTTCTTCTGGCTCCGGAGACTTAGAGGGCAATATTATCATTGATTCAGGCACAACAGTGACAACGTTGCCAACAGAATTCTACTCCGAGTTTGAATCAGCGATAGCAGAAGAAATTAATTTAGAGCGCGGTGATGACCCGAGTCAGTTTCTAAGTCTTTGCTACAAGCCCACATCAGATTCTATAGAAATTCCAAGTATCACAGCTCATTTCACCGGTGCAGATGTGAAGTTAAATCCAGACACCACCTTCGTTCAAATAAATGAGGAACTTTTGTGCTTGGCTTTCCGTGCTAATCAAGAAATTACCATCTTCGGTAACTTGGCCCAGTCCAATTTGGTAGTAGGCTATGACCTTGTGAAGAAAACTGTATCTTTCAAGCCAACGGATTGCACCAAGCTCTAAGCTGGAAATTAAAACTGTATCTTTACTTAATTTTATCTATCATTTAAATAAGCATGCATTGGGTGGGTTCCATGTGCCTATATATGTGTTCTTGGCTTTTGCTGGAGACCACGGTTTTGGTATGGGATTGATACATATATGCTGCCTTCAGTTCTAGTATGGAGATGGATGCAAGAAATGTTGGATATGATCCTGATGTAACGTTGTTTGAAATAGTAAACAAAATGGTGCCTGTTGATTTTTTTTTGAACAATTTGTGTCTCTTATTTTTCCATAACGATTGTGTGTTTTACATTCTAGCTAGAATTTTCTCTTATGAACTGAAGAGGCATTAGAATAAAGTCAACTCTTGCAATTCCACTTGGTTGGGAACTCTATAAAAGGAAGCAGAAATGCGGTGTGATTGTGTGTGGGAGACAAAATGTTAAAGAGTGAGAGATAAAAAATGCAGAGAGTTCTCAAGGCACCCTAATGTTTTCTAGTATGTGAGAAAAAAATATTAGAGAATGCCCAAAACAGTAGTTTTATTTGTGAGAGTTTTGTAAAAGGCTGTAACCTTATTTGTGGGAGTTCTGTTCAAGGCAGTAGTCTTATTTGAAAGTAAGACTACTTTGAACTATGATTCTTCTAATAAAAGAAAACAAGTAAGATCATGTTTCCCTTAGATTTCATTAACATGTTCACATGTAGATTTTACTTCTCATCAATCACATTTACTTACACGTTTCATTCTAAAAATAAATGCAAGGATATTACCATGTTAAATTAGGTTTTTATTTATTATTATTATGATTATTTTATGAATTTACAGTTACATGTTTTTAGTAATAAGCTCTCTAAAATGTTCAAATGCTTCAATCATTCAATTCATACTTCTTTATGAGCGTGCTCTTAATCTATATGACATGTTGATTGCTTGTACATAAAGATATGACCTTGATCACCATAATTTAGAAGACCAGTTTATCAGGTAAAGTGGGTATTTAACACCTTATAACTTAATCTCTAAGGTTAGATCAACTGTTTATTAAATTTGATCCATATGTAATTTTCATCTTTTAAGGATGTAACTATCACCAAAGTCATGTAGTTTTCTCTTAGATTGTATATGAGAATGAGACCAAAGCCATGTAATGTTTTAGTTATATTCAATTGGTTGTAAATTCTTGCCCAAAAAAAAAAAAAAAAAAAATTAACAAGTCCATGTCAATTCGGAGTCCTTTAATAATTTGAATTTCATGGAGCAATTATCTATGTACAAACAAAGACCCCTTGTTGGAATCTAATAGAAGCCATTTATTGAGTTATAGATTGATCTCAGTTAACTAATTCAATTACCCAAGTTTATTAATTATTCAGATTTTATGCAAACATGGTAAAGGCACCAACAAATCACAAATCTAATCTAGAGTGAAGGAAAACTAAATTTGACACAGTGATTTGTTGATTAATGGAAAAAACCTTCGTAAAACAAAAACCTCATCGAGTGAATTTTAGGTCACTACTTTCAAGAATTCACTAACAAAAAATAAGCAGTTCCAAATATAATGAATCTTATCACTACCTAGTCTATCCTAAAATACTAATCTATAGTTGAACCCTAACTCTAATCTCCACTTGGACTTGATTTTTTAAAGTCTATATTTTTAGGTTGGCAACCATGAACAAAGTGTATTCTTTAGAATATAGTTTTTGTCTAGTGTTTAGTCTAGAAATATTCAAAAACAAGATAAATGAAGTTCTGCACAATTAAAGACTCAAGAAAGTAGTAAAAGATAAGTGTAGAAAAGTCTCACTTATCTTGACCGATCGAGATGCACATCTCAACCGATCGAGAATCGTGTAGATCTAAATTCTCATTTTCTTTTGTTAAGATTAGTGCCCTTAAATTCTATTGTATGATGCTATGTATGATATTAAGTGTGGCATTGTGTATAACATTATATATGACTTAATATTGTATTTAATAAAGTTGTTTTATTATTATCTAAAACAATGGTAACATGAATATTCGGACATTATCATATAATCCATGAGATACATAATATGTGATCTATGTGAAAAGTCACAGAAGATACAAATCACAAGTTTTTTGTAAACTCAGAATTATAGTTCGTAGTCGGTGATGAAATTGGATATTTCATTTGCGAATACTATAACATATCAACTACAATGATTTATCTTGATCATGAAAGTGGAGACTTCTAGTTAATGTGTTAATATGTTTTAAGAGTTAAGACATATTGAGCAAGACCGCTATGAGATTTATTATTCTTCTAAAGACTGTCAAATAAATAATAAATCTCACGACTTATATTTGCATGAACTCTTAATCCTAAGAGAATAATGGACATGATCATAAGGTGTAGATTGCTTTGATATATCAGGAGTGAGATCTAAAGTAATGGTCAAAACCTCAGTATGTTGGGCAGCCACATTTAGTGTTGATGGAATATATATTCTTAAGATGGAATTCATAGTCTCTTAATAGAGATATAAAATATTCCCTTGAGATAAGTTTAATGGGTTTGTTATTCAGAGAGTTAGGCCTAACCACTTTAAAATATATTCTCTCTCTCTCTCTCTCTCTCTCTCTCTCTCTCTCTCTCTCTCTTAAAAGTGAATAAAAACTTCTTCTCATTAAAATAATGTATAAAAGATGAGTTCATAGATCAAATGATAAATTACATGCGACTGGCATGAAAATTGGCACGCATGTTAAAAACATATAAAACATGTAATCCAATGGTTGGATTTTCAAAATATGAATTCAATAATAAGTTATTAAGTGATATATCATTTGTTAGAGTTACGACACCTGTAGCTTGAATCCAACTCTATATTTCTTAATTCAATAATTTGATGTGAATTTTGACAAATCTACTGTCAAATTACATTATGTTCATATATTTTTCATGCTTATAAAATTTCAAGGTGATCAAATATTAAATTATCATGTCATCAATCAATTGTTTAAATTCAAGTTTTTGTAGTTTAAAATAATGTATAAAAGATGACTTTATATATCAAATGGTAAATTACATTCGATTGGTATGAAACTTGGCATGCATGTTAAGGCCATATAGAAAATGTAATCTAATGGTTGAATTTTCAAAATATGAATTCAATAATAAGTTATTGGATGGTGTAACAATTTTTAAAGTTATATTAGGTGTAAATTGAATCCAACCATATATTTTTTAATTCAATGAAAATTTTGATAAATCTACCGTTGTATTATATTATCTTAATATATTTTTTATGCTTAAAAAATTTTAAGGTGATCAAATATTAATACGCATGTTATCAATCAATTGCCTAAATTCAAGTTTTTGTAGTTTAAAATAACGCATAAAAGATGAATTTATAGATCAAATGGTATAATAAATCCGATTGTCATGAAAATTCGCATGCATATTAAGAACATATATAACATTTAATCTAACGGTTGGATTTGCAAAATATGAATTCAATATTAAGTTATTGGGAGGTGTAACATTTTTTTAAGTTACATCAAGTGTAACTTGAACCCAACCCTATATTTTTTTAATTCGATGTGAATTTTGACAAATCTACCGTTAGATTATATTATCTTCATATATTTTTCATACTTACAAAATTTCAAGGTGATCAAAAATTAATAGCCATGTCATCAACCAATTGTTTAAATTCAAGTTTTTGTATTTTAAAATAATGTATAAAATATAACTTTATAGATCAAATAGTAAATTATTTCTGATTGGTACAAAAATTGGCATGCATATTAAGACCATAGAGAACATGTAATCCAACGGTTAGATTTTCAAAATATGAATTCAATAATAAGTTATTGGGTAGTGTTACATTTTTTTGAGTTACATCAGGTGTAACTTGAACTCAACCCTATATTTCTTAATTCAATGTGAATTTTGACAAATTTACTGTTATATTACATTATTTTTGTATATTTTTTATGCTTAAAAAATTTCAAGGTGATCAAATATCAATAATGATACCATCAATCAATTGTCTAAATTCAAGTTTTAGTAGTTTAAAATAATGCATAAAAGATAACTTTATAGATCAAATGGTAAATTACATCCGATTGACGTGAAAATTGACATGTATGTTAAGATCATATAGAACATGTAATCCAACAGTTGAATTTTCAAAATATGAATTCAGTAATAAGTTATTGGGTGGTGTATTATTTTTTAGAGTTACGTTAGATGTAACTTGAACCCAACCCTATATTTCTTAATTTGATGTGAATTTTGACAAATCTACCATTAGATTACATTATTTTCATATAATTTTCATACTTACAAAATTTCAAGGTGATCAAAGATTAATAACCATGTCATCAATCAATTGTCTAGATTCAAGTTTTAGTGGTTTAAAATAATGCATAAAATATGAGTTTATAGATTAAATGGTAAATTACATCCAATTGACAGACTGTGAATAGTTAACCATTACTTACACATTGGATCTATCATTCTTTTTCACTAATCACATTCTACCATGTCCTAATTATGACAAGAAGCTATAAAATTTTGTGTTCCTAGAGTTTTTCTTAATATTATTAATAATATTATTATTGATTCAGACTTGGATCAAACTTCACCTTATCAATAACTAACCCCGAAGTCCCAAACCCAAGATATTACTCAGTTTAACGTAAGTATGGTTCAACCTTGGAACTAACGTTTCAGTAAAGTTCAAAAGATTTCAATATTTTGTCTTCGTTTGGATTGCAAAACTCACGTTTGCGTCTGCGTTTTTGCCCTTCTTTTTTTTTTTTTTTTTTTTTTTTTTTCACGCGTTCCCAGCCATTTTCACGTGTTCCCTGCCATAGTTTTACTGTAGCGGCTACTGTTCATTGAACAGTAGCCGCAAACCTTGACTTTTCAACCCAAAATTACTGTTCACGGACCCACAATTTTCACTTTTCAGCAATTTTTTTTATTAAAAATAGGTCCCACGGTACTATTTACACATTTAAAAATTATTTTGCTACAGTGTTTCAGTTTTCAATTTTCAGTTTTCAATTTTCAGCTCTATCCAAACGGACCCTTTGTGGTCCTTTTTTATCGGATAAACCCACTTTCTGTCCTCATTTACTTTTATTTTACTTTTCCAATTCAAAACTTCAGTTTAAGTTTAAAAGCGTAAAGCATTTCCAATCACTTCTCCATATTTTTATATTGTTTAGATAATAAATAGTGAAATTTAAATCTTACCTACTTGCATTACAAAAAAAAAAAAACCCTTGAAATAAGCCAATACAACCGTTTAAAAAAATGCAGACCAGGTTTAGGCATTAGCAGCATTCCCGCGTGAGTTTTAGCTCCAAAATATTACATTTTTCAGCTCCACTTTCACGCGACCCTCAAAATAAAGATATTCCAAAATTTTCAATCAACGAAATAAAGCCCATAATTTGAAAAATAAAAGGAGAAAACCATTTCATTCAGTCAGATCTAAAACTCGTGGATTCGAAGTTCTCCAATTCTCTCTCAGAATACTCAAAGGTGCGGTGGTCAAGGACTTAGCTCCGGCGACTATCTGAGGCACGGTGGTCGAAAATATCATCTCCTCCACTTCTTTGTTCGATTACAGGTCTCTCTCTATCTAACTCTCTTTTTGTTTCCCGAGAAAAATAAAAATTGAAGTTGTCCCAATCTCTCTCGTTTTCTCTCTGTCATTCTCTTCACTGGTAGAGAGACTACAAAGTTTAGTCCAATTTTGCGTAATCCTAGCGTTTTAGGGGCTTAGAGAGAAAGCAATAGTATAAATTAGGGGCTAGGGTTTGGATACTTTGGAATTGGAATCATGCCAAACTGGCTTTGATTCAAAATAGATCCCTGGCTTAAAAAAGCAGAAGGTGTGGATTACATTATTTCTCATTTTCTTCATTTTGCTATGCATTTCCTGGTTCATTTTTGTTTTAGGTCTAATCTGAAGCTTTAGCCTGATTCAATTTTGTACATAAAATCTTTTTTTGATTGTAAGTTTGAATTTTTTTAGTAAAATTGATGCATTGGAATTGAATGAGAATGAAATAGTTTTCATTTGGTAGTGGCAATTAAAAATCTATTATATTAATTTTTACTTGGGGCATAGAATGTGGGGAGGACTTAAATGGAATCCGTTAAGCTCAATTATCTTAAAGGTTTGGCCGGTTTTAGAGTTTGCTTCACTGCACAATTTCTTGAACAGAGAGAACTATAGGAATGTTATATAGATGTTATAGAAAGGACCTTATTTGTTCAATATGGTTAAATTTACATGGAAAGAAGTGCGCCACTTTAGAAAGGGTGTGATCTAAATCATGAATTGCTATGATTTCAGTTTGATTTGGTGAAATACATTATTGCTGGGCATGCTTTTTATTTTTTATTTATTTTTTCAATTGGTGTCACGGATTTGTTAAGACCTATGTTGGTATCAATTTTAGATGGTTTGAGTGATGAAATGGCAAAACCATAGCTCAGTGCTTTGTTAGTAATGTGTTATGGTACTAAGTTTTCAAATTTCACTAGAAATAAATAAAAAAAAAATAAATAATAAATAAAAAATAAAAAAAAAACTACAAGATCTATTTTCTATCTATTGTATTATATAATGCTCAAGTCAGGTCTTTCACTCTATTGAATTTCACTAGTGATAGCAACTAGTTTATAGGTGGCTGATTTTCAGGATTTATGCTGACTAGATCAATACTCATGGTTGGTGGCAATAATGCTTAACTTAAGTTGCTGCATAACTGACGTTGTTAGAGGCGTGATGGATGCTTTGATTGATTTGGTGTGTCATTACCAAACACAAATATACATTACACAAGTTTACTTTATCCTAGTTTTATTTATTTTTCCACAGCATTGCCTGATGAGATTATTTTGGCAAGAGTTAGTCTATAGCACTGCCTTTTCTTACTACCATCAAATGTTGTATGTTTGATTGCTTGAATATTAACTAATACTATGCAGTAGGTAACAATCTAGTGGAGGTTGTCCTCACCATATACTTAACCTTTGATTCAAAGCACTAAATAATGGCATCCGGTAATATAATTGGTTCATTGACACTTTTTTTGTTAACCATGTTTTGGGCAGAGAATTTACTACTAGCCAGCTATTCATGGCAGTCTCCTTGGATCACCTTTCTGGGAGCATGTGAAGGAGATATTGAACCCTGAAACTTCTCCTAGTGCAGAGCCTTGGGTTTACTATACAATATATGTGTTTTTTGTCTTCTTATTTAATATATTTGACATTGTAAGTTTCTTCTTAACTTTATGTTCTACTATCCATTTATGTGCTGCTAGAGAGTATTTCTATAATATATTGTTTTTATGTTTTTCCTTTCATCCAGGGTATTAATCTTCTTTGGCAATTACTACTTAGTTGCATGACACAAAATTATAAGGCAAGATGATCCATTTTTATTAATCTTCTTAACTATTGCTGCTGTTATACTGTTTAAGCTTCTGTCGTTTTTTCTTTGATTGGATTGATAGAAACATTAACTGTTTAAGGTTACATGTACTTGTCAGGCCACTTAATTTTCCATGTTTTCACTTTAGTAGATTAAAATTTGCCATGAGGTACAATTCAATAGTTTCTAGATTGCTGCTCTCACTAACATATTCTGAAACTATCATGATCGCATAGAAAAAAAAAATGAATAGACCTATTTTGCTTAATAATACATTTTTAAATATTATTTGGCAAACCCTGCAACCTAGACCTGCTCCACCATCCAGATTTTCCTCAAGTTCAACCTCTCCTAGGCTTATAATAGTTGCGAGATTTGAATCTAAGGACAGGAATCAAAGGCCGATATACACTTATGATTGTAGCTATGGCAGCAATCATATAGTGTCACCTGTATATACATCTGTATAGCTGATCAAGTGCATGTACTCTGCTGCGATGATGTGGATCTTAAATTTTTTTTGTTTTTGATAGGTATGTATCTTAATTTTATCTTAATTGTATAAAATAGTGACCTCACGTTTGTGCACTGTTGACTGCCTTCAGAAATAGTTTGCATCTTTAGATTCCACCCCTCCAGTCGTGTGGGATAATGATGGTTTATGGATCACTATGATTTTTTTATACTTTCATGTTTAGTAGCTTATCTTTTATTGTTTATATTTCTTTTATAGTAGTCTTAAACTGCCAATATTCCCAGCTACCGCTTTAATGTGGAAAAGTTAGTACAACAGAAGTATATCTCTGAACCTGTAAGTTATTCAAGTTTAATTATTGCAAATCAACAGTTTTTCTATACAATGAAAATGAATTGTAGCCACAAAATTTTTCTTGCCATTTGGGTACTTGGGTTTTCTTTACATATTAAGTGTGAGATTTGACATGCTGGACTCTTCAAAAGCTAACTTCTACTTTAATATTACAGGTTGTTGTTTTACTTCATATAATCATTACCACAGCTTCAATTTTGTATCCAATTTTTGTTATTCTAAGGTGAGTTCTTTTTTCTGCATCCTCAATTTCTGCATCCTCTGTTCATAGACTATTGCTCAATAGATTTTAGTGATTAGGCTATTTGAAAATTCTTCTTATCAATAAAAAATGCATTTTCTGGCTAAAATATGCTAATACCCTAGCCATGTCTGTTCTGCCTGCACAAGCAAAGACTGCAAACCATAAAACATTTTGGGTCCACTTTATAGCTCTAGGAATTGTTCTCTCTTTTCTGTTTTGCTCTGTGCCTGTGTCTGTGGCAGTATACCTAGATCACTGGTGGATTTGGTAGCTAACTAGAGAGGGAGGTCTTGAAGTGTTAAGTAGTGGTAATGCCTGTTACATGTTGAAAATCACATGTCAACATGGACTTCATTGTATGATAGTTTGTCAATCAAACACTAAATTTGGTTTTTAGAAATATGTTACATGTTGAAAATCACTTGTCAACATGGACTTCATTGCATGATAGTTTGTCAATCAAACACCTCATTAATGGCAAATGGGGGTAGCAATAGAGGAGTTGGCACAAGTGGTGCTAATGGAAGTAGAAATGATTTTGCTTATCATGGTAAGTTTTAAATTATGTTTTCAAGTTTCTTAATACTGTATTCAAGATGCTATTGAAGATAATTGCAAACACAAGATGCATTGGTATTAAATATTCTAATTATATTAATATTACTAGTATATTTTTATGTGGTTTAAAACCCTCCATATATATTCCATACATTATCTATGCGCCCTATTTAATTTTCGGAACACTATAAGGAATGTAAAATGTGAAAATTTTGTAGAGTTCTCTGATGTGAGTTTTAAATGTGTAAGGCTAGTAGTGAGCTGAAAATTTATAGATTTCTTGAAAGAGTTAATTAGGATGACAATGTTGACAACATATTTGTCCAATCTCAATTGTTTGGCTTGAGATTTGCTTTAGGTTGTGTTGATATTTCTATTTTGTGGCCAGATATGCGAATCCTTGATATTTCTATTTTACAAGACCCAATGTTAACTGTGCTAGTTATTTTTAAGAGTACATAATTATACATGTGTTAGCAACCATTATTGTTGTTAGTTATATAATATGATGCTTTATAGGAAGTAGATAAAATGTCAGTTGATAAATTTTGGATGCATCATTCTACTAGATATATTAATGGGGTTGAAAATTTTCTTGAGAATGCATTTAAACATTCAATAAATAAAGATATGACAATCAATTATTTGTGTGTTGATTGTAGCAATAAGTGTTGTTGGATTGAGGATAAGATCTAGTATCATCTTATACTAGAGTATCATATTTTACTAGTGGGTCATGTCTTTATTTTTTTTTTTTGAGAAACAGGTTGTCTTTAACACAATCATATTGGAAATACATATTTATATTATATACTTTCATGATATTAATACTAACTAATAGCAAGTAGACATGGCAAGGGAAGGAAAAAGTAAAGGCAAAATCATCACACCAAAAGCTACTCGAGAGATTACTATTCTTTTTTTACCAAAAACTGAATGGAGCTTGGACGACTTTTAGTGAATACCCAAGATCTGAGCTCGAAACTTTATATGCTCGCTATAGAGCTCAATATTTTAAGCATAAGCAACCAAATGAGGAAGTGAAGAAAGAATTTGTAGAATTGGTGAAACGCTGTTATTCTGATTGGATGTTTCACATTAAAAAATCATATTTTTAAGAAGTACACAAAGAAAGAAGATCGATATAAGAATGATCCTTCTTTCATTCCTACACTCTTTTGGAAAAAGATTGTGGATAAATGGATGGATGGAGATTAGGGGTTGAGTATAAATGAAATGCATGTCATGAATTCTCTCTATCTCTCTTGCACTCTCTTTAACCATTATTTGTTATTATTTTTATAAAAGCTAATATTCTAGTGTATGAATTATGTTTAATGTTTTGTTTTGTTTTGTTTTTTTGTTTTTTTTAAGGATGGTACTAGTGAAGAGGACAACTCAATCAATAACATGAAGGAGGTTGAAAACAGCTTGGAGGGTAACTCAGAGGAAGACTAGTATAGATCTTGTCATAATTCTAGTTGTTTAAGTATAAAACAAGGTTTAATTTCAAGATTTCTTTGTATATTCTATATTTTAAAGTTTGAACTTATAAAAATTTTTATCTTTCAATTGATCAATTTTTAGTAATTATTGTACTATTGTAACATGATAGTTAAAAAATATTATATAAAATAATTAAAAATAAATAAATAATAAAATATTTCAAAAATTATATAAAATATTGTCATTGATGACATAAAAATTTGGTCATAAATAATTTTATAGTGACGACAAAGTCCCTTGCAATTTATAGAATAGAGATGCCACTTAACCCTTTGCAAAAACATTTTAAGCGATAGCTTAATGTCAGCACTATTATTCCTAACTAATTGCGAGAGGTTAAAAGCCCTCACAAATAAATTTTAGTGATGACATTATTTGTTTCTAAAAAGTATGTTGTTAATTTGAAATTCACAAATAACTAATTGCGAGGGTATAAAGGTCCTCACAAATAGTTGTTAACGACGATTACTCCCCCTTGCTAAAAATAAGTGGTCGACTTTTCTTGCCGTTTGGTAATATGTTTGCAAAGATGGATTTGTTTAGTAATGATAGTAAATTGCCCTCATAAATTATCTATTTGTGAAGGTATGGTTGCAAAATCTCTTTTAACAACAAGATCAAATATGACGGCCTTCGAGGGCCACATGCCCTCGCTAATAGCCTTTTGCGACGATATTTGAATTTTTGCAAGGGCATTTTATCCCTGCTAGTAGACTCTTTTCTTGTAGTGTCTGTCTTCCCACCTTTTGTTCCATTGTTACAAATTTAGTTCCTTCTCCTTCTCTGCCTTTTGTCTTACAGTTTCAAATTTAGTTCAAGCCAACCTCTCTCCCTTCTAGCGGTAGCCTCTCTGTCTTCCTTCCTTTCTGTCTTCCTCTCCTCACATTATATAAATACTGACAGAAGCTGGATGATTTAGTTAAGTTATTTCTAAATTCCAATATCTCTAGTAGATTAATAGTATTGTTTCTTTCGCTTGATGTCCCCACCCCCCCCCCCCCCCCCACCTTTTTTACTGCTGTGATGTGGGTGATTGTTATGTTGATTTTACTTTCTATGTTGAATTTTTGATTGCTAGGTTCTTTAATTAGAGCTCTACCTCTTTTGGGTCTGTTCATTTTAAGCATTCATACTTGTAAACTTTCATCCGAACTATTGTATCTTGCCACAAGCTGGGATGTAGAACATACTACTCCTTTTCTGTGGTGTTATTTTTCTTATGGAAAAACCCTCATTCTTTTACTACTTGAAAACTAAGGGGAAAAAAAAAAAAAAAAAAATTAACTCAAACGTTAGCCCATTATGTGTTTATAACTAATTGCAATCTGTTCTATTTAATTTCATATCAAGTTTGGACCTCCATTAGCATGATTTAGGTTTGAATTTCTTGGTTGGGTTGGTTTAGATTTAGCTATTTTAATTAGATTTGGTTTTGAGTTAGGCTTCCATTAGCATGCCATTGATAGGTAGGTAATTTGGCCAGTTTTTAATTTTTAACATTTTAAATTATTGTTGTGTTAGTTCTGGCTTGAATTAGATTGGTTTGGTTTTGAGTGATCATTTACAAAATTCATTACGATTAGTATTTTTTCTCTTTTGAAAATTGAGATTGCTAAGTTTTTGAAATTGACAGACTAATCAGCTTTGCAATGCCTAAGATAGTAATCAATATATACATTTTAGCAATATGCTCACAAATTGTTTGATAAAATTTTGTTGTTGTTTTTTATTCTAAAATTTATTTTAATTGTTTATAATTTAAGTTTGATGATGTGCATAATTCTCCCAAATTTATTGTTAATATTTCTTTTCATCTACTTTTGGTTTTTGAGTTGCTATGGTTGAATTGTTGACCTTTGGTTCAATGGCATTAAAAAGGGGTTTTTAGCAAATTTTTAGTTGTGTAGTTTCGGTATTTGATGTCCTCCACCATAAGAATTCTCAGTTTATGCTCTATTAGTATTAATATGAGAACTTTTCTTTTTCTTTCCATTTGTTTGTGTTTGGATTTAATTAAAGTTTCTAGGTTATATCAAGCTTTGGTTTTATGGTTAGGTCTATAGGTTATCTCAAGCTTGGTTTAATCAAAGAATCATGTTGTTGTTTTTTAATTCGATCATAATCTTCTTTAAGAGTAGCATCTACATTTTTGAGGGGTTTTGTTTGATTCTTTGTTTGTTTGTAGACCCCCAACTTCTTTTCCAATGTCCTCCTTCAGTAATCAGATTATTGTCTTCAAATTCCGGCAATAGCAAAGTGTAAAGGTAGAGCTGTGTTTTTCCTTCTTCTATATATATATTTGAAGCATATTTCCTAAGACCTCATTGTCATCCAAGATGATATATTGATTGTAGGAACCATTTTTCACAATTAATTTAATGGTAAAAACTGATTACTGCACTAATAATGAATATTGCTATGAAATTTGAGGGTGCTTAGACAATGGAAAGGACTAAGGAGATTACTTATTGATAAAAATAAATAAATAAAGACTAAAAGGGTTGAGTCTAATAGGTGGGTTCGTGCTCTGCCCTTATCTCTTCTCTGCGGTATCTGTTGTTTGTGTTTATGCTCTTCCCCCATCTCCTCTCTGCAACATATACGGAAGGTCCACATCATCTCATTGTTTCTTCTCCTATTCACATTAGCATCTTCAATCTTCAATATATGTATGTTTTAATTTAAAATCTGATGCTTATATTACTTGAATTACAATCTGTCTTCTTCAATATATCTATATTAAATTTTTTTCCCTGCTTAATTGTCTAGGGTTCTTCTTTTACCCTTTTTAAAAAATAGATTGGTTGATTCTCTTTCTTTGAATCCATTGGTTTAGTTTTTCTTATGGTAACACTAGGGACTTATCCTTTGATTTATTATAGTTAAAAGTAAAATTTCACCTTGGATTGTTTAAAATCTTTATGTATAAGACGAAAACAAACTTTCCAGTTCAAGTTTGTGCCAAAAAGTGTTACTATTTGTTGTTAATTTTGCTTTTAGTATTTATTTTATATGTCCTTGGCTAATGGAAGCCAAATCCTTAGCCATCATCATATGGGAAATAGCCAACAAATTGTTAAAAACTAACCAAAAAAATGTTAACCCACTGCTTAAATATTGACTAACATCTCCTATCTATGTAAAAGAACTAAGTTTTGAAGAATATTTGAATGCCAAATGTTTGTTGAAATGTGCAATAGAAAATCTAATAGCCTATGTGAAAATAAATATTAGCTACTACACATTGCCAAACCATTTGGACTAACTTTATAACAATTCATTATTATTGTCTCTTTTACTTTCCATAAACTTTTGTGCTTAGAGCTTTAACATAATATGTAATTCATATCTATAAGAATTACCTAATTCGAGGCAACAGACCTCCAAGAATGAGAAATAAGATTTAGAGAGAATAGAGAAGATTAGGTGAGAAACTATTGCTTTTTTCATTCAATGGTCCTTACAATCACCACTCTAGCAAACCATTAATATCCAATTTTCTTGAGTATTTGAAACTATTCCAAGTAAAGCCATATATGTTGCATTCTAACAATCTATCTAACTAACTTACTGACAGCAACTAACAGATGTTAACAGCTTTTATGGTAAAAGACTAACTGTTAGGACATATGTGTTCACATGTTAAGAACATATGTCATAATGTTTATGTAAATTGGCTAATCCTTCGACAAAACGCACTCTACTTGTAATTGGGTAGTTCTAGGTGTTTTTAATACTTCAAGAAACAAGGTTTCAAGATCAAGTGTTGAAGTCATCAAGTCTGTCCAAGAAAAAGCAAGCTGGAGTGCATAGTTTTTAAAGCTCGACACCTGCTCGATAGCTACCTCGACACCTGCTATCTGTCGAGATTTAAAAAGTCAGAATTTCAATATGATTTTCTTGAGATCCGTGAATATGTTTTTGGGCCTTCTTTTCTTCTAACCCTAAACATATAAATGGAGTGTTTTAAGAGCCGTCAACATAGACACAAGTTGCTAAAGCATTGAGCAATCCTTGTTTAAGCAAATTGTGATCAAAGACGAAGTTCTTGACCTAGTTCATCTTCCTTGAAGAAGTTGCTGTGTATTTGCACCATAGGGTTTTGTGACCAAGCATCTTCTAGATCTTCATCGCATAGGATGAACTAAAAACTTTGCAACCAACCTCTCTTTCTAAAGTTGGTGTTTGAAGTCGCGTACTGGGATCCGCGCATCTGGTTAGTCACGTACTTGGGAGCCGTGCATAAAAAGGGGGAACTGTCACTACAGATCAAGTCCGCTTGGGTATTGGGGTAAGGGTTCAACTGTAGGTTGGTAAGGTACTTGGGATTCCTTATTTGTAACCGCTTGATTTGATAATAGTGGAATTTCGGGAGTGGTGACCTGAAAATCACCCGGTGGGGTTTTTGCCGTTAGGGTTTTCCCCATCCGTGAACAAATCACCGTGTCTTTTATTTTCCACTGCATATTTAGTTATTCGGTGATTTATTTGTGCTGCCACGCATTTGCATGTTAATTGAACCTAATTAATTCACTTGGCTAATTAATTGGTTAATTAACCACAAGGGGTCATTCAGTTTGTGGCCTATCACTAACAATTCCCTAACTCCAATGCAGTTGTAAGGTTGAATTTAATCAACCATCTTGTTGGCTTTATTTCGTGCCAATTTGCTTGTAATTTAAGCACTTAGTAACCCTGTATTTAGGTGGGATCATTATAAGGGTAATGTGTGAGAAGATGTGAAGAAAAGCTCAAGTATGTGCAAGATGACATAGTTTCGCGGCTACGACTCGCAGCTGACTGGTGATTGGCAAGCCGCCAAATGTAGGCACGTGAGATGCACAAAGGGAGGCTGAAGGGTCGGGCCAGCTGTCGCACTATAGGACAAAAGTCCAAGGCTGGCCAGGCCGTTATTTTGCGACTTGAACTCGCGACTCGAACTCGCGACTCAGACAAGTCGTGAGGCCAATCCACCAATCAGCCCTGTTTGGCAAAAAATGACTCTTCGCATTCCTTTCTCACCCCACTATATATAGACCCTTAAACCCACCAAATAGGGAGAGCTTCTAGAGAGAATTTTGTGAGAGAAACTTTAGAGAAAAATAAGATTGCCTCATCCCTAATCTTTACCTTAGAGATTCTACAAATTCTTCTTGTCTCTTCCTCTCTATTGTTGAATCCTTGAAAGGCCTTTTACCAAATCCTTATCTCACCACACTCATGTCTGTGAGAAGGTTTATTTGGTGCAATTGGGAAGCAGTTAGGAAGGAACCAATCTACATTGGTTGATGCTATAGTCTAGTAGCAGAATCCAGGAAGCTAAAGAAGAAATAGATTCGTTGTAACCTCGTTGGAGCAAGAAGCTTGAAGGGCTTAGGTACTTAGGTAAATTAGGCTTGGAGGGTCTTCTGCTGTTCATGTATCTCAACTACATTCTTTAGTGGATTATTTACTGCTTTGAGGGTGATAGAGAGGTTTTACGCCGAGGGCTTCAGTTTCCTCTTCGATAACACATCATGTGTTATCCGTATGTTTGCATCTTCCCTTCCTTTATCTTTGCCTCATATTTACTGCTGTGGATGTGTTTATATTTGGCTTAGATTGTTTATCAATTCTGTATTTGGCTTATGTTCATATTCCGCACATATATTGTTTGATTATAAGCTTGAATTGATAATTTGTTAATTGAAGTCTAAACGTTCAAGGGTGTTTCATACCCATATTGAACTTTCAATTGGTATTAGAGCGGGTACACTTGCTGTGGTTTAATTACCTAAGTGTGATCCCTGACCCCCTTTGAGATGGATAGGTTTCAATCTCTTAATGTACCATCGTTCTTTAAAGGTAATAATTATGCATTTTTGAAAGTTCGAATGAGGGCGTTTCTGTGTTCTATTGATGATGCTGTGTGGGATGCAGTTGAAGTAAGTTGGACACGGCCGGAGGCTGCCAAGTCGACTTGGGATAAGGCTGTACTTGCAGCGGCCAATGCAAACAGCAAAGCCTTGAATGCTATCTTCTGTGGCATCTCTCCAGAAGAATTTCATCGGATTTCACATATTACCATTGCTAAGAAAGCATGAGAAATTCTGGAGACAACCTATGAAGGGACTAAGAAAGTGAAGGACACCAAACTTCAGATGTTGACCACTCGCTTTGAGGAGCTAAAGATGAGTGAGGATGAGTCTTTTGATTCGTTTTACAGTAAATTGAACGAGGTTGTTGTTGGCAAATTCAATTTGAGAGAAAAGACGAAGGACTCGAAAATTGTAAGGAAGATCCTTCGGTCTCTACCAGAGAGTTTCCGAGCCAAAGTTACAGCCATTGAAGAGAGCAAAGATCTTGATGACATTAAGGTTTAAGAGCTGGTTGGTTCTCTGCAGACATATGAGTTGTCATTGTCCTCATAGAAGAAGAGCAAATCCCTTGCTCTTAAAACAATTGATGAGAGAGTAGTATTTCATGATTCTCCGAAAGAAGATGGAGTGGATAAAGATGTAACTTAACTTGTAAAAAACTTTCGGAAGTTTCTAAAGCTCAAGAACAGTGGAAAATTTGGTAACAAGGAAAAATTTTAGAGTTCTAAGAATGAGAAGAAAGAATTCCGAAGAAAAGATGTTAGAGATTCTCAATCTTCACAAGGAATCACATGCTTCGAGTGTAATGGACATGGACACTTCAAAAAGGAATGTCCCAACTATTTGAAGTACAAAGGAAAGGTCTATACCACTACCCTGAGTGACTCAGATTCATCAAACTTTGACTCAGAAGAGAGCTGTGATGGAGAATGAAATTTCTCTACATTCATGACCATTGCTTATGTGGAATCCTCAGATGATTTGGATACACTTATGAATGAGCTTGGTGAGCATTCTGATTTGGAGTCTATTGGGATTGCTGAAGAATCGGAGGCTGAAGAGGATAAAGATACATCGGGTCTTCAAGAGAATTACGCCTTACTCCTTGAGAAATCTGGTGAGTATGTAAGGGTTGCAAAGGCGACTGTGAAGAAGATGAAAAGGGTTGAAGAGGACTACAAAAGTCTTCTGGTCAGATATAAAGAGGCTAAGTGTGAGATTGAGAAACTAAATGGTGAGTTATCAGAAGCCTATACCAAAGTAATATTTCTTGAGCAAGAGGTGGTGCAAGCACAAGCCAAGATAGAAACGGTCTCCTCCAAGAAGCTGGAAGATGTTATTTCATCCCAAAAACACTTCTCAGACAAGTTCGGGTTGGGATATACTGGAGGGAGTAGCTCATTGACCAAAGCTACCAAAGAAGTGAAATTTATGAAGGCCATAGAGCCGATTGTGGAAGAGCACATCCCTGAGAATGTTAAGGTTGAGAAGAAGAAGTTGGCTGAGGAACGAGTGGTTAATAAGTTTTGAAATCAATCAGAAGCCAGATTTGAAGGTAGAGCAAGATCTCTCTCAAGATCACAACGGGGTCCTAGAACAGATTATATGTGTCACTATTGCGGATTGCAAGGACATACTAGACCTAACTGTCAAAAGCTAAGAGCCAACAACAATGCAAGCGCACCTCGGTCATGAGGAAGAAGAAATGACAAGAAATCTTGGGGTGGTGAGCAACCAAGAAGTCAAAACTGTGATCTAGAAATGATGGACGTGATGAAGATGATCGGTGCCTTCATAAATTGCCTACAAAGCTTCACATGAAGGTTTGACAGTCCTAACTCCCGTACCCAATCCGTTAAGGATATCACCCCCAACGCACGTAACGTGTGGGTGACGAAGGGTACTCATGCATAAGCAATATAACATCTCCATGCATTAATACTTCCCATATTTTGTGTATTTGCTTGGTTGTATGCTTCTTGCAGTTTTGAGTTGAGTTTTAGCTTATTTGTTTGTTTTTATTTCAAATGTTTTTATATTGTTGGTTTTATTGCTGTTTTGATCAATCTTTTACTACTTTTGTGTCAAAAATCCAAAAACACATAAAAATAGAAAATCCAAAAGTTTGATTAACTTTGTTAAGTTTTGTCTCAAAGCATGTTTTGCCTTGTACCTTTGTACTAATGGCTTTGTGCATCTATGAGCTTAGCTTGTTTTCTATGCACTCGTATCATTGTGGGAGAAATTTTGAAATATATGTGATTGTTGTAAATAGATCTTCAACCTTGTCATGAATTATTAGTGAATGGTTTTGTTGATCTTGAGACATGCATAGACTTATGCCTTATATCTTCCTACTATTTTATTTTTGTTTTTGCTTAAAAGAGCTCTCTAAATGTAAATCTCCAAATGAAAACAGATATAGAGCTGCAAAAGCCTGTCGCACATATTAGTATTTGACTAGGAAAAATGGAAAGTGACCAAAATAAAATGTATGATGCCCAAAAAGCCAAAGGCTAACTCATCAATTGAAATATAAAAAATTTTAGGCATCTATCTCATAATGAGATTTTCTTTGCTCAAAAAGTGTAAATGATATTTTAAATATGGAGCCAGATGAAAAGCTTCAAAGAATTGTTATCAAGTGCATATGGGAGGTCATATATGCATGTTTCTATAATTGAGATAGGTCACATTATTTAGTGCTAGTTGTGTAAGTCTTGATTGAATTGATCATTGAAACTTCACATTGGACTAAGGACTATCTCATTTTTGATATCCTCACACAACACACAAGTCTATGTTCAATGAATGCCATATTCATTTGTGTGATTGTACTTGATTAAATGTGTTTTCACATGCTCAATCTTTGTTTGATCAAACACAAAAAGATTTTTGAGTGTTTTAATTGTTTTTGGAAAGCATTTTATTTTTACAAAAATGTCAAAATTTTCAAAAACAATTTTGTCCTGTTTTGGCGACTCAATCGCGTGTAGATCCAGTCGCATGCTCGTGGGTATGTTTTGGCATCTTGTTCGCGGGTGGAAGGTCCAGTCGCGAGGGGTACACAGAGATTTTCGCGATTCAGCTCGCAACTCAGTCGCGGGTAGATCTTCCAGTCGCAAAAAGCACTTAGAAAATTTTTCAAAACTCTTAGTTTCAAAGTGTTTTGCGGCTTACCCTAGCGGCTTACTAGCGACTTGATCCAGTCGCGAAAAACGCGTGTTTTGTATTTTAAAGTTAGTTTTCAAAAATTTTTCAGTTTTTCCCTTGAAAATTAGTGACTGTTCATTGTCTTCCCCATTTCTCTCTCTGAAACACTCCGTGTTCATTCTTGAGAAACCACCATTTCTGCATCATTTCTACATCAATCTTCAAGAAAAAGGTATGGGTTTTCTTGTTTTCTCTTCACCTTTCATGATTTTAGAGATATTTTCTTGAATCTGTGAATGTGTTGTTGCTATTGTGTTCTGCGAAATGTTGGGTTCGAAGATGGTGCTGGGTTTGGTTATTAGGGGTTGGTTTCTCTTGTTGCTGAATATGTTTAGTATCATGATTTTGCACCTTTAGTCTAGTATTTGATTTGAGCTTGCTATTTGATACAGTTTACACTCATTAGGCTTATGGGTTTGGGTTTTTCTGTGTTTCACTCTAAATATGTCATGGGTTTGTGTTTTTTTTTTTAATTGCTTTGATTTTATGCCATCATGTCTTGGTTGTGGTGCTGCCTTTGGGTTTATCTTGCACTTGTCATACTCATTATGTCATGTTTCATTGACATATGCCTTCATTTGTTTGATAGTGTTTTACACTAGACTGAATTAATTGCTCCTGTTTGCATCTAATACTAAATGAGCTTGGTTAATGTGATGAAGTTCCAATTTGTGCTACCCACCTTTGGTTATAAATTGTGCTTGGTCTATGTCCTGTCTTGACACTCTGTTACTCTCGTTGTAACTAGCATGTTACTAATATGAGTTCATTTCTTTATATGGTGTTTGCTCTTGTTGTGGCATTTTCTGCTTGATTACAGATGCCTCCCACACCTTTAAAGAAGAAGACTCCTGCCAAGAAGGCAGACAAAAGACTGAAAATGGTTCCCAACCTGTTTAGATCTGTTCAGCACTTTGAGAGATATAAAGATTCCTTCATGAAAGGAACTATTATTCAGGAGAGGTTTGTGGACTTACATGACTTGAAAGACACTTTTATTCCAACGTGCTTTGAGGGAAGAGGCGGGGATAAACTATTAGGTGATTTACTTGGAGTGTGTGAGCCACTGATAAGGGAGTTTTATTCTAATGTCAAAATTAGAGAAGATAAGTTAGACTGTTGGGTAAGAGGAAAGGAGTTCACTTTGGATGCCCATGACATTGATGAGGTACTTGGGCTTGAGGGATTAGAGGAGTATGAATTTGTCAATTACAGAGATAGCATGTTATCCTTAGACACTGTCTAGGCTCGGATTGGTGGAGTGAAAGAAGTAAGATGTCTCAACACCAATGCCTTTCCAGTTGACATGAGGTGCCTGACCACCATAATGATGTACAACTTGTATCCTATTAGAAAATTGACTACTCTTACTAATGCCAGAGCTATCTTCCTTATGGAGCTTAAGGAGAAAACATTCATTGACATAAGCTCTCATATATTTGACACAATAATGGAAGAGTCCAGAACAACTTCAAGGGCAAAGTTGGTGTTTCCTAGCCTTATCATGAGAATTCTCAGAGTAAAAGGGGTTTCAATTCCTCAAGATATCTGTCCCATAACTCCACTTTTAGCAATCAACAAACTAACCATCACAAGGATACAAAGTCGTCTTCCAGGTGATGAAGAGGAGGGTGACCAAGGAGAAGGTGATCCAATGGAGATTGAAGCAGAGGCTGCAAGACCGTCTTCCACACCAAGAAGAAGAGTCAAGAGGAGTAGGGCTTCTTCCTCATTTGCTGCACCTCCTGATGCATTTCAGATCATCCTGGAAAGGCTTGATGGACTTAGAGAAGTTCAAAACCAGCATACTAAAAGAATGACAGCAATGCAGGATCAACTGGATGTACTTTCAGCCAAATTTGACAGCATTCTCACCAACTAGGAGCACTGACCCTTTGGCCATTCCGGTCAAAAAGTGGCAGAATTTTTGGGGCAGCTCTTGAGGGGGAGTGCTTGTTTTGAGGGGGAACTTACATATTCATATATTATTATGTCTATAGCTTTGATACTATTTTTTGGATAACTGTTGTTATTATAAGTTTTAGTCTTGGTTTGGATTAAACTCATAACTCTGAATGTTTTTAACACTTTGATTTATTTATATATTGATGATGTTATTCAGTTATTTCAGCATATGTTTTAAAAGTTTTGTACCCATGTTGCTTATGTAAGCTTTAAGGGTTTGTTTCCATGCAATTATGCTTTTTGTAGGCTTTTATGGTCTGTACCATGTATTTGCAACACTTTACTTATGCAGCCTTTATGCATTTTGATTTAGTACTTGTTAATGCTATGCATTATCTTAAGTACATCACTCTTGTGCCCTTGTAGGATTGTTCCTAGATGCATATATGTTTGTATGCATTGGTTGAGTGTTGGACTTGCAAGTGATACTCTTCAATTGAGCTCATCACCTTACATGTCCGGATGTTCATTCCTTGTGTGAATGAGCATAGTAATCACTTTTGTGTAGTGATTGCTTGGTTGATCAAGCCATGATTTACTGCTTTACTGCTTAAGTCCATTTTTGCTTGATCATGCTTTTATTGCTCCATATGCATTTCAAGTTTTCTGCACACAATGATATTATTGTGTTGTTGTGTTTCAGGAGTTACTTGTTCATATGTTCAAGAGCTTTTTAGAATCTAGATTTAGGTGTGAGTGAGTTTTGTTCAACTATTTCCAACTCACGCGTTAAGTCTAGAGTCTGTTGCAGGGTTTTGTCACGGAATAGCCAAAGGGGGAGATTGTAAGGTTGAATTTAATCAACCATCTTGTTGGCTTTATTCCGTACCAATTTGCTTGTAATTTAAGCTCTTAGTAACCCTGTATTTAGGTGGGATCATTGTAAGGATAGTGTGTGAGAAGATGTGAAGAAAAGCTCAAGTATGTGCAAGATGGCAGAGTTTCGCGGCTAGGATTTGCAGCTGACTCGCGATTGGCAAGCCGCCAAATGTAGGCACGTGAGATGCACAAAGGGGAGCTGAAGGGTCGCGCTAGCTGTCGCACAACAAGACAAAAGTCCCAAGCTGTCTAGGCCGTTATTTCGCGACTTGAACTCGTGACTCAGACAAGTCGTGAGGCCAAGCCGCCAATCAGCCCTATTTGGCAAAAACTGACTCTTCGCATTCCTTTCTCACCCCACGATATATAGACCCTTAAACCCACCAAATAGGGAGAGCTTACAGAGAGAATTTTGTGAGAGAAACCTTAGAGAAAACAAGATTGCCTCATCCCCAATCTTTACCTTAAAGACTCTACAAATTCCTCTTCTCTCTTCCTCTCCATTGTTGAATCCTAGAGAGGCCTTTTACCAAATCCTTATCTCACCACACCCACGTCGGTGAGAAGGTTTATTTGGTGCTGTTGGGAAGCAGTTAGGAAGGAACCAATCTACATTGGTTGATGCTATGGTCTAGTAGCGGAATCCAAGAAGCTAAAGAAGAAATAAGTTCGGCATAACCTTGTTGCAACAAGAAGCTTGGAGGGCTTAGGTACTAGGGTAGATTAAGCTTAGAGGGTCTTCTGTTGTTCATGTATCCCAACTACATTCTTTAGTGGATTATTTACTGCTTGGAGGGCGGCAGAGAGGTTTTATGCCGAGGGCTTCGGTTTTCTCTTCGATAACACATCATGTGTTGTTCGTGTGTTTGCATCTTCCCTTCCTTTATCTTTGCCTCATATTTACTGCTGTGGATGTGTTTATATTTGGCTTAGATTGTTTATCAATTCTGTGTTTGGCTTATGTTCATATTCCGCACATATATTGTTTGATTATAAGCTTGAATTGATAATTTGTTAATTGGGGTCTAAGCGTTCATGGGTGTTTCATACCCATATTGAACTTTCAGCAGCGGCTTAGGACAAGTGTATGTTAGGCAACATCAACAATAACAGCTATGGCAGCAAGTCAACTTTAGCAGCAACATCACAGGTGTTGCTTGATGACTTTTAACATATTCTATATTGTTAAGTAATAAAATTGTTTACTATATTTTAATATACAAGTTACAAGGAAAGTTTTGATGCACGGGTTAAATATGATTTGTCATGATTTATTATTGCATAATATTCTCCTTGAATTTGGCAATGATTTGATTTGATGCAATGATTTTCTATGTTTGGGTTTTTACCAGAATGAGACTGATTTTCAGGATTTATGATGGCTGAACCAATGCTCATGATTGGTGGCAATAATGCTCAACTTAATTTGTTGCATAACTCATGTTGGTGCCTCTGCTAGAGGCTTAAGTAGCTGCATAATTGCTGGCGGTGTTGTTGCTTAAAGTCAAATTCTTTTTTTAGACATTATATGCTTAAATATACTACATTATTTAAGTTTGAATGTATGCAGTGGAATTATAATAACTAAGTTTATGTAGGATGCAAAGTTCATAACTAATTAGACTATTCCAACGTTTTCAAGGTATAAAAGGAATTGCATTTTCTTCAATGATCAAAATGAAACTCATGTTTTCAACTTGGAAGATAGAAGGTTTGGAGATTTACAGAATATCCATCCATCCTGGCTTCTCTCAAATTTGCTTTAGGCCTATGTAAGATAGTATACTTCCAATAACTTTCTTTTTGGGGACCTAAATTTGAAGCAAAGAAATAGAAAGAGAATGTGTAATGCAATTGTTAGGGAGAAAAGGGTAAGAGATATATTGTTTTCTACCAGAGATGATTGCTAGAGATTAATAAGGGTTAGAGATATTGAAATTGAATGTTATAGTACTGAAGTGGATGTTGAGCAGAGATGGTGGCAAGATATTATGCAGGAACTAAAATACGGAGATAGAGAGAGATCTACCACCAGTAAATTTTTTTGTTCCTTTCTTTCTTATATCTAGGTATGAAATATGAATTAGTTTTGAGAAAATTGGTTGGATTGATTTTTATTTAGGTTTTTGGGTTACATTTGGTTTTGATTTTAAAGATAAATACCGCATGTTGCAATGTTTAAGGGCTTTATATTTTATCCAATTACTGTGCTGACCACACGGTTTAAAACTAAAACACGTTTGAGGCCTTAAAATTTGTCCACATGTTGTTTTTCTCTTCTTATATTGTTTTTGTTTTTTGAATATCAGCCATGCTTTTTTTTTTTTTTTTTTTTTTTTTTTCCTTTGATTTGGTTATGAACTAAGAAATATGAGTTAGTTTTGGGTATTTTGGTTAGTTGGGTTAGTTTTGTATTGTTCCTTCTTTGTGAGGATGGCTTTAGGCTTGACATTTTGTATAGTGATGTAGATTGAATCAGATTTGATACAACTTATTTTGTTGCAATGAGAGAATACTATGCATATCGATTGTTTCAACAATTTAATATAGACGCACCTATGCAAAAAAAAAAAATGCAGTGGTGTTGGTGGTGAATATGAGTTTAACATGGCATAACTTAAGTTCATTATTATTGTGGGTCATTGTCATATTTTGAGTTCTTAAAAGTTAAAATGAGGGGACCATAACTTACTTTATTTCATCAAAGGAATCTCCAAATGCCACTGTATGAAATGTTGATACTTTTTTGTAATAATGTTAAGATTTGTTCACGTCTTACATGCTTTTGGTTATGGTGGTAAAAACTAAAAACTAAAAAGGCAGGCAATTAGATGTAGATATGAAGCCCAACCCAGCCATACCACGTACTGCCCAAATTCAGACCCAACTTCCAAGTAATCCCAAAAAAAGGATTCTTATTTCTCAAGAAGATAAAATTTAAGTACAATTTCTTAAAAGTGGTAACCTTCCCAACTGATTTCAACTACTTGATTGTATTGACCAATAAAATTTTATTTCCATCGAAAAGAATCACATTGTATTAACCATATGATTGATTTCAATTGGAAAATCGAAAGTACAACATATAAGAACATGTTTGATCTCACCAAACTGCTGAATGGGGTGCGACCTGGTGGAACCCAGACTGAGCAAAATATAAAATTATGTCATGGGTGCGGAATATACAAATCATAAACAAAAAGAGTTGATAGGCCTCACTTGCCATAAAATTTCAGTCTCATACATTCTAAATTTGTCTTACTCAGATGTTCACAATCATAGCCTTCATTTCGGATCTCAAGTATGCTATATGTATTTGTTTTAATTTATTCGGAATATTTTGGTAGGACAAATTTTTTCTCCTCAATGACTAATTTTGATATGCACCTATGCATATCAATTGCAGTGGTGTTGGTGGTGAATATGAGTTTAAAAATGATCTCTCGCATTGCATGGGTTAAACACTAGTTTAAATAATAAAGAAGGTACAAATCTTAAAAAAGAAAGAATGTGAAACATTCTGCTAATTTTTAGACCCTTGAGCAAACAATGTTTAACCTAATTTGATGACCTACTATTAATTAAGTCAATTATGGTAGCCTTAGGTTAAACATAAATCAAACATATGATGCAGTAAAAAATCTAAATAACACATGATATGATAACTTAGGAAAACCAATAAAATAAACCAGTTTCAAGGTAAAAACTGTAGGGGACCAATCCCAAGAAGAACAGTTCACCATCAAATAGAAGTTTACAATCAAGAATATTTCATTTGTAGTAAACTTAACTATGATTATCAAACCTAGTTATGAAACCCTCAAACATCTTTGATATGGACCTGCTCCAACATGAACCTCCAGTTCATGCTTTACTCTTCAATACACTTGATATATGAACCTTGGGCAGCAACTTTATTCCATTAGTACTTACAGTATAAGAATGATCTTCAATTGACGCTTGAAAGAGTACAAGGCACGGAATCATTTAGATTTTAAAAAAGTAGCTCTTCAAAACTTGAAAAACGTGCTTTAACGTTACACACACACACACACACACACACACACACACACACACACACACACACCTAATGAATCTGAACTAAAATTGAAAATGTTTGATGGGCTGATAGGCTTTATTTAAATTATGCAGAATCGTATCTCGATCATTCGAAACTTCCTCTCGATTGATTGAGCTTGTATGTTCTTGAATTGTAACTTACAGCACTTTAAGTAATGTCTAATATGACTCATAGATGCTATGATCTAGACTTAGATAAGTTTATGTACATGGTTTGCCAACAAACTAAACATTTAGAGCCTAAATATTTAGAACCTAAATATTTGGAACCTAAGACATTCTTGCATTAAAACTTGTTCAACCAATACAACAGAACCCTTAAATAGTTAAATTTCCATACTTAAATTTTTTTTTTTTTTTTTAAAAAAAGGTAGTTACCAGTTAGGGTTAGCAAGATTTGAATTGTAAATGATTCCAATGAAAATATCAAGAAATGCTAACTGGTTGAACTACAAGGGTCTTGGCCTAAAGTTTCCACACTTAAATACTCATAACTAATCATACCTTAAGCCTTAGTGATACTAATGTCTAATATGACTCACAGACACTATGATCTAGACTTAAGAAAGTTTATGTACATGGTTTGCCAACAAACTAAACATTTAGAGCCTAAACATTTAGAACCTAAATATTTAGAACCTAACACATTCTTGCATTAAAACTTGTTCAACCAATACAACGGAACCCTTAAATAGTTAAATTTCCATACTTAAAAAAAAAGGTAGTTACTAGTTGGGGTTAGCGAGATTTGAATTGTAAATGATTCCAATGAAAATATCAAAAAATGCTAAACAGTTGATCTACAAGGCTCTTGGCCTAAAGTTTTCACACTTAAATACTCATAATTAATCCTTACCTTAAGCCTTAGTGATACTAATGATATATATTAGATATGTTTCTTGAACTTTGAAGGATAACACTACTTTAAGCCTACTCCTAAATTTTAATCCTAGCATAAAAATAATAATGCTCATCAAGCAGAGTATATATGTTTTTTTTTTTTTTTTTTCTTTTTTTCCGAATCCTTCTATATGTCTTTCCTCGAACATTTATAGTGTTTTCTCCACAAATATATATTTCTAATGTTTTCTCTAATGCGTGAATTTTTAGTATTCTCAACCATTTAATTAAAATTATTTGCACAATTTTTTTAGTATTCACAAATTATTGCTTTGTTCTTTCCATTGATAACCCCAAATATCCCAACAATTGTGAGATGAAATATGAAAATAAAACTATAAGTATATCATAGAGGAAATATCATTGTAATTTATTCTGTTTTTCTTTTATAAACAAAATTGTAAGAATTAATTTTTTAAAATTCGGAGCTTTAAACCTCAAGATGCTACAAAATTATTTATGAAAAATATCAAATTAATAAGTTCAGAAGGATGAATTGAATTAAATATCTTCATACGGTGTTGGCTTATTCTTTTATTCGAAAGCATGGTACTTCTTACTAACATTTAACCTGAAACCTATCTATACAACTATGTATTTTTATATTGAACCCCCCAAGCAACAAATCCCAACTCTGTGCTACTAAGTTACAAGGCTTTTGCCATCACCTGTAACACTGATTCAACAAAAAAGTAAAAATTAAAAGAAAAGAAAAAAGAAGCCCCTACTATACAAGTTACGTGGACCATTTCTCTGTATTATCTATTAGACGTATAATGTAAATAAATTTGTCCCCTAGTTTATTCTTTATGAGTTTTGTGACGTTACTTTTTGGGGGGGGGGGGGGGGGGGGGGGGGTGGGGTAAATAGATACCTAGCTATATAAGAAACTAGTCTCGGACTTATGTGGTGCACGGAAAACTTTTAGATTAAATGTTTACATGTTTAAGTTTAAATATTTTCCTAATTTCAAATATTTGAAAGCTGAATTGGGTCCTATATATATATATATATATATATTTTTTTTTTTTTTTTTGTTATCTGAAAAAGTATATGTAGATGTGGGGGTTAGGAGTATTAGTATTGTTGGGCCAGGCCGAAGGAATCTGAAGACCCAACCAATGATCAGCTTGATTTAGGTGGGCTAAAAATGACCTAAAAGAAGAGTTTTTGTTGCCAAAGGGCTAGATAGCCCGAGGGAGACCCACGTATGAGGATCGTGCGAAGAGGGCGGAATGAAGACCACATAAGGCCGGATTGTGTGCGCTGAGGGATGCAGCAGTGACAAATATGGATAAGGGGTAATGGAAGCTTCCCAAAGAAACATCCATCACCTCCACATTGAATGTCATGCACCAACCGTGGCAGCCACATTAATGGTTGAATGACACCTGAGCAGTGCTAGCACAACCTGTAATCTGCTCAGCATGGACTCAAAAGGAGGGATGGGACAAGTATCCAGGACGAGGATCACCGATCCTCCATCTAGAGGGTTAGGATCAGAGCAGGAGCACTATAAAATGGGGAAGGCTCCAAATGAGCAGAGAGGAGACTCTCATGATCAAAATGATAAAATATCAATCCTTGTAATCTCATAAGTGTAAAAAATCTCCTTGACCATTTTGAGGAAAGATAAATCCACATATTTTTTTTCCTTAATCAATCTTTTGGCCTTTAATTTCTTTTTTGATATAATTTAGGAAGCCTAAGTGTTAGTCCGCAAACTCATCTCTACAAATTAATTGTAATGGGCCTTGATCCAAGCCCAATTCTCGATTGGGCCTTGATTTTTTTACCCCATACAATAGATATAAAAAGTTTCTTTAATACAAAACATCAGGCATATGTGGTTAAAACTAGAATTAATAATCATTTTGGTGTCTAACCTTTACCCCATGTTTCAAAATGATCCATAACGTTTTAACTGTGTTAGTTTAGTTCCCAACATTTTTTAGTGTTTCAAAATAATTTCTATCATTAAGTGGAAGATGGAAAAATACAATGAGAGTAATGGTGTTGTTAAAATATTATTTTGATATCACAGGGTATGCCAAGTGGGATCAATTAAGGAGATAAAGATAAAACTCACTCAAAATAAGTGCATTAGGGATCTGAAATCCCTAGATCTCACAAATTAAGAGGACATCTAGATCCAATTTGATGAGCTTTGGAGCTTAATGCTCATCAATGAATATAAATCTTTTGTCTCAATTTTTTGTTCTTCTTTACGCATCAATCACAATTTGTTAATATTATTATTTTTTTTTCATTTTAAAATTTAGGTATTTTATAAAGAGATTAGTAAAAAGAATACGTAGTAAGTTGTGATTAATGGGGTATAAAATATAACACAAAATGTGAGACAGACTTTGCTGATATTCCCGTTGATGCATGCAACACTGGCACTTCTTTGAAGGTCGTAGATGGGTATGGTTTTGACCTGAATTGTGGCACACAGGCATCTGATATGATCAAGGGTGGATTTCCTTCTGCAAAATATATCTCTTTCGAAGGAATATAGGAAATTTCGTTCAAACATTACAAATCTACAATGTTTCAATATAAGAAAACAGAGTTGTATGAAACCTCCCATATATTCTTAAATTCATCTTTCATTTTGCCACTTCACAGAGACAGGTTTATTTATTTATTTATTTTTTATTTTAAATATATTAAAGTCGGCATATGGATTTTGGGATTTGGTTTCATTGCCCATAATAGAAACATAGATATTTGTGAAAGTTTTTGATACTTGCAAGAAGAAAAAAAAAATCAAATGAAGTTACATATATGTCAAAAAAACATGTAGAATAATGAAGAATTTTGTAAGATATTTCTTTTTTTCCCGTGTATTATAACTCTATAAGTACCTGTAGAGTTATAGTACAAGGGAAATTCAACAACGCTATGTTGGCAAAATAGGTATTGAGGCTTATTCATGATACAAACTTATTGTTTTATCATGTATTTAAGTCTAAATACTTTCTTGTGCTATTTTTGATGCAAAACAAACTTCGAGTTCCTTTGCTCGGAAGAGTATCTTAAAGGCAAGAAGAGTAATTATGATGGGTGCTAAATGGAGAGTGGGGGATGGAAAGTCTATTAGTGTATACAATGATAGCTGGATACCAGGACTTCCAAGTGGCAGAGTGGTGTCTTCCTTCTCCGGTTTGGGCAGAGATATTGGTGTGGCTGAACTGATAAATCAGGCCACGGGTAGCTGGCATGTGAACCTCATTGAATTCCTTTTTTTTTTTTTTTTTTTTTTTTGAAGCTTAACAGATACTAGCTATTCCCTTATGTGCATCACAACAATCAAATTTTTTCTACTGGTCTTTGGAAAAAAAAGGCATCTACTCGGTAAAATCGGGCTATAAGATTTTATGTGATGAGGCAAGGAGTGAAGAAGCTTCGGGTTCAAACAGTAATGGAGGCTTGGGTTTGTGATCTTGTATTTGGAAACTTAAGGTACCGGTTAAGATTAAACATTTTTTGTGGAAGGCATGCACCTATAGTTTACCAACTAAATCAAACCTGTTGAAAAGAAAAATCATAGCAAATCCATCATGTCATCTTTGTGGCAGCTTTCCTGAGGATGTAAAACACGCTTTGTGGGACTGTGAAGCTGTGAAAATTGTGTGGTGTAAAGACTTTAGTTGGGTTAACCGTTTCAAGGCAGCAAATGGAACCTTCCTAGAATTAATGGAGCGGCTCATTACAAAACCAGGAATTGCGGATTTATTTGCAACCACGGCATGGCTCATCTGGACTCATCGGGACAAAAGCCAATTGCTGGAAAAAACCACACCGCTGGGAAGTATTGGTGAAGCTACGAAGAGTTGGCTGCTGTAATTTCGGTCAAGTCGGGAGGAGCATTGCTGTGGGAAGTTGCCTCGCCGACCCAAATGGTTGCCACTAGAACCGGGGGAGTTTAAAGCAAATTTTGATGGTGCGATGTCCAACGAGAGTGATGAAGCCGGGATTGGGGTTGTGATCAGGGACTCCCATGGGTCAGATTATTGCAGCAATGGCTGAAAAATCAGAAAACCTCACAGTGTGGAGTGCTTGGAGATGTATGCAGCTAGACGGGCAGTGACTTTTGCTTCCAAAATCGGCCTTCAACAGTGCCATTTTAAAGGAGATTCAGCAATTGCGATATGTTTTTTTTCGTCCTTTGGCCATCTAGTCAAAGACATTTTGACTCATGTTAACTCCCTTCAGAGTTTTTCTTTCTATTAAATTGTTAGGTAAGGTAATCCTGTTGCAAATGCCATAGCTCAAAGAGTAACATTTTTATTTTCTTTGTTAGTTTAGATGGAAAATGTTCCATCTGATGTATTCGCTTTTGTTTCGGAAGATTTTTCAGCTTCTTAATGAGATTTTTATTTTTATTTTTTATATTAAAGGGAGAAATTCTACTCTAGTTTAATCTAAGTATATATGTGTATGAAATTCTTTCTTGGAGACTTGAATTACGGCTCTTACCCCCCACACTCCACAAGCATTTATGCTTATGAAGTGACCATCGTACCATGGATGTTCGGTGGTTAATGAGATTATTGGGCATGGTCTTGTTTCTCATCAAAAAGAAAAAAAAAAAAAAAAGTACTTTATATAAGTACTTTTTTTGTTTTTTGTTTTTTGTTTTGGTTGAGAAACAAACTCTATAAGTACCTTAATTAGTAGTAACACAAGATATATTTTTTTTAACATATATTTTATAAAAGTGATAAACCTTTAAGTGTGCACACTTATTCAACAAAAAATAAAAATAAAAAAAAAACTAAAAAAAACGTGTGAACACTTTTTACGGTGAAAATTATAAAATAAATTAATTTATTTTCTTAGTTATAGCTCTTCAAAGTACCATTTATTTATTTATTTTTTATGAGAAAGTACCATTTATTTTTTTCTCTTAGTCAAATTCTACTTATTTTTATGTTACCAAAAAAAGCTACATCAAACGCACCCAAAATGCATATTTGTTATTACAAGAAGGGATGGGCAACGATGTCACGTGCAATGTAACTATCTTCTATTATAAGTTTGGTATACAACCCTAGAAATAAAAATAAATTGAGCAGAGATATAAATTTTTTAAAAAACCTTTAAAGGTTTAAGTGTTTAAAATTTATTCTTTTACTTATATGATTCTTTAATTTTAATATTTTGATTTATTGTATTTAATACATGAGGATTTTTTTAAAACTTTTTACAAGCAGACACAAAAGAGTCATATAGTGTAAATACTGATAATATAATATCATATCGTGTTGACACATTTATATAATAATAATAATAATAATAATAATAATAATAACCTATATATACTATAAAACCGAAGTCTTCGACTTTTAGTTACTTCGTAATATGTTGCTACCTCAGTTTTGCTTGCTCCACAATTTTCCACATTGGCATTTTTATTTTTATTTTTTAAATCAGATTTATTTATTTTGATTTTTTACAAGTCCTACTTAAGGGTGTCAATTCGGGTTAGTATTTTGGGTTCGTGTCGTGTCAAGGTAGGGGTATTCGATTAAATGATTCAATCTGAACCCAACCCATTTAATAATCATGTCATGAACCTCCAATCCTAACCCAACTTGTTAGTAAGACGGGTTGAGCTGATCCAACCCACTTAACACGCTTAATAAACGGGTTGTGCTGGGTTGACACAAATGTGACACAACGCATTTCAACTTGCTTAATATTAAATATAACATCTATTTAGATTTTTTTTTTTTTTTTTACATTCCAAAAGTAGTGCATACACTTCTCAACCCACATTTAAAATAATATAGTTCAACTAACATATGACATTCATCTAAAAATAAGTTCTTTACAAAATTATAAGAAGGTTTAAAGATTTAGGATTTGTAGTGTTTAGAGATCTAGGGTTTGTAAATTTTCAATTGCCAATTATATACGTTGTAAGTTTTTGTAATTACCTACTTTTCTTTTTATGTTTAAAATATAGATTAGATATAAAAGGTATTTGAAAAATCTAAAATAAAATGAATATTTTTTTGTTATATGAGTTAAATGGGTTGTGTTAAATGGGTCATTTTGAGTTGACACAAAGAAATTAGTATGTTAAACGTTTCTATTGTAGGTCACGCGGGTTGACCAGCTTATGCCCCATTTCTTATCATGTCGCTTTCAGATTGACCTGTTTATGACCTAAACTCGCTAAAGCCCAATCCTAACCTGCAAAACTCGTGTCGAGTTTGTGTCGTGTTCGTGGGTTGGGTCAAATGTTGACACCCTTAGTCCTAATACGCGACTCCTATTATCTCTCTCTAACCTTACCCATTGCAAGCCAAACCTTCTTTCTTCTGTTCAGATTTTACTTCTCATGCTTTTTTGGCCGTCAATAACAACGGAAGCCAGCCTCCTCTGTAGAGGAAGTCCAAACCTAAGGTAAGAATTCCGATTTGCTCTTCAAATGAAAACCTAACTACTCAGTTATTACTTCCTATATATTGTTCTCTCTCCATTTCAATTGTTCATGGAATTTTGTTTGGGGTTATGGGTGATCTGCTTTGGTGTTTTGGGTTACAATGGCTGAATGGTTGGCCTTTCGTTTGCCAGCATTAAAAAATGGTTTATTTATTTATTTATTTTTGTGCTTTAGGTTGTAGCAATTTAAGGTGGAAATTTGTGTAATTTATTTTTCCATCTTGGTTTTGAAGAAAAATTATGGGGGTTTTATTATTATTATTATTATTATTATTATTATTATTATTATTATTATTATTTGCTTTAGGTTTGTTATGGACATATGTGATGTAATAGGCTAATCCTTTGACAAAACATACTTTACTTGTAATTGGGTAGATTTTGGATGAGTTTAGTACTTTAAGAAACAAGTGTTCAAGTTAAGTATTGAAGTTATACAAGTCTGACCAAGAAACAAGTGAAGGAAGTGCTGTTCATTAAAGCTCAACAACAATCTCGACAGAAAGACTTCTATCGAGATTTAATGTTGAAACTCTACAAAAGTAGTATCTGTCGAGAATTATGAAATCAGGTTTTCCAGATCTAATTACACGCATATCCTTGAGTATTTTTGTATGGTTTCTTTTCTCACAACCCTAGACATATATAAGGATTATTTTAAGAGTCGTCACAAGGGATGCAAGGGTTGAAAAAGAATAACACATGCATATTGTGATCGGAGACAGAATTTGCTCTAATTCATCATATTCTCTGTAGAAGCTACTGCGTCTTTACGCCAAGGGTTTTGTGACCAAGGAGCTTCCTGATCTTCATCGTTGATGAATTGAAGAACTTTATAGCCAACAATCCTTCTCAAGTTGGTGTGTTAGTCACATACTGGGATTCATGCACTAAACGAAGAGGTTGCCACTACAATACAAGTCCAATTAAGTATTGGGGTAAGGGTTCAACTGTAGGTTGATATTAGGTATTAAGATTCCTTTTACTTGTAAGCGCTTGTTTTGATAATAATGGATTCTCAGGAGTGATGACCTTAAATTCACCCGGTGGAGTTTTGTCTCGATGGTTTTCCCTATTCTTAAACAAAGCACCTGTGTCAAATTTAATTTCTGCTGCATTTAATTATTTGGTGATTTGTTTGTACTACCACACTATTGCATGTTAAATTAACTTGGATAATTAATTAATTAATTTGCCAAATGGGTCAATACATTCTTGGCTTATCAAGGTTTTGGCGATTTAAGGTGGAAGTTTGTGTTGAAGAAGATTGCGATGACCGTTAAGGTCCTTTTTGAGACAGATTTACTGGGCGGGCTAATGGACTAATAGTGGTGTTCATGGGTTGCAATAAGATCCTCATGCCCAATTTTGTTGTTGTATGTATTGAATATAAATTGGATTTTGTTAGTTTTTAGACCCTTTAACACAATATGTTTAACCTATTATTAAGCCAAGTTGATTAACAAGTTTGTTAATTAGATCTAGGTTAAACCAATATGTGTAAAATAGATACAATGTGGAAAATAAAGAAAAAAGAACTGATGACCTAGGAAAACCTAACCGATAAAAAACCTGTGAAGGATTTAACCTAGCTATTCTCAAGGTAAAAACAGATCTACTATGAAAGAATTAAAGTTTGTACAATAAGACTTAGACCACTAACATCCTATTACTACCTCGTGTAGAAAACTTATTACCATGACCACGTGACAGCTCCGAGTCCACAGACTACTTCTTTCTTTGATCTGTAGCAACCACAAGTTCTCCTACTTATGACTTTGAGACACCCCTCAAAGGTTTCAAGTCTTCTTGAAAGTTCTTTATGCAGCAATTGAAGCAATCATCAATTTCTTGACGTGAATCTTGATCTTGATAACTCTATATGTGTGTATGAAAGTAAACACCTCTCAAATCTCACAAAAGATTCAACACACAACTCAACAAAGACCTTTAAAACGTAGCTAGAGTTTTTCCTTTTATACTTGGAGTGAAACACTTAACCCTACATGTCATATGAGCTTGGGCTGGTTTGAGAATTTTGTAGAAAAGTACTGATGCACGACTTTCGATCGATCGAGTCTAACTTTCAATCAATTAAGCCTTGCAGATTTTGAATAGTAATTCCTGCAATTACTCGATTCCAAATTTACATCAATCCAAACTTTAAGCAAGCCTAAACCTAGACTAAATTTTTTTATCATGGTTTGCCAACATACACAAATTAAAGTTCTAATACATTAGTTCCTAAAGTCTTAGAACCTAACAGATTTTCTGGCTAAAGCTTGAAATTTGTGGTATATTAGTTTTCTGTCAATAAGTTTTTATTTTCTAAATTACATTATTCTTTTTTTTTTTTTCTAAGTTCCTCTGTTTCAGTACCTATACATAAACTAAGTTCTATTTCTTAGCCATTTATGTTAGGTGTTTGACAAAAGGCCTACATGAGTAACTGTGTACATGGGTTGGAATAATATAATAAATGAATTGGCATAAACTATTTGATGATGGCTCATGGTCAATTGAAATAAGAAAACCGTTGAATGTATCTCGTGAAAATGGGAGCTCAAAATTTATATGTAGAGGAAAGTTTTAGAATATATCTCCTTGATAAGATTACTTTTTACCAAATCATTTTTGCCAATATATATCTCACAAATTTTTCTTTTGCATAACAGTTCAGTGTTTGGCAACATCTACATGGCACCTCCTTTCATGTCTATTTGTGTAGTTTTGTTTGCCTTATATAATGCTGTACATAAGCACAACTACAGTACACAATATACTTCCATTAGGGTGAGATATATTAAGATGCACTTCTTATTGCATAAAAAGATGATAAAAGTAAGATTTCAAAGGTAAATGCCTTTGGTAGGTTTTTGGCTTGCTAATGGTTGTATTTATTAAATAGTTGTAAGTCCTTTTTCTTTTAATTGTGTTATTGATTCTTGGGGGAAATGTTTTGATGATCCATGTTTAGTCTATCAATTTTATTCTTAAAAATGGTAATTGGTACCCTAAGAACCCAGTTTTGGTATGTACAAAACACTCGTATCTTGAACGTGTTTGGCTTTTGATTAGGAAGCTTCTATACCCCAAAAAATTAGATGGTTCTAATGTGAAATGAGTCTGCCATCATGATATGTTAGATAGTTGATGCATAATTTGTTTTATAACTTATATTTATGAAAATCTGACTTGACCTTTTTTGAAGGCTAGGTTATTTCTGTTAATATGCTAGATTATTTTAGTTGGACATACATAACTATGTAGATATTTATGTGTGCTGTTAACTTTATTTGTTAGTGGGAGTTAAATTGTGGTTTTTAAGTCCAATTTGACACTTTGGTTTACTAATCTTTTTAAATTGTGTTATTTTAATTCAAAACTTTTGAATAAGGTTCTAAATGTATTATATATTTTTGGGTGTCAATGTCAGTTAGTTACTATTTTGTTATATTAGATGTTACCCATAAGATAATTGTAGGCAAGCTATGAGTTTTCTATGTTTGAAAAATTGAATCTTTATCAAAATATATTAAGGCTTCAAAAGTAAAATTTCATTTTAAATTTGGAAGGTTAATAGGATTTATTTTTTGGTATATATTTTGATTTGTTGGTTTTGAATTAGGTGACTGAGTTAGATTTCATTTTAATTAAGGTTTTGATTTAGACTTATTTTTCTTCATCTACTATAATCTCAAAAGGTTGTTTATTTGTTTGAATGAAATTGATTCCACTTTTTGGTTGTTTAATTGTTCTGAAAATGATTGATTTTGTTTATTTGTTTGGCGTTTTCAAGTTCTCAAAGCGGTTTATTCGGGCTATTATTGGATCAACCTCAACCTCGGACTCATGTTTTGAGTTTTTCACAAAGACAATGCTCGGTAAAGGCGTTACACACTGGGGCAAAATGTAATGATTTGATGGACTCTAGTGAGTGCAAAATTTTGAGTTTGAATTTTTTTACAAAGTCGTTATCTTTTTTAATCTTTTTTATTTTTATTTTAATGATTTAATTTTAAATAGATTTCATTAAACATCCTTATTTTAAGAAGTAACATCCTTATTAGTTTAAGTAATTTGATTATATGGTTCCTTATGCTCTAAAGAGCAAAGGAGGTTGTGTATGGGCTTGCAAAAAATATGATGGGGATGTGTAGAGTGATGTGTTAGCCTAAGGTTTGTGTCTATATGAGAATAATTTGTGCTTGACATGTTGTTCTTTGTAACTTTTGCTACTTTTGTTGTAAATGAATGAACCTAGGGTTGTATTTTAAAATTTTTTTATTTAAGATCCAAAAAAAGGTCTCCATATGTTTTTTTTTTTTTTTTTTTTTTTTTTTTTTTTTTTTTTTAAGTTTTGATATCTTGGATTTGTATAAAAATGTTTTCTTGCTTTGTAGGGTTTGGTGTTGTTGGCACACATAAAGCTTATTGGGAAGAAGCTTGCAAAAAAGGCTAAACAAAATGTCAAGCAGGGGAGGCCAAGAAGGAAAATTACTTGGTAACAAGTATGTCATATTGGACTGCATTGTTCAAGTGCTAATGCTGCATTAAGGTTACATCAATTGAGTGTTGTTGCATAATGAGACCCAAAAAAAAAAAAAAATTTAATTCTATGCAACACTCAATCAAATTAAATCATTTTGAGTTCAAGCCTAAGGTAGACTTGGCAGTGAATGAAAATTGAGGAATAGATATCTTGATTTGGTTGGATGAAAGTTTTTGAATTAGTGGAGTGAATGTATTTTTGTATTGCTGATTTTTTTCCCATTTAAATAGTAAAATCGCTACAATAATATGATGATTTGGTAATTTGGCAGATTTGGAGTCTCATGCATTCCATTTTTTTTTATCAATAAAAGAAAGATCTCAAATTTCACATGCCTTTCTTTCAACTCTTTTAGGTAATAATATTATTAGTCTGCTCTTTTTTCTTTGTTTTGTTGATGGGATGTTATTCAAAATTTAAGTCAATTATTTTTTAAAGCTGAACTAATTTGGTTAGATGGTCCATCCTTCTAAATTTTAGATTTATTTTTTTCCTCTTTGCTTGGTTAGTGTGGAAGTTCAAGAAGGATATGGAATTAAGAAATGGGATTTTGGCAATTTTCTTTTGCTTAGCTATTGGGATTTGCTGAATAGAAGCTAATGTTGAATTTAGCAAAATTAATTTTATTTTGGGTTAGCACAAGACACCATTATTTGATTGGAATAATTTTAGACTTAAAATAACATCTTAAACTACAAATGAAAAATACATTCAACTGAAGAAGAAAAATAAATCAAGATGATTTTGCATATGTTATATATGTTTTGCATAACGCGGGTTAGTGACTATTAGTTATAATAATTGTTCTTTAAGTCCCAACTTCCGTCACACAAGTCTTTGCCAAAACATCTATAATTCCACTCTTCTCCTTCTTCAAACACATCCTTGAAAAGAACACTTCAAACTTGATTGTGAACCAAGACATCTTTGGAGACGAGCTCTTTGTCCCCAAAGATGTTATGGACCAAGATATGGCTCAAAATAAGGGCAGTGAGAGGATAGAAATTCTGCGAAATTGGTGTGTTGGAAGAGGTCAAGAGCTTCCAAAATGGTCTCTGTTACTTCAGCCACCATTGCCAAGAGCTGGTGATTGAAGCCTTGTGCCTCTAGCTACGTCCAAGATGCCATGACCTTCATGGATTCTTTTGCATCAGCTACAATATCTATCAAACGGCGATAGAGAACTTTATCGATGAGCTACAACATCAACAGATTATGGGATGTCCATGTGGGTGGAATTGTGGAGAGGGCTGTTAGAGAAATGAACTATGTACATCTTTATGAAGAGAGATACTATGTGTGTTGTCTATTTATATTGTAAGACGGAACATAATTTAATTTGGGATGGATTTGTGGGACTAAAATTGCATTCAAACATTACATTGTTTCAATATAAGGCAACAGAGTTATATGTATGAAATCAAAATGTTTTGTATTGTTTCACGCAATTTCAACAATTTCAAAATTTTTGAAGAGGACCTAGTGCTTTGCAGACGAGGGAAGAAACGTGCAATCTCCCATATATCTTTCTCTTTTTTCTTTTTCCTCTTTTTTTAATATATCTTTTTAACGAGAAACAATAGTATCCAAGCCTCTTTGAGCATTTGACTAGTCTATTGGGTCTGTGCAATCTGCCTATCTAACGGCCCAAGATAGTAACAAAAACCTCCCATATATCCTTGACACTTGCAAGAAGAAACTAAAAAAAAGTTTTAAATTTTTTTTGAAACAAAATAAGAAGAAATAAAATTCAAATGGAGTGTAAATGTCTAAAGAAACAATAACTATATCTATATCTATATATATATAATAGCAGAATCTGAGAGAAAGTGAATTCCTACAATTAAGGAGGTGCTGACAAATAGGATAACTGCCTATCTAAAATACTGACATGTATAACTTTAAAAAGCAATACATTATGTTGTTTGGTAATGCTACAATACTGTTTAAAAGTGATAAATTATAATTTTTTCACAACATTAAAACACCGTTTAGAGCCCTCTTGGTATAAAAGGAAATTAACTACTTAAGATAGAAAAAAGAAAAAAAAGAAAAAAAAAAGATTGCTACAAGGAGAAAAAAAGAGAAAGAGAGACCGAGAGAAAAGAGAGACAGAGAAATAGAGAGGCAGAGAACGGAGAAAGAGAGAGAGATCGAGAGATCAAAAATTGCACGCTCTAAAAACTGAAACCCAAAACACACAATCATCCATTCTTTCCATTTGTTAACACAAATGGCCAAAAGAAAAGATTTTCCCTGCCGATGAAAAAGAAATAATAGAAGCCCATAGAAATATTTCCACAATTTGCAATCAAGAATGAAAAGATGTCTCTCACTTTCTTGTCAGATTTCTTCATCTAACTGTCCGTTAATTTCTTTCACCGTTGAGTTTTTATCTTCAATTTAAGTTTGTTTATATATAATAATAGGTGAAGCTGAGAGAAACTCAAATTGGAATTCCAAATTAGAGTTCCAATTTTACGCCATATGTCCTAAATTATTTATTCTTAAAGATTTTTATTTCTTAATTTTAGAATTAAATGTGGGATCACATCATAAATATTTATCAAAGTGAGTTATTAAGTATAAAAACCAATGAGTCTAAATTAAATGAATCGTCAAAAAACGTGCATCACAATAATTTAAAAAAATGGACAATTTACATTTTATACATAATAATATCCTTACAAATTTTTTTTTTTAAAGAGTTAACAAAATATAAAAATGACTATCAATAGTATTTAAATTATATATATAAGAATTATATAATGCATCTTATTGCATATTTTTAAGTGTATCCATGCATATGCATGAGGTTACAAACTAGTTCATAATAATGGAGAATTCTATGATATATATTTTCATTATAACTACTTTTTGTTTTGTTTTTTTTTTTGTTTTTGTTTTTTTTTTTTGCTATATATATATTTGAGAAGATACTATAACTACCTAAATTAATACTTGATAGAGGATTTGTTTAATTTAATTATACATTACAATAATTGATAGACCGTTAAGATTAGTTAATAAACCGTTAAGACAGTTAAGATTTGTTTAATTTAATTATGTATTACAATATATTACAACACTTTAAAGTCCCATTCTTTTTTCTTTAAGAACAACTTAGTCAAATTCAACTTATTTTTATGTTACCAAAATAAGCATATTGCTTCATTGTTACAAATAGAAAGAACAACGATACGACATGCAATGTAATTTTCTTCTATTATATGCACAATATGCTATGCAACTCTAGAAATTAAAATGAATTGAAAAAGATTTGACTTTTTTTTTTTATTACGTAATCAAATTTAAAATCTCAAGAGTTGGGTACCTTATTGGCATTGTCAACTCTCTTTTACAAGGAGAATCATGATTAAAAAATTAAAAAAATAAATAAAACTCACTATAGTATTGTGCTTAACTATGTTTACATTCATTTTAGTCAATAACTAACTCAATTTGGAAATTAAAGCAAGATCAAGTTTGTCAGTACATTGTATGTGAATCATTAATTAATATATCATTTGGGTGGTAAGTGAGACAAATTTTGAATCTTTTTGAAAAATTTTGGTTGCTAATGTGGTCTGCGTACACTACAAGAAAAATAGGCTATTTTAGCGGGTTTTTTGCGGCGGTTTCAAAAACTGTCATTATATGTCACATATTGCGACACTTTTTTGAACCACTCCTGTACATGAAATATATTGTGGCATACCATTATACCGCCGCAGTAGATATAGTCTTTTGATGTGCTCTGCAGCGGCAATATAAAAAACCGTTGCAATATATGTGTTTTAGCGGCATTTCTTTTAGTTATAGTGGCGTTATACCGAACCGCCCTAATATATGCCCTTTTATGGCATGTTTTCTTAGTTATAGTAGCGGTTTTTGTGACCGCTGCAATATACCTTTTAACTACCCAAACACATTTTTAGTCCAATTTTTTCCTCTTTTTTTTCCCCTTTCCCTCGCCTAAATCTATCACTTTAGCATCCAACCTTTTCATTTCTCATCTGTTTGTCTCCCTCTCCGAAAATAAATAAATAAATAAACACACTCTCAAAATCTCTCGTCACTCTTAAAACCCAATGATCGATTCCCACCACTGCCACGCATTCTCACCACCACGCATCCTCACTTTCAGAACCTAGCTTGGATCTCTCTCTATTAGCACTCATTGCTGCCGCTCGCTAATTGAAGCCCCAAAAACTGTCGTCAAGGCTTGGACACCTATAGCAGCGATCAGAAGCGCCACTAAAAGTGTACTTGAAACGTTTTAAATGAAACCCTATAGTGGCGCTTATTGCCCACTGCTAAATGAGGACACATATGGCGGCACGTATAAACTGCGTTTGAAGGTTGATTTAGCTAATTCCTAACCTTATATGGCGGAGGTGGAAAGCCTGACGCAATAAACCAAATCCGCCACTAAAATGTACCTATACAGCGGTGCTTTTTATTACCACCGCAATAGATCTATTGCGGCACCTAAGCTGTGGCGCTTCAAAGCGCCGTAATAGTAGCTGCCACTAAAGGTCAGAAGCGCCTTTAGCGGCACTTTTATTGGTTTTAGCGGCACTTTTGGAGCGCTGCAATAGCCCGTTTTTCTTGTAGTGTACCTTATCTATATCATCGGCAATATCAACTCTCCTTTGTAGTATAACTACTTTTTTTTTTTTTTGTAGAAGATACTATAACTACCTAAATTAATAGTTAACAAAAGATATTGTTTAATTTAATTATATACTACAATAACTAATAAACCATTAAGATTAGTTAGTTAATAAACCGTTAAGATCTGTTAAGTATAATACGTAAAAAAACAAAAAAGTGTATATAGTTGAACGATCCATAAAATAATATTCCATACCATTTTTAATTGGAAGGTATTTTAACTGGCGATTAAGTGTGTACACTGCTTAAGGCTTAATTTATAAATTAAGTAAATTTTTCTTCTTAGTTTACAACACTTTAAAGTCCCATTCTTTTTTCTTTATATATAACTTAGTAAAATTCAACTTATTTTTGTGGTACCAAAATAAGCATATTGACTGATTATTACAAAAAGGAATTAACAACGATACGACATGCAATGTAATTATATTCTATTATATGCTCAATAAGCTATGCAACCCTAGAAATTAAAATGAATTGAAAAGAGATTTGATTTTTGTTTATTACTTGATCAACTTTAAAAATCTCAAGAGTTGTGCACCTCATCAGTATTGTCAACTCTCCTTTACAAGGAGAATCGTGATTTAAAAATTTTATAACTCACTATAGTACTATGCTTAACTGGGTTTATATTCATTTTAGTCAATAATTGACTCAATTTGGAAATTACAGCAAGATCAAGTTTATCAGTACATCTTATCTGTATCATTCATCTTATCTAAATCATTAATTAATACAATAGTTGGGTGGTATGTGAGACAAATTTTGAATCTTTTTGAAAAATTATGGTTGCTAATGCGGTGTGTGTACCTTGTTTACATAGTCAGCAGTATCAGCTCTCCTTTACAGTATAACTACTTTTTTTTATAGAAGATACTATAAATACCTAAATTAATATTTGGTAAAAGATATTGTTTAATTTAATTATATACTACAATAACCAATAGACCGTTAAGATTAGTTAATAAACTGTTAAGATTTGTTAAGAATCGTTCTCAAAAAAAAAAAAAAAAAAAAAAACGAATTGTTAAGAATAATACATAAAAAAATAATAAAAAAAAAGGAGTATATAGTTAAATGATCAAAAAAATAATATTCCACATTATTTTTAATTGGAAGGTATTTTAAATGGTGATTAAGTGTGCATGCTACTTACAGCTTAATTTATAAATTATGTTTTTCTTCTTAGTTTACAATACTTTAAAGTCCCATTCTTTTTTCTTCACGTATAACTTAGTAAAATTCAACTTATTTTTATGGTACCAAAATAAGCATATTGCTTCATTACTACAAAAAGGAATGAATAATGATACTGTAAGATTGAATTTAATCAACCATCTTGTTGGCTTTATTCCGTGCCAAATTTGCTTGTATTTTAGCAATTAGTAACCCCGTATTTAGGTGGGAATCACGTAAGGGTAGTGTGTGAGAGAGTGTGAAGAAATGTTCAAGATTGTGCAAAGATGTAGGGACTCGTGATTGGAACTCACGGGTGGCTCGTGACTGGCAAGCCGCCAGAAGTAGGTCACATGCCAAGCACGTGGAGAAGCTGAAGCGTCATGCCAGCTGTTGCACTAGAGAAAAAAATGTCCAGACTATAAATCGCGGCTTAGTCATGTTGCGAGGACAAGTCGCCAGCCAGCTCTGTTTTAGAAAAACTGACTCTTCGCATTCCAAACACACACCACTATATATAGACCCTTATACCCACGAAATGTAAAGAGATTCTAGAGAGAATTTTGAGAGAGAAACCCCAGAGAAAAGCAAGATTGATTCATCCACAATCTTCACCTAAGAGACTCTTCAAATTTCTCTACTCTCACCATCTCCATTGTTACATCCTTGAGAGGTTCTTAGCCAAACCCTTTTCTCACCATACCCATATCTATGAGAAGGCTTTTTGGTGCTTTGGGAAGCAGTTCGAAAGGGACGAATTCATATTGGTTGATGCTATGGGCTATAGCGGAATTCGGTAAGCTATAAAAGAAAAAGGTTCGATGCAACCTCGTTGGAGAAAGAAGTTTGGAGGGCTTAGGTACATTGGGTAGATTAGGCTTAAAGGGCCTATTGCTATTCATGTATCCCAACTACATTTTCTAGTATATTATTGACTGTTGGGAGGGCGGCGGAGAGATTTTACACCAAGGGCTTCGGTTTCCTCTTCGATAACACATTGTGTGTTGTCCTTGTGTATGCATCTCTCTTCCCTTTATCTTTACCATTTAATTACTGTTTTGATTGTGATTATTTATGATTTAGATTGTTTATCAATTCTGTTATTAGCTTATGTTCATGTTCCGAACATTTATTGTTTGATAATAAGCTTGAATTGATAATCTGTAATTTGGGGTCTAAACATTCAAGGGTGTTTTATACACATTTTGAACATTCATTTGGTATCAAAGCAAGTACACTTGTTGTGGTTTAAATACCTAAGTGTGATCCTTGACCCCTTGTGTTTATTTGCCATGGATTGTGCTTTATATGCCTCTTTGTATGATTTGGTTGATGATAAATATAACATACCATGCATTTGTGAAAATGCCTCTATGAGTGATAATCCTCATGATTGTGATACTAAGTTACATGAATCTTTGGATGTTGTTGATATTCTTAACATCAAACCTTCGAAGAAAAATGCTAAGAAGTTTCAAAAGAATTTGAACAAGTTATTTTGTGAAAAGAATGATTTGATTGCTAAGCTCAATGAAGCAAAAAAATTGGTTGAAAAATATAAGAAACTTGCTTAAAATTCTCTTGAAAAGCTGAAAGAGTTTGAATGTTTGAATATGGACTTGGATGCTAAACTTGTTTTGTCTAACAAATTTGTTGATAAGCTAAAATGTGAAAATGAATCTCTTAAGATGCATGCCAAGTGTTTGATTGCTGAACCTATTGATAAAAAAGGACGAAAATATTTGTTACAATCATGTTGTGATACCCAATTTTGTGCTTATTGTGTGTTCTACATCAAATGACAAATCGGTATACATTCCTCCACATAAAAGAAATCAAAAGATGGAGAGAAAGGTTGTTAAGTCAAAGCCTCCGTTTAGGTCTCAACCTAAGGTTTTGAATGGATCTAAGTTTGTTTCAACTTGCCACCATTACGGTGTGATCGGTCACATAAGACCTCAATGCTCCAAGTTAAAGAGAGAATAAAACCATGTTGCTAGATCCCTTTCCAAAAAGCCTAGTAGACCTAAACGCATTGTCTGTCACCATTATGGTGCCTTTGGTCATCTAAGACCTCAATGCTCTAAGTTTCATGCTTTTAAAATGTAATGTTGAATTTAACCAACCATCTTGTTGGCTTTATTACGTGCCAAATTTGCTTGTATTTTAGCATTTAGTAATCCTGTATTTAAGTGGGATTATTGTAAGAGTAGTGTGTGAGAGTGTGTGAAGAAATGTTCCTCAATGTTCAAAGAAGCAGGGACTCACAACTAGAACTCGTGGGTCGCTCGCGGGTGCAAGCCGCCAGATGAAAGTCACATGCCAAGCATGTGGGAAGCTGAAGCATTTTGCTAGCTGGTGCACTATAGGAAAAATGACCTAGGTTGGCCAGGTAGTTAACTTGCAACTGGAATTCGCGACTCAGACCAATCGCGAGGCCAAGCCGCCAACCAGCCATGTTTGGGAAAAACTGTCTCTTCGTATTCCAAACACTCACCACTATATATAGACCCTTATACCCACCAAATATAGAGAGTTTCCAGAGAGAATTTTGTGAGAGAAATCCTAGAGAAAAACAAGATTGATTCATCTCCAATCTTTACCTTAGAGACTCTTCAAATTCCTCTACTCTCTTCCTTTCCATTGTCAAATCTTTACCCATATTCGTGAGAAGGTTTATTTGGTGCTTTTGGGAAGCAGTTAGGAAGGAACCAATGTCTATTGGTTGATGCTATAGTTGATAGCGGAATCCGGTAAGCTAAAGAAGAAATAGGTTCGACGCAACCTCGTTGGAGCAAGAAGCTTAGAGGGCTTAAGTACATTGGGTAGATTAGGCTTGGAGGGTCTATTGATGTTCATGTATCCCAACTACATTCTTTAGTGGATTATTCACCACTTGGAGGGCGGCAAAGAGGTTTTACACCGAGGGCTTCGGTTTCCTCTTCGATAACACATCGTGTGTTGTTCGTGTGTTTGCATCTTCCTTCCCTTTATCTTTGCTTTTTATTTATTGTTGTGAATGTATTTATATTTGGCTTAGATTATTTATCAATTCTGTGTTTGGCTTATGTTCATGTTCCGAACATTAATTGTTTGATAATAAGCTTGAATTGATATTTTGTAATTTAGGGTCTAAACGTTCAAGGGTGTTTCATACCCTTTTATGTTCACTCTCTGAAACACTCCGTGTATTTCTTCGAAAATCCACCGTTTCTGCACTTTTTCTTCTCAAATCTTCAAGAAAAAGGTATGGGTTTTCACTCTCTCACTTTAGATTTCATGATTTTAGTGTTATTTTCTTGAATCTGTGTGTTGTGATGATGGTTTGAATTTTGGGGGGTTCGGACATGGGTTTGCTTAAAATGTTGAGTTTGGTTGTTTGGGGTTGGTTGCTTTTGTTGATAAATTTGTTTGATATCATGATTTAGTTTCATTGCAATAGTTTCTGTTCTAAGCAATGCTGTGTGATAGTTCTTATACTCATTAGGCATATGGGTTTGGGGCTTTTATATGTTTTACTCTATATGTGGTTTGGGTATTTCAGTTTGTTTGTGTTTTTGGCTTGCATTACTCTGTTTATAAATCTCTAGATCAAGTGTGTGCTGTTGTCTTGGGGTTTATCTTGCACATATCATATTCATTTAGACATGTCTTATTGGCATATGCTCTGTCTGTCCAAATGTGGTCTTCACTATCCTTATATATCGTTTTAATCAAAATGAACATGTTTGAATTGATGTAGTTCTGATTTGCTCTATTCATTTTTGGTTATTAACTGTATTTGGTTTATGCCCTATCTTGACACTCTGTTACATTCTTTGTAACTAACTTGTTACTAATATGTGTGCATTCTCACATATTGTGCCTTGCTCTTATTGTAGCCTCTTCTGCTTGTTTAATAGATGGCTCCCACGGCTACAAAGAAGAAAATCCTGCTAAAAAGGCTGACAAGAGATTGAAAATGGACCCTAACTTGTTTAGATCAGTTCAACACTTTGAGAGATATAAAGATTCTTTCATGAAGGGAACCATCATTCAGGAAAGATTCGTGGACTTAAGGGATCTGAAGGACACTTTTATTCCAGACTGCTTTAAGGGAAGAGGTTGGGATAAGCTATTAAGTGATTTAGCTGGAGTGTGTGAGCCACTAATAAGAGAATTTTACTCTAATGTCAAGATTAGAGAAGATGAGCAAGATTGTTGGGTAAGAGGACATGAGTTCACACTGGATGCCCATGATATTGATGAGGTACTTGGTCTTGAGGGATTAGAGGAGTATGAGTTCGTCAATTACAGAGACAGGATGTTGTCTTTAGACACTGTTCGGGCTCGGATTGGTGAAGTTAAAGAAGGGAGATGTCTCAACACTAATGCCTTTTCTGTTGACATGAGGTGTCTGACCACCATCATGATATTCAACTTATTCAACTTATACCCTATAAGAAAGATGACTACTCTTACTAACGCCAGAGCTATCTTCCTCATGGAGTTTAATGAGAAAACCTTCATTGACATCAGCTCCCATATATTTGACACAATAATGGATAAGACCAGAACAACCTCACAAGCAAAGCTGGTTTTTCCTAGCCTTATCATGAGGATTTTTAGAGTAAAAGGGGTTCCAATTCCTCAAGATATTAGTATAATGCCTACACCTTCAGCTATTAACAAGCAAACCATCATAAGGATTTAAGCACGTCTTTCAGGTGATGAAGATGAGGAAGTGGCCGATCAAGAAGAAGGTGACTCGATAGAGATTGAAGCTAAGGCTGCAGGACAGACTTCCACACCAAGAAGCAGAGCCAAGAGGAGTAGGGCTTCTACTTCATCAGCTGTACCTCTTGATGCTTTTCAGATAATCCTGGAGAGGCTTGATGGACTCAGAGAGGTTCAAAATCAGCATACTGAAAGGATGACAGCAATACAAGATCAGAGCCAAGAGGAGTAGGGCTTCTACTTCATTAGCTGTATCTCCTGATGCTTTTCAGATCATCCTAGAGAGGCTTGATGGACTCAGAGAGGTTCAAAATCAGCATACTGAAAGGATGACAGCAATGCAAGATCAGCTTGATGTACTTTTAGCAAAGTTTAACAGCATCTACACCGATAAGGAGCAATGACCCTTTGGTCATTCCGGTCAAAAAGAGGGAGAATTTTTTGGGCAGCACTGAAGGGGGAGTGCTTGTTTGAGGGGGAGCTATCATAATTATATATTGTTTTATTTACAGTTTTGATACTATGTTTTGGATAAGTGTTGCTATTATTAGTTTGATACATTGTGGTTTGGTAAAATGTTTGGCTTTGAAACTTTGATATATATATTGATGATGTTTTTTAGTAGTTTCTGTACCCATGTTGCTTTTGTAAACTTTTAAGGGTTTGTTTCCATGCATTTGTAGACTTTTATGGTTTGTACCATGCAATGCAATATTTTTGTTTTGTAGCCTTGCTTTGTGGCTTATGTACTTGATGTTAAATGCTGTGCATTTTTTCTTTAGTACATCACTCTTGTGCCCTTGTAGGATTGTTCCTAGATGCATATATGTTTGTATGCATTGGTTGGGTGTTGGACATGCAAATGATACTTTGCATATAAGTTTATTAACTTGCATGTCCGAATGTTCATTCCTTGTGTGAATGAGCATTGTAATCACTATTGTATAGTGATTGCATGTTTTGGTCAAGCCATGATTTATTGCTTTATTGCTTAAGTCTATTTTTGCTTAATCATGTTATGCTTGCTCCATATGCATTTCAAGTTTTTCTGCATATAATGATATTGTTGTGTTGTTGTATTTCAGGAGATACTTGTTCATATGTTTCAAGAGCGAATCAGAATCTAGAGTTAGGTGTGAGTGAGTTTTGATCAACTGTTCCCAACTCACGCGTTAAGTCTAGAGTCTGTTGTAGGGTTTTGTCATGGAATAGCTAAAGGGGGAGATTGTAAGGTTGAATTTAATTAACCATCTTGTTGGATTTATTCCGTGCCAAATTTGCTTGTATTTTAGCATTTAGTAATCCTGTATTTAGGTGGGATTATTGTAAGGGTAGTGTGTGAGAGTGTGTGAAGAAATGTTCCTCAATGTGCAAAGAAGCAGGGACTCGCGACTGGAACTCGCGGGTGGCTTACGAGTGCAAGCCGCCAGATGAGAGTCATATGCCAAGCATGCAGGAAGCTGAAGCATTTTGCCAGCTGGTGCACTACAGGACAAAAGACCCAGGCTGGCCAGGCAATTAACTCGCGACTGGAACTCGCGACTCAGACCAATCGCGAGGCCAAGCCGCCAACCAGCCCTATTTGGGAAAAACTGTCTCTTCGTATTCCAAATACTCACCACTATATATAGACTCTTATACCCACAAAATGTAGAGAGCTTCTAGAGAGAATTTTGTGAGAAAAACCCTAGAGAAAAACAAGATTGATTCATCCCCAATTTTTACCTTAGAGATTCTTCAAATTTCTCTACTCTCTTCCTCTCCATTGTCAAATCCTTGAGAGGCTCTTAGCCAAATCCTTTCCTCACCTTACCCATATCCGTGAGCATGTTTATTTGGTGCTTTTGGGAAGCAGCTAGGAAGGAACCAATGTCTATTGGTTGATGCTATGGTTGATAGCAGAATCGGGTAAGGTAAAGAAGAAATAGGTTCGACACAACCTCGTTGGAGCAAGAAGCTTGGAGGGCTTAGGTACATCGGGTAGATTAGGCTTGGAGGGTCTATTGCTGTTCATGTATCCCAACTATATTCTTTAGTGGATTATTCACCGCTTGGAGGGCGGCGGAGAGGTTTTACATCGAGGGTTTCAGTTTCCTCTTCGATAACACATCGTGTGTTGTCTGTGTGTTTGCATCTTCCTTTCCTTTATCTTTGCCTTATATTTACTGCTATGGATGTGTTTATATTTGGCTTAGATTATTTATCAATTCTGTGTTTGGCTTATGTTCATGTTCTGCACATTAATTGTTTGATAATAAGCTTGAATTGATATTTTGTAATTTGGAGTCTAAACGTTCAAAGGTGTTTCATATCCATTTTGAACATTCATAAAAGAATTAAAAGAAAAGAGAAACTTAAGCTTCTTGGAAGTTGTGCTAAAAAGGGTAAACCAGATTTGAGTGAAAATTGCATGTTGTTAAAGAAAGTGTTTAATGCTTTTAACTTCTTGACTATGTGCATCTCTGGTTCTCATTCTTCCAACCCTCGTCTCACTTCTCTTGAGACACTCATTCGAAACAATCATTCCGTTTGTATGAGGAATGGTTCCTATGGTTGAGCTTTTGCTCTTTTGGTCCTTGATCTAATTCTTTCGATCTTTGTAAGACCCTTCATGCATTGAATGATATATCTTCATACATTTGTGCATTTTGCATTTATTTGTATGCATTGCTTTTGTTTTAATCTTACTTTTATGTTTTAGTTTTGTGTGAGTAAAAATCCAAAACCACATAAAAAGTCAAAAAGTTTGATCGTATATTTTTGAGCACATCACATGTGAGTTTTGCCTTGTACCTGCGTACAAATGGCTTTATGCATTTACAAGTTTAGCTTGTTCTTTATGCACTTCTATTTTTGTGGGAAAAATCTTGACATCTTTGTGTGATTGTTGTAAATCGATCTTCAAGCTTGTCATGAATGATTAGTCAATAGTCATGTTGGTTTAGATACATGCATAGACTTGTGCCTATATATCTTCCTACATTTTTATATTTTTTTGCTTAAAGAGCTTAACCAATGTAAATCTCAAAATGAAAAGAGATAATGAGCTGCAAAAGTCATCACACATACTAGTATTTGACTAGAAAAAAAGGGAAAGCGACTTTTATGAAAATGTATGGTGCCTAAAACGCCAAAGGCTTGTTCATCAAATTGAAATATCAAAAATTTCAAGCATCGATCTCAAAATGAGATATAAAGATAAAAAATAATCAAATGTTATGAATTGTAAAGAAGCCAAATGAAAATTTTCAAAGATATGTAATCATTTTCTTGTGGGAGGTCATATATGTTCATTTCTATAATTGAGATAGAACACTTGTCTTAGTACTAGTTGTGTATGACTTAATTGAATTGATCATTGAAGCTTCACTCTAGACTAAGGACTATTCCACATTTGATACACACACACAACACACATGCCTAATGTTCAATGAATGCCTTATTCATTTGTTCGATTGTACTTGTTTAAATATGACGCGTGTGTGCTCAATTATATATGGATCAATCCAATAAATGTGACACGTGTGTGCTCAACTATATATGGATCAATCCAAAAAGATTTTTGATCATTTTATATGTATTTGGAAATGATTTTTATCACTCTTTGTGTTCATGTTTGGTACTTACAGTGTTTTCAGTGTTTAAACATGTTTTGTGTCAAAAAACAGGTGTCAGAGTTTTTTGTGACTCACTCGCGACTCGCCAGTCGCCAACCCCAGTAGCGAGTTCATCTAGAAGATTTTCGCGACTCACTCGCGACTCGCTAAAATTTGGCGACTCGCCTCACGACTCACCTAATCGCGAAAATGCCCAGAAACAGCTTTTTAAAGGGCTTTTCGAGGGAAACCTGTTTTTAACCTCTCTCATCCTCTTTTAAACCCCTCTTTCAATATTTTTATATCAAAACTCAATCAATTTGAATGAATTTTTTATTCCATTAACATCTCTAAGGTTATTTTAAACTCTTTTCATTGATTTGGATCCTTAGATTATGTTTTGGTTAGTTTTGTGTTCTTGGTTGAGATTTTCATCATAGGAGTTGGGAAAACTTATTTTGTGTCAAATTTTTGTATAGGATTGGTTTCTTTTGATGATTTGCTTTGGATGTTGGCCCTTTGTGGCAAAAAAAACATGTATTAAGGGTGGATTTCATGATGTTCATGCATTGTTTCACATTGTTCTTCATAGTGTGCATGCTAGGTGTTTGATAAAATGCCTCTTAGGCATTTTCTTGCTTGTTTGGACTCCGATGAGTACCAAACTTTGGGGTTTTTCATGTTTCCTCATTAGGAACATGTTTGGTTTATTAGTTGTGTATTTAACACACCTTACCCCACATGTGTATTTTTCATGCATTGGTCATGCATTGCACATAGCTACCTTTTGTACACACCTTTTCTACCCATGTCATGCATTGGTTTATATCTTGTTTCTTCATCCTAGTATGTCATGTTTATATTATGCTTTGTAGCATTTTGCTTTGTCTTTGGTTTGAGCTTCATTTTCTCATTCATCTCGCACCCCTCATGCATCATTATCATTATTCGTTCCTTCATCTCTTACTATCGTTTCTCCTTGACCCTTTGTTTATTCTTGACAAAAAGGGGGAGAGTATACTCTAGAGAGTATACCGGAGAGTTTTTGTCATTTCTATATGACCCTTGTGCACATTCTTAGGGGGAGAAATTCTTTTTCTCGTGCACATTTGTAAGGGGAGAGATATTCCATAGGGGAGATGCATATACCAAGAAGGAGAAGACATTGAGTTAATAGGAAAACTTTGTTTTGGTAGTCATTTCTATATAATTGTTTAGGTGTATGATCAAGTTGCTCACATGTTTCACATCATGTTTACTTAATCGTAATTTACTTGTTACATTATACTTATTCGATTATTACTTGTTTTACCTTGAGGGTCTAATGTGTTTTGTGCAAGTGTTTCAAGTTACAGGTATATATGTTCCAAGGTCATTACAGCTCCTGTGATTCATGATAGGGGGAGCGATATGATAAGGAAAGTACTTTATAACTTGTACATTTGCTTATGTATGGTACACTTGTAACCGTCTACTTTTGTAAGCTTTTAGGTTTTTGTACCCATGCTTTGTAGCTTAAGTACTGGTTGCTAAATGTTATGCATTTTCTTCAGTACATCACACTCTTATGCCCTTTGTTGGACTTTTATCCTTAATGCAATTACCTAGTGTTGTTGCATTGGTTGAGTGTTAGATATGCAAATGATAATTTGCAAATGAGCTTATTAGCTTGCATGTCCGGATGTTCATTCCATATGTGAATGAGCATTGTGATCATTATTTATAGTGATTGTTTATTTTTGGTCAAGCCATGCCTTATTGCTTAATTGCTTAAGTCCATTTTTGCTTGATCGCATTGTGCTTGCTTCATATGCATTACAAGTTTTCTGCATAAAGTGATCAAGTTGTGTTGTTGTATTTCAGGAGATATTTGTTCGTATGATTCAAGAGCTTATTAGATTCTAGAGTTAGGTGTGAGTGAGTTTTATTCAATTGTTCCCAACTCACGCATTAAGTCTAGAGTTTGTTGTAGGGTTTTGTTACAGAATAGCCAAAGGGGGAGGTTGTAAGGTTGAATTTAATCAACCATCTTATTGGCTTTATTCCATGCCAAATTTGCTTGTATTTTAGCAATTAGTAACCCTGTATTTAGGTGAGAATCATCTAAGGGTAGTGTGTGAAAGAGTATGAAGAAATATTCAAGATTATGCAAAGATGCAGGGACTCACGACTGGAACTCACAGGTGGCTCCCGATTGGCAAGCCGCTAGAAGTAGGTTACGTGCCAAGCATGCGGAGAAGCTGAAGCGTCATGCCAGCTGTTGCACTACAGGACAAAAAGTCCAGACTGGCAATGCAGTTACCTCGCGACTGTAACTCGCGGCTTAGTCAAGTTGCGAGGCCAAGCCACCAGCCACTCTGTTTTGGAAAAAATGACTCTTCGCATTCCAAACACACACAACTATATATAGACCCTTATACCCACGAAATGTAGAGAGCTTCCAGATAGAATTTTGAGAGAGAAACCCTAGAGAAAAACAAGATTGATTCATTCACAATCTTCACCTAAGAGACTCTTCAAATTTCTCTACTCTCACCCTCTCCATTGTTACATCCTTGAGAGGTTTTTAGCCAAACCCTTTTCTCACCATACCCATATCTGTGAGAAGACTTTTTGGTGTTTTGGGAAGCAGTTTGGAAGAGACCAATTCATATTGGTTGATGCTATGGGCTATAGCAGAATTCGGTAAGCTAGAAAAGAAAAAAGTTCGGCGTAACCTCGTTGGAGTAAGAAGCTTTGAGGGCTTAGGTACATTGGGTAGATTAGGCTTGAAGGATCTATTATTGTTCATGTATCCCAACTACATTTTCTAGTAGATTATTGACCGCTTAGAGGGCGGCGGAGAGGTTTTACGCTGAGGGCTTCGGTTTCCTCTTCGATAACACATCGTGTGTTGTCTTTGTGTTTGTATCTCTCTTCCCTTTATCTTTACCATTTAATTACTGCTGTGATTGTGATTATTTATGGTTTAGATTGTTTATCAATTCTGTTATTAGCTTATGTTCATATTCCTCACATTTATTGTTTGATAATAAGCTTGAATTGATAATCTGTAATTTGGGGTCTAAACGTTCAAGGGTGTTTTGTACACATTTTGAACATTCAGATACGATACAACATGCCATGTAATTATATTCTATTATATGCTCAATATGCTATGCAACCCTAGAAATTAAATTGATTTGAAAAGAGATTTGATTTTTGTTTATTACGTGATCAACTTTAAAAATCTCAAGAGTTGTGTATCTCATCGGCATTGTCAACTCTTATTTACAAGGAGAATGATGATTAAAAAAAATTTAAGATCACTATATTACCGTGCTTAATTGTGTTTATATTCATTTTAGTCAGTAATTGAATCAATTTGGAAATTATAGCGAGATCAATTTTTTCAGTTTTCAGTACATCGTATGTGAATCATTAATTAATACAACAATTGGGTGGTAAGTGAGACAAATTTTGAATCTTTTTGAAAAATTATGTTTGCTAATGCAGTTTGTGTACCTTGTCGGCAATAACGATTCTCCTTTACAACGAGAATCACCATTCAGTCACCACCCCCCCCCCCCCCCCCCCCCTCTCCCTCTCCCAAATAAATCTCACTTTATTAATATAGTTTCACTTAACACAAATATTAATAATATTAATTTACTTTATAGTGTATCACATAATAAAATCACATCGTATATATGCAATACTTATGGTAAGTTACATGTAAGACTCAATTTTAGATTAAAACAAACAATATTATTATAGTTGATTTGAAATTTCTAAAATCATCTTGGTATACCTTCTTTCACTGTGGGTTACAAATAGATAAACACATGGCTTCACCATGTATAATTAAAAGCAAAATAAACTTATTCGAAGTCATGGAATACACTGAAGAGTCTAATACCATGACAGACAAGGGAGTACAATCTCAAATTAAACATGATGGCATGATGTAAATTCACTTCTGCTAGCCGCCATGTTTCTTAGATAAATCAAACCGCTTGCACCAAAGCGGTTTGCCGTCGACATTAAACTTAGCCTGATGAAGTGTATTCATGATCACAGTTGTAACCAAGGCAGTGTTGAAGACGATTTTCCCGAACAAAGCAGGTGCATTTGGATCTGGCTTGTGCACGTAAACCCTCTCAACGCAAGGACCATACTTCCTGCTCACATTATCAGACAAAGACGACCATATTACGGAAAAATGTATCCAGAGCATTTACTAATCTATATAATAAAAGAAGAAAATGGAAGAAGAAGAAAAAACTTACTGGTTAAAAAACTCGACAATTTGGTTGTCACTGAGAGGATAGCCATTAGAGAAAGTCAGGAACAAACACCTATCTTCCTCAGGTGCGCGCTCTACGGCAGGATCCCATTCCTTGGCAAAAGGGTTCAAAGTTTTCCCACTGCCCTCATTCCCGTCTTTGCCTGAACCTTCCCCAACTTCGGTTACACTACCCTCAGTTTTTCCACTCTTGTCTCCTTCTTCAAACACATCCTTAAAAAGAACACCACAAACTTGGTCGTGAACCTCAGAGACACCTTCGGAGACGAGGTCTTTGTCCCCAAAGATTTCCTCGACCGAGACGGGGTACAAAATCAGGGAAGTGATAGGGGAGAGATTTTGAGTAATTGGCGTGGTGGAACTGGGGTCAAGAGCGGCCAGAATGGCCTTGGTTTCGTCAGCCACCATTGCCAAGAGCTGGTCATTGTTGGCAGATATCTTAGGGATCAGTTCAATAAACCCTTGTGCCTCTACCCACATCCAAAACGCCATGATCCTCATGGACTCTTCTGCATCTACTCCAATCTCTACCAGACGGCGATAGAGAACCCTGTCAGTGACATGAGTTGCTGCATCAACAGATTGCGAGGAGTCCATGTGGCTGTGGAGAGGTCTTTGAGAGAAATGAGCTGTGTTTATGTCTCTGTGCAGAGAAGAGGGTGTTTGTTTGTGTATATTGTGAGATGGAATGTAGTTTTGGGGTGTATTTGTAGGCTGAAAATTTCATTCAAACATTGTAACGTTTCAATATAAGGAAACAGAGTTGTATATATCAAATCTGAATGTTTTGTTTTGTTTCACAGGGTTTCAACAATTGCCAAAAACATGAAGAGGACCTGGTGCTTTGCAGATTAGGGAAGTTTCATGCAACCTCCCATATATCTTTCTTTTATCTTTTATCTTTTTTTAAAAAATAAACAAATAAATGATGGTATTCAAACATATTCGAGTATCAGATTATTCTCTCGGACATGTACTGTCTCTTTATCTCAGACACACTAAATCATATATTATGGGGAGTCTAAATCATATATTATGGGGAGAAATCTCTTGAGAGTCGTTCCAAAATACTAGCTAGAATCAACTATATATCCTTGGCACTTACAAGATAGAAGAAATTTAAAAAAAAAAAAAAAATTCGTCAAAAAATTGTTTTTGTAACAAAATAGAAGAAGAAATAAAATTAATATGAAGCTTAAATGTTTTAAAAATATATATGCAAAATAATTTATAATTTTATGATATAAATTTTTTTTATTTATTGTAACTACCTAAATTAATAGTTGACAAAAGATATTGTTTAATTTAATATATATTCTACAATAACTGAAAAACCGTTAAGATTAGTTAATAAACCGTTAAGATTAGTTAAGTATAATACATACAAAAAAAAAAAAAAAAAAGTATATACAGTTGAATGATCCACAAAATAATATTCCGCACTTTACTTTTAATTGGAAAGTATTTTAAATAGTGATTAAGTGTGCACACTTCTTACGGCTTATTCTAAATTAAGTCAGTTCATTTTATTAGTTACAGCCAGGGACAGAGTTAAGTATTGACCAAGGGGGGCTCTAGCCCCCCGACCTCATGAACTTTTCCTTAGTATTATACATGGTAGAGAGCTTTTCATACACTAAAAGGGCTGTGGCCTCCCCAAGTTTTTCAAGAAAATTATATTCGGCACCCTAACATATTTCTTGGCCTGTTAAGCAAATAAAAATTAGCCCAACCTTGCACCGAATAATATATAACCCAAACGATAACAAAAAAAAGAAGAAGATAAAATTGGTCCAAATAACATTATTTCTTGGTTTGATAAGCAAATATCTCTTCTGAACGCCTTGACATCAATAATGCCGATCTATATCTAGTTCTTCTTTCCAGGTATCTGTGAATTGAATTTTGTGGTATGTCTTATTAACAATCTCAAATCTCTCTCTCTCTCTCTTTTTATGGCCTTTTAGCTTTGTTTTTTTTAACAATACATGTACTTATTAGTGAGTTGTAGGGACAGATGCCCTTGTCTAATTAACATCTTCAAGGGCAAGCTACAAAGGTGGAGCAACAACAGCAAAACACGTAGCATATGTTATTATTCTCTCTTTAGAAAGTTAGACTCACTTAGACTAGTTAATGTTAGACCCTTAAATTCACTAGATTAGTAACTCAAGAAAAATCTGACTTCTACATTTTTAAGTCAAAAGAAAAAAAAAAAAAAAAAAAAATCTGACTTGGTTATTATAACTAGTTATAACAGGCTACAAAGGTGATTTTAAGATTAGGTTAGCAACTAGTTAGTAACTCAAGAAAAATCTGACTTGGTTAAAATTTAAGATGATTTTTAGACAAATTGCTGTAACAGTTTGTAATGATTTTTGACATTTAAAAGAATGACTGCTCTTTTAATAAATAATTGTGTTGCAAAGTATTTAAAAATAGTTATTTTGTGTCCTTTTTGTTGTTGCCATTTTGTTGATACTAAATGAATGTTAGTTTTTAAATTTTTAGGAAAATAAATTGTTTTTACTTCGCCCCCCTCGATTGAACTTCTGGCTCCGTCCCTAGTTACAGCTCTTTAAAATCTCATTCTTTTTTCTTTATGTATAACTCAGTCTAATTCAACTTTTTTTTTTTTAATGTTACTAGAGTAAGCATATTGCTTCACTATTACAAAAAGGGATGAACGGTGATACGACTTGCAATGTAGTTATCTTCTACTATAAGCTCAATATGCTATATAACCCTAAAAATAAAAACGAATTGAAATTAAAAGAGTTTTGATTTTCGTTTATTTCGTGGTCAGCTTTAAGATGTCAAGAGTTGTGTACCTTGTCGGCCCTTCCTATAAAATGAGAAATATGATTCAATTACCCCCTCCCCCTCTCTTTCTTTTTGATTCTCAAAAAAAAAAAAAAAAAAATTCCCCCCACCCCCTCCCCCCAAATTAAAACTCACTTTATTACTATGCTTAATTGTGTTTAAAATAATTTAAGTTAGTAATTGACTCAATTTGGAAATTATTGTGAGATAAAGTTTGTCAATATGGTTGCTAAGGCTGTATGTGACAAATATGGTTGGAATCTTTTTGAAAAATTAAGGTTGCTAATGCTGTATGTGACAAATATGCTTTTTAAAAAATTATACCAATCCAAACTAATGATTTGGATCATCTCCAATAGTCTCTTTAAAATTTAACCCAAATTTAGGAGGGAAAAATTGGTATAATAATGGAGAATTCTACAATATACATTTTTTATACACTATAACTACCTAAATCAATACTTAACAAAATATATTGTTTTATTTAATATGTACTCTACAATAACTGATAAACCGTTACGATTAGTTAACTATAATACATACGAAAAGAAGTGTATACAGCTGAATGATCAATGCGATAATATTCCGCGATATGCTTTTAATTTTAAAGTGCTTTAAACGGTGATTAAGTGTGCGCGTTTCTTATCAAAATAAGCATATTGATTTATTATTACAAAAGGCGATGAACAACAATACGATATGCAATGTAATTATCTTCTATTATAATCTCAATATGCTATAAACCCTAGAAATAAAAATGAATTGAAAAGAGATTTGATTTTTGTTTATTACGTCATCAACTTTAAAAACTCAAGAGTTGTGTACCTTGTTGGCATTGTCGACTCTCCTTTACGAGAATCATGATTCAATTCCCCCTCTATTATTCTAACTATCTAATAATTAAAAAATAAAAAATAAAGAACTCACTTTATTACTATGCTTTACTGTGTTTACATTCAGTTTTGTCAATAATTGACTCAATTTGAAAATTACGCTAATATCAAGTTTTTCAGTACAGCGTATGTTAATCATTAATTAATACATTTATAGAGTGGTAAGTGAGAAACTTTTGGAATCGTTTGAAAAATTGTGGTTGCTAACGTTGTTTGTGTCAAATATTTTTTTTTTTAAAAAATTATATCAATTTTTACTAATGATTAGGAGATCCCTTTAAAATTTCACCCAATTTTAAAGGGTAAATAAAACCATTTTCTCTATTTCAACTAACATTTTTTCAAAATACATTTCCAACGACGTCTCTATTATTTCTCTATTTCATTTAACTGATATTATTTAGTCCATTATCTTTTCCTATTTATCCCGATCTATTACCGACCTACCATTTTCTTCCCAAAATCAAACCCATCTGATCGGTGGCTCAGATTTGGTAGTTCCCATCCATGACGCCAAACAATGGCCAAAATTTCACTCCAAATTCAAGAAACCCACTTTAAATAAATAATAAAAAAAGAAAAAAAAAAGAAGCAAGTCAACCAAGCCTTGCTGTAGAGGGAAAATCATAAATGCAATGCAACTTAGCATCTCAGAACCATTGTCATAAGTGGTTTGTGGGTTTGCTTTCCAAAATGGATAGAAGAATCTATGTAAAGATCCTACTGAAGTTTGAAGATGCTCAAAAAAGATACTAATTTTTTGTTAGATGATATTACTTGCCCCAAATTCCGTGCATACACTTACAAGGTAAAAAATAAAAAGGCATTTTAATTGACGACCTCCTTCTTGTTAGATCTTTTTAAGAAAACACTTCAGTTAATAAGTTTAATGACCTAGCAGTACCATATATATATGGGCTCAAAAAAATGATTCTGTGTTCTCTTCAGGTTCTTGGTTGGCTGAGAAAGTGAAAATTGATGGTGACCGTGCTCACTTATTTTTTAAAGGAAAGTAAGAAAATATTGGAGTTGTCATGGAAAGACTGAAAGACTATTTCAGTGGTTGTGAAGTGAAGGTTGGTTTGCAGCAGCAGCAGCTAAAAAGTCTATCGCAAGGAAGGAAGATATTAAAATAACAACCTAAAAAAGTGATAAAATGAAGACTATCGCCACAAAAGAAGCAGGGCCAACTATACCATTAGGCCAATTAAGCAATTGTCTAAGGCTCTCAAGTGGAGAAATTATTATTTACACTAGGAGGACTACTAATGTGGTCCTCCCTAACTAATGAGATGATATCATCTATACAAATGTATGTGTGAGCTTCCTAATCAGCACAAGGAATAAAAAATAAAGATTATTAGATGATGTCACATTTACATAAATAACAACATTTTATTGGTTGGGAGGTCAAGGAGAACCACGTCAATAGTCCTTAGATGGACTTAATAATTTCTCCCGCAAGTGGAATAAGGCTCCCAAATTTTAGTCAAAAAGAATATTTTTATACCAATAAAAAAGTAAGCAGGCCGCAAATATTAGCCGATAGATAACTAAAAAAAAAAGTATTGTTGGTGAAACAAAACAATTGTCACAATAATTTCACAACATTTATAAATTAACACGCCAACTCACACATGGGCCAAGCACAATCTCTAATTTAAATTATTAGGATATTTTGTTGTGTCTCTAGTATTATTGAAAAGTAACTGTTTATCAAAGGCAAAATATATAAATTAAAAAAAAAAAAAAAGGAAAAAAAAAAGTAAAGAGTAGGTGGACCACCTTCCACTCATTTCTTTGTTTGTTCTTTTTTTTTCTTTTTCTTTTTTTTTTTCAATAAAAGTTTCTCTTTATAGATTTATACATATGCTATTTGTTAACCCAAAAAAAAAAAAAAAAAAAAAAGTTTTATGAAAATTTAATTGAGTATCAAAAGGTTTCTATAGATAATTTGTTACTAGCAATGAACACAATATAATAATTAGAAAAAAAAGAATTAGTTGAAAATTTCACAAATGAATAACAATTTTTGTTTTGAAATATTTATAAAAGAAAAGTTAGATGAACAACTCACAAATGAATAAGAAATTCATAAAAATAATATTCAAAAAATTGCATTCAAACAAAATAGATTTTAAGTAAAATATATATATATATATATAAATTATTCAGGTAAATTTAAATACATAGAAGTCTCCAATTAAAAATAAAGAAATAACAAAGTGAAGGCTAGTTTCGCTATACTCCCAAATATTATTGTTGTTGGAGATATTATGATTAGATTCTCAAAAAAAAAAAAAAAAAAAAAAAATGATATTATGATCCAAAAGCCCAAACCCTTGTAGGCCCATGTAAGTAAAATAAACTTGGGTTAGTTTTAAGTTAGCACTTAGCGTGTGATTAGTCTAGTATTAGTATATAACATGGCCTAGGTGGAAATCCAAAAGAAACAAAATACATTTGCTTTAAGCTATAACCCTAATCTATAAAGAAAATTCAAGAATACAAGAGAAAAGTAAAAGAGAAAACTCTTTTTGAAATTTTATTATTGAAAAAAATTTAATTACTTTGAAGATTACAATGCATTTAAATAAGGGAAGAAATTCTAGGGCTACCATTCTACCAGTGCACTCCAATGGTGACAACACAAAAACCCAGATTCATGTTAACACAAAATTAGGCTACAAAAATATGAAAACCTACTTTTAAAATGTAAAATTGAGAAAAGTACAAAATTAAATTTTAGAGTTTCTAAGAGGTTCCAAAATAGACGAGAACCTTACTCTGACGTTTAAATCAAAAGTTAGGAATATCCAAATACTTTATACAACTCATTAAATCATTTAAGCAAGTCAATTGACTATCAAATTGATATTACTTTAGTTAGCAATGTATCTCCTATTATCTAGCAAGTTAAAATGAGTTGATGGAAGGATATAAATTAGAATGTTTTCTAAACAGAAAAAAAAAATAATAAATAAATAATTAGGAGCAAAAAACAAAATTAGACCAAAATTTAGGAATGAAAGAAATATTTAAAACTAAAAAGTTTATGCTCTGACAAGATTTCCTTTTTAGCTAAGCGAAGATGGAACAATCGCTACAAGGTGGAGGTGCCAATAGGGATGGGGTTAGATATGAACTTGGGGGCAATGCCCTTAATTTTAGCGATTTTGTTCAATAAAATTACACTTTGCCCTTCCTTAACAATGTCATTTGTTCTTTTAAAAGTAGTGCTATAGTCACAAATGTTTCTATAATATTTTTACAAACTGTTGAGGTAGCAAATTCTTATTGGTTCCTACACTTAGATAATTTTTTTACTTACCAATTACCACTCACCACATTAGCAATTTATAAAAAATTTATAGCTTTAGCATTTTCCACATTTTAAGGCCATAAAAAAATTAATAGATTAGATCTAAAACAAAATATGTAAGCCCAAAAAAATTAGCCCAACAACTAAAATTACTAATAGTAAAGCTAAAAAAAATAAACCCAATCAATATATTTTACCCAAAAAAAAAAAAAAAACTATTCCTTTAAAAAGTTTTAAACAAAATAATTTTTTCTTTATCCAACACGAATGCATGCAAACATAAAAAAATAAATAAATAAAAATTCTCAGTGGTTAAGCAATAAAGTTAGAGGCCAAAACCACCACGTATAACGGGTAGCAAAGCCGCATCCCCAACTCCAAATTCTGACTCTGTCTATGGGTGCCAATAGGCCAAAGTCTTGTGGAATAAATCTCTATATGTCTATGCGTTAATTAAATTAAGATGACTTCAAAATTCTAAGTAACAAAAAAAAAATGTAACAGAAATTGTAGGGTCACAATTTTTAGCCCAAGCCATAAGGATGTGGGATATAAGCCCAATGAGCCTAATACAATAAATTTGTAGAGAGTGGGTGAAAAAGCTGGGCTTTTTCTGGATTGGACAAGGGCTAGTAAGGATTTCAAAGATGAACAAGCATGAAACGCACGTAAAACTCAATGAAATGATTGTCCGAGGAGATAGATTATGAATTAAACCAGTAGTTCTGCATGTTAATACAATTCTTATTGCTACAATAATTCTTTTTCTCTTTTTTCTCTCTTCTTTTTCTGATCCCCCTCTTGTGGGAGGTCTTTTACATTATATAGTTCCTTTTAGGCCATCCTGATTGTACACTTGTTAATCATCTAAGCCTTCACTCGAGTACATGTCCCATCAGAAATCTTCTTTAGTCCTCTGTGAATGGTGGTAGCTGAGACTACACTATTCAGGGGTCTTCTCCACATAAATGAGGCCAAAAAAGTTGCTGCAGTGCATTTAATGCGGTGGTAGCAGCTTTCTTTTTAGATACTTTTGCGTTCTTATCACCTTTGTACATGCTTGAGGTTCATCCTGATCATTGGAACTACCTAGAAGGTTATTTGAATTACCCCAATGTGTGCTTGACCGATATTCAATATATCCGAGAAGAAGGTACTCCTCGGAATATACCCCTCCATTCTTTACTTGCATGATTTTCAACTTTGAGGCATTTCCCAATCGTTTGCTCCTCCTCGGACATATTCAAATCCTCGAATAAGGCCCAAGGCCTAATACATAAATTTGGGCTCTTACTCCCACAATAGCCCCTCAAAATTTTAATTTTTCCCTCGTATTCAAAGAGAAAAAGTAGGATTTTGATTTGCCTTAGAAATGAGGGTTAAAAACGTAAAAAATACCTGAGATTACACGTGTGGGAGCATAGTTTTAGGCGCTTTATCATTGCTACTGACGTTTCAGAATTCGCGAAGCGTCATTAATTACTCCAGGCGGCGCTATATCTCTAGCATCCAATGGTGAAACATTGATCCAACGAATGATATTTTTGCCCAGGGTTTGGGCGGGATAACTCTCACCCACCTTCTGCCCCCTATATAAATCCTCAAAGGAGATCATTTTTCCTTTACTTTACCATCTTTCAAACTCTTTAGTGAACTCCAACTCTCCAGCGAACTCAAGCCTCAAAGCATTTCACAAAACCTATTAAATCATTGAACCCTTGTTTCTTTAGAATTCTTTGAGAATCCTCTGAAGATTTCAAGGATCGTCCTTCATCTTAGTTCGTGTAAGTTCTGACTTCTTCGAATCTCCCTTTTCCTTCTCGGCCAACCTCATCGACCAACAAATTCTAATTTCCTCCGTTATTATTGCTAGTATTTTCCTTTCTAACTTGTCTGGGATGGATAGATTTAAGTATTTAGTGGACAGCCCTGCCAAGATAGAGGTATTTAAAGAAACATATAACATACTGCAAGAGGTCGCCCTACAGTATTGCCCCCTGGAAGGAATAGCAACTGACCGAGAAGTGGAAAAGGTCATAATCCTTGTTATAGCCTTCATAGAAGGAGGAATGACCCCCCCCCCCCCCCATGGGTGAAATTACAAGGGAATATCTCCGTAATTATAGGATTTGTCCCCACCAGTGTGCACCCAATCTCTTTAGGATCCTAGGCAGTGTCAATGTTCTGAACCAGCATCTGAGACTGGGGCTCACTTGGCACGATGTGGTCCACATGTACGAGTGCCATAAACAAAAAGGAGTGGGATTTTACCTTAAATCTCGGTCCAATATCGTCAGGCTCATCTCCTGCCGTCCTAGATCTAACAAAGGGATGAAAGATGACTACCTGATTGTTTCAGGAGCGTGGCATGATGGTCTTTATTGCCCAACCCAACCAGGAAAGCCAGGCGGGATATCCTAGATTTAGGTCCACTAACATTAGATTTAGGATCCTCGGCCTTAGCCTTGATCTACTTCTCTTAATGTTTTATTATTTGTTTGTATGCCCCCCCCCCCCCCTTTTTTTACAAGGGATTTTGAGTTTCTGACTATGCTAAACTCTTTTGTGGTATTTGATAGATAAGGGGCACGTTGCTCCTCAGATCAGCTTGACAAACGTGAAAGCGCTTAACTACTTGCTTAGGTCCCAAATTTTCATAAGTGAAGACGGACAACTTCGGGCTGTCCATCTAATCTTGGACTTCAAACCTCTCTCGGAAGCATTTCAAGAGGTCGGCAATGCAATAAGGGCGGGTGACCGACGAATAAATCGAATAGACGTATCCCAGCCGCACTTTTTAGCTCCACACAATCTCCCACCAGTACCACACCCAGTCCCACAGGGTGTTCCTTTGGTCGCCCCACCAATGCAACAAGTACCCCTCGAAGTAGCAACAACTGAAGAAAGGATTGCATCATCTACTTCCTCACTCGAAGAAGAGATAGTTAAATTTCAATTCGAAGAAGCGGAAGCACTGGGAGTACAAGCAGTTTTAATATCGGAGGCCGAGGAAGAATCGGATAGATATTCAAGTGTTTGCGCCCTTATCCCTATAGTCACGTGCTTGGAAAATAGTTCGGACGAAGAGGAAGAAGGCATGGCTTCAAAAGCAGATACTAAGAGCCTAAGGGAGCTTATAAGGGGGAGGAATAAAGTATCCACCCCACAAGAAGCCGATAAGTCTAAACCCCCAACAAACCTTCCTCCTCCTCCTCCTCCTCAGCTCCCTGCTGACCTTGTACTAAAGCCAAATCCTGAGCTGAGGAGAAAGAGACAAAACAAGGCCCTCAAAGAAGGCGAGTTAGGCCCTTCGAAGGGAAAAAAGCAGCAAAGGGTAGCCAAGGACCAGCGAGGCAAAAGGTCCTCTTCTGTTGATGTACGCCAAGCACCGCCGAGAGGACCCCCTTAGGATTGATGTACGCCAAGCACTGCGCATTTTGGTCTCCCAAGCTGGAGCTAGATGGTGCCCCCCTCGTTTAGGAGACATCAGTCAGGAATTACCAAGGAAGGCAGGCAGGCCATATTGCTGAAGTCTTGGAGCAGCCATTTCTCCTACCAAGAGATATGGAGGCTTGCAGGCGCTTAAGTCAACAAGAACTTTTCCTATCCCTTAAAAGGGATATGGCTATGGTAAGTAATCGGATCCACCTTTCTAAATAAATATTTGATTGCTTTTACTCATTCCTCTTCTTTGTTTTACATTGAATTTTTCTACTTCTGTTGCGCAGATTACCCAACAAATTTACGTGGCCGAGGAATGGGTTAAGGATGCCCATAACGAGGCAAAGGCAGAGGCCCATCATCGGTCCGAGGTAGAAAAAACCTTGGGTAACCTCAAGGAAGACCAGGCTAAGCTTTCTGAGAAGCTAAAAGAGGCTATTCAGCAAAGGGACAGTGCTGATGCTGGCCTCAAGACTGCAGAGAGACAAGCTGAAGATTAACGCAAGCAGCTGCACTTAACCGAAATCAATCTTGCTACTGAGAGGCAAATGGTGACAAATCTTCGTGCCAAGCTTCAAAGAGTCAGAGAGGAAGCTCAACTGGCCAGGGAAGTAACCGAGGTAGAAAAACAAGCATCATACAAGCTTGGGGTAGAGGAGACTCAAGCTAGGCTCACAGAGGAGCTCTCTGGGGTATACAGGGACTACCGCAATATTTCTTGGGGTAAAGCCCTTGATGCTACTGGAGTCCCTGTAGATTCTGACTTGAGGCGACCTGAAAGCATCTATTATGATCCTGAGATTCGTGAGCTCCCAGGTCCTGACTCCTCTCACTCCGAGCAACCTCCAGTGGCGTCTGAAAGAGCATTGGTGGACCAAGTCCCTCCTCCTGCTCCCCTAGAAGCTTCTAAGGAATCAACCCAAGCTGGTGGCCAAGGGTAGGGAGCCGAGGCTCCTCAGGATAAGTGCAAGGGCCAAGACAAGAAGAAAACTCATTCTAAGTCCCAGGACCAAGCTCAAGATGTTACTGCTTCCCTGCCTAGTCGAATTGTTGGCCCTCTTGGCTCCAAAGCGAAGCCTTAGATATTAGGACTTTATTATTTTGTTTTTGTTTGTTTCTTCTTATGCAAGAAAATGTAAAACATTCCTTTTCTGATCAATGAATGCATTCTGAATTTTACTTTCTGTCTTCACTGTGCACACTATATGGTTTGTTGTTATTGCTAGTAACGTTGCTTTGTTGTTACTTTAACTTGAGTAGAACTAGTAACAACACCTTACTAATGATGCCAATAACTTAACTAAGTACTAGCAAAAAATGTTTCGCACAAGAATTAATAATAAACTTAGTAAACCATGGTAGAGAAAGATTCCTTCTACTTTTTTTAATACTTAAGTAAACCATTCAGAACTTTACTTTACTTAGTTAAAGCTTTAGGCATGTTTTAGGGTTTAGTGACTTTACCCAAATTTGGCTCTGTTTAATACTTACAAGGAACACCATTGAATGTTAATTTCACCCAAATTGTGATCTGAAAGTCCTATCATAATTTAGGATCCATTTGAACGTTTATGAGAATCATAACAGAGCATTGATCAACTCATATCATCTGGTCTGAGGACTTTAGACATGATTGAGTTTAAGTTTAAACACTTATAAAAATCATAACAGTGTTAACTAACCCATATCATTTGGTCTGAGGACTTCAAGTATGATTGGATTTAAGTTTAAACACGTATAAAAGATTGTAAGGAAGTGTTAACTAACCCATATCATCTGGTCCGAGAACTTCAGGCATAATTGGATTTAAGTTTAAACAATTATAAAAATCATATCAGTGTTAACTAATCCATATCATCTGGTCCGAGGACTTCAGGCATGATTGGATTTAAGTTTAAACACGTATAAAAGATCATAACAGTGTTAACTAACCCATATCATTTGGTCCAAGAATTTCAGGCATGATTGGATTTAAGTTTAAACACGTATAAAAGATTATAAGGAAGTGTTAACTAACCCATATCATCTAGTCCGAGGACTTCAGGCATGATTGGATTTAAGTTTAAACACTTATAAAAGATTGTAAGGAAGTGTTAACTAACCCATATCATCTGGTCCAAGGACTTCAGGCATGACTGGATTTAAGTTTAAACACTTATAAAAATTGTAAGGGAATGTTAACTAACTCATATCATCTAGTCCAAGGACTTTAGGTATGATTGAATTTAAGTTTAAATACTTATAAGAGTTGTGATGACAATAGAAAATACAAAAACCTTTATATAACAGATAAGCATATTGATGAAGGAAAACTCATTTAATAATAATACCTTTTAAGGTTGTTTACATTCCATGGCTGTGGTATTACATAACCATCTAAGTCTTCTAAAAAATATGCCCTGATGCCAGCCCCTAAGGTAATACGGTATGGCTCTTCCTAATTTGGTCCTAATTTTCCCCAAGCTGGGATCTTTGCAATGCCCACAACTTTTCTTAACACTAGATCACTAGGTGATAAAGGCCTTAGCTTTATGTTGGCATCATAACCTTGTTTAAGCTTTTGTTGGTAATATGCCAATTGGACCATTGCATTTTCCCTCATTTCTTCAATCAGATCCAAATTCTTCTCTAGCTGATCATTATTGCTACTCGGACTAAATGAACTAGTCTTTAACGTTGGGAAACCAGTCTTCAGAGGGATAACTGCCTCAGCTCCATAAGTCATTAAAAATGGGGTCTCCCTAATAGACTTACGAGGCGTAGTTCTATATGTCCAGAAGACATGTGGCAATTCTTCCACCCATTTGCCCTTCGCATCATCTAGCATTTTCTTTAATCCACTTACTATGACCTTGTCAACAGCTTCCACTTGCCCATTCCCTTGGGGATAAGTAGGGGTAGAGTATCTATTCCCAATTCACAGCAATAACTTTTGAATGCTTTACTGTCAAACTGAAGGCCATTGTCCGAGATGAGAGTATGAGGAATCCCAAACCAAATGACAATGCTTTTCCAGACAAACGTCTTTTCATCCACGTCTCTGATGTTAGCTAGAGGTTCAACTTCAACCCATTTGGTAAAATAGTCTGTGCCAACCAGCAAATACCTCTTGTTTCCTACTGCTTTAGGGAATGGACCCACAATATCCAAGCCCCATTGAGCGAATAGCCACGGGCTGGATAGTGGATTAAGGATCCCCCTAAGTTGATGTATGTTTGGTGTGAACCGTTGGCATTGATCGCATTTTTTCATGTATTCTTGGGCCTCCCTTTGCATGTTTGCCCACCAATAACCTTTGGTGATGGCTCTATGTGCCAAGGATCTACCACCAGTATGACTTCCACAAATTCCTTCGTACAATTCTTCGAGGAGTGATTTGGTTGTCTCAGGATGTATACATAACAAATATGGTCCTGAAAATGAACATTTGTATAATTTCTAGTTCTCGAACAGCCAGAACCTAGTAGCCTTTCTTCATACCTTGTCAACTTCTGACTTCTCTTCAGGCAGAGTGTCTTTCTTAAGAAATAGAACTATAGGGTCCATCCAACTAGGTCTTGCCCTAACCTGGTGAACTCAGACTGTCCCTTCTCTCATATCCATGGGTTTGTACAAATCTTCAACGAGGATAACCTGAGGCAAATTTTAGGCTGAAGAAGTCGCAAGTGTGGCCAAGGAATCAGCATGTGTATTTCCACTTCTAGGGATGTGCACTAGGTTGAAATATTTGAATTCTGATTGCAGACATCTAACTTGACTCAAGTACTCCTGCATTCTTTCATCTTTCTCCTCGAATTCTCCTTTTACTTGGCCGACGACTAGTCTTGAATCCGAGAACACTTCCACTAACTTTCCTCCCATTCTTTGAACCATTGCCAACCTCATTAGTAAAGCTTCATATTTAGCCTCATTATTTGTGGCCGAGAAGTTCAGCCTCAATGGCTTTTCAATAACGATTTTCTCAGGGGATATCAGCACTAAACCCACTCTGAAACCTTTCTGATTTGCTGCACTATCGACATACACCTCCTAAAGTGATGGGCCTCGTTTAGAGATTATGCCAACCGAATTTTCATCCATGTTTTGTGTTGGTTTCAATTCTTCTAATTGAGGTTCAGTGAACTTGGCCACCAGATCTGCAAGGACTTGGCCCTTGATGGAGGTACGTGGCATGTACTTGATGGCAAAAGCCCCTAGAACTGTATCCCATTTAGCTATCCTCCCTGTATAATCAGCACTTCGTAATATGGCTTTAAGTGAAAGCTGAGTGAGAACAACGACTATATGTGCCTAAAAATAATAAGGCAGCTTCCTAGTACCAAGCACTATTGCCAGGATGGCTTTCTCCAGTGGCAAATAACGAATCTCGGCTTCATACAGTGATTTACTCATGTAATAAACTGGTCTTTGTACACCGAGATCAACTCGTATCAACATCAAACTTACAACATAAGGGGCCACAGCAATATAGGCAAACAGGACTTCATCTAGCTCAAGGCTAGACATAATTGGTGGCCGAGCTAGATAGTCTTTAAGTTGCTGGAAAGCTAAGGCACATTCGTCAGTCCACTCAAACTCCTTCCACTTGTTGATCAACAAGAAAAAAGGTCTACACCTATCCACTGATCGAGAGATAAATTGGTTCAAAGCAGCGACCATTCTAGTCAATTTCTGGACTTCTTTAGGATTCCGAGGTGTTTGCAAATTGTTAATAGCCTTTATCTGGTCTGGGTTGACCTCAATCCCCCTGTGAGTTACCATATAACCTAAGAATTTGCCTGATCCTATGCCAAATGAGCACTTGGATGCGTTTAAACGCAACTTATGTTTTCTAAGCACTTCAAAAACATTTCCCAGATCTCCCATATGCTCAGAAACTACCTTGCTTTTCACCACCATGTCATCTATGTAGACCTCAATATTTTTTCCTAGCTGCAGCTCAAACATCCTCATTATCATTCTTTGGTATGTAGATTCTGCATTTTTCAAGCCAAATGGCATCATCTTGTAGTGGTAGTTCCCAATGGAGGTAATAAAAGCAGTCTTTTTCTAATCATCCAAGGCTAAAGGTATTTGGTGATAACCTTGAAAAGCGTCCAGGAAGCTCATCTAAGGATGGCCTACAGTTGCATCCACTAGTTGGTCTATTCTAGGCATGAGGAATGGATCCTTAGGGCAAGCTTTATTCAAGTCCGTGAAATCTACGCACACTCGCCATTTCTCGTTCTTCTTCTTCACCACCACAGTATTCGCTAACCATTCAGGATAAAACACTTCTTTAATAGCTCCAGCTTGTTTGAGCTACGTTACTTTCTCTCGTACTACATCAGCGTGCTCCTTGGATGGGCGCCGAGGAGGCTGTTTCTTAGGGATGATCAATAGGTTGACGTTCAGGTGATGACAGATGAATTCTGGATCTACTCCTAGGGCTTCATAGGCACTCCAAGCAAATACATCTATGTTTCTTCTAAGGAATTCTATTAGTTCTTTCTTCTCCTAAGGAGGCAAATGAGATCCAACCTAAAAGAACTTCTCTAGATCGTCCCCGATAGCAACTTTTACCAAATCTTCACACCTCGCTTCCTTGATCATATCACCGATTGGCAATGCCGGAGGTTTTAATTGCTATAAATCCTTTCCAGCATGGGCCGAGGACTTAGCCTCAAGCTTATGTTGAATGGCAGCCACCAAGTATTGTCTGGCCATAGATTGATCACCTAAAATTTCCTTAACCTGGCCTTCAGATGGATACTTAACTTTCTAGTGCAGAGTAGAAGAAACAGCTCCTAATTTATGAAGCCAGGGTCTGGCCACGATTGCTGTATAGGGTGAATACACGTTTACAACAATGAAATCTACCTCTACTACCTTCAGACCAATTTACACAGGTAGTCGTATTTGGCCCCTTAGGACAACGACCTTTCCATCAAAACTCACCAGAGGGGAACTGTAAGGCGTTAAGTCCTCGGATTTCAAGTTCAACCCCTTATAAAGGTTAGGGTACATTATCTCAGCTCCATTTCCTTGGTCCACCATCACCCTCTTCACATCATACCCTCCAATTCTGAGGGTGATTACCAAAGCATCATCATGAGGTTGGATGGTTCCAATCTTATCCTCATCCGAGAAGCGCAGGATTGGTGGAATTTCCATTTTAACCCTCTTCGAATCCTGATTAATGTCCCCTGCAGATAGACGGGCTACAGACATTACCCTGGATGGGTAAGATCCTGTTCTCCCTAGTGTAGTGAAGATGACATTGATAGTTCCCAAGGGGGGTCTTGAAGAATCGTCTCTTCGAGACTCTGAACTTGCCTGGCTCCCCTAACTACTGAAGTGATGCAAGAGTTGTTTTAATTTATCCTCGCGGATGAGTTGTTCCAAGTGATCCCACAGACTCCTACAATCCTCTATGGTATGCCCATGATCCTGATAGTATTGGCAATAGAGGTTATGGTTATGCCTCTCAGGGTTTCCCATCATCTTATTCGGCCGTTTGAAGAACGGCTCATTCTTAATCTTCTCCAAGACTTGATGAACTGGCTTTCAAAACATGGCATTGACTGCTTGAAGATTTGCTGATCTTGATTGCCCAGTAAAATCCCTACGCGGTTTATTATTGCTGTACCGATCCGACCTGAAATTCCTCCTCTCCTGAGAGATAACCTTGTCCTTTCTCTTCCCTTACTACTGGTCCTCTTCAACTCTTTTATACTTATCAATTCAATCCATGAGCTAACGCATGCTAGTAACGGGCTTACCAGTCAAGGACTTTCTTAAACCGTGCTCGGATGGAAGGCCGAGCTTAAAAGTACTGATGGCCACGTCGTTGAAATCACCTTCAATCTCATTGAACAGCTCCCAATATTTGTCGGAGTACATTTTAAAATTCTCACCCTCTTGCATACTCAAGGATAGGAGGGAAGCTAATGACCTAGGAACTCTCCTGCAGGTCACGAACCGGGAGCCAAATGCTTGAGTGAGCTCATGGAAGGAGTTTATGGACTCCGCCTTTAGGCCATCAAACCACCTCATCGCGATGGGCCCGAGACTAGATGGAAAGACTTTACACATCAAGGCCTCGTCCTTGAAATAGACAGCCATTCTCCGGTTAAAATGGCTCACATGCTTAACAGGATCTGTGCATCCTTTGTAAATGGTGAATGTTGGCTGATGAAAACGCTGGGGAAGCCTTGCCCCCTCGATCTTACGCATGAAGGGAGACTTGGAGATTTGGTTTAAAACTCTGCTCATAGCATCATTCCTTATGCCTCTGTGTAGCGAGCTTTTAAATCGCCGTTCGTTATGGAGCTTTTCTTCGAAAGACTCACTGGGTGGGGTTCGGGATCTCTGCCTATAACTAGTGTCTCTTCCATCATCAAAAGAAACATCACTGTCAAGGGAAGCTCGCTTCCTCTTTGCATGGCATAATTTCCTCTTCAACTGGTTAATCTTTAGCTGCATGCCCCTGTTGCTCTTCGCATGGCAGATATGACTTCTATATTGAGGTTGACTCCCTTTAGTATGTATGGTGTGTATACTTCCTTTACAGTCACCTCTCCGTTCAAGGTTGAGGAAAGGATCACCATGTTGGGATGCCCTCGACTCTACTTGTTGTGGACCTGGCTCTACCATAGTTGACCGTTGCCTTCACTATCACACAAGCTCTTCCCACAAACGGCGCTAATTGTAGGGTCACAATTTATAGCCTAAGCCCTAAGGATGTGGGATATAGGCCAAATGAGCCCAATACAATAAATTTGCAGAGAGTGGGTGAAAGAGCTGGGCTTTTTCTGGATTGGACAACGACTAGTAAGGATTTCAAAGATGAACAAGCTTGAAACACACGTAAAACTCAATGAAATGATTTTCCGAGGAGATAGATTATGAATTAAACTAGTAGTTCTGCATGTTAATACAATTCTTATTGGTACAGTAATTCTTTTTCTCTTTTTTCTCTCTTCTTTTTTAATCCCCTTCTTATGGGAGGTCTTTTACATTATATAGTTCCTTTTAGGCCATCCCGATCGTACACTTGTTAATCATCTAAGCCTTCACTCGAGTACATGTCCCATCAGACATCACCTTTGGTCCTCTGTGAATGGTGGTAGCTGAGACTGCACTGTTCAAGAGTCTTCTCCACATAAATGAGGCCAGAAAAATTGTTGCAGTGCATTTAATGCGGTGGTAGCAGCTTTCTTTTATATTTTTGTGTTCTTATCACCTTTGTACGTGCTTGAGGTTCATCCTGATCGTTGGACCTACCTGGAAGGTCATCTGAATTACCCCAATGTGTGCTTGACTAATATTCAATATATCCGAGAAGAAGGTACTCCTCGGAATATACCCTTCCATTCTTTACTTGCATGATTTTCAACTTTGGGGCCTCTCCCAATTGTTTGCTCCTCCTCAGACATATCCAAATCCTCGAATATGGCCTAAGGCCCAATACACAAATTTGGGCTCTTACCCCCACAGAAATAATCCAAGCAAACATAACCACACAAGAAAACCAATCTTGTGTGGGAAAAACTTACAATAAGGAGAAAAATTACAGGGAAATTTTTTACAAAACTAACATGATAAAATAGAGATTACTACATACAAATTCATCCCCAATGCTTGAGTTCTCAATCAATCGGGCAAGTACAAAATAAATCTTGAGGAATAAATACAAATTTTTTTCTTCACTTTTTGGACAAAATTGCTTTTTGCCCCTTTCAAAAAAAAAAAAAAAATCCAGCATTTTTCCATCTTTCTCAAACTAATTAGGGAAATGCCCATCTTTTGAAAATCGAGTTTCTGAAAATCGATTTAGGCCCTATAGCGGCGTTTTTAAGGACCCTATAGCGACGTTTTAAGGACCTATAGTGGCGTTTTCTAACTCGATATACATGAAATCGAGTTATAGGTTAAAAAAAAAAAACTTGCATGTAACTCGACTTTATGAAAATCGAGTTACAAAACGTAACTATAGGTCCTTAAAACGTCACTATAAGGTCCTTAAAAACGCCGCTATAGGGCCTAAATCGATTTTCAGAAACTCGATTTTCAAAAGAGGGCAAAATGCTGGATTTTTTTTTTGAAAGGGGCAAAAAGCACTTTTCTCCGCACTTTTTCACTCTCTCACCTTTCGAACTGAACTTTCCATCCATGAGTAGGTTGCTCTTTTCTCTTCAGGTTATTTTTTCTCTTCTTCAGCATTTCCCTCGCACACTCTGCACTCTTCTAAAAAAGTGTTGGAGGACCTTTCAAAGATTGTAAAGCTAACTCATTTAATGAGGAAAACTATGGTGCTGAAGCACATTAAAGAGGTGGTGCACCCAATACACAGACGCATTAACTTGTTTGTGTGGGTACCTATCTCGTGAGAGGGACTGTGCCAAGATTTCAGTTTAAGAGGACAACGATTCAAAGTAAAATTAATCATATAAATATTAATTGATATTAATAGAAAGTAAATAAATAAATAATAATGTATACAGAATATAATATTGAAAGTTCAAAATAGGTATGAAACACCCTTGAACGTTTAGACCCCAAATTATAAATTATCAATTCAAGCTTATAATCAAACAATTAGTGTGCGGAACATGAACATAAGCCAATCACAGAATTGATAACTAATCTAAGCCAAAAATAAACACATCCACAGCAGTAAATATAAGGCAAAGATAAAGGGAAGGAAGATGCAAAACACACGGACAACACACGATGTGTTATCGAAGAGGAAACCGAAGTCCTCGGTGTAAAACCTCTCCGCCGCCCTCCAAGCGGTGAAATAATCCACTAAAGAATGTAGTTGGGATACATAAATAGCAGAAGACCTTCTAAGCCTAATCTATCCAAGTACCTAAGTCCTCTAAGCCTCTTGCTCCAACGAGGTTATGCCGAACCTATTTCTTCTTTAGCTTCCCGGATTCCACTACTAGACCATAGCATCAACCAATGTATATTGGTTCCTTCCTAATTGCTTCCCAAAAGCACCAAATAAACATTCTCACAGACGTGGGTATGGTGAGATAAGGATTTGGCAAAGAACCTCTCAAGGGTATGACAATAGAGAGGAAGAGAGTAGAGGAATTTGTAGAGACTCTAAGGTAAAGATTATGGATGAATCAATCTTGCTTTTCTCTAGGGTTTCTCTCAAAAATTCTCTCTGGTAGCTCTCTACATTTCGTGGGTATAAGGGTCTATATATAGTGGTGTGTGTTTGGAATACGAAGAGACATTTTTTGCCAAACAGGGTTGGTTGGCGGCTTGGCCTCGCGGCTTGTCCAAGTCGCGAAGAAACGGCCTGGCCAGCCTGGGACTTTTGTCCTGTAGTGTGACAGCTGGCGCGACCGTTCAACTCCCTTGTGTGCCTCTCACGTGCCTGCAGTTGGCGGCTTGCCAGTCGCGAGTCAACTGCGAGTCCTAGCCACGAAACTCTGTTTCTTTGTATATACTTGAACTTTTCTTCACACTCTCTTCACACACTACTCTTACAAGTTTCTCACCTAAATACAGGGTTACTAAGTGCTAAATTACAAGCAAATTGACACGGAATAAAGCCAACAAGATGGTTAATAAATTTCAACCTTACAATAATATAAAAATGAGAAGGTTTAGTTGCAAGCTCCAACCACTAATAAGAAAATGTCATGTACCCGTCAGTTACTTGATCGGTTGAATTAAGTGAGTTATGTGCATTGCATATGACAAGGACAAATGTCATCTTTCTATTAGTTGTTGAAGAGAAACTTTGTCCATATAAAAATAAAGAAAAAAAAAAATCTTCTCATAATTAATAACAATCATCTCAAGAAATTAATCTAAATAAATGAAGTTTAAACATGTAATTTAATTACTTAAAATAAATTGAGAAAATAAAGCAATGTAAAAGTGTTAAAAGTATAACAATATTCAAATTTACTTTTTTTATTTTTTTAATTATTTAAAATTTGGATTTATAGAGGAAAAACCTAGAGTTTAAAACTATAAAGTAGTTGAGATATTGACAGAAGGAATTAGGGATTTAATATCATAAAAAGATAAGACATAACTAGTAGTACTGTTTATGATTATATTGAGTTTAAAATATAGGGTCTGTTACTTTGAGTTTCAAGTAGCAGGAAGATCAATTTGCATTAGAATAAAAATGTGATGTCATATGAGATGAGATACGAGACATTGAGTTTCAGTTGACGTGGAAGATTATTTTCAGTTTATAAAAATATATTATTAGTAATAGTAAGCACAAATATTTCTCTCTATAATCATGTTACATTTTATAATTTAATTCCTCAGAGTAAATCACATGAGTTTAATGATGTTAAATTTATTATAAAAAAAAAAAAAATTAAGTTAAATCAAATGGCAAGGCGTGGCTACGTGTAGACCATGAGGAAGGTGACTAACTTGAAGGTGCAAAATGTCAAGGGGGGCATCTAAACTAAAATAATACTATCCTAAATTCTTAATAGAGTTTTTGGAGAGGTTGCCCCGCGCTCCATCTTTCTTAGAGTGTTTGGTTAGAGGCAATTGGAGAGAAGGGAAGAGAAAGACTTTCTTTTTCTTTTTTTGGAGAGAGAGAGAGAGTATTGTGGAGATAAATAGTTTACATGTGTCGCATCATTTGAACTCAGGATTTTAAGGATATTATGAGGCGTTAGAAATTACTTAGCCAATCCCTAAAGTTCTGGGCCACACCAATTATTTTTATTTTTATTTTTTACTTTCTCTGTATATCCATAAAATAACTCTTATGACTTAGGAAATTTTTGAATTTTTATTTTTATATCATCATGATTTGTTATTAAAAAGGAATAGAGTATCTTCTCAAAAAAAAAAAAAAAAAAAATAGAGTAAAGTTGGTCGAAAATTAATCTAATTTTCAACTAACTCCACTTTACTCATCCTCGCCCTCTCCTTCACTCCAAATTAGCCATTAAATAAATATTTTATTTTCCCTTTTCTTGTCCTTTCCTTCACCTTAGTCTTTTCTCATATCTTTCCTTAACTTCCCTCGAACTACAAAGTGCAAAATGTAATGAAAAAAAATGCCACAGCACATTGTCGTATTTAAATTCAATTATTCAAACACAAAGCATAAAACATTCATATATGGTAGAAAATTAACAAAACGAAATTGAAAAAAGGCTCGGAAATTTTGAACTTAAATGCCCTCTTGCCTTTTCCACTTGAATACTAACTCAGAGAGTACCCTAGTAGAAGACCCATCTTCTCTCAGTACCTTTCCCGCAGCATCCTTGAGATGTTTCATATTGCTGCGTAGTTTCTCACCTTCTTCTCCTTCCATTACACCCTTTATCAAGCTTGCAACTTCGTCTCGTCCCACTATCCCTTTTTCATTGGCTTTTGGTCTCATCGAAACTCGTGGATCCTCAACTAACATTAACGCATTCATCTTTTGCTCTGCGTGGAGTGGCCAAGCGATTAGTGGTATGCCGTGTACAACACTCTCAAGTGTGGAATTCCAACCACAATGGCTAAGGAATCCACCAGTTGAGCCATGTCCAAGGACTTGGATCTGTGGCGCCCAAGTTGACACCACTAAGCCTGGCTCCTTTGTCCCCTCCATGAATCCTTTCGGTAAAAAAACGTGAGGATCCACATGACCATTGTCAGTAAGGTAGCCTGCATCAGCAGAATCATTATTGGGACACCTTACAACCCATATAAACCTATGTCCACTCATTGCTAACCCCATGGCTAGCTCGAGTATTTGGTCATGTGAGAGTGTTCCACCACTCCCAAAAGAAACAAATAACGCAGAGCCACTTGGCTGATTGTCCAACCATGTTATACACTCGTGCCCATCAATGGGATTAGTTGACCCCGTCCGTACAATGGGTCCAATTGGGTAAATTGGTGGTCTACCATGTGAATTATCATGCAAGGCTTTTATTGCTCCAGCCTCCAAGTCCATAAATGTATTGACCATTACACCCTTTGCCAAATGTAGTCTCTTTGAATGGTGAAGCAACCATTTGTAGTTCTCATTTGTGCGGCCATGTAGAACGTCTATGAGATCTTTACTGTGAATAGGTAAGCAACCCGGAAGTCCAAGTGGTTCTCGTAGGTCTTTAAATCCACATGGAACTGACTCAACTAGCTTTGGAAAATGTAAGAGAAATGACAATGCCATAGCATTTGATGTGAAGAAAATATATGATGCCACATTGAATTCCGTAGCACCATCTATGGCGTCACTTCCATAAGGATCAACAACCAACGTAACTAAATGGGTAGTTGCGGCTAATGATTTAAGCACGTTGCGAAGAGATGGCAAAGAGCGATTCATGGTGAGGGAAACTTTGGCTCCAATAGCAACACCTTGGGGTAAGTCCTCCAAGCTTGCTGGGGGAAGAAAGATGGGCTTGATGGTTGGAGGAAGGCCTCCAAGGACCGCCTTCATGGCCTTGAGCCGAGGCCCGGATGCGGAATGATGTATGTGACACGAAAGTTGTGGTCGAGAACAAGTTTCTTGGCGAGCTCAAGGAGTGGGATGAGGTGACTCATCCCCGGGCTTGGGACAATGGCTATACGGGGTGTTTGTTCCATGGCAACTCAATTGTGTCGGAAATAAAAGAAAGGGAAGTTAAGGGCAAAGTAGAATGGAATATATGTGGATTAGGGGAATATAATCACATATATAGTTTGTTCATATAAAGATGTTTTTCATTTCCTTTTCTAAAAGTATTTTTGTTGATAGGCCACAAACTGAATGATCCCTTGTGATTTAAACTAATTAATTAATTAAGTCAAGTTATTAATTAATCAATTTAACATGCAAATACGTGGCAGCACAAACAAATCACCGAATAACTAAATATGCAGCGGAAAATAAATGACACGGTGATTTGTTCACGAATGGGGAAAAACCCTAACGGCAAAAACCCCACCGGGTGATTTTCAGGTCACCACTCCCGAAACTCCACTATTATCAAATCAAGCAGTTACAAATAAGGAATCCCAAGTACCTTATCAACCTACAATTGAACTCTTACCCCAATACCCAATCGGACTTGATCTGTAGTGACAGTTCCCCCTTTTGATGCACGGCTCCCAAGTACGTGACTAACCAGATGCGCGGATCCCAGTACGCAACTTCAATCACCAACTTTAGAATGAGAGGTTGGCTGCAGAGTTCTTCAGATCATCCTATGTATGAAGATCAGGAAGATGCTTGGTCACAAAACCCTAAGGTGCACAATACACAGCAACTTCTTGAAGAAGATGATCTAGGTTAAGAACTTCGTCTCAGAGCACAATTTGCTTGAACAAGGATTTCTCAATGCTTATGCAACTTGTGTCTATGTTGACGGCTCTTAAAACACTCCTTAAATATGTTTAGGGTTAAAAGAAAAGAAGGCCCAAAAACACATTCATGGATCCCAAGAAAATCAGATTAGAATTCTGACTTTTGTAAATCTCGACAGCTAGCAGGTGTCGAGGTAGGTGTCGAGAAGGTGTCGAGCTTTAAAAATTCTGCACTTCAACTTGCTTTTTCTTGGACAGACTTGATGACTTCAACACTTGATCTTGAAACATAGTTTCTTGAAGTATTAAATACACCTAGAACTACCCAATTACAAGTAGAGTGCGTTTTGTCAAAGGATTAGCCAATTTACATAAATTGTGACATATGTTCCTAACATGTAAACACATATGTCCTAACAATCTCCCCCTTTGGCAATCCGTGACAAAACCACAACCAACAAATGAACATATGAGAAAAGTCATGAATCACTCAACTCATATTCACTTGTTACATACAATAAAATCTATCCTAACACAAACTCTTGAAGAACTTTGCAAAAAGAGAGTTTATGGCAAGTAGACTTTGACAACCTGTATTTCTGAAACACTTATAAACAAAACTCATCAATGCATCTTGTGTGAAACAGAAATAATTAGATTGCATACAAATATAAAGAACATGTGTATAAAGAGAGAAAAGAAACAACACATGAAGAGGTAGGTGAAAAAGAAACATACATCCACATATATAGAAGATAAGTACAATGTATGTAAACTGATATACAAGACCAATGTATCTAATAAGACTAGAAAAGAAAAAGATACACCAAAAGCCTCACTACATCCCTCAGAAAGTATGAACACTCCCCCTATAAAAAATGTCCTATACTAACTCTCCCCCTAAGATGACTACTCTCATAATCCAAAACTACTCCCCCTTTTTGTCACGAATGACAAAGGGTAGAGTGTCATGTAGACATCTCATCAGTAGAGCTAGCATCTCCATCATCATCATCATCTGAAGCATCATCGTCATCACCATCATCATCATCATCCTCAGAGTCAGAATCTGAAGCCACTGGAGGAGGTGGTGGAGGAGAAGCCTCAGAAGCAAAACCACCCATGGTCGCCTGCCGTCGTGCGATACGACCAACACGAACATTCACCTGATACAACTCAGTGGTGAGTGTATCGAGGCGAGCATCCATGCGCTGCAGCTGCGCCATAATGTCTCCAAGAGATACATCGCTGGAGGAAGGAAGAGGAGTCGATGTAGATGGAGCAGATCTGGATGGAGCCGAACGGGAGGGAGGAGTGGAATCCGGCTGTCTCGCCCTGAACTGTGCCTCACTACGTTTTACGGTAGCAGCATCTATGGCAGAGATGTGTGTGAAGTGGTCGGATGAAGGAAAAGGGATGGAAAAATGGCGTAGTATCCTCGTGATAGCGGAAGGAAAGATGAGCTTATCACGGGACGCCGCATCTAAATGAACATCTATGATAGAGAAAATGAAGTGGGAAGGAAAATCTATCGTGAGATGCTCAAGTAGAGAAAGCAAGAAACGAGCACGAGGCTCGGTGATAGAGTTATAATGGGAAAGAGGATGAAGTACAAAAGTCATCACCATGTTAAGGAATCTAGGACCTTTAGCAAAAGGTCTACATGATGTGTACATATGCTCACCCCACTCAAAAGGGCGCTCACAGAAGGCAGAAATGAGCTCATCCCTGGACACAGTCCTCAGTCGCTCACATGTAGGATAGTCAGGAAACTCTATCCTAGGAACCCTAAGCACATCCGCCACTAGCTGCGGTGTGACAGGGATGCGCGTACCTCGAACGCGAGTGAAAAAGAGAGGTACTGAACGATCAATCCCGTGCATGTTGGAGTAAAACTCCTGAATCAGCACGAGAGGACAGGTGACCGGGATGTCACACAGTGACCCCCATCCCCTACTGTGAATGACAGAGGGAAGGTCAGTGTCGGCAAAGTCTGCCAGAACAACGTGGCGTTCCGAATGAACACCTCGTTTAGAAAAGTTCTCAGAAAATGCCTTGTAGGCATCTCCATCACGGAACCGAAGATTATGAGGAGCAGTATCAGAAGATGAGGAAGCTCCAGAACGCAGAGGGTTCCGAGCAGGAGTGGATTTACGTTTAGGTGCCATAGATGCAACTAACGTAAAAGAATGAGAAAAAAAATAGAGAGGGAGACAATCAGAAAAGTCCCAAACAGTTCAAATATAACAATATGTTGAACAAAATGGACGTATGCATGGGAATGCATGATCATGTGACATGCAAACATAAAAAGCATCATGGGCTCAGCCCAATCCAATCCTATCAGCACACAGACAAGAATCACACAACTAAATGCATGAACATATCATTCTAATGCACATGGAATGCAATGCATGACATTTTAAACTCTTTTTATTGAAAGCCCAACCCAAGATTTCAATAAAAACTCAATGATTTTGAAAAACCCAAAGTTTTCAAAGAAAAACCCAAAACCTAAGTTTTAAAACATGAAATGCATGAAAAACAAAGGATAACAAGATCATACCAGGTGATTTGAAGCAAGAAAGTGCCAGAAATCAAGTTGAATGAAGGTTGGAGAGAAGAAAACTGCTCAGGAAGACGAACCGCCTCAGACAGATTGAAGAGAGATCGAGAAATGAAGGAGAAAATCGCGATCGCAGCATTTATAGGACCTCCAGTAAATCTCGACAGCAGAGGTGTCGAGAGGTATCGAGATGCTGTCGAGGTAGGTGTCGAGAGAATATGCCTTCGACAGCTAAGGTATCGAGGAGGTATCGAGGTACCAAACAGCTCATCCAACATAAGAAGCTCGATCGATCGACGTGGTGTCGAGAAGGTATCGAGCAGACAGAGAGAATCTCGATCGATCCACCAGGTGTCGAGGAAGTGTCGAGATTGCGATAAGAAAAAGACTATAGAGGCTCGACAGCTGACCAGGTATCGAGGAGGTATCGAGAAGGTGTCGAGCCAGCTATAAAATGCAGTTTTTCGAGAAGTGAAAAACACAAACATGAATGCAATCAAGACATGCACCTCAACCATGATTCAACCAACATATAAATCTCTCAAAAATCATCTCTCAATGAAAATTTAAGCATACGGATCTCCCAAGAACACACACACACACTAAACAAGTCTAACAAATTTTATATTTCAAAAATAAGTCATGACAGTTTAGTGAGCATACAAAAGCATATGTAAACCTTTGTGATGGCCAAATCACATTGTACCTGCACATGTATCAAAAGTAGCAAAGAATATTGCGTGTTGTGTGTGAAAAACATCGCAAGATTGCATATGTGTATACATGTTATGATGATCTGAGATATGAGCAAATAACTTTAACTCACACACAATCATAACTGTTTGATGGGGACTATCACCTTCGAGGTACATCCTATAACTCCCACATCTCCTAGAATACACGCTTGCAACCATTTTAAAGCATTTTTAATCTTTTTGCTTTTTATTTCTTTGCATATTTTCTTTTTAAGCATATCATACATGGGCTTATGAGAAAGAAAAGAAATACCCATTGATATTTTGACATTTCAATTTTGCTATGCCTAAGCACACAAATGTCATTGACATCACACTTTTGCTATGCCGAAGCATACAGATGTCATTAATGATTGGCGGGCAACAGTGGTGAGATGGTTATTAATGCCTTTCTCTTAGGATTTTCTAGTCCTACTCGTCAAAAAGAGTGATATGAGTGTTAAGTCTAAGAATGACCTAATCTTACTCATCACAAACAAGAGCCACTAAGCTCACTTGCTCAGTTGTGCATAAGGATGCTCATCTAAGCTACAAGAGATACAAAATTTAGAAAACTTTGTTTCATTGGCCACCTAAGGTACACAAGTACCAAAGTACACAAAACACACACTGTTTTTGTATTTTTCAATTTTTCAATTTTTTTTTATTTTTATATGAAAAACAAAATAAACAAAACTGAAAGTAAACACACAAAGACATGTTAAGAAAAAAACAAAACAATGCATAAAACTAGACTGACTCAGCAAAAATGCAAAACACACAAGCAATGCAACAAAAAAACAAAAAAGGAGAAGAAAGTGATAATATCACTTAGAGTCCTTTTTCTTCCACACCTTGGAAGAACCTTTCCTTTGATTAAGACTTTGAAACGGCGGTGAGGGGGAAGGATTACACCCGTTCAAGTTCGAAAGGAACATGAGGGCTTTCAGAAGATCTCCAAGAGGAGCAAGAGAGGATTGAAGCTGATTTTGGCTTCCAGATGCTGTCATACTGTTGCTCTTTTGGGTGGCTAGCCACTTGTAGCAATTTGGTCGAGTATGACCTGCAGCTCCACAATGATAACAGAGATGCTGCTTCTTTTGTTTAGGCTTTTGAGAGTTAGCCTTCTTATCCCTATGGAGTTTAGCATCTTTCTTTTCTGATTTAGGGGGTGCTCCTAAGATGGATTTACCCTTGTCTACGTTCTCACTAGCTAATTCAGTTTTAACATCAATGTTCTCAATTTTAACAGTATCAGCAGGAGGAACAAAAACAGTAGAACTAGTAGAAGCAGAGTTAGAGAAAGAAAGACCATACCCTAAACCTGTTCGATCTGAAGCAGATTTCTGGTTGCTGAGCATCTCATCAAGTTTTGCACTTGAAGTCCTCTTCAGTTGAGCTCTGACTTGAAACAGCTCTGCTTCAAGCTTCTTGGTCTTTTCAGCCAGGAAGTTGTTCTCAAACCTCAGTGCACCAATAGTTTGATTCGCCTCATCAAACTTTGTGGACAATTCTTCTCTATCGAGTTCCACATCACTGAGCTTCTTGGTGGCTAGCCTGTATAGCTTTTCATGCTTTTCAGAAAGCTTGTAAAGCTTTTCATAGGCTGAATGGATGTCATCTTTGTCATCCATCTTTTCACATTCAGTGTCCACCAATTCTTCTTCTTCTTCTTCAACAATCCCATCAGTAGAATTGACTGAAGCAGTGAAAGCATTTAGGATTCCGTCATCTTCACTATCGGAATCATCTTCAGGCTCAGTGTCACTCAGGGTTGCAGCAAGAGCCTTACTCTTTCCAATGCTCTTCAGATATGTAGGACACTCATTCTTCAAGTGTCCAAACCCATGACACCCAAAACATTTTGGTCCTGCCGGAACAGTGTACTGACCGCCATCCTTGGCATCCTTCCTTCCTTTATCTTGGCTCTTGAACTGTGAAGAGCTAGATTGCCTTCGGTCCTTGTCGAAGTTCCTCCCATTGGCATTCTTCATAAACTTCTTGAACTGCCTTGTAATGTAGGACTTCATCTTGGAATCTTCATCATCGGAAGACTCATCTGTATCACTGCTCTTCGCCTTCAGGGCCATGCTCTTGCCCTTGCTTGACTTGCCTATTCTTGATAACCCTAGCTTGTAGGTCTGCAAGTTCCCAACCAGCTCAATCAAAGGAATTTTATCAATGTCCTTTGATTCTTCAATTGCCGTAATCTTGGCATGAAATCTCTCAGGTAGAGATCTAAGCACCTTCCTTACAACCTTGGGTTCAGGGATGGTTTCCCCAAGATTGAAGGCTGAGTTCACTATGTCCTTAAGCTTGGCATAGAACTCATCAAACGACTCATCCTCCTCCATCTTTATCTCTTCAAAGCTAGTAGTGAGCCTCTGTAGCTTTGAATCTTTGACAGCCTTTGTTCCTTCATAGGTTGTCTGGAGGATGGTCCACGCCTCCTTGGCAGTTTCTGTTGAGGATATCTTCTTGAACTCCTCATTAGTGATAGCGCTAAATAGGGCATTCAACGCTCTGCTGTTGAAGTTTGCCGCCTTGATCTTGGCTTCATCCCAATCGGCCGGCGCTTCTTTTGGCTTGGTCCAGCCAATCTCAACAGCTTGCCACACCTTCTCGTCTAAGGACTGCAAAAAAGCTCTCATGCGTACTTTCCAGTAGGCATAGTTAGTCCCATCAAATAAAGGAGGTATAATGAGGGATTGTCCTCTATCCATGACAGCAGGGGTCAATGGATCAACACAGCAAAGATTAACCTAATCAGAGTGTGCCTGCTCTGATACCACTTGATAGGCCACAAACTGAATGACCCCTTGTGATTTAAACTAATTAATTAATTAAGTCAAGTTATTAATTAATCAATTTAACATACAAATACGTGGCAGCACAAACAAATCACCGAATAACTAAATATGCAGCGGAAAATAAATGACACGGTGATTTGTTCACGAATGGGGAAAAACCCTAACGGCAAAAACCCCACCGGGTGATTTTCAGGTCACCACTCCCGAAACTCCACTATTATCAAATCAAGCAGTTACAAATAAGGAATCTCAAGTACCTTATCAACCTACAGTTGAACTCTTACCCCAATACCCAATCGGACTTGATCTGTAGTGACAGTTCCCCCTTTTGATGCACGGCTCCCAAGTACGTGACTAACCAGATGCGCGGATCCCAGTACGCGACTTCAATCACCAACTTTAGAATGAGAGGTTGGCTGCAGAGTTCTTCAGATCATCCTATGCATGAAGATCAGGAAGATGCTTGGTCACAAAACCCTAAGGTGCACAATACACAGCAACTTCTTGAAAAAGATGATCTAGGTTAAGAACTTCGTCTCAGAGCACAATTTGCTTGAACAAGGATTTCTCAATGCTTATGCAACTTGTGTCTATGTTGACGGCTCTTAAAACACTCCTTAAATATGTTTAGGGTTAGAAGAAAAGAAGGCCCAAAAACACATTCACGGATCCTAAGAAAATCAAATTAGAATTCTGACTTTTGTAAATCTCGACAGCTAGCAGGTGTCGAGGTAGGTGTCGAGCAGGTGTCGAGCTTTAAAAATTCTGCACTTCAACTTGCTTTTTCTTGGACAGACTTGATGACTTCAACACTTGATCTTGAAACATAGTTTCTTGAAGTATTAAATACACCTAGAACTACCCAATTACAAGTAGAGTGCGTTTTGTCAAAGGATTAGCCAATTTACATAAATTGTGACATATGTTCCTAACATGTAAACACATATGTCCTAACATTTGTGATTACAAAAATAGAAATAGAGCAATATAATAGACAAAGTTTAGTTATAAAATTGGTTATAGATTTAGACTACAATCTTATTCAATATATATATATATATATATGAGATGGGTTCAAGTTACACATGGTGTAACTCTAAGCAATGTTACACCACTCAATATTTTTTAATTAAATGCGAATATTGACAAATCCACCGATAGATTACATTATCTTTGTATATTCTTTATGCTTGCAAAATTTCAAGGTGATCAAAAATTAATATCTATATCATCAATCAATTGTTAAAATTCAAATTTTTGTAGTTTAAAATAATGCATAAAATATGAGTTTATGGATCAAACGGTAAATAGTATCCAATTGATATGAAAATTGGCATGCATGTTAAGAACCTATAGAACATGTAATTCAACGGTTGGATTTTCAAAATATTAATCCAATAACAAGTTATTGAGTGGTGTAACATTGCTTAGAGTTACACCAGGTGTAACTTGAACCCAACTCTATATATATATATATATATTTTTTTTTTTTTATTAGAGGTGAATTTTTGACAAATCTATTATTAGATTATATCTTTTTCTTATATTCTCCATAATAGACAAAGTCATCAATAAATTGTTTAAATTTCAAATTTTTGTAATTTAAAATTAAGCATAAAATTTGAGGTTATAAATCATATAATAAATAATATCCGACTGACACAAAATTTGACATATGTATTAAGAGTGTAAAAAATATGCAATTCAATGGTTAAATTTTCAAAATATGTAATAATATTTATTTTATTAAGAAATTTTGTAGCCTTATACTACAATCAATTTTGTAGCTAAATTTTGTCCAAAAATAATTTGAGGATATATATATATATAACCAAAACTTTTGAAGATCCCACATATTTCCACGTCAGCATAATATTACAAAAAAAAAAAAAAATTTTAAATGTAATAAAAGTTTTCTAAAATCCAATGCTCTGCCTTCCCTTTTGCGATGCTCTGCAATCTCTTCCCTGCCTTCCTCTACAAGCTTCTCCTCGATCAGACACACGACAAAGCATCGCATCGCATCTAAAGACCCACAAACACAAAAGCTTTGAAAAACCCGACTTTTTTTATCCAACGTCTCTTATGCTCTTTGATAACTTCTTAACTCTTCGACAACTTCAGAAGCCAGAAATACTTCCTTAGAACTATCCCAAATCTGCCAATCTGATGCTTCTCTTTTTGTATCTTGGTCTCTTCTCTTCTTCTCCTTTGTTTCTTGTGAGATTTGCAATACAATTTTTTCATCGTGGTCTCTGCATGTTCCTCTACTCTAGGTCTTATTCGTTTTTTCTATCAGATCTTTCTTTGTTGGTTACTGCTTCTCTCGATTGGGTTTTGAGTTTTGCTTTGGGTTATCAAGTTATGAATGACGAAAGGTAAAAAGAGCCAACTGACAAGACTTTTATCTTGTAAATTTTGAAATGTAAGTACATATTGGAAGAGAACATGTGGAGGAGATAATATGAAGATTAAGAAAATAAATAAAACCTAAAAGCAACAAAGAATGAGTGGAGGTGAAAAAACGTCAGTTATAAAAAATGAATAAAAAATATTTGTTGTCAAATGTTAGGTACTTAGGTACTTGAGATGAGATATGTGTAACAAAAATATTGTTAGAGATATTACAAATTGGGTTTTACTAAAGTATGCTTTTAGGGTATTTATTAGTAAATCATTTTAGAAATTTTTTTTGGCAAAAAATTAAGTAGCTTGAAGAAGTTGAGAAAAGAGAAGAGCCTAAGAAAGGGAGGAAATACATTCTTGAAATACATTTTTAATATTACTTCATAATATTACAGGTTAGCAACTAGTATTTGTAATTTTCATTCTATGGTATTAGGATATAAGAGAATTCTTTTTTAAGAGATAATTACAGTATATTGCTAATCTCGCAACTCGAACTTTTTCCTTTCTAAACCCCCAAGCACTTTATATATAGAGAGATGCCAATTCAACTTCAAGTTCCTTGACAAGGGAAATTCTTATTTCACATTATATGGTAGAGTGAAAATTTATATTATATAGAAAAAGAAAGTAACAAATTTTATATACATTTGCAAAAAGTATATAATATTTACCACTTTTTGTAAATATATATAAAATTTTTCATTTTTTATGTTCTACAGTGTAAGTTTATATTACAAATACAAATACAATGTTTTTTTTTTTGGATGAACAAATACAAATACAATGTAAATATATAGATGTTGTACGTATAATAGAGGGAAATATCTTGTACACTAATTATATGCAATAGAAATCACATGAGGTGGACCTCACTTGCTGTGTAAGATCGGCTGCTTTTTTTATTTTTTTGGTTAAAGATCTGTTGCTTACATCTTACAGAGTACAGGAAATTTAAACGAAAGAAAAAAAAAAAGAAATAAAAAAAGAAATAAAATATGTCATTTCATTTTTACTTTCCTACATTTTATTTGTCAAATTATAGACAAAATCCAAAATGTCTAATAGAGGGAAAAAATGACTTTACTGTATTCAACAGCCAACAGAAATCACACATGCCGGAGACTTTATTTCGGTGCACTTTACTTGCCCTGAAAGATCTGTTTCTTGACTCTATAGGATATGTTTAAATACTACTTATTTTTTGAAAACTGAAAATTTATTACTAAAAATATTGTAGCAAAATAATTTTTAAAAATGTGAATAATTCTGTGGGACCCAAATTTATCTAGAAATCTGTGTTTTGTTGAGTTTGGTAGAAAAGTGAATAGTACTCATGAAACTCACTAAAAACGCAGAATGCTCGGATTGGGCAAAACGCCCAATCCAAATGCACACTTAGAGAAGTACTCAAAAAAACTTGAATAAGTTGTATATTCTAAAGACGAATACCATGTCCATGTGTGGACAGTTTCAAAAACTTGCTAAAACTCGAATAACTAAAAATGTGTGATTTGCCTATCATTTGGCTTTGGCTCAAAATCGATCTCTAACCCCACCAAGTTGAATGTTCAGATAACTGCGAAAAGCCAGGATTGTGGAAAGCTATTTGGTATTCCAAGGTCTCGAATAAAATTAAGGTGCTAATCTGGAGGGCTTGCAAGTCTATTGGCTTCAAGGCATGTGGTCAAAAATGTTCCTACCATATTTGTGGCAGGGACTAATAAGGAGGATGATGATTATTTCTTTGCCTGAATTTGGTTTATTTGGTTTCAATGGAACTAAGCTCGGGCTAAAGGGATCCTTACTGAGCCCACCAACGTGTTCTCAATGGCACGGAATCAAGTGGGATGAGAATAAAGCCCATTAAGCTAATGGAGCGGGCGAAATAAACAGTGTTAATACTACTTAATACTTTCCAATTATTTAGAGAAAAAAAAAAAAAAAAAAAAAAAAAAAACAACAACAACAACAACAACAACAACAACAACAACAACTTAATAATTCCTAACTTTTACAAGAGACTAAGAAGTAAGAAAAATCTGATCATATTGTTATGATTAGTGCTCTTAAATCTTATCATATGATATTATGTATGACATTATGTCTGACTTAATATTGTAATTGAAAGCTCGAAAACGTGTTGAAAACACACGAGCGGTTTAGACCCCCAAATAAGAATTACGGCTTGGTTGATTTTACACTAACTTAACGATAAGTGCGGAATAGTGTAAACACAAGCGTATTAGCAAGATAGCTACTCTAATCCATATTTAAAGCAACACAGTAGTAAAAATGAAATAAACAAGAGTAGGGAAGAAAGATGCAAACACAGATAACACCGAGACGTGTTATCGAAGAGGAAACCGAAGACCTCGGCGAAAAACCTCTCCGCCGCCCTCCAAGCGGTAATCGATCCACTAGACAATCAGTTGGGATACATGGGTTAGCAAAAGACCCTCTAAGCCTAGTCTACCCGCTGTACCTAAGCCCTCCAAGCTCCTACTCCAACAAGGCTTCTCGGAACCGTGTCTTGTCCTAGTTATCCGGATCTCGCAACAAGCTCCATGTTGCATCTGCCATTCAAGGCTTCTTCCAATGCTTCCCAGCAGCACCAAAACGCCACACAGCACTCTCAAGGTGTGGTAAGTGTTTGGGCTATCAACCTCTCACTGATATGGATAATGGAGAGGGAAGGGTTGAGGAAATACCACAAGCAAATGTATAGAGAAAGATGGGGAAGACAATCTCTAATTGCCAATGTGTTTGGCTAGGGTTTTCTCTCTGAAGCATTCCTCAACAATTGTGGGTAATGATGGTATATATAGGATAGGTGCAAAAGGTGTGACTCAAAAAGTACAGGCTGGCAGAACAGATAGTCTCGCGGGAAGGCCTTACCCGCGAGATACTTGCGAGACATAGCTGTCTCCACCTGGCCTGACCTTTCGCATTCCAGCATGTGCCTGGCACATGATTCACTTCGCGGGATGCTAGGTCGCGAGACACCCGCGAGAATTCTTCAGTCTTCAAATGCTTGAGTCTTCAAACACTCTCTCTAACACACAATCCTTACAACAAATCCTACAACAGATACAGGGTTTAAACGATTGAATATAATTACAATCAAATTTGGCACGGAATAAAAGCCAACAACAACACAGTTGTAAATTACAACTTTACAATCTCCCCCTTTGGCTATTCCGTGACAAAACCCTAAAATAGACTCTAGACTTAAACGTGAGTTTGGGAACAAAGGCAAAACTCACTCACACCTAGTTCTAGATTCTGAAGTGCTCTTGAAACATATGAACAAGTAACTCCTGAAACACAACAACACAATAACATCATTGTATGCAGAAAAACTTGAAACGCATATGGAGCAATAATAGCAAGATCAAGCTAAATGAAAAAGAAACACTAGATCATGGCAAGATCGAACAAGTAATCACTATACCGAAGCAATTACTATACTCATTCACACAGGGAATGAACATCCGGACTTGCAAGAAGATAAGCTCATTTGAATAGAGTCACTTGCAACTCCAACACTCAACCAATGCGAAATACACGAAGTATTTGCATCTAGGAACAATCCTACATGGGCACAAGAGTGTTCATCACTCAACCAATGCATAGAACGTGTATGCATCTAGGAACAATCCTACATGGGCACAAGAGTGTTGTACTTGAAGTAAAATGCATGACATTGAACAACAAGTAAACATGCATGAAGGTTGCATAGGCAAGGTATTGCAAATGCATGGCACAAACCACAAAGGCCTACAAAAATGCATGAAACAAACCCTAAAGCTTACATAAGCAATCATGGGTACAAAATAAAAAGCCACATAGCACATATGCCACAAAGCATAGAAATAAACACACAATTCTGAAAATATACTGAAATTAATACTGAAGTTAAAGCATAAGTGTCAGAATTATAAACCAAAAACAGTAAGACATTAGCTATAAACCAGAAAAAACTTAGTAAACCCGTCTGCAAAACCAATAACCAATAGTTCATGTAACTATGTATCTAAGCTACGCTCCCTCTAAGGCTGTGCAAGCTCTTCTTCATCAGCTCCCCCTCAAAATTTTCTCCCCCTTTTTGACTGGAATGGCCAAAGGGCTAGGGTTGGTCGGATTCGGAGTCTGAACCATGTGTAGGAGATAAGCTCTGAATCTGGGCTGATAATGTGGTGATCTGCTCCTTGAGGTATGCAAACTGATCCGCTGTGTGCTGTACGTGAGTGTCAAGCACTGTAGACATGTGATCCATCTTAGCTAGGATCTGATCAAGCTTGCTGAGACCTTGTGTTTGTGTTGGAGCAGAAGATGATGGCTGTGCAGTCTCTGGATGTGCAGTCTCTGGAGCAGAAGTAAACCTGTCAATCTCCTCCTCTGTATCCCCACCCTCATCCGGTGCATCCCGAGGCACAACCCGAGGCGATGGAATGAGATGAGCACCAGTCTTGGGGCCTTTAATGTGTGCAGTGCTCCGTGTCAGAGTATTTGCACCAATGGGGTAATCCCTCTGAACAACCGTAAGGCCACTAGGGAATTTCAGCTTCGTCTTGGCAATGAATCCCATGATCAGTGAGGGAAAGGGCATTATGGTTCATGAATTTTGCTTTGTGATGCTCTTTTTCAGGATATGGAAGATGTGACTGTAGATATCTATTTCCTTGTGAGTGAACAGGTCGTAGAGAAATCTCGTCCTTGGAGCTGATAAGGTGGTGAGGTTGGTGACTGGATAGAGGTTGTGGATCATGACATAGCTCAGAGTCCTCATTTCCGGAGAAAACTTAAGAGTATCCATTGAGGATTTCTTTGGAACTCCACCAAGAGTTGATATCATCTCCGTGATAGACCCCAATCTCTCATCATATTAGACTGACATTGGCTGTGAGGTAGGACGTATCTCCAGAAGGTCTTGAATACTGTCCCTTGTGATCTCAAATTCTTTGTGCCTCACCCAGCAAATTATCTTGTCATCTTCTACAGCAGCATTGGAGAAGAACTCTCTGATTATTTCTGAGTACACCGTCCCAATTGGATTCAGCAATTTGGTCCAAGTTCTTTCTTTGAATGCATCTGGAATGCATGTGTGCTCAAGCTCCTCCAATTGGACCACCCTTTCCATGACAATGGTTGCTTTCTTGTAGCAATCATTGTACTTCATATCTGCATCTGCGGATTTGAAGTGATCAGATTCAGTACGAGCACGCTTAGGAGCCTTCTTCTTTGAGGCAGCATGCTTGGTGGGAGACATCTGCACAAGTGGACACAGCACACATAGCACAAGTGCACAAAACATAAGAACAGAGACTTGATTAGATTCAAGTTAGTTTGCACCCATTGAAATATTCCCAAAACAGAGTAAATTGCAAAAACAGAGCATGACCAATTTACACAAGCATGCTTCAACACATACAGCACTAAATCAAAAACAATAATAAAAAATTATGTATGAAATTAAATAACTGTGCATGTGTGTGTGTCTGTGTGTATGCATGTGTGTGCAATAAGTGATGCATGAGGGTGTGCCTAGGTGATTAGTTGTGTGCCAAGTAAATGGAACATATTCAAAATGCAATATACACAAGAGCAAAGATCAATTCAAGATCAAACCATGATAAGACATATGGAAACATTGAACTTGGGACTCACTTGAGACCAATTAGGCACAACACTATCATTTAGACATTCAATCAAACACCTAATATGCATATGAGCACTTCATGTATGAGCAATGCATGAACATGGTAAAATTATGCCTAAATACATGATAAAATGCCACAAGGGGCCAACACAGATGCACCAAGATCAAAAGAAACAAAACCCAATAAAAAATTTGACAAAAACTTCACCCAATTTTGAAAACCACTCAAAGTTTCGAAAAATCCCCAATTTTGAAAGCCCTAACAAAAATTCTGCATAATCTAAGTAAAAACTTAGAAAGAAATGGTTAACAAACATACCTTGATGAAGAAAATGCAGAAAAAGTCTTGATTTTGAGAGGGATTTGATGGAATAGTGTTTTTGGGTTGAGAGAGGTTCGAAGAAAGTTTAGGGAGGGAAGTTTTTGTGTTTTGAAAAACTGTCACATCAGCCCCTTTAAAACTGAAAACACGCGTTTTTCACGGGTTAGGGAGTGGCGACACAGTCGCGAGACAATCGCGAAAGAGGCCACTGAAGCACAAACTTCTCGCGAGAAGCCCTAAGTCGCGATACAGTCGCGAGACAGTCGCGATATTCTCTGTCTGATTTTGAAAAAAAATTCCAGTTTTTGCCAAACAGCATTTCGCGAGAAGCTGTTGGTCGCGAGACAGTCGTGAGACAGTCGCGAAAGTCTCTGTGTGACAAGGAAGAAAAATTATTTCCCTCAAACCTTTTCGCGGGAAGCAGCTTAGTCGCGAGCTTCTCGCAAAACAACCCCTGAACCAGTTTTTTGATGAAAAACACACAAAAAGCATTTTGACCAAAAAGAAACACAAGAAAGTATAAAATCACTTTCAAAACCTAATAAAACTCACAAAAATCTTTTTGGATTTGATCAACAAGTTCATGGGCATATTCATCACATTTGGACATATACAATCACACAAATGAGATAGGCATTGATTGAATCAAAAACTTGTGTGTTGTGTGTGAGTATCAAATGTGAAATAGTCCTTAGACCAGAGCGAAGCTTCAATGATCAATTCACACGAGTCATACACAACTGATACGAAATCATGTGGACTATCTCCATTATAGAAATGAGTATATATGACCTCCCACACATTGAAAACATAACTTAGAAGCTTTTCATTTGGCTTCTTCATAAAGTATAACAATTGGTCCATTTTGTTTTGTATGGACACCACATCTCATTTTGAGGAAGGTGCTTGAAATTTATGAGATTTCAACATTGATGAGAAGCCTTTGGCTTTTTGAGCACCATAACGTTTACTTTAAAAGAGTCGCTTTCCCTTTTTCCTAGTCAAATACTAGTATGTGCGACAGGCTTTTGCAGCTCAATATCTCTTTTCATTTGGAGATTTACAATTGGTGAGCTCTTTTTACAAAAACATAAAAATAAAGTGGGAAGAGATATAGACACAAGTCTATGCAAGTATCAAGACCAACAAGACTATTGACCAATCATTCATGACAGGCTTGAAGATCTATTTACAACAGTCACACATAGTTTTCAGGGTTTCTTCCACACAGAAAAGAGTGCATACTGAACAAGTGAAGATCGTAAATGCACTACGCCATAAGTACGAAGGTACTAGGCCAAACTCACATGATATATGCACAAAACAAGTGATCAAACTTTTTGAGATTTTTCAATTTTTATGGGTTTTTGAATTTTTGAAACACACCCAAAACAAAACAAGAAAGGTAAAAACATCAAAAACAGGTTCAAACCAGACAAAAAGAATTAAAATGAAATTAATGCATGAAATGATTTAACTACAAAAGTCCCTTCATATGGAAAGAATTGATGCATGGACATATTATAATGCTTATGCATGAGTATCCCTCTTCACCCACACGTCACGTGCGTTTGGGGTGATATCCTTGACGGATTGGGTACGAGAGTTGGGACTTTCAAACCTCCTTGAAAAACTCTCCAGGCAAGTGGTAAAGGCACCAATCATCTTCATCACGTCTGTCACTCCGGGATCACGAATTTGACTTCTTGAGTTCTCACCACCCCAAGCTCTATTGTCATTCCTTCTTCCTCGTGACCGCGGTGCGCTTGCATTGTTGTCTGCTCTCAGCTTTTGGCAGTTTGGTCTGGTATGTCCTCGCAGTCCGCAATAGTGACACACATAATCTGTTCTAGGACCCCATTGAGGTCTTGAAAGAGATCTTGCTCTGTTTTCATGTCTTCCTACAGGTTGATTTCGGGGCTTATTCACCATCCGTTGCTCAATTACATTCTTCTTCTCAACCTTAACATTCTCAGAGATGGTCTCTTGTACAATTGGCTCTGTGGCCTTCACAAATTTTACTTCTTTGGTAGCTTTGACCGACGAGCTACTCCCTCCGGCATGTCCCACTCCGGACTTATCTGAGACATGTTTTTGAGAAGAGATAACGTCATCCAACTTTCTGGAGGAGACCCTATCTATCTTGGCTTGCGCTTGAACCACCTCTTGTTCAAGAAATCTGATCTTCAAGTAAGCTTCTGACAGCTCACCATTCATCTTTTCTATCTCTCATTTTGCCTCCCTATGTCTGACCATGAGGCTCCGGTAATCTTCCTCAGCCTTCTTCATTTTTCTGACGACCGCCTTGGCTACCCTTGCATATTCTCCCGACTTCTCTAGGAGTAATGAGTAGTTTTCTTGAAGATTAGCTGCACTCTCCTCCTTTTCTTCATCTGATTCTTCTACAATTCCAATGGACTCTGAATCGGAATGCTCACCAAGTTCCTTCACAAGTGCACCCAAGTCATCTGAGGAGTCTACATGATCAATGGTCATGAATGCGGAGTAGTTTCCCTCACCGTCACAGCTTTCTTCCGAGTCAGAATCAGAAGAGTCAGAATCAGAAGAGTCAGAATCACTGAGCGTTGTAGCATAAGCCTTCCCTTTTCCCCTCAGAAAATTCGGACACTCCTTCTTTAAATGTCCATGGCCATTGCACTCATAGCACACGATGTCTGAAGAGGGTTGATAATCATTCCCTTCTTTTCCCTTAAACTCTTTCTTATCACCTCTTGAAGGAGAGGACTTTCCTCTATTTAACGATTTTCCACTGTTCTTCATTTTCAGAAACTTGCGGAAGTTCTTTGCAAGATATGCTACTTCCTTCTCCATTCCATCTTCTTCGGAGGAATCATTTATTCTTTTGATGATGGTTTTAAGAGCAAGCGATTTGCTCGTCTTATGGGAAGGCAGTCCCAGCTCATACGTTTGGAGAGACCCAATCAACTCTTGAATCTTAATCTCATCCAAGTCTTTGCTTTCTTCTATGGCTGTAACCTTTGCTCTAAAACTTTCAGGTAGGGACCTCAAAATTTTTCTCACCACCTTAGTGTCTTCAATCTTCTCCCCAAGATTGAGTTTAGCAATGACAATTTCATTAAGCTTCCCATAGAATGAATCAAATGGTTCATCATCACCCATCTTGAGTTCTTCAAATTTGGTGGTAAGCATCTGAAGTTTCGTGTCCTTAACTTTCTTTGTACCTTCATAGGTAGTCTCCAAAATCTCCCAAGCTTCCTTGGCTACTGTCATATGAGAAATCCTGTGGAATTCATCAGGGGACACACCACAAAAAATAGCATTTAAGGCCTTACTATTAGCATTGGCCGCTGTTAGAGCAGCCTTATCCCAAGTGGACTTAGGAGTCACCGGCTTAGTCCAACCTATCTCAACCGCATCCCAAACGGTATCATCGATAGAGCATAGAAATGCTCTCATTCTAACTTTCCCGAATGCATAATTATTTCCATCAAAAAATGGTGGAACATTAAGCGATTGAGACCGGTCCATCTCAACAAGGGTCAAGGAACACACTTAGGTATTTAAACCTCAACAAGTGTACCCGCTCTGATACCAATTGAAAGCTCGAAAACGTGTTGAAAACACACGAGCGGTTTAGACCCCCAAATAAGAATTACGGCTTGGTTGATTTTACACTAACTTAACGATAAGTGCGGAATAGTGTAAACACAAGCATATTAGCAAGATAGCTACTCTAATCCATATTTAAAGCAACACAGCAGTAAAAATGAAATAAACAAGAGTAGGGAAGAAAGATGCAAACACAGATAACATCGAGACGTGTTATCGAAGAGGAAACCGAAGACCTCGGCGAAAAACCTCTCCGCCGCCCTCCAAGCGGTAATCGATCCACTAGACAATCAGTTGGGATACATGGGTTAGCAAAAGACCCTCCAAGCCTAGTCTACCCGCTGTACCTAAGCCCTCCAAGCTCCTACTCCAACAAGGCTTCTCGGAACCGTGTCTTGTCCTAGTTATCCGGATCCCGCAACAAGCTCCATGTTGCATCTGCCATTCAAGGCTTCTTCCAATACTTCCCAGCAGCACCAAAACGCCATACAGCACTCCCAAGGTGTGGTAAGTGTTTGGGCTATCAACCTCTCACTGATATGGATAATGGAGAGGGAAGGGTTGAGGAAATACCACAAGCAAATGTATAGAGAAAGATGGGGAAGACAATCTCTAATTGCCAATGTGTTTGGCTAGGGTTTTCTCTCTGAAGCATTCCTCAACAATTGTGGGTAATGATGGTATATATAGGATAGGTGCAAAATGTGTGACTCAAAAAGTACAGGCTGGCAGAACAGATAGTCTCGCGGGTGTCTCGCGGGAAGGCCTTACCCGCGAGATACTTGCGAGACATAGTTGTCTCCACCTGGCCTGACCTTTCGCATTCCAGCATGTGCCTGGCACATGATTCACTTCGCGGGATGCTAGGTCGCGAGACACCCGCGAGAATTCTTCAGTCTTCAAATGCTTGAGTCTTCAAACACTCTCTCTAACACACAACCCTTACAACAAATCCCACAACAGATACAGGGTTTAAACAATTGAACATAATTACAATCAAATTTGGCTCGGAATAAAAGCCAACAACAACATAGTTGTAAATTACAACTTTACAGTAATTAATAAAGTTATTTTATTATTATCTAAAATAATGATAATATGAATATTTGAATATTATCATATAGTCTATGAGATGCATAGTATGTGATTTAGTCACAGGAGATATAAGTCACTAGTTCTTTGTAAATTCAGAATTTTGGTTCGTAGTCGGTGATGAAATTAGGCATTTCATCTGCGAAAACTATAACATATCAATTAAGATGATTTGTCTTGATTATGGAAGTAGAGACTTTTAGTTGATATGTTGATATGTTTTAAGAGTTAATATAAATTAAACTAAACTGCTGTGAAATTTATTATTCTCCTAACGACTGTCTAATGAATAATAAATATCACAACTTCTATTTACATGAACTCTTAATCCTGAGAGAATAATGGACCTGATTATGAGGTGTAAGTTGCTTTGATATATTAAAAGTGAGATCTAAAGTCACAATCAAAACCTCAGTATGTTGGACAACCACATTTAGTATTGATGGAACATATATTCTCAAGATAGAATTCATAATATCTTAACGGAGATACAAAATGTTCCATTGAGATAAATTTAATAGGTTTGGTTATTCAGAGTGTTGGTCTAACCACTTTAGTAAGGAGTTACTAAAGTATATATTTATAAAATTTGATTTCATAAATATAAGATGTAATTTTTAAAGTGGCAATCTACATTCATGACTTTGTATCACTATGAATATTTTATGAAGGGGTTGCATATATAATAAAGTTTTGTAATATAATTTATTAATAAGGCCTAGAATGCAATTATATTTATATAGTGATATTAAATATAATTAATGGTAACTTTGGGTTTGTCAAGAGTTAACAGAAAAACCCAATGCCCATTGGAGCTAGAGTCTTATTTGTTCCTTTTTTGTTTCACTCCAAACCACACACTAAAGCCCAATTAGAAAGACCCAAAAGGCTAGCCCAATTAGATAATCAGTTAGATATAAAGGGAGAAATATACAGAATTTCATATATGAAACATCATTGTGAAATAGTGTGTATGTGTGAGTAGAAATCACTCGATTATTCTCCCTTAAAAAACTGATTGAGAGACCACACTTCTTGGGCGTAAAGTGGAATTAGAGTGAAAATTAAAAGTATTTCCAAATACTTCTAATCTTTTGTTTTGAATTTTACCATACCTAGATACACTCTCTTATTCTTAAATTATGAAATTTACATAGTGCATGTTATCAATCATAAATGAAATAGATTCGTGTTTGTTGCTTCTGCTGTATGTTTTGTATAAGATATAAAACCAAATTTTCCAACACATATTTCCAGTGAAGTATTATCATGTGATAATATAATCTTTCAACACAAGGATGCACTACGTTTTTTCTATTACTCATAGTGCCATGTTAGAATTGCAGCATAAAAATTGTTTTCGTAGATTCTCTCTTTCACTTGAGATGCTAAAGCCAATCACAATTCTTTTCTTATTTTATTTTTATAATTCGATATTTGAAAAATGAAGTATTTGAACCCTAAATGTCTTTCTTAAAAATATTAGGGGTGTTAACCAATCGAGTTCACGATTCTATGTCAGTAAATACTACTTAGCAAAATTTATGTTGACCGGTTTAAGAAATCAACGTTATTATACTTATCCAGTTCTTTTAGAAGAAACTTCCCAAATTGAATTAAATCCTATAGACCTCAAAATAACAAATAAAAGAACCAGATCTGAGAGAATATCCATAATTCCGATTGGTTTGGAGGAACTTTATATCTTTGGTTTTGGAATTTATGACTTTATGAGTTCTTTTCTTACCTTCAAACCCTGTGGCATCCAAGAGTTCAACGTTATTACATGTAGGCTTAAAAATTCGATTCATTTTAATTAACATAAAAAGATAAATAAATAAAGAACAAAATGAAAGAGGCAAACTACCTTTACTTTTAGCCTTAGTCTGCTCAAAAAAAAAAAAAAAAAAAAAGCTTAGACTTAATTTGGGAACTAATAAGGGAATGAAATGGAATGGAATGATCATAAGAGAATGGAATGTATTTAAGCAAGGAAAAAGAATGGATCGAATGAAATGGAATTAAATAACCTTGATTAATTGTTTTAAAATAAAAGAATGGAAAATAATGAAAATAAATTGAATGTAAGTAATCTTGTTTAAGAGTAACATAGAGGGAATGTAATGAAATTATTTTATGATAATATTATTATTAGACCCCTATTTTAAAATAAATTTTTGAATATATAGGGATATTTTGGGAGTTTTAGTAAAAAATTTATTAAATTTAATTACATTCCCTCTTATTCCTCTCAATTTCAGGAGGAATGAAAAGTTGAGATTTTAAAGGAATTGAGATGAATGAGAATTCCCTCCTTACCATTCAATTTCCTCACACTTAAAATCCCAAATAAGGGAATAGACTTTCCATTCTTTCTATTAAAACTCTCAAGCAAGGAAATGGAAGAATATTCTAAAATTACTCTTTCCATTCCTTTCTATTCAATTCTATTCCCTCCTCCCAAACAAGGGCTTTTAGAGTTCATTAGTATCATTGTAGCTTCCTAAGCCAACTCCTTACCTGCTTTCCATGACCTTTTTTTTTTCTTTTTCTATTTTTGACTTACCTTCAGTATTTTTTAAAAATGAATCTTCTTTTATTTTAATAGCCGCATCTTTTTTTCTTTTTTCTTTTTTAATGACAAAAACAAAAGATCAAGATTGAGTTAATGTGGGTGAATAATAAATGTATAAGCCATGCATTTATAGAGAGAAATCAATTTATATGGGAAAATCAAAGGGCATACGCAACGATGGAATGCAATTTAAATTTTAAACATGTCATGGCATCATTTATAGAGGGCAATCAAAGAACTAGCATGTGTACTTCTCAACAATGCAATGCAATTTAACCATGAAATTATTTATATGGGTAGATGCAATACTTCTCTTATGAAACATAGACACATAAAAGGCATTAATTGAATTTAATATTGTTGGAGTTTTATTGTTAATGCAACTAGGTCAATAAATTCAATTAGATAACCTAATATATACTAAGTTTTGTCTTTATTTATTTGGAAATATTACACTTACTTCCATGAAACATCTCTCCTGTTTCGAGTTCTACATAGATCTCCCTTAATTTTAAAAATAAATTACACTCATATTTCCTACAATTTAAGTTTGACATAATTAATCTTTTACCCTCATTGGATTGAATCTGAACCAAACACACAAAACCAAATTATGGCTCCATCTCCATCAACGTAAACCGAAGCCTAAATAAGGAATAATTACTCAGTTTCCCAATAAACCTCTTGTCTTAGCCTAACAACGACCTTAAATTCATTGTTGATTAGCGCTAAGAAACCCTATCAAAATGTCATCTAATCTCTATCAGTCATTTAGCAGATTATAATAGAAAACCAGTCATTATGGCAACCTATGGGATGTATACAGTAATCTGTATTAGACTTTACATTCACCCATAGAAATTGTAATAAGCATTCTATATTTGTGCTATTCTTTCTCCATGATACTAATCCTATAAACCTTGTTAGCCTAGAGAAGTCTTCTATAATATGAAATCAGAATCAATATTCTTATATAGTCCATGACATAAAGGTTGTGAAGATAACTAAAATTATAATCCACGACATAGAGGATGTGGACCAATATTGGAAAGGAGAATTAAACCATAGATATCTCCATTAAAAATACTAGAATAGTGTTAATTGAAACTACAAGGCTCTTGGGATTTGGCCGTTGAACTTAATCTCACGTTTATATGGGTATACAAAGTCATGATTCGTCCTATCACTTTGCTTAAAGTTATATTTCATTGAAGCAAAATCCATGAAATTTTATGTATGTACATAGTATTATAATCTATTCCTATCATTAGGTTAAAGTATCACACACACATGCTAATATGAAATTGCATTGACTTACTTTTTTATGTCTCACCCTCTTTGAGATAACTTACTGTTGTACCCGGTTTGGCAGGATTAGAGCTTCAACAATACGATAGACTTGTTCTAGAGAAGCAAAATCCTTGCACCCACAAAGGAAGGATTTAGGGCAATCTCTTGAACGTGACGGCTAAGCAATGAAGTGAAAAGAAATACACATATATGCATATATACTCGGCCAGCACAAACTAGGGTTTAGTGCTAAATACTAAAATAACCCTCATTTAATATTTTCACTGTTAAAATATTTCATCAAAATTAGTTTTTCTCTAGTCTGACCTGAGTCTTTTTTGTCCCTATAAAAAAAACTTTTAGAAAACTTTTTTTTTTCTTTTACAAGATAGAAATTCTACTCTAATTTAAACTAAATGTATATGTGTGGTGAGTTCCAATTAGCTTAACTGGTAAAGTCTCTGATGGTTTAATAAGAGATTTGGAGTTCAATCCATGCCTACACCAATACTACAAAAAAATGAGCTATCCCAGCATTTTCAAAACTGCTGGGATAGCCCCAAAAAGCGCTGGGATAGGGTCAAAATTCCTATCCCAGCGAAGGAAAAGGCATATGCCCTATACTAGCGCTTTTGAAAGTGCTGATATAGGCCTTTTAAATTATATTGATTCAAGATCTATTCCAGCACTTTTGAAAGAGTTAGAACAAGTACTGGTATAGGTTTTTTAAATTATATTGATTCAAGACCTATACCAGCACTTTTGAAAGCTTTGGTATAAGTCTGAATTAGTATAATTTAAAAGGACCTATGCCAGCACTTTCAAAAGCGTTGGTATAGGTCCATCATGTTTCCGAAACATGTATTCTCTCTCTCACAAGGAGTGGGGCCCACCTCATTGTGAGAGAGAGGATACATGTTTCGGAAACATGTAAGACTCTCTCGTGACATGGGCCATTGTAAACTTACATTTCAAAAATCAAAGGTCAACATCAGTTAATAAAAACAAAAGAGAAAATGAGCTTCTTTTTTATTGAAATAGTAGGTGCCCTTTAAATTTCAGACCAAGCATATATATATATATATATATATGTCCTTTTAAAACTAATAATCCTAGCCAAAAATAATTAAATTTTGTTTAATGGGTTACGTAAAGGGGATATAATTTTTTTCATATTTCTTTAAACTTCCTTAATGTATGTAAAATCATTCTCAAATCTTTTAATTAATAATAAAATATTTATAAGTTAAGCTAAAAGACAACAACAATCAAATGCCATTCGAGTAGGTTTACCAAAAGATTTGCTGATTCCATCAAAAAGAAAAAGAAAAAAGGTTTATTGATTATGTACAAGTACACATGATTCATGCCCCCCCCCCCCCCCCCCCCCGGCCTTTATATTGTTTGTGTTACTCTTCATACATATGATTTGTACATAAAGTGCATTAATTATTCAAATGCTAACTCCAAATCAAATGATTTATTTTCTATAAAAATGGATTTTTAAAACTATTTTACTGTAACAACTTGGGTAAAACCTGCAGGGGTAGGGGTGGGATAGATTGGGGTAGAGATGGGTTGGAGTATTTTGCCATCTTTAATAAAGTGAAGTCAGTATATATATGTGAGAGAGAGCGAGAGTATTTTTGGATGTTAAATATAAAATATATATATATATATATTTAACATCCAATATGTGTAAAATATATACGCATACAAGGTTAAGAGGAGCAAGCAAAACTTGTCTCTATTCCGTCCCTTATACAAGACGGAAAAAACTTGCTCAAGACAAAGCAAGGTTGAATGAGTGAGGCAGAAAGGGAAATATTTATAATTTCCACTTATGATACCATTGAATTAAACATAAGAAGGTTATATAAATTCATATGAGAAAACTCATCAATTTGAACCATTTTAGTTATGCTGAATAGCATCATTGATATAATTCTTTTATTAAAAATTGTGATTATAATCTAGATTGAACAATATTTTTTTCAATATTTTACTTTTCCCTAGTTTTTATTTTCATTAAAAAAATTGTAAAAAGTCAAACTATACTTCTTTAATGTGGATTACCATTTTATTAGGTTATGTAGAACATGCATTAATTCGTGTCAAAGTGCTTTACATTTAAAAAAAAAATATATATATATATATATATACTTCTTTTTTACTCTTTTTACTTGTCATTGTCAATCTTCTTAATCTTTTTTTTTTTTTTTTTTTAATTCAAAAGTTGGCTGAGAATTCAACATTAAAAACATCAAGAAGTGCTAGTTGAACTCAAAAAATTTTATTTTTTTTGTCCACTTTTGAAGGGACGGTCTCAGCCCTACTATGAGAAAAGTGGCAACCAGAAGACTATTTTATCATTGCCTTCCTCTATACACATTTACATATGCTAATTGCTAACACATTGTAGATTAGGTTCACATGTGTAGCTTTAAATATATACTAAATTGCAGCCGAAGTTCATTCTCCCCTCTTTCAATATGCAAATTGCTAATGGATTGTTTATTAGGTTCACATGCTCAGCTTTTAATGTACACACTCATTGCAGTGATAAAGTGCCGTGTCCCGTGGGCTAGCTAAGGTCAGAGGTCATAATCAAAACTACCCCTTTAGCTAAACCGTCATTCAAATACTTTCATGTCTTTTTCTCTAATCTGCCACATAGATAGACGGTACCTACCTAAGACAATCCCACCAACTTTTCATCCTTTCAATCATATAAACAACACCCTTCTAGAGCATGGTAAATTACAATTGTCTATTTTAGGGGTAAAAATGTATTTATCTTTGCTTTTGGCCAACAATATATTGTATATGTAACTTTCCAAGTCTCTCCTAACCGATGCTTTTGAACTCAAAAGGTCAATTAGAAGTATGAATCTCCTTATATAAAGGTTTAGAATCTACTCCACCACCAAATGAACCCAAAACTACTTTTATTTCATAAATCAAATCCCAATTTCAACTGAACAACCAATTAATTTTCAATAGATTTTATGATGAGCAAAGAAAAATAATAATGTCCAAAAACACCAAACCTTTTTAGGCTGCCTTGACCAGTTTAAGCGAGTGGTGACAGTGGTGCTAAAAGTACTTCCCAATTGGTATAGGTTTGGGGTTGTGAACTTGTGGACTGAGCTTGATGAGGTGGAAGATTGGCAGGCTAATTTGCGTTTGGTGGAGTAGTGGAGGTTATGCTGTGGCGTTGGATCTGCAAGTGGTGACTAAGTTGAAACCAGTGTTTATGACTTGGCTGAAAGTAAATAAACCATAAAACTACAAGGAAAGAGAAACGGGATATATGCGTAAATAGCTGAGTCAAACTATAATCCAATTTAATAACACTAATTCTAATGCAAATACGTCACTGCTACAAGCTTTCGAAATGTCTTGCTAATATACCAAATATATGATAAAACATTCATGAAACTACTAAGTCCAACCTTATATCTAATGACATCTATGACAATAAAATAAAAGCTTAGAAGAATCTTTATCAAAATGAATAGGAAATTATTAAATGATAGTCACAGCTGATTTGGTAACAAGTGGAAGGCAACAAGTGTGCTTATGCACTTGCTAGAAGGGTTGTTTTGTTATTACTGTATAATTTGGGCATACATTATGAAATAGTTGTTGTTTTAAACATCTCAGACAGTTTAAATGAAGTATCCTTTTATTACCTAAAATAAAAGAGCTAATTTGGTCAGCAACCACTACATTAATTTGTTTACTTTTTTCTTTTTCAAGCAATGCACACACTATTTTCCCTATGGAGACATTACACATCACATGTATGATGTGTGGTGGATTTTAGGGTTATCTTTTACCAAGTAAACTGTCATCTGATGTGCCTTTTGCAGCTTCTTGGAGTAAGACAGCAACCAAAACTTACGAATTCTCTCACTTGCACGAATGAAAATTGATTAATAATATTAGCATATGAACCACCCAAACCATGAAAAGATGCCATGGTTCTACCAGATCAATAGGAACCATCTTCTCAAAAAAATAAAAAAAATAACCAATTAGTAAGAACATATCAAACATAAATCATGCGACGTTTAAGATTGAAATCCTTACCCTAACTATTGAATTATATATAGATACACGCAATCTCCTTGGACAATTGTTTTTTTTTTTTTTTTTTTTTTTTTTTTTTTTCTCTAAAAAGAGACACAAGTTGCAAGAGGGAGAAAGAACCTTTTGGCTACTTAGAAAAGCTTCTTGCATTAATGATGCCAATCCCACTACAAGAAAAAAATGTCTAATACAACGGAAAAAATCTTTGCAATAACTACAAAGTCGTTGCAATAAGGTGTTATTGCAACGACAAAAAAGTTGTTCCAAGCCGTTGTAATAAACTCCTAGGCAATAGATTTATACAACAAAAAAATCTCGTTGCAATAAATCCTAAATATTGCAACGAACAAGTTGATGCAATAACTTCTTTATTACAACAAATACCTTTGTGGCAATAGCATATTGCTTCAAAGGTTTTGTGAAAAATGTCATAACTTATTATAACAAACAACCTTGTTGCAATAGGCTGAGGTTTTTTTTTTTTTTTTTTGTCTATTACCCTATCTTGCAATATACACATTATAAGATAATAAAAAACATTATATTTAGGAACTACAATTTAAAGATACAAATTAAATAAATGCAAAAGTCAAAGCACTCCATCAAATTGATATGCCAAGAACACAAATATATACATAACTTGTTTAGTTTATGATCAAACACATGGTAGTTTCAAAAGTATATATACACAACTTGTAAGAAAAGTTCCCTTCAGAAAGTGATATCCATGCATGCTTCACAACCACTTCATTGACCTCCACCCTATACAATTGGGAAAAAAAAAGTATAAATTGAAAAAAAAAAAATGTTTGCAATCTATATATGTCTCAATAGAAGCTAAAAACAAGAAAATATTTAAACAATAGACTAACATGTACCAAAAAATCAAATGGCATTCAAGATTATCAGTGTTAGACTCTTACAAGATTAATATAATGCAATGCCTATATTAGAATTGAATAATAAAGAGGAAAATTTTATGTTTGCAGTCCCAACAAGCTTTTCCTTGGCATCTGAATTTTTCAATATCTACACTCCTAATCATTAAAACCCACTGATCCACTCTTTATAGGAAAAAAAAACGTAGAAAGAGATCCCATAACCATTAATAAACTTTAAAACCATAAGAAGAGGAACTTGAGGACCAAATTTATAACACCCTATTGCTGGTAATTTCTAAGCATAGAAATTATCACAAAAATTCCATTTAAAACCATGACATGAGCTCCAGAAAATACCTAACAATACCAACAATGAGACAAATGTAAACACAAGAGTGATCATATAAAACAACAACAACAAGCCTTAAATCCAATTTGAACAAGTAAAACAATTCAGTCCTTCCAACTTGAATAGATTAATCCCACATGCTTGCACAGAAATAAGTTGCCAAACAGTCACACAATCAATTCACCAAAACAGTATTTTTAACTTAATCAAAACATTCCAACCTGAACAGATTGATCCCACATGCTTGCACAGAAATAAGTTGCCAAAAAGTTAGACAATCAACTCACCAAAACAGAATTTTTACTCAATGAAAATAAACTATATGAAACTACATAACCATATATATATATATATATATATTGTCAACAACCACCATCAACAAAATGACCTACTTCCACATCCCACCACCAACAAAACAACCCACCAAAAATTTATATAAGATAGTTGTACCTAAGATTGGTTAACTAGTATTGCCAGAAATTCCTCACGCATAGTCTGTCGGAGTCTTTGAAATTGTACTTCCATTTCTGCATGTTCAACCACCCTCTTAGCGCATTCTACTTCAAATTTTGCTTCCATTTCTGCGCGTTCAGCTACCCTCTCAGCGCGTTCTGCATCTAATTGACTCCTCATAGATTGATCTTCACTATTAAGTTCATTGCGTACACACTCTGTAGAAGTTGGAGGCTTTGCCATGTATCCTCGACCAAGGACATATCTTGACTTGGAGCTTGACTTGGAGCCTGACATGGAGACAACTGATTGGAATATTGTATCCCGCTCACTATTGGATAATGTTCGATCTTCATTCACTTCCATTTCAACAGTTTTTTCTTTTGCTTCCTCCTATTTACAAACACAAATTTATGTTTTTAGTCAAGTGAATAGAAATATAGTTAATCTTTGAACTAAATACACACAAAAATAATATACTTACATATACATGTTTTGGAGTATCACCAGCCCATTGGCCCTTTGGACTGTAGGCCAATGCCCACATTTGAAGATCGTCAGGCTCCTTTTGTGTTTTTGGATCACGCTAAGAAAAAAAAATACAAGCATTAGTCCACATTTCCAAGCATTAGCATTATATGTTTTGAGTATTGTTGTACTTATCAAAAAAAAAAAAAAAAAAAATTGAGTATTGTTGTTATTTGATCTTACATTTTCAAAGCTGATTTGTGCAAATGATTTGCTACCAGTGCAGTGCATGGTCTCTCATTTTCTTCGATTTCCAGTATTTCTATCACTTATTGTCTAAAATAAACATCTTTGTCACACACCTTATTAAGTTATTGTATAATAATACAATATATGATATCATATGCTAATAAAAACAAACCATATAATTAGATGAAAGTTTGGATTGTCTACCTTAAAGTCATCTGACTCAAAATATGAGATCACATCATACCAAGCATCCATGTTGAGCTCCAAAGGCTTATTTAGGATGACAGCCTCCCTGTCATGTTTGTATGTCTTATATGTGGTTGATAAATCAACTCTCCATCCCCTATACCTCTCTTTGGCAATCTTGAAAATTTTAGCTTGAGTATCGTCATCATCTTCTAGTCTCCACTTATTCTAATATCATTACAATATGACATACATTTACATTTGAAAATCAATAAATATATAATTATTAAGAGAGAGAAAAAAAATACTATTAAAAAATATGTAAGTCTAGCTAATGCTTAATTTTTATAAATACCAAAACTTTAGCCTTCAAGATGTTTTTATTCTCATCTGGCATTTCCTTCCAGTTCTTCACATTAAGAGGCAAATGTTGTCTTACTTGAACAACCACTGAATCAACAAAAGTGCTATAATTGATGTCAATAGGTCCACCAAACTTCCTTGAAAAAGTAATTGACAATTTCGCATCACTAGTCTCACTAGCTTTCTTAGCCACCTTTAATCCTTTAAGAGTTCCACGACCCTTTTTGGGCATAGGTGTAGAATCTATATATCATTAATAATTTCTAAATTAAAACAGATTTTTCAACAAACAAAAAAAAAAATTCTAAATTAAAACAAGAAAATCATTATAGACATGAATGTTATAAAATATAAATCAATATAATAACAAGATATCAAATGCTCAGTAATGTATGCTATGAAATAAAAGTGTGAAAGATCGTAAACATGAGACTCATTTGAAGTTTATATAATATTATGTGTTTATATTTATGTTGGGTTCTAAAGATTTAGGAATTTATGTATTTAGAACTCTAATTTGTATTGTTGGCAAACCATGATCAAAACAGATTGCTTAGTCTTGTTTAGGCTTGCTCAAAGTTGTGTATTTCATGTGAAGTTGGAATCGAGAGGCTGCAGATGCATAGGTGCATTTCGACCTAGCTCAATCGATCGAAAGAAAGACTCGATCGATCAAAAGTCAGCCAGAATGTTTTTCTGCAAAATTTTCCAACTCAGCCCTACTTCATTAAACGTTTAGGGTTTTATGTTTTTGCCCTAGATATTTTCAGGGGTATTTTAGTTGTTTTATAAGTTTAGAGGCATTTTGGTCGTTTTAGGGGTTTCATGGTATTTTTGGAAATTTTAGAGGTTCTAGGTTGTTTGTGGCCATTTTTGAGGTTTTGGGTTTATTTAGGTCATTTCAAAAGTTTAGGGGTATTTTCGTCACTTCATAGGTTTGAGGGTATTTTGATCATTTTGTAGGTTTCAAGGGTATTCTGGTCATTTTTTAGGTTTAGGGGGGTATTTTGGTCATTTTATAGTTTTGGGGCAATATTTTGGTCATTTTAAGGTTTCGGGATTATTTTCCTCAATTTTTAGGCTTTGGGATTATTTTGGTAAATTTTTAGGTTTCGGGGGGTATTTTGGTAATTTTTAGGTTTCAAAGTTATTTTGATCAATTTTTAGGCTTCGGGGTTATTTTGGCCATTTTTTAGGCTTCAAGAGTATTTTGGTCATTTTTTAGGTTTCAGGGGGTATTTTGGCCATTTTTTGGATTTCAGGGGTATTTTGGTAATTTTTAGGTTTCGGGGATATTTTGGCCATCTTTTAGGTTTTAGGGGTATTTTAGTCATTTTTCAAATGTTAGGGGTATTCTGGTAATTTTGGGGGTTTTGGTGGTATTTTGGTTATTTTATCAGTTTCAAGGGTATTTCGGTCATTTTTTGTGTTTTTGGGGTATTTTGGTAATTTTTAGGTTTCGAGGGTATTTTGGTCATATTTTAGACTTTAGGGTTATTTTGGTAATTTTTTTGGGTTTTGGGGGTATGTTGGTAATTTTTAGGTTTTGGGGGTATTTTGGTCATTTTTTGGTTTTAGGGGGTATTTCAGTCATTTTTTATGTTTCGGGGGGATTTTGGTATTTTTTTGGTTTTGGAGGTATTTTGGTCATTTTTTTGTATTCGGGCGATATTTTGGTCATTTGGTAATTAACAAATCCCTAGGTGATTTTTACAGGTTTTGGGGGTAATTTGGTCATTTTTTTAGGTTTCAGGGTTATTTTAGTCATTTTTTTTTTAAGTTTTGGGGGTATTTTAGTTATTTTTAGGTTTTGAGGGTATTTTGGTCATTTTTTGGGTTTTGGAGATATTTTGGTCATTTTTTTTTGCTTTGAGGGTATTTTTGCAATTTTTAGGTTTCAGAAGTATTTTGGACATTTTTTGGGTTTCAGGGGTATTTTGGTCATTTTATTAGGTTTCAGAGGTATTTTAGTCATTTTCTAGAAATTTAGATTTTATGTTGTTTATTTAAATTTTAGATGAGTTTTGGTAAGTATTAGTGGGTTTATCTATTAAGACTCATATAATTAAATAACCAAAAATATACTATAGGTGACATATCCTAACGCTTTAGGTGACCTATACCAGCACTTTCGGAGCACTGGAATAGGTTGACCCTATTCCAGCGCTTTTAAAAGCACCGGGATAGGCCTCCCTCCATAAGGGAATGGAGGGGCCCTTATGGAGGGAGGCCTATCCCAGCACTTTTAAAAGCACTGAAATAGGGTAACCAATTCCAGCGCTTTTAAAAGCGCTAGGATAGTCCCCTCCATTCCTTTATGGAGGGAGGCCTATCCCAACGCTTTTGAAAGCACTAAAATAAGGTCAACCTATTCTAGCGCTTTTAAAAGCGCCGAGATAGGTCTTTCCCAAAAGGTAAATCAATGACACTATTCCATCGTTTTTGGGCTTCCTGTACCAGCATTTTTTAAAACCGCCGCTATAGGCCCCCCTATTGCAGCGCTTTGTAAAGTGTCAGTTTTGAGACGCCGTAATAGGGTTTCCTATACTAGCGCTTTCAAAAAGCGCTGGTACAGGCTTATCTATTACGGCGTTTTTTAAAAACGCTAGGACAGGACGATTTTTTTGTAGTGCAAAAACTAATTGGTGTCTTAGTCTGATGAGAAAGAGCTATAATCAAAAGCCAAAACCATGGGTTGAAACTCTCTAAAAAAAAAGTGTATATGCGTGTGAAACTTCTTCCTAGATACTTAAACTTTGGTCCTTACCCCCTATACTCCATAAGCAATTATACTTGTGGAGTGACCATCGCATCAGGGGTGTGCAATGGAAACCTTAAAATTTTGAAATCATTCTATGCTTGATTTAAGAGTAATGTTATATTCACAAATTATTTTACGACATTTTTACAAACCATGAATGTGACAAATTCTTACTAATTCTAATCTGGACCCACCATCAACATCATATTTTTACTTACGAATAATTATTTGGAAAATACTAAAGCCATCAACAATTTGTTAAAATCTTGTAAAGTAGTTTGTGATTATAACATTACTCTTAATGTAATAATTTCTTATAAGAATTTGTACAATGTATATCTTTCTTATCTTTACACTACTGCAACCTAATTGAAAGCTCCTAGTGGAATATTAGAACAATTGTTTTTGAAAGCTCGTTTTTGGATAGTTGTATCTTTTTATTTTGCCCTAGATCTATTAATGATCTGGCCCAAAACTTGGCCCATTGGATCTTCTTTTGTCTGACTTGCGGAACTCTGCCCATCAACTCCATCCCTTTTTGGGCTCATGTGGATGCTGATGGACAAGTTTCCTATAGTCTCCCTTTTATCTCATATGAATAAATTATCCTTACTTATCCCAAAAAAAAAAGTTGTGAAACTCAAAATTTTTTTAGGGGGCAAGTTAAATATTACATAATTCTTACAGTAAAAAAATTTAAAAAAAATATTGTTTAATAAATTAACTTTGACTCAACAAAGTTGAGTTATTCATTCTTTCACAGTACTAAGATCATTTATAATTGATTTTAAACTAAATTTTATCGAAGTCTTTTTCTATATACACGTATGGTTAAAAAATCATTAAAAAAAAAAAAAAAAACTAATTTGTCATCTTGTTACAAAACTTTGTTTTGATAAGTATTACAGTTGAAAATGCACATTCAATAGTTACTAGGGGTGTGTAGAATATCCGCTTGACCCGCCAACCCATCCAATACGCAGCTAATCCGCCCGTCCTATACGGGTCATTAAGATAGGCAATTTGGGTTGGACGGGTTAGACCCCTCAAAATAGTGGATTAGGTTGGATAACGAATTGAAACATTGCCAACCCGTTACAACCCGACCTGCCCGCTTAATTAATTAATTAATTAATTAATTATATATATATTAGTTCAAATTGATCAACCATGTATTCTATATTTAAAGTTAATCAATTTACCTAATCAATTTTTACAGCTAATCATTAATCAAGTCCTTAAACAAAATATAAAAGGTCAACATTGAAACCCTAAACTCACTTCAACCATATACTACATACACTCTATATTTAGCATTCACCTTCAGCCACTTCCCCTCCCTCTCTCTTTCATGTTGTTTTATCTTTTTCTTCCTTAACCTTTTTGAAGCCTCTTTTTTTTTATCCCTTGAATTCTTTACCTTCCATCAGCTGTGTTCTTTCCTAGACAACCACAAAAGTTTTTTTTTTTTTTTTGGTCTTGTATTGTTTAATGTTTGTATCTATATTTTTATTGAGTATGTTGTTTGTCTTTTTAATTTGGGTCTCATATATTCTTGTAAATCTTGAAACCATGCATACCATTTTGAAGTTTATTTGTTATGTTGGTATGTTATTATTTTGAATTCTTAATATGACTTTGGAAATGTTAAGACTTTGAGTTTATTGATTTAATATTCCTCGGTTGTAAGGTAGCAAGCTACTTTTTTTTTTTTTTTCTTTTTCTTTTTTTTTTCTTTTTTTGTAGAGACATGGTCTATTAGAGATGAGATATCTCTTTTTCATTGATCCTATGTTCATGTTGGAATTGAGATTATTTAATGCAATCAACCTTTAGTTTTTTGTGTGCATTAGTTGTATTTTGAGATTATGCAATAATGAATTGTAGTTTGTGATAATTGTTTTTAAAAGAACATTGTTAATGCCAACCCGCCCAACCCACCTAACCCGCCGAGTTAAAACCATCAAAATTTGTAACCAATTCGCCAGATTTAGAATTTGATGGGTCGGTGACGGATTGGAATTTTCCCAACCCACTAGTAGCAGATTAGATTAAAATATTGGCCTTTACCTGCCTAATCTGACCCCGTGCACACCCCTAGTAGTTACTATTGAAACATGAAGAGTAAATTAGTGAATCTTTGAGGCTTATTGGAGGGTTAAAGTTTTATATTTGATACAGATGATTTAGTAATAACAGCTTCCGGATCTTAAACACTTTTTCTGTTAAAATATTGTCGAGCGAACCTCAATGATGAATTTTATAAAACAAATAAGAAAAATGTTGAATATATACGTGACTGTGAAAGTCTCACATGGAGAAAAAGTAAAAGAATAAAAAATAAATACAAAATTGAGAAATATAATATAATTAGGTGTAACCAAAAAATTGCGCTTAGAAATATCAGTAGGATAACACCATAGTATTTTTTATTTTTTTATTTTATTCTCTCTCTCCCATTCTAAATATTTCTCAATTTCGATCTCTCCCGGTCCCCCTTCATTTCAAAATCAAGTGCAATTTACACAATAGTAAATTATTAGTACTTTTAGAAGTGCAATTTACACTACAGTAGAACTATAGAGATAATTCAGAACAGATAGTATAATATGTGATTCTAACATTACAATAAGGAATCAATACGTCTAAATAGCAGCAACAATATCCTACAGTACCAGTAAATGTAGTTCCAAGATAAGTATGTACTTTTACTCGGGATACTACATTAAGTTAGACATTACTATTATTTCTGCTTATTCAGTTAAAGTATCATATGGGCTTTAGGCACGAGGATGTAGAAAAAGACAGAATAATGGACCCAGCATTACTTGGGCTTGCTATTTCTATCTGGCTTGTCCTATATATATATATCAAATATGTGACTTTTAGAAAGCAATGTTAACGAATTAAAACTGTATTAGTATTGATAATAATATGTCTCAAATTGCAACAATGATATTCCCAAATTAAAACCAAATGTAGTTCCAAGATATGAACTGTTACTAATTAGGATCTACTTAACAGTAGACATAACAATAATTTCTGCTTCTACAATTATAGTATCATTCACAAGGAACCCCTTAAATGCATCATTGAGGTCATTCAGAAACATAAATTGTGGGAACCCCCAGCCCGCTGAGCTAGAAAACCATTGTTTACCTGTAAAGAAAAAAATTTAAACAAATTACGCTTACAGGAAAGAATTACATAGTGAAGAAAGGAAACCCAAGTTCGACCATACTTATATCAAGCATGTTGAAAGGACGCCCTCTCTTCTCCCATCATTAAAATGAAAATGATTAAACATTTGAATTACCTAGTCTTTCCATGTGATTTCTTTGGACTTGGTTCCTTATTCGTAGGTTATATTCTGCATAAATGTTGTGCTCAGATAGAATACAGTCGCATAAAGTGATGTAGATGGATATCGCTTCGGGTATTTGATCAGTATTTCCTTTAGGATAGACCTTTAACTTCCTGGATTCAGTAAAAAGAGTTGGAAACAACAGCTTGTTAAGTCCAGTATAAAATAGCTTTCCTTTTTATAACAATAAAAATACAAAAATAAAGAGCAATGGTTATTACACACATGCATGTTTTTAACTGAAATGTATGTGATGTGTGAGAGTTATTCCCCCCCCCCCCCCCCCCCCACCCCCCAAAAAAAAAAAAAGACCATTTTAAACCTTCAACAGTGAATTCTTGAGAATAGTAAAAACTTTTATCTAGTGTTGAAAATTTTTCAATCTTCCAAGTCATAGTACGGTTTGGGGGTTCTCTAATCATGGAAACAAGCTGCCGTTTGTTACTTCGCTCATAAACAGAAACCTCTACGCCAAATACACAACAATCATTGACAAGGTATCCTTGAGACGGATCATTGAAAGTGTCAGAGGGAAGAACTTTGGCAAAGCCCCATTCAGTCTTAATGTCATTGAATCTTCTAATTGTCCCGTAAGAATCTACACGTACCCGAAGGAAGATATATAACAAACAAAATCATGAAAAATAATAATATTAATTAAGTATGCATGTTTGTTGGGAGAGTAGAAACCTTGAATGGTCAAGTACATGTCCCTAATCTGATCAAACAAGAAAAACTTGAAGCTAGCATTAACCTCCCAACCGAGAGGAAGTTTTTCTGTCTCAGCAATTGCCAAGTAAAGAGAGATGTGACCAGTCCCAATGATTTTCGCCTTTCCTCTTGGATAGAGATACAACCTCCTAGAAAAAAAAGAGATGACTGACTAAGCAAATACTACTAATTTGATGGAACAAACAATTACGAAGATAGAGCATTAGAGTCCACCATTTATGCCGGCAAGCTTCAAAAACACAGGACTCAAACTTTTCCAGCACAGCCTGGGACAGTAAAGAGTATGACTCTATTTTAAGTGAAAAATGAGCTGGAGGTAAATCCCTTGTTGATCTTGTAATTGCTGCAATAGAATATTTAATATTAAGAGGCAAACTATAAATATTGGGTAAGTATTGAAAATCATTATAAACCCCAATCACATTGTCTAACAACAAGGCTCATAGATGAGAAAACGATTATTGAAAGAAACATTAATTGAAAACAAAAGAATGAAAAATAAAAAATAATAATAAGCAAAAATTTCTTTGGAATCATGCATTGACAACTGCATATATTCGGCCTGTTACATATTCGAACTCTTATTTCATTTCTTTTTTAATGGTTTTCAATTATAACTTGAAATTACAGTAACTTAATTAAAGTATGTGGATAGAATCATAAATTTTAAGTTTCAATGACTAATACTGCTTGGCATGCAGTGGACAACGTTTATTAATTTCAAAATAAGCAATTTAATAAGGGAAATGTTAATGAATGCCGTTGAGGCATTCGTTAAAAATCCATTTTAAGAAAGTTTTGACATCACTTTTATGGAAAATAAAAAAAAACTGTCAAAACATTAATTGTTTTTTTTCTTTTTCCATAAAAACTTTCTTTAATTGAATTATTAACAAATGCCCTATCGCACTCATTAACATGACCCATTTAATAAACTCATTTTCTCAACACATACACACAAAAAAAAAAAAACCAATTTTCAAAATACTGTAACTCATTTAAAGTACGTGGATAGAATCATAATTTTTAAGTTTCAATGTCTAATACAGCTTGGCATGGAGTGGACAACATTTATCAATTTCAAAATGAACAATTATCAAGTAATAAACCCATTTAACTTCCACAGCTTAGAGTATACTTAAATTTATCACATATACAGCACTAACAAATACCATAATTCAAAACTTATAAAACATGTGAGTTCCTTTGTACTACATTCATGCATTTCATTCTAGGTTTTTTTTTAAAAAAATAAAATAAAATAGAAAAAAAATGTATTAAACATCACCAAGTGTGTAATTAAGGTTAGCCAATGAAATTTACATTTCATGACTTGTACCTTATTTAGCTTTGATGAGCTATTTTCCTGCACTTTGCTAATTTGTGCTATGTAATACTTAATCGTGTGAGTTGTTTATGATTTTTAAACATATGCTCTTAATTTTGATGTTACATTCTTTTGATTGTAAAGACTAAAAAATCCTAAGAAAAATGATTAAATAACCAAAGAAAAATGATTAAATAACCATCTCACCACTGTTACTCGCCAATCATGAATACTTGTGTGCAAATCATTAAAGCCATGTTCGGTAAGGTGTAGCACTTGCATAGCAAGATTAAACAAGGTGTTGATTTCAAAAAGAATAAGAAAATCAAAAGAAAAATAAAATGCTTTTACATTATTGCAAATGTGATTTCTAGGAGATGTGAGAGTTATATAATATAACTCTTTAGGTAATAATCACTTTCAAACTAATGTGACTGAAGTAGTAGAAATTTTGTTTAATTACTATTTACGTATCACTTTTTATGTCTCTTATATACTTACTAACTGCACATACCACACGCAAATCTTTATTAAACACTATACATGCGATTGTGTGTTAATTAATGTGGTCATCCAAGATTATGCTTTTTGTGATGTTTAATGCTCTTTTTAGGGGTTTGAGTTGAAATTTTTTAGGAGAAAATTTTTGAATCTTGATAAATAAATAAAAAAATTGATTTAGTTGAAGAGAATGTGGTTTTTGAAATCATTTGAGAACAAAAATATGTCTAGAATAGGTGTTAGACATTGCTCAAGATGATTCAAGTCAAGTCTTAAGAACATTCAAACTGCAGGAAAAAGCATTAAATTTCAGTGAAGCTTGATCGATCAAAGGACAGGCTTGACCAATCGAAAATCGTAGAAAAACTGATTTTGTAGAATTTTAAATCAAGTTCAAGCCCACGAAAACAGTTAGGGTTTCAGTCCAACATTCCTAAGTATAAAAGGAAAACACTAATTACAATTTGAAGAATCTTAGAAGATCTTTGAGTTACTCTTGTGAGATCTACAATCAAGTACTGGTGGAATTTAGTTATTGCTGCAAGATCAACAAGTGGTGATCTGAAATCTTTGAGTGAGATCTCAAAGTCATAAGCGTGGGAGCTTGTGTGCTGTAAATATAAGAGAGAAGAGTCCGTGGATTTGAAACTTGAACGTGGTCGTGTCAGTAAATTACTACTGGAGGTAGCAATATATTTAAGGTTAAATCTTATTGTAAAAACTTCAATTCTCTATTAGTGGATTTGTTTGCCTTTAGGATAGGTCAAGTTAAATCCTTTACAGGTTTTTTATCTTGAAATTGTCGGTTTTATTGGTTTTCCTGTGTAATCGTATTGTTGCCTTATTTATTTTTCTACACTACATGATATGATTTAATTTTGTTTAACCTAGATCTGAATAATAAACCTAACCATCAACTTGGTTAATTAATTAAGTTAAATAATCTCTGTTTTAAGGGGTCTAAGCAAACAAACAAAAGAAATTTTTTTTATGAAATTTCTTTCCTAATTCACATAGTACACAGATCTACCAAAACACATATATTCCAATTCAAATAAACCAAAATAATTATTGTAAATCAATTAGTTGGCAGAAATTTTAATTGAGGGTAGAAGGATTAATATTAGTAACAGATGTGAACTTTAGATATGAAAATTACAAAACACACAAAAAAAAAAAAAAAAAAAAAAAAAAAAAAAACTTATGAGGTGAACTCTCTTTCCAAAAATATATATATATATATATATATATCTATGTATGTATGTATGTATGTATGTATATGTATATGTATATGTATATATATTATGAGACAAAAATGACAACTCATCAAAGTTAAAAGATGTAATTTGTATATTTGCTAAATGTTTATTGTTTTAGATGATCGAGATAAGTCCTCCATTAATTTCCCTGATAATAAGTAATAATCTATAATAGGGATTGGAAGACCGACACACACCAAAAAAACCTATAATCTTCATAATATGATCATATTCTTTTCATTTGTTATGCCCACTTCAATATCTCGCCAGCTCGAACGGATTCAAGAAATCATCGTTATTTTAATACTTAAATCTTTTGAAAGAGTAGTTGGGAAATTAAACAACTCATATATATAATCTATTTTATTTCCTTCTCTCCAATTATAATCTATTTTCTTTTCTTCTTTTTACTTGGTGTATTTCTTTGATGTATTTTTTTTATTGATATATTAATTTTTCTAGGATGAAGATAAGGTTTAAACAAAATGGGAAAAAAGAACATTATTATTACTATTATCTTTCAAAACTAATATAAAATAAAAAATAATAATAATAATAGAACCTTAAATATTTTATAAAATAATTTATTCTCCTTCATAAAATTTGTGCAATAAGCAATAAAAGAATCGGTATAGTTACATACTAACATAAATTTACATTAGTAAGCTTGGTGTCTATCTTTTTTCTTTTTTTCTTTTTTGAGACCAGCTTGGTGTCTATCTAACTATTAAAGATCGTTTTTTTGAAACTTAAATCTTTAGAAAGAGTAGATGGGAAATTAAAAAAACTCCTACGGATTGGAGTTTCGGAAGTTTGGAGTTCTCTTCATACATTTAAAGTATATGCCATCAAAGAGTTCCAACTTAAAGTAGGCAAAAAATAAATCACAATAATGATGTACTTTTATAAAATAGCTAGGAGGAAAACATACCGGGTGCCTTGTTTGGGTTGTTGACAGGAGCACCGCTGGACTCGTTGCTACTGTCAGCCATGTCTTTGGAATTAGTTTCTTGAAAAAATAATGGTAATTGGCATTATTTATAGAGAGAAATCAATGGTCATGGGTGCTCCACAAATTACTATAGCACTTTACGCATCATGGAATCTGTACATGTGATTTGTTGGAAGGAAAGAATAATGAAGGGATTAAGGGATCAGGATGCACAAGATACAGAAAGGATTGATGCCTATTTTGATTGGAGAGAAAGAGGAGAATTAAATGAAGGTATTTTCTTTCGCGATGCGCTAAAAAATTATGATAAGACAAAATCTCATTGAATAGATGGAACTTCAACAATACTATAGTCTATAGCACTTTTAAGAATCATAAAACTTCGCACACGGAACCATATGTATCATTTGTTAAAAGTATGAGTATCATTTGTTGAAAGGAAAGAATAAGACGATGCCTCATTGAAGTTTATGAAACTTCAACAATACCATAGCACTTTATGCATCATGAAACTTTGCACACGGAGCCGTACGCATGATTTGTTGAAAGGAAAGAATAAAGAAGGGATCCATATGCAAGATAGAAGGACAAATGATTATTTTGACCAGAGGGATAGGAGTCGAATCAGAGGAATAAAGTTTCTTTTGGGGTTCACAAAAACAGAATTATGATAAGACGAAACTTCATTACAGTTCAGAGAACAAATTCATATGCTTTCATGTTGTCATGTTTTATGTATAGGTTTGTCTATCAGAAATTTGGTAAAAATGAATAATTGGATTAATTAACAAAATGGTAAATTATATATTTAGTCCCTATTTTTTACATCATATTTAATTTAGTCCTTAATCTTTATATCATATTTCAATTTAGTTCCTAACCTTTTAATAGTGTCAATTTGGTCCCTAACCTTTCAGTGTTGTGTCAATTTAGTCACTATCAGTTATCTCTTGAATGGAAAAGTCTAACGTGTCAAACAGCCTAAATAATTTTATAAAAAAAAAAATTGCCACATCAACTAACACCTAGACTAACACGTCAGGTTTTTTTTTTTTTTTTTTTTTTTTTTTTTTTTTTTTTTTTTTTTTGAGACAACACATCAGTTTTTTTTAGAAAACCCAAATCATATCTTTTTTAATTTGATAATAAATTTTACTTATTTTGTTAGACAGGGGTAGACCCATCTAAAACACTATCTCCCTAAAATCCAAAATCCCTAACGTGAAGATGACGACACCTTTTCCTTCCTTCCAACTGCGCCTCTCTCTTCTAGTGGCACCATGTTTTGTTAGGACATATGTAGTTCACTTGTTAATAACATATGTCACTCTTTTATGTAATTGGCTAATCCTTTGACAAAACGCACTTTACTTGTATTTTGGTTGATCTATGATGTGTTGAAATACTTCAAGAAACCATGTTTCAAGATCAAGTGTGGAAGCCTTCAAGTTTGTCCAAGAAAACAAGCTGAAAGTGCAAAGTTACTAAAGCTTGACAGCTAGCATGTGTCGAGGTTAAGTAAGCTGTTCAGCCCCGTGTGCTTGACACCTGCTCGACAGCTTCTATCTGTCGAGGTTTATAAAATCAGAATTTCTGATCTGATTTCTTGGGATCCGTGAATATGTCTTTGGGCCTTCTTTTCACCTAACCCTAGGTATATAAAAGGATTGTTTTGAGGGCCGTCAACAAGTACACAAGTTGCACAAGCATTGAGAAAACTTTGTTCAAGCAATTTGTGACCGAAGACAAAGTTCTGCCCTTGTTCATCTCTTCTGAAGAAGTTGCTGTGTATGTGCATCTTTGGGTTTTGTGACCAAACATCTTCTTGATCTTCATCATGTGGATGAACTGAAGAATTTTGTAACCAACCATCTTTCTAGTTGATGATTGAAGTCGCGTACTGGGATCCGCGCAAATTGATTAGTCACGTACTTGGGAGCCGTGCATCAAAGGGGGAAACTGTCACTACAAAACAAGTCCAATTGGGTATTGGGGTAAGGGTTCAACTGTAGGTTGGTAAAGTACTTGGAATTCCTTTACTTGTAACCGTTTGTTGTGATAATAGTGGAGTTTCGGGAGTGGTGACCTGAAAATCACTCGATGGGGTTTTTGCCGTAAGGTTTTCCCCATTCGTAAACAAATCACTGTGTTATTTATTTTCCACTGTATTATTAGTTTATTGGTGATTTGTTTGTACTGCCACGCGTTTGCATGTTAATTTGATTAATTAATAACTTGGTTAGTTAATTAATGTCAATTCGTTTGTGGCCTATCAAGTGGTATCAGAGTAAGCACACTTTAATTAGGTTTTAATATTTGCTATGTTTGATCCATTGACCCCTGTTTGTCATGGATAGAGGACAGTCGTTAATTATACCTCTTTTATTTTATGGGACTAACTATGCATACTGAAAAGTACGCATGAGAGCTTTCTTGCAGTCTCTAGATGAGAAGGTGTGGCAAGCTGTAGAGATTGGCTGGACTAAGCCAAAGGAAGCGCCGGCCAATTGGGATGATGCCAAGATCAAGGTGGCAAACTTCAACAGCAGGGCATTGAATGCGTTGTTCAGTGCGGTCACCAATGAGAAGTTTAAGAAGATATTCTTGATTGAAACTGCTAAAGAGGCTTGGACCATCCTTCAGACAACCTATGAGGAAACCAAGGTTGTCAAAGATTCAAAACTTCAGAGGCTCACTACAAGCTTTAAAGAGATTAAGGTGGAGGAAGATGAATCATTTGATGAGTTCTATACCAAGCTGAAGGACATAGTGAACTTTGCTTTCAATCTTAAGGAAACCATCCCTGAACCTAAGATTGTGAGGAAAGTGCTCAGATCTCTACCTGAGAGATTCCATACCAAGATTACGGCGATTGAGGAATCCAAAGATATTGACAAGATTCCTTTGATTGAGTTGGTTGGAAACTTGCAGACCTATAAGCTAGGATTAACTAGAATTGGCAAGACGGGTAAAGGAAAGAGCATGGCACTGAAGGCCAAGAGCAGTGATACAGATGAGTCTTCAGACGATGAAGATTCCAAGATGAAGTCCTACATCACCAGGCAGTTCAAGAAATTTATGAAAAATGCCAATGGAAAGGGCTTTGACAAGGACCGCAGGCAATCCAGTTCATCTCAATTTAAGAGCCAAGACAAAGGGAAGAAGGATGCAAAGGAAGGTGGTCAGTACACTGTTCCCGCAGGACCTAAGTTTTTTGGGTGTTATGGCTTCGGTCATATGAAACAGGAGTGCCCCACATATCTCAAAAGCATTGGGAAGAGTAAAGCACTTACTGCTACCTTAAGTGACACTGAGCCTGAAGATGATTCTGATAGTAAGGATGACGGAATCTTAAATGCCTTCACTGCCACAGTCAATCCTACTGAAGGGATTGTTGATGAAGTGGAAGAAGAAGAAGAATTGGTGGATTCTAAGTGTAAGAAGATGGGTGATCAAGATAATATCCATTCAACCTATGAGAAACTATACAAGCTATCTGAGAAACACGAGAAACTCTATAGACTGACCACCAAGAAACTCAGTGATGTGGAACTTGACCGTGAAGAGTTGTCCACAAAGTTTGATGAGGCAAATTAGACTATTGGAACGCTGAGGTTCAAGAACAATTTCTTGGCTGAGAAGACTAAGAAGTATGAAGCGGAGCTATTTCAAGTTAAAGCTCAATTGGAGAGGACTTAAAGTGCAAAGCTTGATGAGATGCTTAGCATTCATAAATCTGCTTCAAATCGAACAAGTTTAGGGTATGGTCTTTCTTCCCCTAATATTGCTTCTACTAGTTCTATTGTTTTTGTTCCACCTGCTAATAATATTGAAATTGAAAACAATGATGCTAAAATTGAATTAGCTAGTGAGAACTTAGACAAAGGTAGATCTATTTTAGGAGCACCCCCTAAGCAAGACAAGAAAGATGTTAAAAACCCTAGGGCTAAGAAGGCTACCTCTCAAAAGTCTAAACAGAAGAAGCAGCATCTCTGTCATCATTATGGTGTTGCCGGTCATACTTGACTAAATTGCTATAAGTGTTTAGCCATTCAACAGAGTAACGGCATGATATCATCTGGAAGCCAAAATCAGCTTCAATCCTCTCTTACTCCTCTTGGAGATCTTCTGAAACCCCTCATGTTCCTTTCGAACTTGAAAGGTTTCAATTCTTCCCCCTCACCGTCGGTTCAAGGGTTTAATCAAAGGAAAGGTTCTTCCAAGGTGTGGAAGAAAAAGAACTCTAATTGATTATATCACTTTCTTCTATCTTCTTGTTTTTTTTTTTTTTTTTTTTTTTTTTATTTTATTTTTTTATTGTTGCATTACTTGTGTGTTTTGCTTTCGTATTTTAAGTCAGTCTAATTTTATGCTTTTCTTTGATAACATGTTTTTGTTTGTTTTTTTTTCAGTTTTTGTTTATTTTGTTTTTGATATAAAAATAAATAAATAATTGAAAAATAAAAAAAATACAAAAACAGTGTGTGTTTTGTGTACATTGGTACTTGTGTACCTTGGATGGCCATTGAAGCAAAGTTTTCTAAACTTTATATCTTTTGTAACTTAGATGAGCATCTCTATGCACAACTAAGCAAGTGAGCTTTGTGGCTTTTGTTTGTGATGAGTAAGATTAAGTTATCTCTTAGACTTAACACTCATATCACTCTTTTTGACAAGTAGAACTAGAAAATCCTAAAAGAAAGGCATAAATAACCATCTCACCACTGTTGCCCGCCAATCATGAATGACACCTATATGCTTCGGCATAGCAAAAGTGCAGTGTCAATAACATTTGTGTGCTTTGGCATAGCAAAATTGGAATGTCAAATATCAATGGGTATTTCTTTTCTCTCTCTTATATGCTCATGTATGATATGCTAAACAAAAAGAAATTATGCAAAGAAAATAAAAAGCAAAAAGATTAAAAATGCTTTAAATATGATTGCAAGTGTGTATTCTAGGAGATGTGGGAGTTATAGGATGTACCTCGAAGGTGATAGTCCCCATCAAACAGTTATGATTGTGTGTGAGTTAAAGTGATTTTCTCATATCTCAAATCATCATAACATGTATACATTTGTGCAATCTTGCGATGTTTTTCACACATAACACGCAATATTTTTTGCTACTCTTGATACATGTGCAGGTACAATGTGATTTGGTCATCACTAGGTTTATATGTTTTTATGTATGCTCACTAAACTGTCTTGACTTGTTTTTGAAATATAAAATTGGTTAGACTTGTTTAGTGTGTGTGTGTGTTTTTGGGGATCCATGTGCTTAAAATTTTGTTGAGAGATGTTTATTGAAAACCTATTATGTTTGATTGGATCATTGGTTAAGTTGCATGTTGGATTGCATTCATATCTGTGTTTTTATCTTCTCGAAAAACTGGTTTTAAAAGCTGGCTCGACACCTCCTCGACACCTCCTCGATACCTAGCTATCTGTCGAGCTTCTCAAGCTTTTTCTTATCGCAATCTTGACAGCTCCTCAACACTTGGTGGATCGATCGAGAAATCTCCTACCTCCTCAATAGCTTCTCGATACCTGGTCGATCAATCGAGCTTCTGTTCTTGATTCTAGTGTTTATTCCTCGATACCTTCTCGACACCTGTATCTGTTGAAGACCATTTTCCTCTACACCTTCCTCAACAGATGTCTCGACACCTCTCGATACCTGTATCTATCGAGATTTACTAAGGTTCTATTCAAGCTCCTCGTGCGATCCGGTTCTCATTTCCTCGATCTCTCTCGATCTATCCGCACCTATTCACCTCCCAAACTCTCTTTTCTCACTCAAAACCTTCAACCCACGTGATTTTCAGCCTTTCTTTACTTCAAATCACTCGGTATGATCTCTCATCTTTTCATTCTTCATGCATTTCATGATTTTGAAACCTAGGTTTTGGGGTTTTTGAAAAATTTTGGGGTTTTTCAAAATTAATGAGTGTTTCTTGTAATTTTGGGATGGTTTTTCATTTAAATGTATTTAAAATCTCATACATTGCATCACATTTGCATTATAATGGTATTTTCATGCATTTAGATGTGTGTAATATGTTTGTATGCTAGTTGGATTGGATTGGGCTGAGCCCATGATGAAATTTATGTTGCATGTCACATGGTCATGCATTCCCCATGCATACGTACTCTCTATTCAATATACTTGTTATATTTGAATTGCTTTAGGACTTTTCTGATTGTCTCCTTCTTTCTCTCTCTCTCTCTCTCTCTCTCTCTCTCTCTCTCTCTCTCTCTCATTTTGTTTACGCTAGTCGTGTCTATGGCACCTAAGCGTAAATCTACTCTGGCTCAAAACCCTCTTCGTTCCGGAGCTTCTTCATCTTCTGATTCTACTCCTCTTACTCTTCGGTTCCGTGATGATGATGCCCACAAGGCATTCTCGGAGAACTTTTCTAGACGAGGTGTTCATTCGGAACAGCAAGTCATTTTGGCGGACTTCGCCAACACTGACCTTCCCGATGTCATTCACAACGGGGATGGGAGTCACTATGTGATGTCCCGGTCACTTATCCTCTCGTGCTGATCCAAGAGTTTTACTCCAACATGCACGAGGTTGATCATTCAGTGCCTCTCTTTTTCACTCGCGTTTGAGATATGTGCATTCCCATCACACCGCAGCTTATTGCGAATGTGCTTCGGGTTCCTAAGATAGAGTTTCCTGACTATCCTTCTTGTGAGTATCTACGGACTGTATCTAAAGATGAGCTCATTTCTACGTTTTGTGAGCGCCCTTCTGAGTGGGGTGAGCGTTAGTTTACATTATGTCGGCCTTTTGCTAAAGGTCCTAGATTCTTAAACATGGTGATAACTTTTGTACTCCATCCTCTCTTTCACTACAACTTTATCATAGAGCCTCGTGCTTGATTTTTGTTATCCCTCCTTGAGCATCTTACCATAGACTTTCCTTCTCATTTCATTCTATCTATTATATATGTTCATTTGGATACGGTGACCCGTGATAAACTCATCTTTCCTTCTACTATCACGAGGATTCTACGCCATTTTTCTATCCCTTTTCCTGTGTCCGACCATTTCACCTTCATGTGTGTCATAGATGCCGCTACCATAAAACATAGTGAGGCACAGTTTAGGTCGCAACAGTCGGATTTCACTCCTCCCTCCCGATCAGCTCCATCTCAATTTGCTCCATCTACATCCGCTCCCTCTTCCTCCATGAGCGATGTGTCACTTAAAGACATCATGGCGCAACTACAGTGCATAGATGCTCGCCTTGATACACTCTCCACTAAGTAGTATCAGGTGAATGTTCTTGTTGGCCGTATTGCTAGGCAGCAGGCGACCATGGGTGGTTTTGCTCTTGAGGCTACTCCTTCACCACCTTCTCCAGTAGCTTTTGACATTGAGGATGATGATGATGATGATGATGGCGATGACAATGATGCTTCTGATGATGATGATGGAGATGCTAGCTCTATCGATGAGATGCCTACTTGACACTTTACCCTTTGTCACTCGTGACAAAAAGGGGAAGTAGTTTTGGGATATGAGAGTAGTCATTCTTAGGGGGAGAGTTAGTATATGACATTTTTGTTAGGGGGAGTGTTGTTGGTGTTGTTGAGGGATGTAGTGAGGATATGATGTATCTTTTCTTTTCTTTCTTTTTTAGATACATTGTTCATGTACATTGGGTCTTGTGACTATTTTTTTTCACATACATTGTACTCAGTTCTTTCTATATGTGAATGTATGTTCCTTCACCTACCTCTTATATGTGTTGTTTCTTTTCTCTCTTTATACACATGATTCTTTATTTGTATGCAATCTATTATTTCTGTTTCACACAAAGATGCCTTGATGAATTTTGTTTAAAGTGTTTCAGAAATACAAGTTGTCAAAGTCTACTTGCCATAAACTCTCTTTTTGCAAAGTTTTTCAAGAATTTGTGTTAGAATAGATTTTACTGTATGTAACAAGTGAGTATGAGTTGAGTAATTTATGACTTCTCTCATATGTTCATTTTTTTGTTGTGGTTTTGTCACGGATTGCCAAAGGGGGAGATTGTTAGGACACATGTAGTTCACTTGTTAAGAACATATGTCACTCTTTTATGTAATTGGCTAATCTTTTGACAAAACGCACTTTACTTGTATTTGGGTAGATCTAGAATGTGTTGAAATACTTCAAGAAACCATGTTTCAAGATCAAGTGTAGAATCCTTCAAGTCTGTCCAAGAAAACAAGCTGAAAGTGCAAAGTTACTAAAGCTCAATAGCTGGCACAACAGCTAGCATGTGTCGAGGTTAAGTAAGTTGTTCAGTCCCGTGTGCTCGACACCTGCTCGACAGCTTCTATCTGTCGAGGTTTATAAAATCAGAATTTCTGATCTGATTTCTTGGGATCCATGAATGTGTCTTTGGGCCTTCTTTTCTCCTAACCCTAGGCATATAAAATGATTGTTTTAAGGGCCGTCAACAAGTACACAAGTTGCACAAGCATTGAGAAAACTTTGTCCAAGCAATTTGTGACCGAAGACAAAGTTCTGCCCTTGTTCATCTCTTCTGAAGAAGTTGTTGTGTATGTGCACCTTTGGGTTTTGTGACCAAGCATCTTCTTAATCTTCATCATATGGATGAACTGAAGAACTTTGCAGCCAACCATCTTTCTAGTTGGTGATTGAAGTCGCGTGCTGGGATTTACGCAAATTGGTTAGTCACGTACTTGGGAGTCGTGCATCAAAAGGGGAAACTGTCACTACAGAATAAGTCCAATTGGGTATTGGGGTAAGAGTTCAACTGTAAGTTGGTAAGGTACTTAGGATTCCTTTACTTGGAACCGCTTATTCTGATAATAGTGGAGTTTCGGGAGTGGTGACCTGAAAATCACCCGATGAGGTTTTTGTCGTTAGGTTTTCCCCATTCGTAAACAAATCACCATGTTATTTATTTTCTGCTGCATTATTAGTTTATTGGTGATTTTTTTGTGCTGTTACACATTTGCATATTAATTTGATTAATTAATAACTTGGTTAATTAATTAATTGATTTAATCACAAGGGGTCAATTCGTTTGTGGCCTATCATGTTTCATCCCTCTATCACACAATTTCTCTCTCTCTCTCTCTCTCTCTCTCTCTCTCTCTCTCAATAAAAATTCCTATGGACTAAACTGAATGGAAACTATTGACACTTCATATGTTATGATATCTAGGTGTGATTTTTGCAAGTTATTTTTCTCTAAACATGTTTGCAAATATGTTTCTAAAGCTTTTGATAATTTTTAGTGTTTCCTATTTGAATTAAAAAATTAATATTAAATTTATCTACAAATAGTTTGTTATCAATTTAGTTCAAATTTATTATGATTTATTTGTGTTTTTCTTGAGCAATGATTTAGTCTTTTTCTGCTCTTAATTGAAATCCAAAGAAAGAGAAACAATAAAATCAGATAGAGTAGAAGCAGTAGCAATGGAACCATAGGGAAAAACAGTTTCATGAAACACAACATCCTTGGAAATGAAACAGTGTGGGATTAAAGATCAAACAGCTTATAACCTTTCACATTGAAAGGATATCCAAGAAAAACACACTTCCTGGCCTTGGGAGAAAACTTATTTCTAGTTTGAGCAGTAGTGGAGGCAAAACAAAGACAACCAAAAACCTTGAGATTACCATAATCTGGAGGTTTGTGAAAAAGAAGTTCAAAAGGGGTTTTATCATTCAACAAGGGTGAAGATAGTTTACTGATCAATTAAGCTACATTTAGAACACAATCACTCCAGAACTGGATTGGAAGGTGAGATTGTATTTGTAAGGCTCTGACTATGGAAAGTAAGTGTTGGTGTTTTCTCTCCACAATAGAGTTTTGTTGTGGAGTATAAACATAACTATGTTGATGGATTATGCCATCAACATTAAAGAACTCTGGCATATGAAATTCCATACCATTATCAGTTCTTATAGCTTTGATTCTTTGTTCAAATTGAGTATGTACCATGGTATAAAAAGAGAGAATTAATTGCCTAACTTCAGACTTGGACTTCATTAAAAATATCCATGTAGCTTTGGTTGCATGCATCATCAACTACAGTAAAAAAATAATTGAAGCCATCTAAAGTAGGAGTAGAGTAAGGTCCCCATACATCCATATGAACTAAATTAAAAGCACAATCACTGATTTTATTATTGAAAGGAAATGATAATCTTTTCTGTTTTGCCATAGGATAGACATTACAATCTTTATTACAAGAAAATTGTAAAAAATGATGAACATGACTCAAATCATGAAGTTTAGGATCAGAAGGATGGCCTAATCTTGCATGCCAAAGAGAAGAAAAATTACTATAAGAAGTTTGTGGACACAACAGGAATTGCCACTTAGTTTTTGCAATGGTTTAAGAACCATATATATAGCGTCCTCTCGATAAAGGACCTTTTGATCTTACTACCAGAGATATGGGTTCGGAGTTAAGGTACGGTCTTGGGAAGGTGTTAGGCACCCAAAACCGCTCAACCCTAAGGTTGACTTCGCTTCATTATGTCTTATGTCTTGACCCTATTAAAGGCATACTCAACATTGTATCTATGCTCACACACACATTAGCATACATCTAATACACACAACATGGCATCAATCATCCTTAACCATACATCTATCATGATAATCAAACAAGGCCTAACATTCATCTATCATGAAAATCATCTCTAACCATACATCTATCATGGTAATCATCCCTAACCATAAAGGATTTCCTTGTTGTGGAGGTACTAGGATAGGTGGATGGAGGAGGTATTCCTTGATAAGCTTAAAAGCAGTCTAACATTCATCATTCCATGTGTGGGGTTCATTCTTCCTTAGGAGTTTAAAGATGGGCTCATAAGTGGAGGTGACTTTTAGCAATGAATCGACTAATATATTGTAGTTAACCAATGAATCTCTTATATCCTTCTCACTCTTGGGGGGAGGCATCTCTAATATGACTTTAATCTTGGACGGATCTACTTCTATCCCTCTATCACTTACTAGGAAACTTAGTAACTTTTCAGTTGTTACTCCAAAGGTACACTTTTTGGAGGTTCAACCTCAATCTATACTATTTGATCCTTTTGAAAAACTTCCTTAAGTTAATGATGTGACCTTCTTTATCCTTGGATTTCATAATCATATCATCGACATACACTTCAACCTCATTGTGCATCATATCTTGTAACGAAGCTGTGGCCATTCTTTGGTAAGTTGCACCTGCATTCTTGAGCCCAAATGGCATTACTATGTAACAATAGATCCCCCATTTCGTGGTGAAAGTGGTTTTAGTCATATCCTTAGGAGCTATCTTGATTTGGTTATACCTTGAGAAACCATCCATGAAAGACATCAAGGCACTACCAGCTATGTTATCCAGTAAGACATCTATGTAGAGAAGGGGGAAATCATCTTTAGGGTAAGCCTTATTCAAGTCCCTAACGTCTAGACACATCCTCACCTTTCCATCCTTCTTGGGTATGGGCACCACATTGTCTATTCACTCGGCTTGGTGCATGGGCTTAATGAACCCTACTTTTAACAGTTTCGTGACCTCTTCTTTGATTTTTAGGAGTCATTCAGTTCTCATGCGCCTCAACTTTTGCTTAACGGGCACCACGTGAGCATGGGTATCAATGTGATGCTGGGCTATCTCGGGATCAATTCCAGGCATATCTTAATAGGACCATGCAAACACTTCTTGAAATTCTGTGAGGAGATTCTTAAGATCTTTTCTTTCTTCTTCATTTAGGGTTGAGACAATTTTAATTAAACGTGAATTCTCATCGTTACCCAAATTAAGAGTTTCAAAAATTGGTTCCATAAGTTCAATTTTCTTTTCCAATTGTTTATTAATTTCATTTTCAAATTCATTTGAATCATTTAAAAGTGCGGAATTTCAATATTATGGGACACATCAAAATAAGTCAAATCAGAATTCATCTTATTGAATATATTGAAAAGTACATTGGGACTTGCATAAAAATTTTTGTTCCCCACTGTTAGAAAACCCAACCCAAGTCCAATTATTAAGTTGCCCCATAGTAGGCACGATGAACGTAGAAGGATCATTTGGCTCCTTTATGGCGATGGTGAACACATCCCCCTCCATCTTCAGCATAGTCTCCATTGTTTCAGCATCTATGTAGTCCACCCAGTCAACTTCTTTTGGAACCTCCTTGATCACCACAATAGGCTTCTCTTTGAAAGTGAGCTTCTCATTGAAGAACATCTCTTTTCCTAGATACACTTTCCTATCCTTACCTACCCAAAGCTCAGGAAAGCCAAAAAAAAAGAAAGTCTCCTCCTTCTTTCCCAAAGTTTCCATTAAGGGTTTTAAGGTTTTTCTTGATTCTGTCATAGCCTTCAAAGAATCCCAAACCTTCCTTGGTCAGTTGAGTCTTGAAATTGGGGAATTCAGCCACCCCTTTTCCTTATTTTCCAAGACCCATACTAGGCATATACCACATGTTCTTCATCATCACAATCACCTCATGACTACAATATGGGACCAAATTCGAAGTATACCTTTCATCCTTAACTCCATAATCAGCCATGTTTAAAAATTCAAAGCCATTCATTTAGGGCTTACTTCCTCCTTCCTCAAGTGCACAAACCGGTGTTAGGATCTCACCATCACTAAGCACTACAACAATTCCTCTCTTCCATGGGATCTTCATCTTTTGGTATAAAGAAGAAGGGATGGCCCCAATAGGATGAAGTCATACTCTTCCTAAGAGAAGGTTATAGTTAGGAGTGATAGACAAGAAACTATTCCGAGAAGTCTTATTGCAGTAGGAGCTTGGAGGGCTTAGGTGCATCGGGTAGATTAGGCTTAGAGGGTCTCTTGCTAACCCATGTATCCCAACTGACTGTCTAGTAGATCAATTACCGCTTAGAGAGCGGCGGAAAGGTTTTACGCCGAGTTCTTCAGTTTCCTCTTTGATAACACATCGGCGAATTATCTTGTGTTTGCATTCTTTTTCCCTACTCTTTTACCTTTCATTTTACTGTTGTGTTATAATGATTATAGATTAGAGTAGCTTGTTTGTTTATTCACTCGCATTTACTCTATTCCGCACTTAGTATTAAGTTAGAGTAAAATTAATCGAGCTGTAACTTTAATTTGGGGATCTAAATAGCACTTTTGTTTTTACACATTTTCAAGCTTTCACCTATCAACTTTAATCCCATTCAATCTCATCAACTTGCACCTAATTCTAATATGGAGGAGGAGCTTGGCAATAATTTGGCAAAGGGTTCTTCCTAATACTAGGCTTAGTGATGATGTTGGGATTTGGGAGAGTTCCATTGTCTATGAGGTTTTGTATTTCATGTTTGAGGCGGAAGCAATTGTAGGTTTTATAACTGGGTTTTTGATGGAAGTGGCAATATTCATTGATGTTCCAAGTGGGAGCTAAAAGGTTAGGCATGGGTGTAGGATCTAAAGGTTTGATGAATCCTTTGGAAGACAAATTCTCATATACTTGGGCAAGGGTCATCCCTAGGTCAGAAAATTCTCGACGGGCATTCTTTGGGTGCTTTAGAGGTGGTTGCTCCCCCTCCATCTGTCTTCTTGATTTGAGGTTTGCTCTCACTCTTCTCCAATTGTCTATTGTTGATGGCATCATTTATACTAGTTCTACAATCACACAACTCTCCAAAAGAACTAATAGGCGATGACAAGAGCCTACTATTATATGCTGAAAGCAGATTCTTGATAATCATGTTGATTTGATCCTTTTCATTTGGCCTATTAACTATCCTAGATGCCTTTCCTTTCCACATTTTCATGTACTCGGAGAATGTTTCCCTTACTCCTTGCTTAGTGGTCTCCAAATCTCTTAAAGTCACATCGATCAAAGTGTTGAAGATGAATTGATTTACAAACGACTCAACTAGCTCATTTCACACCTTAGTCATGCTAGGATCCAAGCTATAGTACTGCCTGATGCACCTCTTGTGAGTGAGAGAGGGAATGCATGCAAAGTTTGCTTCTCATTCAACCCCTTCATTTTAGTGATGCTTAGGTACCTCCTAACATGTTGCTTTGGGTCTCCAATTCCGTCAAAATTTTCCACATTGGAGATCTTGAACTTTGGAGGTAGTGTAATGGGAGTTTTGGAGCTTATGCCTCCCATGTTATAGAGACAATCATCCATGCCTTGGGCCTTGCGAAACGTGAGTTGCATTTTCTCCATCTTCTCTCTCATGGCTATGGTTTCTGCCGTAAGTTTTTCAAATTGCTTGCTCCTTTCATAGTCAGCTTTGTCCTTTTCATCCCAATCTTCCACTTCTTCATCATCAAGAACCTCTACACGTGGCTTTGGCTTCTTCCAACTTAGTGAGGCGACTCCCTATATTTTTGAGAATGTCACTTTGTTCTTCCATTGCCTTAAATATCTTTTGTGCAATTTCATCACTAATTGGAGCGGCTATTGTTGCTTGAGATGATTCCCCTACTAGGGACACTTCTTGATGTATGTCCTCAATCTTGACCAAATGTCTTCCATGCTTTTCTCAAATCCAAATTCGAGTGGGGACATGTTTTCTTGACTTTGATGGTGCAATGGTGCATGAAAAGAAGTCCTTTTTTCACCATGTCCCATTTAAAAATTTTCTTCTTTTATTCTTTGTTGTTCTTAGAAAATCTTTAAGTCCATTTTAATAAAGGCCCAATTATAAAGTCACTCCATTTTCTCTCATGGACCATGCCCGTTGTTTCATTCGGTTTTTGGTCCATTTACAATAATACTCTCATCTTACTCTTATGGGCTTTCATTAGAATGTAGTTAGATATTTTCAACCATTTGTCTCAAATGTGGGCCTATAATGTATTCATCACTTTTGGGCTCTTCTTTTTCCATTTTTTTTTTTATTGTTCTTTATATATATATATATATATTTGAACAAAAGATGTCAAGAAAATATATATATATATATATATATACCCTTGTTAAAAAATAATGGCCAATTAAAAAAAGAAAGTGACAAACAAGCAAAAAAAAAAAAAAAAAAAAGCAGTCACCCAAATTTATTATAAAAAAAAAAATCATGTCAAGAAAAAAAAATAACAAAAAGAAAACAAATCACTATCACCCCATGACCCAAGAAAAAAAAAAGGGAGGAAGGGGCAAAGTGTCCCAGAAAAGCAAAAGATAAAAAATCAAGAAAATTAAAAGCCAACGTTGCCCAGGAAAGCAACTAGAGCATTTTTGTCCATATAACAAATCACTCTCTCTTTCCTAGTTTTCTCCCCATTTTGGGAAGAAAACATTTTGGTAGGCTCGGAGAGAAAACACCTGGGCCCTACTACATTTTTTTTTCCCTCCCCCTCCCAATCAAACACCCTCTAAAAAATTTTCCCTCCTCATTTTCTCTCTAAAGTTTTCCATCCATCCTATTTCACCTCCAAATAAACACACTCTAAAGTTAATCGCACTGAATAGTCTTTTGGCTTGAACTTGGAAGTGAAGGGAAGCAAGGCTATCCACTTATATTTGTAGATACATAGAAAAATAATGGTACATTTTTTAGGCCAAATTAGTGATTGACATATATAATAATGTTCACTATTTTCTAGAGCCACTTTTTTTTTCTTTTAAAGAAAATTTTCTATAGCCACTTAAGGACAATTGTGTATTGTAAGGGCATTCACATCAGTTTTACCAATTTAATATTTCAGCAAAAATTTATCTAAACTCAACCGAAACAAGCATGCATCAGCCTCAATAAATTAACTAAAGTTTTTAAAAATGATAGTCTCATCTCTACATGTAATAAGCCTCTATCATTACTACATTAAATTTTAATGTTGATAAAATATTGAGGCTGATATATGTGTATGAAAATAATAGATAGCTAAATAAGTAAAAGTAAATTTTTTTGAATTAGTTTAGCTAAATATTTGAGGAGACTGATGTAAATACTCTAAAAGTAACAAACCGAGATTTAGTTTAAAGAGGAAAAGATTAAAATATAAAACATAAAAAATAAATAAATAATTCCAAAAAATGTTAAGAAAGGAGTATAAGGTACAAAATAAATAAATAAATTGATTTTCAAAACATATAACTCAAAATATAGAGGGTGTTTTGTTTTTTATGCTTGCTGTAGATTAAAAGATATTTGCAGAAAGTAGTCAATATGGCTGGAGGGTCATGGATTTGTCAATAGTGTTGCGAGATGGCCATGGGTCCGTTGTTGCCAGTCTTGATACGGGAGAGCGAGAGATCTGCTTTTGTGTCTCGCATTGGCTCTCTAGCCCCAAATTGGCCTTAGGTGGGTCAAATTTGTAACAATGCCTCTCGGTGGGTCTTGATGGGTTTGCTGGTCCGCGGTGATGAGTGGGGTAGGGGGTCTTTTAAATAGACAGCTTGATTACTTAAGAATAAATTGAGAAAATAAATAAATGCACAAGTATTAAAATTTGACACCATACCAAAGTTTTTCAAGACATTATCTATATACGTTGATTTCCTTTTAGAATATATACAATATTTAGGCTTTGTCTGGTTTGCTTTCGGAGGGTTCAAGAAGTGTTTTAAGGGGTTAAAACTCTAATTGCCAAGGTTTTTGCAATTTGGCTAAAGAATTTTAACAGGGAACTTAAAGCTGAAGGCAATTTTATATTTAAAATTGAAATTCAGAACTTTTAGGAAAAAACACTACAATTCACCAAGTATTGCTGAAAGTAATTTTCCCACTGCTAAAGACCTATTCTGTTAAATCGGGATACCTGTTCCTTAAAAGTGAAAGTGAATCTCATCAGCTACAACCCAATTCTGCAATCACAGGACAAACAGGAATTTTCTGGAAGAATATTTGGGGCTTATCAACGCCAGCTAAGGTTAGAAATTTTATTCGGAGAGCCTGCAAAAATGCTATTCCGACAAAGGCTAGCCTTGCTCACCGAACTGTGTTTGATGATCCAACCCGTGACATGTGCCATCGCGATCCGGAAGATGCTCTCCACGCATTGTGGTCCTGCCCAGGTATTTAAGAGGTTTGGAGAAGAGAGTCCCGGTGGGACTTTCGTTTGAATGTTATTTTTGATAGCTTTTCAAAGTTAGTCCATTATGTTATGGAATCCAGGACAACGTTGATCTTTTTGCTATGATTTTATGGACGATCTGGTTTAGAAGGAACCAGCTTTGGAATTCATCTCAGGTCTTCCCCATTAACTCAGCCTACAAGCAAGCTCATGACTCCCTTTCTGAATTTTTGCAAGCACAACCACGGCCTACACTTGCCCCGAGTTACTTGGATTCTGCCTTCTACAACTAACCATAAAAATAAAAAATAAAAAAACCTTCTCTATATATATTTTTGATCGGTACCCTTCTATATATATATATATATATATATGCATGCAAAACACTAGGAGCTAAGGAGATTAGTCAGAACATTCATATAACATAACATGCACAATCTACGATAACAATGACAAATATATAAGTTATTACAAACTTGATATTATCTCTACAACTGTAATAAGGATAATCTCCCAGTCTCCAAAAAGAAAAAAAAAATCTCCCTATCTTACCAAATGCGGTTCCAAGAAAAATAGTAGGCACCATCACTATGGGAACAGCTTAATGTTAGACACAGCCATAATTTCTGCTTCCACAATTAAAGTGTCATTCACCAGAAAACCCTTCGATGCATCATTGAGATTCTCTAGAAGCAAAAATTTCGAAAAGCCCCAGACTTTCAATGATTTAGAAAACCAATGTTTAGCTGAAAACAGAGAACGAAACAAAGTTTACAGTGGAACAAAACCAGTGAAGGAGAACAGGAAACACATACATAATGAAGAAACTCAGGTTTAACCATAGCTCTGGTAGAATATTAAGCAAATTGAGAAACAAAACCCCCACCGGAGCCTATATTTCCCCAACATTTGAAATGAAAATATGATTAAAATATTTGACTTACCCGTGTTTTCTACATGATTTTTGTTGATTTGGTCCCTTATTCGCAGCTTGAATTTTGCAAAATATTTGAGATCTGATAGAAGACAATTACATGAGCAGAGGTAGACAGAAATCGCTTTGGCTTTTCCATTAGAATTTCCTTTGGGATAAACCAGTATCTTCCTGGATTCAGCAAAAAGAATTAAAAATACTGCTGATAAACATAAAAATTAACTTTCCTTTCAATAACAATAAAAGTGCAACTTCCAGTAATAAAAATACCATTGTGAATCTGCAACAGTGAACTCTTGAGAATAAGATTCTTCATCTAGTGCCGAGAAGTTTTCAATCTTCCAAGTCAAAGTACAATTATCAGGTTTTTTTGTCATGGAAACACACTCCAGTTTGGCACCATGTTTATGAACAAAAACCTCTACACCAAATAGGCAACAATCATTGACAAGGTATCCATGAGAAACATCATTGAAAGTATCCAAGGGAAGAAATTTGGTAAAGCCCCATTCAGTCTTCATGTCATGAAATCTTTTAATTGAACTATCATCAGCATCTGGACAAAAGATGATATAGAAAATAAATTTACGAAACCATTATACATACATGCATATTTATTTGCATCAATTATGAGAGAGCAAACCGTGAATGGTCAAGTACTTGTCCTGAATCTGATCAAACACGAACAATTTGAAGTTGACATAAATCTCCCAACCAAGAGGAAGATTTTCTGTCTCTACAATTGCTAAGTAAAGAGAGATATGACCAGTCCCATTCATTTTTTTGTTTCCTTTTGGATAGAGAGACAACCTCCTGTAAAAGAAGACAGACCTCTTGACAAAGAAAACATTTATATTTTAATTGAAAAAATAATTAAGAGGGTAGGCATTAGGGTCCACCATTTGTGCCCGCCAGCTTCAAAAACACCGGACTCATACTTTTCCACAGTCTCGGACAGTATAGAGTATGACTCTATTTTAAGCATGTAATGGGTTGGAGGTAAATGTCTTTTTGATCTTGAGATTGCTGCAAATACATTAGGAATATTTAAAAGGCAATCTTCTAAATATTGGCTAATGACATATAGATTGGGTTAGGAAATGTTTTCAACCAAGCAGTACTAAAGCAGAATCAATGAACTCAGAGAAATTTTTAAATGAATAATGCAGTACTGGTTCGTGCAAATGCAGCAGATGTCATTTTGTAATCTATCACATATATTATCTACTTGATCAAGACTCCTACAAAAAATATTTTGGAGTCTTACATCTTTTTAGGGGATTCAAGCTGTTAGTCCAGTGGTACCAGCACCCTCTATAATGCCCAGTATTTGAGGTTTAAACCCAACCTCCACCATCTTCCCTCCCTCCATTTTTACATAGCAAAAGATAATAATAATAAGACCATTTTGACTCTTTTTCTTTAATGATTTTCAATCATCCAGATTAAAAATACAATGATTTAATTGAAGTACAGTTATAGAATCTAATTTATAAAAAAAAAAAAAAAAAAAAACTCATTACCGTATATTGGAACTTAACACTCTAGTCCTTCTATTTCCAAAACCTATAATGTCATCCCTATCAAAATAGTCACATAGGTTATAACATGAATAAAGACCCCAACTCCAAAGTAGAAACACATAGATATCTCTATAGGTTCAAAAAATAGTTCAAGTCTTTCTCAGTCTTGTGTTCACTCCATTTTTTTTCTTCTTCTTCTTCCTTTTTTTTTTTTTTTTTTTTTTTTTTTTTTTTGGTATAATCGTGTATAGTAGCTTTTAGAAGAGATTAAAACGTCGTACTCATTGCACAAAGCTTCCACTTTTGCAAAGTTTTGGAGAGGTCATAGTAGGCACCGACCTATTTTCCAGCAAAAGACTATAATATACTTCTCATCTGAGATGCCGACTTCAATTATGACGATTCTAATGTTTATCACATACAACTACAGCAAAATATTTGCGGGCTCGACAGACTGATTCAAAAAAAAAAAAAAATCGAACTTATTCTAATTGCTCATCCTTTTTAGAAAAGAAGTTGGGAAATTCATATAACTCATATGGAAAAATAAATAATATTCATGATGTACTTTTAGAAACACTGAAATGAAATAAACAACAAAAAAACAGAGCATAATAGACTCAAATTTTATAATTGTGAAGAGGAGGGAAAAGAGAACATACAGAGTTCATCGCAGAAGTTGGTAGTAGCAGAGTCGCCAGACTTCATCACTTCACACTTTTCTGGTTTCTGGAAATCCTCTTTTTGAGAAAAATATTTATAATTTGCATCCTTTTTTTGTGTAGTAGATAGAGGGAAATAAAGGCGCGTTTGAGGGGGTCGGAGGTAAATGTCTAGAGCACTGGTATTTTATTTATTTATCTACTTAGAGCACTGGTATTGGTAGTGATAAAAAATTATATTGCTATTTTTAACACCATCAAATACTAAAATATGGTTAGATTGATGAAGCCAAAACCATATCTTTGGGCTCCACATCTAGAGTGTAGAGTGTTTTTTTGGTTTTGCGCTTAGCACATACAAAAAAATAAAATAAATGGTTGTGTTCACACTGCTTTTTAATATAAAAAATTCTTTCACACTGCTTTTTAATAAATTTTTTATATTATTTTAATCTAATAGCTAAAAATATAAATACATAATATTGTAAAGTGAGAAGATAATATAAATAAAGCAATTTTTTATAAAGTCATATTGCTAAATTTATAGATGCACATATGTCAATACTCTTGTTGGAGTGAAAAAAATAAATAAATAAATAAATAGAGCTTGACAACTTTGCGTTGGCGTCCCCACAATCTGGACTGACCGTCTATGACCCTATGAAAAAAGAAAAAACATTCGCCAATGCAGCATTTCAACCAATGAGTAATGACCCTAAAAAATCAAGTGACCCAAATGGCCCTAAAAAGAAAGAAAGAAAGAAAATTGTCTTTTTATTGTTTTTTTTCCTTTTGTTGGCAATTAAAATATTATTTCCAACTATTATTTTAAACAATTAAATTGTCCTTCAGTTGTCCAACTCATCTGTTATCCCCTTTTACTCCAAATATTCAAATTTGCTTTTATTCATTCAAAATCAACTCAAATCCATTCCAAACATCATCTTAAGCTAATCCTAATCCATCTTTCTCATTTTTGAATTATACATTGCATCAACCATGGTTGGGCTTGGGTTAGTTTTAGTTGGATTTGTCATTGTCCTTCTAATTTCTTGATTGAATTGGGTTATATGTGGATTTGTGATATTGATGTTGGCTCCTTGTGGTATTTTAAAGTATATTTAGGCCAAAATTTTTGGTGAACCCTCACTCGTTGAATTGGTAGCCAATTTCCTCTTATTATACCATGCCATTGACTTCATGCCTTACATGCTTGTTTGTGCCTATTTTGCTTTTGTGTGTTTGCTCCTTGCTTTTCATTCGCATAGGCTAGTACATGCATATCATATACACCTTACATTTTGGGATTGGTCCTTATTCTTGTCTTGTCTATGCTTGTTTTTTGGACATATACTTATTTGTTGATGGCTACTAAGCATGGTCAATCTTTTTTAGCACAATCCAAAGGCAAGGGAAAAGTATCTCAAAGCTCCGTTTGATTGGAGGAGTGGAAAAGTGGGAGGATGAAAAATTAGTGGGAAGATAGAAAAATAGAAGGATAGAAAAGATTTGGTTTTCCCTCATATGTGTTTGGTTTAAGGGGGTGGAAAACTGGGAGGGTAGAAAACTTTTTTGTTTGGTTGGAGAGAAAAAGGAGATGATAGAAAATGTAGTTTATATAAATTGACTATTATGTCCTTGTTATAATATATAAGAAATAGATATATTTACACTCATTAAATAATATAAAAATTAACACAAATACATATACATTTATATTATTTTCTTTATTATTATATATAATTTAAAATTTATGGGCAACAAAAATTGATTATGCGTTAACTGGGAAGACATTTAAAAAAAAAAAAAAAAAAAAAAAAAAAAAAACTTTATCCACGAGACCATTGTTAAATAAACTAGGAAGATATTTTCAAAAAAAAATTTTGAATGTCAAAAAAAAAAAAAAATCAACAAGAAACCATAGATTAATGCAATAGAATGAGAAATATAATAAGGACAATGCCAGAGAGAGAGAGAGAGAGAGAGAGAAGAGAACCTGGAGTTCATGTTGCTATGCTGTGAAGATGCTAAAGAGAAAATGATGAAGAGGCAAAACGTTAATCAGGTCTTAGGTAGTGGGAAAGTGAGAGGAGTAGGTGAAAGCAATAAAAGGTAAGGGTATTTTTGTCACCCAATAGGCCTCAATGTTTTCTCCCCTATTTTCTCTCCACACAAAAGTTTTTTTTCCCCTCCTCCCTACCAAACAACACACAAATTCATTTTCTCTCCTATTTTCTCTCCAAAGTTTTCCATCCTCCCTATTTCACCTTTAAACAACACACACCCTAAAAGATCAAAACCCTCTTTTCCTCACGGTTCATGATATTGGAGAACTACTCCATGAGGATGTTGTTTATTATGATCGATCATCAACTTGAGTCCCTCTGTCATTTCATGACAAAAGGGGCAGATAGTGGTGCATAGAAAGCTATGTTTTGAGGGGGAGATTCAGAGCAATTTTAGGATTATAGTTAGGGGAAATGCATAGTGACAGGGAGAGTTGCACAGATTCAGGGGGAGTTTGCTTTTATTTTCTTTATATTTTGTTGGATCTGATTGTATTTTGTTGGGTACTTTTTATTCTTATGTATGGTATTTTGAGAATTGAGATACATTTGGATAATATGGTTATAATTTGTCTCTCTACATTGATCTTTTGATTTAATTTCAACTTTACGCATATATCTTCCTTTGAATTGCTTCGTGTCTTCTGTTGCCATATTTTGTCTAGTCTCGATCAGTGTGTCAAATTGCTGGTTTAAGCCATAAAGGTTGAAAATCATGTTTTCAAAAAAAAAAAACAAAAAAAAATCCTATTTATCCTAATTGAATGTTTGAACAAATCATTTTAGTAACCCAAGAGTCCAAAATCTCAAACTTGCCATTTTTGGCTAAGTTTGGACAACATTGACTAAACAATAACCAAGATTAGTCAAAAAGTTGACTTTTTGATCCTACCATCCGATTGAGATAAATTTTATCTATCTTAAATATCAAGAAAGTCCCTTCAAAACGATAGTTCATCGATCAAATTCAAAGTTAAAATGGATGAATTCAAAGTTAAAACTCTGATTAAAAGTATTATTTTTCAAGTAAAATGTCTGTTTTTTTGGCATTTTCGAATAAATTGTACCAATCCAGCCACAACAATTGCAAATTGCTTTCACCATATTGAAGCATGATGGATTAACTATCCTACATAATAAAAAGCTCAACGTATCCTCTCCAGATTAAGAGGACTTAATTTCCCAAGAAAATGTGCTAGAGAAATTTCTACATTGCGTCACCTCATTTCCGAGCACTTTAGGGTTTAGTGCAAATCACTAAAAGAAATTTTATTTATATCTTTAGGTGTAATTGCCAGAGGAGTGAATACCATACCGTATCAGCTGGTACAATCGGTATTTATACTATCGGTTAGTCAACTGGAATAGAAACACCTCCATATCATGCCGCTCAAAATACAGACTAGTACCGAACTATACCAAATGTACCAGCGAAAATTGGACGTTTCGACTGATAATCAATACCGAACAGGAAGAAGCAAAAAAAAGTCAAACATGGGTCTTTGTCATCTCTGCCACTCACCACCATGTCTCTGGTTGTTTTCAAGTCGGTGATCACCCTCTCCCCATCTGCTACTGCGTCTTTGTCTTCATCATTTGTGTTTACTTCCTTTTCTTCTCATCTACTTCTTTTATTGTTTTGTTCACATGCCAACTGTGTGCACTAACATAATAAATAAATAAGAAAACTTAAAAGTTGAAGAATTTTGATATATGGGTAAATTCCATTAGCCTACCCTGAGGTTTGGGCTAATACTAACTAGGTCCATAACTTTTCAAAACTAACCAATTTCATTCTTAAGCCCAATTTAGTCCCTACATGACGTTTAAGTCCGTTAGTCATTTAAGTCTCTTATCTCTCTCCTCTCTCATCTCTCCCTTCTCTGATCTCTCATCTCAACCTTTTCTCATCCTCTCCCTAACCCTAAACTCTAATCCTCCAAAATCTCATGGCTACCACCGGCAAGCTATAGTCACTGTGAGCTACAACCAAGATGGTTCTCTCTCTAACTTTCTCTTTCTATTTTCTTTTTCCTTTGCTTGTTCGATTTTCTTTTCTTTCTTTTTTCCTTGGCCAAATTAACCCTTGATGGGTTGGTGGTTTGGGTTAGCTATCTCTTCTCTCTCAAGCAAAGGAAGTGGTGTGTTCAAGCTAGTGGTTTGGCTTGGCTGTGGGTTGCCAATGGTGGGTTTCAATTTGCTATGGGTTTTCTTGGATTTGGGTTTTCAGTGGTGATGGGTTCCGATGGTGGTGGATTTGCTTTAGGGGTGGTTACGGGTATTGATATGTGGTGGGTTTGTTGTCGGTTGTTTGGGTTTTGTGCCAGTGGTTGTGGGTTTCGATATGGTTTTGGATTTGTTATGGGTTGTTTGGATATTGTGGTTAGTGGTGGTGGGCTTTGATAGGGGGTTGAATTTTTTGTTTGGGAGAGGGTTAGTGGCGGAGCCACACACAAAGGTTTAAAAAATTAATTTATAGTATGTATATTATTTACATTTTAAAAAATGTAGCATGTAAAAATTGAAGTTGGCCCCCCCCCAAATTTTGAATTATTTCAATAGTGCTCTTAAAAGAAAGAGAAATTATATTAACATTATATAATTTAAGAGGTTTAACAAATTAAACTATGTAGAAAATGATTAATTTTTGTACATATCTAATAGAAGAAATACATGACTTTTATATACTCATTAAAATTTAAATGATGATAAATTCTCTTAGTTAAATTAATTTATATATGTGTATGTGTGTGTGTGTGTGTGTGTGTGTGTGTGTGTGTGTGTGTGTGTGTGTAGAGGTTTGTTTTAACTAATATATTAGCATCATAACTCGGCCCCCCCAAACCAAAATTTCTGGCTCCGCCCCTGGTGAGGGTGGGGGTGGTTGTGGGTTCTACTATGGTGGTAGTTTTGTTATGGTGGGTTTGGCTATGGTTGTAGTTTTGCTACGGTGGTAGGTTTGATTTTTTGGATTTGGGTTTGTTTTTGTGGAGTTGGCTGAGTTTTGGTATGAGTAGAATTGGGTAATTGTTTGCATGTGGCTATGGCAAATCTAAGGTTAGGGAGAAAGAAAGTGAGGGAAGGAGAAGAGAGAAGAGACTAACGGAGAAGAGAAAGGAGAGAAACTAACGTGGCTAATAGTGTCTAGGATTAAATTGGCTTTAGGGACCAAATTGGTTTGGTTTGAAATGTGTTGGACTTGATTGGCATTAAGCCAAACCTCAGGGTATGTTTATGGAATTTACCCTTAAAATATTTATCTTGATAAGCCATCAGGTCAAGTACAGGTAACGTGGCCATTTTATGGCCTTAGCACCTTGATCTATTAGTTTCTAATATCTAGGCAAGTACATTTAATAAGTATTATTTTTATTAGGGTTAATTATTGTAAACCTACCTATGGTTTGGCCCAAATCTACATTGCCTACCCGTGGTTTGAAAAGTGTCACTTTGCTTACTTGAGGTTTGCACCGTTAGGCTTCCATAACCCACTTCTATTACAAATGAGGATAAAAATATATTTTTGCTCACTTTTTATGTCTCACTCCTCTCCAAAAAAAATAAATAAATAAATAAATAAATAAAAAGACGAGAAACTAATAAGAACAAAAGTGAGGGTTTTGTTAAATTTAAATGTAACACTACTCACCCACATAACTCCATTTTAAAAGAGGAAAACAAATTAAATGTAGTGAAACTAAAAGAAGGACAAAAGCTAAAACAGAATAACCAAACCAACAAATAATTTAAAATATAAAAACTTTTATACTTTGTGTTATGCTACTAGTTATTAGTGGAGCCTGTACTTGACCAGCCACATGTGATCTGGGAGTTTGTTCATAGAGGCAATTCCTCAATTCTTTTATTGGGTTTTTGTTCATTTGGAGTGAATGTAACAAGCTGACAGAGATGGCGTGGCAGTGTTTGTTTGTCTTTTTTTTCTTTTTTCTTTTTAGAAAAATGTTTGTTTATGTTTGCTTGAACGCATGCGTGGGGGTTTGGTTTGTTGGCTTGAGGGTGCTGTGGGAGTGGTGGTGTTGGATTTGGTGCCGCTGGGTCTCGGGAAAAGACACGACCTCTCTGCCGCTTTGAAGAATCTAGTGAAGTTGTGACTGTGGTTGAGATTGGTTTGTATTCTAATGAAATTGGTAACCTCTAGTGGAAAATTTTAGCTCAAATTGGTAGATCTAACCATTAGGTGAGGTCTTTTTTTTTTATTGTTGGGTATTGTGTTTCATTAGAACTACAATGAAAAGCCACAAGTTACATCATATTCTAATTCAGCTAGGACATCATCCAGCCAAACCAGATGTCAACATTCTTGGCTTTCTCAGTCATGAGCAACATAGTTTCAATTCCTTTCGATATGGTTGAAACAAAAATGGCTAAAGCTTCGCAATCTTAATTTAATGATATTATCGAAGTGAGAAGTGCAAAAATCCTCCCCTTGCTCCAGATTGATGATGACTAAAGCATCTCCCTCGAAAATAAATTCTTGAATGCTTGGATGCAAGGGATTGATGATTGATGATTGAAAGTTAAAACTTTTTTGCTTATGTATAATTTTGTTTTACAGGAAGAATCCAAAGTGCTTATTTGTAATGGTTTGAAATTTCATTTTCAATGTTCATCCATTTTTGAAAAAAATTTCAAACCCCATCCTTTTGATTCAAAGTTATGTTTATTTTTGTCTAAAAATGTGTGTGTGTTTTTTTTTTTTAACGGCAAATTGAGAGGTGGGTTACAGAAGGTTAATGGTGCAAACCTCAGGTGGGCAAAGTTACACTTTTCAAACCAGAGGTAAGCAACGTGAATTTAGGCTAAACCACAGGTGGGTTTACTGTAATTACCCCATTTTTAGTATTAAGTATAAGGAAAAATGTTCATACACCCCCCTAAACTTTCAACCACTGGCCAAAAGACCCCCTGAACTTTTATATTGGCCAATTTACTCCTTAAACTATTCACACCTATCAAATCAATACCTCGTCTTGCCATCGGTACGCTTTTTTTTTTTTTTTCCTACTCTCTGTTTTTCTTATCTCAATCTCCATATGTGAATTTTTGCAATTTTTTTGTTTGATTTAATTTTTGGGCTTACCCGTTACACGTTACACATATCCAAGTGTTTTAAGGCCTGTGGTGGATTGGGTAGTTGGTTGTGGTGAAATTTCCGTTTGATCAAAACTGGTTTTGAGTATGCTATACAATTGTGTGATTAATTGCCTAAGAGAGATATGATCAATGTTCTAATGGGTTTTCGTTGTTTGGTAGGATTTTAGATGGGTTTGCAATTACTTAAAAATAATTTTCATGGCCGGGTTTATGTGTGCTTTCATATAAACTAATTGAAATTAGAAATTGCATAAGAAAATTTTAAAAAGTTGTGGTTATATTACATTTAGTTGTTTAAACTGTAACATTTTCTTTTTCAAATTTTCTTCTTCTAAATGGTTCCAGCACCTTATGGAAGCCTTCAATGCAGAAACCTTCAAATGATTCGCCATTTGAGTTCATCTTGTTCATGTCCTTCACAAACTCTTTGAACGTGGCATTACTATTCTCATTGGATTCACTTGTGTTGGCATTGCCCAAGAGTAGGATTTAGCCAGGCTGAAGTTTTTTCTATTGTTTCTTAACATCATTATTCTTTGCAATTTTTTTGGTTTGGTTTAATTTTTAGGCTTGGGGTTTGATTGCCCTGTTGGACTTGTATTTGTGTAGTGTGGTTGCAAATGTAGCTGTTTGTACTTCGGTGACATAGAAGAGGGTTGTTTAAGTGTTGTTGCTGGGCTATAATTGGTTGTGTGCCCAATTTTGTTTGAAGTTTTTCCTACTAGTTTATTTATTTATTTATTTTATTTTTTTATATCTATATTTTTTTTATTTAAATAAGTAGACTAGTAAAAATATCTAGCTTTGAGAGAACAATTTAGTTAATGGATGGGGAGTTTAGCTTTGAGGGAACAATTACCAAGGTGTTCTTTATATTGTTCATTTTTTTTTTCATTAAGCTCTTTTTATTGATCTTCTTGTTAATTTTGTGTCGCAGTCATGGCTGAATGTCCATTGTCACTCCCTCAAAATAATGCATTAATATTGTGGTTGTATTTTTAAATAGGGTACTTGGCAATCATGTATGGGTACTCAACAATCAAGTCAAATTCATACAGAGAAGAATAGCGCTAGTGGAAGCAAGAAGGACAAGGGAAAGGCCAAGGCCAAGGCCTAGTGGTAGCAAAAAGAACAAAGTTGCAAAGCATAAGAGGATTTTGTTTAAGTCCAAGTGTTAATGTTGGATGTCACTAGAAGTGACTATTTATGTATGAGTACTAAAAAATGGTTTGTGACATAATAAGAATGGAACTAGTATTCTACTTCCACACCTTTGTACCAACTTTGATTAATTTTTTTGATAGTGTTCAATGATTAACAAGATATTGTTGTAACTATGACAAAGGGAAAGATTAACTTTTTGTTTTTGTAGTTCTCAATTTGGCTTAATTTTTAACTTAAATGGGATTATTTTAAGGTGCACTTTTTGTTTTTGCATTGGAATAAAGGGATGAGGAAATTCTTGTCCGAATTGAACTTTATGCGATAACTCTAATGCTCTTCAATTTCTTTATTAAAATATATATATATATATATATATCAATTTTTTACATCCCATAGAAAAATAGAAAATAAATCTTGTCATCAGAGTAATTCAAATTTGTAATGTACTAATATCATTACATAAACACCAAAAAATGAATATGTCTCAATCTACCATGAATTGAAATATCAATGAGTGCTTACAAATAGTATATTATTTGCCAAAAAGATTACACACAATGAATCAATTTTTCTAGAAAAATTGTAAAACAAAACTATATTGGCTTCATTAGTATTCTCAAAATGATCTCAATCTGTCACGAATTGAAATATCAAAAGAGTGTTTACAAATAGTATATTGATTGCCAAAAAATAACACCCAACGAATCAATAATTATAGAACGAATTTGGCCCAATATGATTCATTACACTGTATTTGGACCGTATTATATAGCCCAAGACTCTTTCACATTCAGGGTTTGAATTCCCTTCAAAATGGATCATAGGTGTGGGACTTGACTTGAAGTAAGTGGTGTTATTATTTGGACAAACACTTATCTCTTCTTCTTAAGCACTCGTTCACATAATTATAAAATATATCATGTGATTTGAATTGGAGGAACTTTCATCCATATATATATATATAGAGAGAGAGAGAGAGAGAGAGAGAGAGAGAGAGAGAGAGAGAGAGAGAGAGGTAAAACTCAAAGAAAATCTAATTAAATTCTTAATCTAATTCTCAATTTTGTGTCATGTGTCTCATATAAGTTTTTGAATTTTTATACTAAGTGAGTTATTGTATCAATTATGTTTTTTTAATTTTGCCGCTAAATGTGAAAACCAAAGTGACTACAATAAGGACATGGCATGGATACAATGCATCCAGCCATTAGGATGGCATTAGCAACATGTGACTATTTTTATAGGGATGAAATGCACTAAGTTTACCATTCATAAAAAAAAATAAAAAGAGAGAGAGAGAGAACAAGAGATAGAGGGAGAGAGAAGGTCCAGAAGGCAGAGAGAGAGAAATTTGAATTGCACCACCATTAGGCTGGCGTTCTGTCAAAGCTTTGGTTAAGAAGCAGAAAAAATGAATTTTGATAGGTACCTTATATATATATATATATATATGCATGCAAAACACTAGGAGCTAAAGAGATTAGTTAGAACATTCATGTAACATGGCATGCACAATTTACGATAACCATGACAAATATATAAGTTATTCCAAATTTGATATTATCTCTACAACTGCAATAAGGATAATCTCCCAGTCTCCAAAAAGAAAAAATAAAAAAATCTGCCTATCTTACCAAATGCGGTTCCAAGAAAAATAGTAGGCACCATCACTATGCGAACAGCTTAATGTTGGACACAGCCATAATTTCTGCTTCCACAATTAAAGTGTCATTCACCAGAAAACCCTTCGATGCATTATTGAGATTCTCTAGAAGCAAAAATTGCGAAAAGCCCCAGTCTTTCAATGATTTAGAAAACCAATGTTTAGCTGAAAAAAGAGAACGAAACAAAGTTTACAGTGGAACAAAACCAGTGAAGGAGAACAGGAAACACATACATAATGAGGAAATTCAGGTTTAACCATAGCTCTGGTAGAATATTAAGCAAATTGAGAAACAAAACCCCCACCGGAGCCTATATTTCCCCACCATTTGAAATGAAAATATGATTAAAATATTTGATTTACCTGTGTTTTCTACATGATTTTTGTTGATTTGGTCCCTTATTCGCAGTTTGAATTCTGCAAAATATTTGAGATCCGATAGAAGACAATTACATGAGCAGAGGTAGACAGATATCGCCTTGGCTTTTCCATTAGAATTTCCTTTGGGATAAACCAGTATCTTCCTGGATTCAGCAAAAGGAATTAAAAATAATGCTGATAAACATAAAAAATAACTTTCCTTTTAATAATAATAAAAGTGCAACTTCCAGTAATAAAAATACCATTGTGAATCTGCAACAGTGAATTCTTGAGAATATGATTCTGCATCTAGTGCCGAGAAGTTTTCAATCTTCCAAGTCAAAGTACAATTATCAGGTTTTTCTGTAATGGAAACACACTCCAGTTTGCCACTATGTTTATGAACAAAAACCTCTACACCAAATAGGCAACAATCACTGACAAGGTATCCATGAGAAACATCACTGAAAGTATCCAAGGGAAGAAATTTGGTAAAGCCCCATTCAGTCTTCATGTCATGAAATCTTTTAATTGAACTATCATCAGCATCTGGACAAAAGATGATATAGAAAATAAATTTACGAAACCATTATACATACATGCATATTTATTTGCGTCAATTATGAGATAGCAAACCATGAATGGTCAAGTACTTGTCCCGAATCTGATCAAACACGAACAATTTGAAGTTGACATAAATCTCCCAACCACGAGGAAGATTTTCTGTCTCTACAATTGCTAAGTAAAGGGAGATATGACCACTTCCATTCATTTTTTTGTTTCCTTTTGGATAGAGAGACAACCTCCTGTAAAAGAAGACAGACCTCTTGACAAAGAAAACATTTATATTTTAATTGAACAAATAATTAAGTGGGTAGAGCAGTAGGGTCCACCATTTGTGCCCGCCAGCTTCAAAAACACCGGACTCATACTTTTCCACAGTCTCGGACAGTATAGAGTATGACTCTATTTTAAGCATGTAATGAGTTGGAGGTAAATGTCTTTTTGATCTTGTCATTGCTGCAAATACATTAGGAATATTTAAAAGGCAATCTATTAAATATTGGGTAATGACATATGGATTGGGGTTCGGAAATGTTTTCAAACAAACAGCCCTAAAGCAGAATCATTGAACTCAAATAAATTTTAAAATGAATAATGCAGTACTGGTTCATGCAAATGCAGCAGATGTCATTTTGTAATCTATCACATGGAATGTTATTGATAGCTAAATGCATTGTCTATTCATTGCCTAGTCATATTCTCTACTTGATCAAGACTCCTATAAATTTTTTTTTTGGAGTCATACATACTTCTTTTGGGGGGATTCAAGCTGTTAGTCCAGTGGTACCAGCACCCTCTATAATGCCCCAGTATTTGAGGTTTAAACCCAACCTCCCCCATACCAACCCACACCCCCCCCCCCCCCCCCCCCCTCTCCATTTTTACATAGCAAAAGATAATAATAATAATAAGACCATTTTGACTCTTTTTCTTTAATGGTTTTCAATCATCCAACTTGAAAATACAATGATTTAATTGAAGTGCAGTGATTGAATCTAATTTTAAGTTTGGGCATGTTATACAAATAAACATAAAATATTTTGTGATCATAAATTGACAACTGCAGACCTGTTACATGAAAACCTTTTTTCCCCTCTATATGGATACTTTAAAGACCATTTTGACTCTGTTTTTTTTTTTTTTTTTTTTTTTTTTAATCCACCCCGATGTTATTAAGAATCACGCTGGATAATCAGCAATTACAAAGGAAGAAAATTCTGGAGGAGCAGCCTCGATCCAAACAATTAAAGGGAAAAAAAACCTATCTCTCTTAGCTAAAGCATGGGCTACAGAATTACCCTGCTTTCTTACATAAGAGAAGGAGTGAGCTCTAAAAGAGTTTGAGATAGACTGAATGTCTTTAACAAAATGATCATGGAGAGAGGGATGGGGTGTAGCCAACGATACTGCCTTCAATACAATTTCAGAGTTCCCTTGAAAATACAAAGATTTAATTGAAGTGATAAAATCTAAATGTCATGTTTGGACATGACATACTTCGTGAAGTGCAAAACACATTTAGAAAGTGCTTATTAATCCTAAATTGAGTCATTTTCTACAAATAAACAAATTTTAACTGAAAAAAAAATAATCTCATTATCCTAAATTGGAACTTAACACTCTAATCCTTCTATTTCCAAAACCTACAATGTCATCCCTATCAAACTAGTCACATAGGTTATAACATGAATAAAGACCCCAACTCCAACGTACAAACACATAGATATCTCTATAGGTTCAAAAAATAGTTCAAGTCTTTCTCAGTCTTGTGTTCACTCTCCATTTTTTTCTTTGTATAATCGTGTATAGTAGCTTTTAGAAGAGATTAAAACGTTGTACTCAGTGCACAAAGTTTTCACTTTTGCAGGGTTTTGGAGAGGTTATAGTAGGCACCGACCTATTTTCCAGCAAAAGACTTATCATATACTTCTCATTTGAGATGCCGACTTCAATTATGACGATTCTAATGTTTATCACATACAACTACAGCAAAATATTTGAGGGCTCGACAGACTGATTCAAGAAAAAAAAATCGAACTTATTCTAATTGCTTAATTGTTTTTAGAAAAGAGGTTGGGAAATTCATATAGCTCATGTGGAAAAATAAATAACATTCATGATGTACTTTAATGAACGAAATAAACAACAAAGAAACAGAGCATAATAGAATCAAATTTGATAATTGTGAAGAGGAGGGAAAAGAGAACATACAGAGTTCGTCGCAGAAGTTGGCAGTAGCAGAGTCGCCAGACTTCATCACTGCAAGATTTTCTGGTTTCTGGAAATCCTTTTTTTGAGAAAAATATTGATAATTTGCATCCTTTTTATACATAGAAGATAGAGGGAAATAATAAATAAAAAAAAAAAGATAGAGGGAAATAAAGGCGCGTTTGGGGGGTCGGAGGTAAACCTCTTTTTCAAATGATAGAAAAAGAAAGTCAAAAATGAAAAATAGTGCATGACAACTTTGGGCTGGCGTCCCCACAATCTGGACCGACCGTCTTATCACCTATGACCCTATGAAAAAAGAAAAAACATTCTCCAATGCAACATTTCAACCAATGAGTAAGAGCGTGTAAACACTTTCGGTCCTCTTTCAACCAAAGGGATTATTTTAAGGTTCACCTTTTATTTTTGCATTGGATTAAAAGGATGAAAAAACGTCTGAATTAAACTTTATGCAATAACTCTTAAGGCTCTTCAATTTCTTTATAAAAAAAATATCAATTTTTTACATCCTCATAGAAAAATAGAAAATAAATCTTGTCATGAGAGTGATTTAAATTTATAATGTACTAATATCATTACATAAACACCAAAAAATGAATATGTCTCAACCTGCCATGAATTAAAATATTAATGAGTGCTTATGAATTGTATATTGCTTGCCAAAAAATAGCATTCAATGAATCTATAATTACACTTTTTCAATAATATTGAAAAACAAAAGTATATTGGCTCTATCAGTATTCTTAAAAGGATCCCAATCTGCCATGAATTTTAATATCAAATGAGTGTTTACAAATTGTATATTGTTTGCCAAAAAGATTACACCCAATGAATCAATAATTACATTTTTCCAGAAAAATTGTAACACAAAACTATACTGGCTCCATCAGTATTCTTAAAATGATCTCAATTTGTCATGAATTGAAATATCAAATAAGTATTTACAAATAGTATATTGTTTGCCAAAAAATAACACCCAATTAATCAATAATTACACTTTTCCAGCAAAATTGTAAAACAAAAGTATATTGGCCTCATCAGTGGATGTGTATCACTAAACAAAATATCAAACTAAAAAATTAGTTTTCTTCTTGTTACCACTAGATCTTAGCATTTCCGTTGTCCTTCTTGCTTCCACTGGTGTTGTCTTTCTTTGTACAACTTTGACTTGATTGATGAGTACCTATATTTGATTGCTGAGTACCCTATATAATATACAACCATACAATAAAAATTCGATCAATGAAACCATTTGGATGAAAAGTTCAACAAAGTAGTACTTGAAATTCACTGGTAATTTTTGACTCCCTTTAGCTCTAGACTTAGATGATTGTCATGATTGCTCTCTCTTTTACTTTTTATAAGCCTTCTTGTTGGGGTTATCAGGAGCTTTACAAGTTCTTTGATTATGGCCCCATTGGAAACAATTCCCGCAATTCATGGCAATTCCTTCGTACTCACCCTAAATGCATTAATAGGTTCTCTAGCCTTCCTTTTTCTTTCCTTTTATGGCTTGCCTACTTTCTTTGTAAATTTTGGGGACTTGATTGGGTTATAAGGTGTTTTTGGCCACTGTTCATAGCTTGGAAGTGGGCTTCCATCCATTAATAACAACTAAGGAATATCTCCTTACTGCAAGCAATGTCTACATAAGTCTCAAGTTGCTCTCCATGCTCAATTATTGTAGCAACAGAATGAAAACACGAGATTCCACTCAATCCCCATCTCCCACAACCACAAGTCCTCTCATTCAAGTCCAACCCATATCTTCCACCATAAATATACTCCACCTCATATTTGGACTCTCCATTCCAATGAGAAATGCAATGTACAACCTCGCTTTTTATCCTCTCAAGCTTTTTATTTATCTTCGAGTACTAAAAAAAATGGTAGATTGTTAAATATTTCCAAAACAGTGCTAGTTTGCCACAACTTTGCCAAAATGTGGTATTTGGCTATTTTCACCGCTGAAAATATGATGTACTTTTTTTAAAAAATCATAGAAAATAATATATACTTTATATGAACATAAAAATGAATAAATATGAAATGAAATAACAGAGTGCAATAACTTTGGATAGGGAAAGTAAACATATAGAGTTCATCCTGGTTGATAGGAGAACCGCCCATCACTGAAGAAGGTATGTGTGTTTAAACAACAGTTTTCAGTTTTTTTTTGGAATTATGTGTGAATGAAAAAGTGTATAGAAATATGTGTAATATTATTTAAAAACTAAAAACATGTGTTTAAACACATGTACCAAACAGGGCCTATGTTGATGTGGGTGGCTTGAATTGCCACTGAAGCCCAAGCCCACTATTTGTATGTTGGTCAAGTATGACAGAATACAACTAGGAATATAGTTCCTAGTAATAGCCAACCTATAACATATATATATATATATATTAGGTTTGAGATGAACGACAATATAGAGAAAATTAGAGTAATTTCTAAAAACCTAGCAGCAGTCGCATAAGAAGAAGAATAGTGTTTTTTTGTCTTGTGGGTGAGAGAGAGTTAGGGTGTATTGGAATTTGGGTTTCTAGAGAATGTTATTGTGCACTATTGTATCTCTCTATTTTTTATAGTGAAATTTCTCTGTTGTTGCTGTGAAGGTAGGCAGTTTGCTAAACTATGTAAATTCTTGTGTTCTTTGTGTGTGCTTGTTATTTAATTTCTGCTTATTTACTGTTATTGGTTTGAGTCTTAGGGTGTTATCTACACAACAAGTGATATCAGAGCTAGGTTAGGATTTAATCCTTTGAATACGGTAAAGATGTCAAGCACAAAGTATGATGTAGAGAAGTTTTGTGGTAAGGGAAATTTTTCACTTTGGCAAAGGCAGATAAAGGATCTCCTAATTCAACAAGGAATTCATAAGGCCTTGCTTGGGAAGGAGAAGAAACCGGAAACGATGAAGGATATAGAATAGGTAGAGATTGATGCGAAAGCAGCTAGTGCTATTTGTCTTAGCCTAGGTGATAAGTTCATTCACAACATTCTAGAAGCAAAGACTGCAAAAGAGGTTTGGGAAAAACTAGAAGGTCTTTATATGAGAAAGAATCTAGCGAACAAGTTGTACATGAAGAAGCAATTGTATAGTTTGCATATGAAGGAGGGTTCTAATCCGTTGGAGCATCTCAACACATTTAATATGTTGAACACCCAACTGTCAAGTTTTGGGGTGAATTATGAGGATGAAGCTAAGGCGTTACTCTTATTAGTGTCACCTCCTACTTATTTTGATCATCTAGTGACTATGTTGATGTATGGGAAAGAGACTATAGTACTCGAAGAGGTGACTAGTGCTCGCTTGTCACACATAAAAATGAAGCAAGATGGTGATGGTTCTCAGGCTAATGGACTTATTGTAAAGTTTGAGTCAAGCAATAGGGGTAAAAGCAAGTCAAGAGGACGGAACTCCAACAAGAACAGATCACAGTCTAAATCACATGCAAAGAAAGATGTAGTGTGCTTTTATTCTCACAAGAAAGGGCACTATAAGAATCAGTGTAAAGAGTTGAAACAGCATTTAGAAGAGAAAACGAATGGGAAAAAGCCCCTAGAATCAACTAGTGTTGCTAAAGAAACATCAGATGATAGTGAAGTTGGTGCAGATTTACTTTCAGTTTCATCAACTAACAATGTTTTATTGGAATCTTGGGTTTTAGATTCAGCATGCTCATATCATACGACTCCAAAGAAAGATTGGTTTGACACGCATAAGCCTTACAACAGTGGTATGGTCCAAATGGGTAATGATGCTACATGGCCAGTTATTGGAATTAGTACCATGAAGATCAAGATGTTTGATGGAGTTGTGAAAGTTCTTAGTAATATTAGACATGTTCCAGATCTTAGAAAGAATTTAATTTCTTTAGGAGTATTGGATGATTTGGGCTATTCATACTCATCAAAGGGTGAAATCATGAAGATTACCAAACGTGCTTTAATGGTGATGAAGGGACAAAAAGTAAGCATGCTTTACAGATTGATTGGGAACACAGTTGTAGGAAGAGTTACAATCACCACTCCAGTGGAGTCCAGCACTGACAATACAAAATTATGGCATATGCGACTTGGCCATATTAGTGAATATGGTATGTTAGAGTTGCACAAAAGAAATTTATTGAAAGGGTTGAAGACATGCAAGCTAGATTTTTGCAAGTATTATGTGTAAGGGAAGCAGCATAGAGTCAGTTTCAAGACAGACTTTCATACAAGTAAGGGTGTTCTTGACTATATTCATAACGTTGCTCAATATTTCGTCAGTTTCATTGATGACTACTCTAGAAAGGTATGAATTTATTTTATGAAGCATAAGTCTGATGTGTTTGGCATATTTAAAAAGTGGAAAACATAAGTTGAGAATCAGATTGGCAGGAAAATGAAACACCTTAGAACAAATAATGGATAAGAGTATAAAGATAAAGAATTCATAAGATTTTGTGAATTAGAAGGCATTACTTGTCACTTCACAGTTAAAGGAACTCCACAGCAGAATGGGATTGTAGCGAGTGAACAGAACCTTAGCAGAAAGAGCCAGATGCATGATATTGAATGCAGGGTTACCTAAGGTGTTTTGGGCAGAGACAGTTAACACAACAAGTTTCATTATTAATAGATCTCCATCATCAGCCATAGATTTCAAGATTCCAGAAAAGGTTTGGTCAGGTAGACCAGTTGATTATTCGAGTCTAAAAATATTTGGTTGTCCAGCTTATGTGCATGTGCAGAGTGGAGAGCATTCTAAATTGGATTCAAAGTCAAGAAAATGCGTATTTCTTGCTTTTGAAAATGGTGTTAAAGGCTACAAGCTTTGGGATCCAATCTCAAAAAAAACGGTGATTAGCAGAGATGTCATATTTGATGAAGGAAACTGAATGAAGCAGAGACGTGATGATAGTCCATAGGAGAAATTAACTGTTGATATAGAGTTTGACGAGAATAGTTCACCCAATGATAAGGGTGATGCTGAGATTGATCCACAATAGCAATAAGAAGAGCCTTCTTTAATTGCTAAAGGTAGAGAGAAATGGGTTCACAAAACACCATAGAGATATGGCATTGAAGACAAGGTTAGCTTTGCTCTCATTACTAGCAGTGGAGATCCATTGTCTTACAAGGATGTAGAAGAGACAGGGTCACTACAGAAGAATAAGACTTGGGAATCCTCTAGTATGTTGGCAAAGTCAGTTCCAATAGAGCTTTTGAACTTGGTTGATGTTTGCAGCTTGTAAGCCATTAAGGGCTAAGGTGGAGGCGATGGAGGAGTTTGCTTGTGTAGCTTGATTAATTCAAGCCAAGGTGGCGATTTGTTGACGTGAGTGGCTTGAATTGCCATTGAAGCCCAAGCCCACTATTTGTATGTCGGTCAAGTATGACCGAATGCAACTAGGAATATAATTCCTAGTAATAGCCGACCTATAACATATATATATATATATATGGTTTGAGATGAACGACAATATAGAGAGAGAATTAGAGTAATTCCTAAAAACCTAGTAGCAACCGCATAAGAAGAAGAATAGTGTTTTTTTTGTCTTGTGGGTGAGAGAGAGTTAGGGTGTATTGGGATTTGGGTTTCTAGAGAGTGTTATTATGCACTATTATATCTCCCACTTTTTTATAGTGAAATTTCTCTGTCATCATTGTGAAAGTAGGTAATTTGCCGAACCACGTAAATTCTTGTGTTCTTTATGTGTGCTTATTATTTAATTTTCACTTATTTACTGTTATTGATTTGAGTCCTGGGGTGCTATCTACACAACAGCCTAGTTTTTGAAAATATCTTTTATAACAAGAGAGCAATATATTGAGCTACTATGAGCGAAAAATAACAATACAAGACATGTATTTATAGTTAGAAATCAAAGTACAGGTGTACTTGGCAACAATGCAAAGAACTTTAAATATATCAATTACCATGGCTATATTTATAGAGGGAAATCAAAGGTCATGTGTACCTTGGAACAGTGCAAAGCACTTTAAAACATATCATGGGAAATCAAAGTACATTTATACTCCGCAACAATGCAACGCACCTTAAAACCACGCAATAGTCTTTGGTTGGAACTTGCAAATGAAGGGGTGCAAGGCTATCCAGTTAAATTTGTAGATACATAAAAAAATAATGGTACATTTTTCAGGCCAAATTAGTGATCGACATATATAATGTTCACTATTTTCTAGAGCCACCTTTTTTTTTTTTTTAAGAGAGAATTTTCTATGGCCACTCAAGAAGGATAATTATGTTTTGTCAAAAAAGAAGAAGGATAATTATGTATTGTAAGATTGGCATACCGAGATTTAGTTTAAAGAGGAAAGTATTAAAATATAAAACATAAAATAAATCTGATTCGGAAAAATGTTAAGAAATATGTATAAGTTACAATTTTTTTTTCCCAAAAAAATATAACTTAAAATATATACGGTGTTTTGTTTTGCATGCTTACTATAAATAAATAATATGTATGTTTGTTTAATTTGAGGTAAAATATATTTTTCAATGTGAGAAAGTTTTAGCAAAAAATTATTTTTAGGAAGCACAAAAAGTTCATGAATACAAAATTCACAATATCAAAATCGACTATGATTGAACAAAATATGATGAAAATCCACTGAAAATCTAAGGGGGTGGGTGGAATGGGGACACACACACACTTAAAGAGAGAAGAATAGATAATGGTGTTGTGGTGGGTTGTTGAGACGATGGCTAAAAGGTCATTGGTTAGTTTGTGGTATTGTGGTGGCCATAGGTTTGTCGTTGTCATTGGTCTCAGTGTGTGTGTGTGTGTGTGTGTGTGTGTGTGTGAGAGAGAGAGAGAGAGAGAGAGAGAGAGAGAGGTATCATAGTGTCATGATGGATCGCCAAAGTAGATATGGTTGAAGGGTCATGGATTTGTCAGAGGTGTAGCGATAGCCATGGGTCTATGATTGCTTGTCTTGAGAGAGAGAGAGAGAGAGAGAGAGAGAGAGAGAGAGAGAGAGTGTGTGTGTGTGTGTGTGTGTGTGTGAGATATGCCACTGTGTCTTGCGACAGCTCTCGAGCCCCAATTACGCTTTAGGTGGGTCAAAGTTGTCACTATGCGTGGCTCATGGCAGGTCTCGATGGGTCAACTATGTTGCAGTAGTGGGTGGGGGTGGGGGGCCTTTTGTGAGGCATAAATTGTTTTATGCGTTTGAGAGACACACACACCTAAAGAGAGAAGAATAGATAATGGTGTTGTGGTGGGTCGTTGAGACAATGGCTAAAGGGTCATTGGTTAGTTAGTGGTATTGTGGTGGCCATAGGTTTGTCGTTGTCATTGGTCTCAGTGAGAGAGAGAGAGAGAGAGAGGTATCATAGTGTCACGATGGATCGCCAAAGTAGATATGGTTGAAGGGTCATGGATTTGTCAGAGGTGTAGCGATAGCCATGGGTCTATGATTGCTTGTCTTGAGAGAGAGAGAGAGAGAGAGAGAGAGAGAGAGAGAGAGAGAGAGATGCCACTGTGTCTTGCGGCAGCTCTCGAGCCCCAATTGCGCTTTAGGTGGGTCAAAGTTGTCACTATGCATGGCTCATGGCAAGTCTCGATGGGTCGACTATGCCGTAGTAGTGGGTGGGGTGGGGTGGGGGGCCTTTTGTGAGGCATAAATTGTTTTATGCATTTGAGAGACTTATTTTTTTGGTCAACCTAAAAATATTTTATGGTTTACCATTATTTTTCTTAGGATCAAACACTCGAAAATGAAGAAAATATTTTTAATCAAAAAAATGCAGCCCTAGGATAATTTAAAAGAATAAATTAAATATAATAAATTTAATTAGACAAAATGATTACTTAAGAAAAGTTTTGAACAATTGGCAAACCGTGAACACAAACTTGTGTAGCTATAGATCTTAGAGTTTATAGGGTTTATTAGACAATGTTTAAGGTGCTGCAAGTCAGAATACAAGGATAAGGGTTTATTAGACTATGGTTCGATCGATCGAGACATGAATTGACATAATTTTTAATTAAGCCCATCTGCCCATTAAGTGATTAGGGTTTTAAAGCTATTTCACTAAGTATTTAAAGGAAACCCTAAGACACGTTTTGAAGAGACTTTAGAGGTGCTCTTTAGAGATCTAAAAGGTACTGTACCTTCTTCTTTCAAATTCACTACTGAAATTCTGTCTATACATCATTAGAACCAGTAGATTTGAAATTGCTACTACAAAATCAACTATTGCTAATGGTCTAAAGTTTTGAGTGGGATCTCAGAGTCATAAACGGGGGTATTTGTGTGCGACAAATTTAGATAGAATAGTCCATGGATTTGGAGTTGTGTGTGTCACGTGAATAAGTACTACAAGAGATAGCATTAGATTTAGGGAAAAATCTATTGTAAAACTTTCATTCTTTATAGTGAATTTGTTGCCTTAAGGATAGTTTAGGTTAAATCTTCCTCAGATTTTTTGCCTTGAAATTGGACGGTTTCGTTGGTTTTCTTGGGTTATCATATCACTTGTCTTCTTTACTTTTCCGCACTTAGTGATATTGTAGGGTTTAGACCCCTTAAACCACAAATAAATTGCGTAGCCTAGATTAATTAGCCAAGTTTTTACTTAGTCAAATTAAGCAATTCTCGGTTAAAGCAATCAAATAATCATATCAAAAATATAATGCAGCGGAAAAATAAATAACACAGAGATATGATCACCCAGGGAACCACACGGAAAAACCTGGGGAGGATTTTACCCACCGATCCTCAAGGCAAAACGGAATCCACTAAGAAAGAATTGAAGTTCTTACAAAAGGACTTACAAGCTCCCCGCTTGACTTCTTAATGCTACCCACCAGTAAAACTTCCTGACACGACCACGCGCAGGCTCCGAGTCCACGGACTACTTCTTTCTTTGTCTTCCTTCAATCAAGTACAAGCTCCCCGCTTGTTTATCTTTAAGCTTCAGTGGCAGCAACCAAGTTGATCATCAAGATGTAGAAGAATCTCAATCTTGAAAACCCTAAGCTTTGTGTAAAGGAAAGCTCCTTTAGATCTCACAAGAGATTTACACAAAACCGCAATGTATGAGCAACAATACAACTTGTGCAACCCTGAAAACGTGGCTAGGGTTTTGCCTTATATACCTAGGGCAAAAACAGAAAACCCTAAACGTTTAAAAGAGTTTGGGCTGAGTTGGAATTCCGCAGAAAAACGCATCTGGGCCGATTTTCGATCGATCGAGAATTACATTCGATCGATCGAGCCAGGCCGAAAGTTACAAATACTTCTGCAGCCTCTCAGTTCCAACTTTACAATAATTAATCAACTTTGAGTAAGCCTAAACAAGACTAAACACATTGTTTTGATCATGGTTTGCCAACATTACACATTAGAGTTCTAAATACATTAAATCCTAAGTCTTTAGAACCTAACAAACTCCCCCTTTGGCAATCCGTGATAAAACACAAACTATAAGCTCAAAGTGTACAAGTAAAAGCCCATTACAAAAATAATGCTCATAACAACAAATCCAACCTAACTACTATCCATCAGTTGCAAGTATAGACAGCAGCCAAATCGAATGCACCTGTATATTCCTGAAACACTCAACAAACGCATAAACGTATGTGTGACAGAAAAATAGTAAATCAACAAATAAATTCTTGATTTCACATAGCACAAAACAAAGACATATATTATGAATAACTCATAAATATAAATCAATGAGCAGTGAACAAGAAACAGAAATAAAAACAGAAGTAAACTAACTCTCCCCCTAAGTTAGATACAACAAAAAGTTTTTATTTATATTCTCCCCTTTTAAAAATACTTTCAACTCCCCCTAAACAAGACAAACATGATTCCCATAAATCAATAATTTCTCCCCCTTTTTGTCACGTATTAACAAAGACAACTCATAAAACGAGTAAACAGTCAACATACGCAATAAAGGATAAGAGAAAATAGAGAATCAAGGGGAACGCAAAACAATTCAACTCTATAGAAAATAGAGACAGCTCCCCCTATGAACAACACAGGTTAAAAAAAACTTTTCTCTCCCTATAAAAATAGGAAAAACAAAACAAGTTGTGGGAAAAACAGTTTTGGGGAAAAATAAAGGGGTTGGGGGACAGCAGCAGCAGCAGCAGCAGGATCAGGAACATCTTCACTAGTGGATCAAAATTAAAAACACACAAACCAAAGTTAAAAACTAAGGTGAGGATACACATGAAAAAAAATATTCTCTCTTTCAATAAAATGCAAACATGGCACTATGTGACCCATAAACAGTTGCATGAGTAGAGAAAATATTTGCACATTGATTATCCATTATATCTTTTAAGAAAAATATTTTCTACAGTTCACACATAAAAAAGGCATATACTAGAAAGTACATAGCTCAAAAATTAATCAATCAATTTTTTGATCAAGTTGAGTACCCAATGTAGCAAAGTGTATGCATGCTATGTGTGAAAACAATGAGAGATATGACTGCAAAACTGCAAGATGGATACAGAAATCAATGCAATGCATGTGAATCTTAAACATAAAAGATGCAAGACAAAATATGTCATGATGCATGCTCTAATGCAGTAAAACTAAGTTCAATTGAGATCAAATTGACAAAATTGGCTCGAGCAGGGAATTTCTACCAAAAACCCCAAAAATTGAAAACCACTTGTTGAAATTTTTAAACAAATTGATGAATTTAGCATTACTAAACACAGCACATAGAGTATAATGCCTAATTTCATCAAAACAACAAGCCAATTTCATCCAATTCAACTCAATTTCACAAAAGCCCCAATTCGGATCAAGAACAAACCCTTTTTGAAAACCTGTTTCGCGACTTTCGATTGATCGAAAAATACATTCGATCGATCGAATGAAACAGTCATTTTAGAACAATCTAGGGCACTTTTTCGATCGATCGAAAATCAGACTGGATTGATCGAAATGGGCAGAAACTCATAAAAATTTTGAGAAAAATCACTGTTTTGAAAAACGCAGACCTAATTTTGAAAACAACTCCTCAAAGCATTTGAACAATGAAAACAAAATGCATGAGTATGAAATGGAATGCTTTTTCAAAAACCCAAATTTTAAACCTAATTTTCTCAAAAAAACAAGTTTCAATTATTTTCCCATTGAATTTTCTTAAGCAACAAATATGCTGTGCACAAATCTCAAGATATTTTCAGACTTGGTTGGTTAGACCAAAAACACACACACTAGCATGTACAATGTTTAACAAAGAGTAACTTGTGAAGTGTGTAAAACTAGTAGAAAACTTGAGATACATGTGAGGTGATATGTGAATAGTAATCAAACACAAAGTCTACACAATTCATCACATAGAATTTAAAAGAGACTATCACCTAAAGAGTTACATCCTATAACTCCCACATCTCCTAGAACAAAAGCTTGCAATCATGTAAATTTCTTTCATTTTTGCCTCTTATTTATATATGAATTGGCATTCAGCCTAATAGTACACACTGGTTTGAATTAAGTGAATTGGCATCAAGCCTAATAGTACACACCAGTTTTAATTTTAAATGAGGCTACACCTTATGTTCTTTTTGTGCATGTGCTACACTTTCTCGAGCACAAAATCTTATGATATGCACTAAGGTGTTCATGATTGGCTAGTGAACAGTGGTGAGATGGTTATTTATGCCTTTCTTAAAAGGATCAAGTCCGACAGTCAAAGAACATGTGACTTCAAGATCATGACAAAGTGATTAAGAACCACACACATCTTTCCCACACAACATGCACTACAAAGTTTCAACTAGTCAAGTGCAGTAAATAAGCTCATCAAAGTTAAACAAGGTACACTAGACATGACATGTGTAAAAAGAATGACCAACCTTGTTTTCAAAAAATCAAGAAAAATAGTGTTCAACAGAGATTTTGCTTTCTCCTTTTTTTTTTTTTTTTTATTAAAAGAGAAAACAAATAAATCCTAGAATGAAATGCATGTATGTAATGCAATGCAAGTCCTAGAACAAAAGAAAAACACAAAAACCAAATAACAATGGTCACAACAGAATAGAGCAATGAAGCACAAGGATCATGTCAAAAAGACTCAGTTAGTTCGAGTCTTTTGCATCCAAAACTTTTTAGATGCACCCCGAGCATTGGAGTTCTTATTCACATTAGAGTGATTCCCAACTCCAGAATTGGAATAAAGGTTTAACGCCTTTACCAATTCACCAATTAGTGCCATAGGATCTTGTGCTTGAGGCACAGGCACTTTTGGTCTTTTTGTTCTCTTATCAGCTTGAAGCTTGTAACAGTTAGGACGAATATGTCCAGACTTACCACAATAATGACAAACCCAAGCAGGTTTACCATGCATCTTGTCCTTAGGTTTGGTAGGCTCCTTAGGTTTGGATTCTCTTAAGTCTACCCTAATCTTCTTTGATGGTGAAACTTCTACAGGTTTAACAATCTCACTCACAGGGGGTTTAATGGTTTCACTCACAACCTCACTCACAAGAGGTTCAGAAGAAGAAGAAGAAGGAACAAAGACAGTGGGATGGGGTCTAGAATCAAAGATGCTTTCAACATATCCTAACCCAGCTTTATCAGAAGGATACTTTTGAACATTCAGCATATGATCAAGTTTAGAACTAGCAGATCTAGCAACAGATAAATCATGTTCCAAAGTTCTAACTTTATCAAGCAACAGCATGTTTTCAGTTTTAACATTATTCAAAAGCTCATTAGCATCAAACAATTTGACAAGCAAGTTCTTCTTTTCAAGCTCAAGAGCATCAATTTTCTTCAGGCCTAGATCAACTTTCATAGCATCCTTTGCAGAAATTTTGCAAAGTTTGTTGTAGGCCTCTTGAAGATCTGCATCTTTAGAGAGTTCCCCATCAGCAGGGTTCTCCTCAGCAGATATGCCTTCATCTACTGTACCAGTAGCAGTGAAAGTAATGAAGTTTCCATCCTCGTCACAACCGGACTCATCATTAGAAACCTATTATCACTAAGGGTTACAGCCATAGCTTTACCCTTATTCCTCAAGAAAGTAGGACATTCAGATTTGACATGACCATACCCTTGACAACCAAAACACTGAGGACCCAAAGAGTTATTAGAAGATTGACCTACTTGTTCTCTAGGTTTTTCAAAATTATTAACCTTAGTGGGATCATTCTTCCTAAAGTTTCTAGGTTCAGCAGTGTTGGTGTTCCTTGCCTTCTTATTTGTGTTTCTAAGGAAATTTCTAAAGTTCTTGGCAAGGTAAGCTATCTCCATGGGAGAAAGCTCATCATCAAATCCACCAGCTTCAACATCATCAACAGACTTAAGAGCCATTGATTTGGATTTGGCAGTCTTGGGTAGGTTAGACTCATAGGACTGAAGAGATCCTACAAGCTCATCCACAGGGATGGAGTCAACATCCTTACTTTCAGTAATGGCTGTCACTTTGGGTCTAAAGTTTTCAGTTAAGGATCTAAGTACCTTCCTAACAATCTTAGGTTGATCATAGACTTCACCCAAATTATAAGCAGAATTAACAATATCATTGAGTTTAGCATAAAACTCATCAAAGGTTTCATCATCAGTCATTCTAATGCTTTCAAACCTAGAAGTTAATTGTTGCAATTTGTTTATTTTAACAGCCTTTGTGCCCTCATGCACAGTTTGGAGGATTTTTCAAGCAGTATGAGCAACCTCAACATTAGAGATTCTCTTAAATTCCTCCATTGAAACAGCATTAAAAATGGCATTCATAACTTTGCTATTAAATGCAGCTGCTTCTTTCTGAGAAGTTTGCCACTCACTCACAGGAGTAGTGGGCTTCTCCCAACCATATTCAACAGAGTTCCAAACTCTCTCATCAATGGATTTCAGAAATGCTTTCATCCTTACTTTCCAGTAGGCATAATTGTTCCCATCAAAGTGAGGAGGAACAAACAGAGAGTGTCCATGCTCCATGACAACCGGGGTCAAGGATCAGCTCAGAGATGAAAATCTCAAACAAAAGAGCAACCCGCTTTGATACCACTTGTAGGGTTTAGACCTCTTAAACCACAAATAAATTGCGTAGCTTAGATTAATTAGCCAAGTTTTTACTTAGTCAAATTAAGCAATTCTAGGTTAAAGCAATCAAATAATCATATCAAAAATATAATGCAGCGGAAAAATAAATAACACAGAGATATGATCACCCAGGAAACCACACGGAAAAACCTGGGGAAGATTTTACCCACCGATCCTCAAGGCAAAACGGAATCTACTAAGAAAGAATTGAAGTTCTTACAAAAGGACTTACAAGCTCCCCGCTTGACTTCCTAATGCTACCCACCAGTAAAACTTCCTGACACGACCACGCGCAGGCTCCGAGTCCACGGACTACTTCTTTCTTTGTCTTCCTTTAATCAGGTACAAGCTCCCCGCTTGTTTATCTTTAAGCTTCAGTGGCAGCAACCAAGTTGATCATCAAGATGTAGAAGAATCTCAATCTTGAAAACCCTAAGCTTTGTGTAAAGGAAAGCTCCTCTAGATCTCACAAGAGATTTACAGAAAACCGCAATGTATGAGCAACAATACAACTTGTGCAACCCTGAAAACGTGGCTAGGGTTTTGCCTTATATACCTAGGGCAAAAACAGAAAACCCTAAACGTTTAAAAGAGTTTGGGCTGAGTTGGAATTCTGCAGAAAAACGCATCTGGGTCGATTTTCGATCGATCGAGAATTACATTCGATCGATCGAGCCAGGCCAAAAGTTACAAATACTTCTGCAGCCTCTCGATTCCAACTTTACAATAATTAATCAACTTTGAGCAAGCCTAAACAAGACTAAACACATTGTTTTGATCATGGTTTGCCAACATTACACATTAGAGTTCTAAATACATTAAATCATAAGTCTTTAGAACCTAACAGATATGATTAATTGTGTTTAATCTTGATCTGAATAATAAATCTAAGTATTAGCTTGGTTAATTAATTAGGTTAAACAATCTAAGTGTACATGGGTCTAAACAAACTAACAAGAATAAATTGAGAAAATAAATGAATGCAAAAGCATTAAAATTTGACACTATACTAAAGTTTTTCAAGATAATCTCTATATACATTAAAATCTTTTTGAATGTATATAATATTTAGGTTTTGTTTAGTTTCTTTTGGAGGGGTCAAGAAGTGTTTTATGGGGTTAAAACTCTTTTAGTTGAAATAACCAATGTTTTGGAAATTTTGCTAAAGAGTTTTGAGAGGACCTTAAAGCTGAAAGCAATTTTAAGTTTAAAATTGAAATTTAAAATTTTAGGAAAAAGCAGTACAACTCACTATTCAAGTTTAATGAATTCAAAACCTTAAAGTATTATTCAAAGTAAATTGCCAACTGCTAAAGATTTTGTTTTAGAAGTCCAACTGCTAAAGATACATTTAGTTAAACGGGCATGGCTTTTGTCTAATGCCTCTAGTACACAGGACTCACTGCGATCATGACACGTGTTTAAAAACGGACACATGTCATGATTGCAGTGGGTCTAGTATCACAGGACACTGGATTGAAGCCATGCCCAAGCTAAACTTCTATATTGTAAAAGCTACTCTATGATTAAAACTCTACATTCCACGACAATATCAAACAAGAACTAAATCTTTCTTATTTACACTCTAATAAGCCTTTAACTTTTATTTCCAAAAATCTTAACAAAACCTTTTGTATGGGCACACCATGTGCATGTATGATCTAGGAATGCTTACTTGTCTTAGAGCATCCACATCAGTCCTTCTAAAATCATATAAAACACAGTTTTTACACATTTTGGCTCAAAAATGCTCTCCATCAGTCCTTCTAAAATTGTGTAAAAATATGTATATCTTTACATGAGCTATAGTAACCATGTAAATATACACGGTTGCTGTAGCTAGTGTAAAGATTATTTTACTAATTTTCGTTCGCTCCTTTTTTTCTCTCTCTCTTCTCCGACTCAACAAACTCAGTAACTTCTCATCTTCTTCTTTTTCCTCAGATGCACACAATCACATCCACACAGACAAATCAACACAGAGATACACTTGCTTAAACCAAAAAAAAAAAAAAAACACACACACACACACACACAGATACACAAACCCAAACTGACAAACAACAAAGAGACAGATCGGTGCTTATCGGAACGATCGGTGCTTGACTGGAACGATCGTGGGCTCGCTTGATCAGAGCTCGTGGGTATGGGTCTTGCCTGATCGGAGCTAGGGAGATCGGTGCTTGTGCTTGTGACTGAGAAGCTTGTGACCGAGATGGTGCAAATCGGAGCTTGTGACCGAGATGGTGCGGATCGGAGCTTGTGACCGAGATGGTGTGGATTGGAGCTTGTGACCGAGATGGTGTGGATTTAGACCGAGAGGGAGAGTTGATTCAGAAATGGGAATAGAGGCAGAGAGATGGGTATAGAGAGAGAGCAACGTTTCAGAAAAAATGGGGAGAGAGAGAGAGAAAGAGAGAGCGCGTATGTATAGGAGTTAGTTGAGGGAAATAATAAAAAATTTGAGAAAATTGATTATTTAAATAAAAAAGTTGGTAGAATAGATGAATTGATATGAGTGTTTTGTAAAAATAGATGTGTAAAATAGAAAAAGTAGGTTTTTAGTGTAAAAATGGATGTGTAAAATGCATGAACTGATGTGAATGCTCTTATAGTTTAGACGCTTTATCTTTTTTTATGTTTTTTTTTTAATAGTTCAATATTACCGCTTATCCTGGTAAGTTTTAGAGGTTCGATGTACTAGAATCTTCTTAAGCTTAAGCATTTACTTTTATGTTAGCCTTTGAGCTCACATGGGATCAAAGGACCTGTCGGTTTAGGTAAATTTCTAATGCATTCGCCTACTAGATAAGTAATTTTGGGGGGAGAAACTATGCGTCCTAAGGGGTCTCATTGGGTTAGAAAAATGCTATGAAAAACATTTTTTTTTTTATTACTTTCTAGCATTTTCTCATCTCCCAAACAAATATTAATAAATAAAAATATTACATTTCAACCAATAAAATTCAAAATAACAAAAAACAAAGAGAGAGAGAGAGAGAGAGAGAGAGAGAGAGAGAGAGAGAGAGGGAGAGAGATTGAAATTGGTGGTTGTTTGTGATTGATATAGGACAAAATAGCGGTGGTTGTGGATGATTGATGGTTGCAAAAAAAAAAAAAAAAAAAAAGGGTAGAGAGATTGAGATTGGTTGTTGTGGATAATTGGTGGTACAAAGGCAAAGATTGTGGTGTTAGAGTTTTCGAAACTTAGATTGATTTAGGACACCCCCAAAGAGTCTTTATTTTTCCATCAACCTAAAATTATTTTCAGGTTAAATAGCAATTTTAGTCACCCAAAACATTTACAAATGCCGAAAATATAATAATGACTAAAATATCATTTTCATCCCTAAACTCTCCAAAAAGTTTGTTTTTGGCCTTCAAACTTTAAAAAGTTCAATTTTTAATCCCTAAAATTTTGAAAATGTTTTATTTTAAACTTTATGTCCTTCCATTAACTTTCCTTAACTTTTATCCTGTGTATCCTAAAAAAATACTGAGATGTTTATATTTTTAAGAGAGATGCTACATTTACAACAATTTTACAACAAATCACATGTGGTTAGTTGTTATTGGTTCAAATTTGAAACTAACACTAAGATTACTTTTTTGCCCCAACAATAATAGCTAGTAACAACCTGCCACTTAAGATTTGTTGTAAAAATATTATAAAATTGTTATAGACATGTCATTTCTCTATTTTTAATGTGCAATGGTCCAATACTAAATGACAATAATAAAGTGTAGAAAATATAATAATGGCTAAACACATGAGCAGCCGCTCAAAAAATAATGTGCAAATGGCTAACACAAACCATCTCACATTCTCCTTAATTGTACTCAAGCAAACCCATAAGCCCAACAGGCTTAGGCCCAATGTACTTTACATCTTGTGCATACATGCTACTTGTGCCTCCTCCATATTAAGGTTGACTCTTGTACCGTATCACACACACAATAATATATACAATTTCAGTATCTCTCTCCCACTCTTCTCTTTTATTTTCAACAATAAATATAAAGAATCATACGTATTTATTCATCAATACAAATTTAAATTTGCGAAACTTATTTATTGTTTGCTTTCCAAACATAAAATTTACATTCGTCAAACTTACTGTTTTAACTAGTTTGAAAGTTTTTAATAGCTTTCAAACCCTTCCAACCAATTTCAGGTCTTTACGCAATTTTTCAATCTCAGCAGCTTCTTGTTCGTAACGCACCTCAATTTCTTTAAGTTGCGCTATTTTTCCAACGATGCTGGGTTTTTTACGATACATTTTGTCACAATTTCTCTTCTTTTCATCCATTTTTGCTTCATGCTCACGAAGCTTCTTCAGCAGTTGTCCATGCTCATCACTCAACCTATTCATTTCATCTAGACAGCTTTGAAGTTCACTCTTGTAATCGTCTCGCGTTTTGACCAGTTCCTTTATGGCCCGTTTGGATGTTTAAAAAAGGAGGGGGAGTAGAGTAGAGGGAGAAAGAGTAATTCAATTACCTTGTTTGAAAGTTTTTTAAGGAAGGAGGGAGAGGAGTTTGGAGGGGTTTCAACTCCCTTTAACCTCCCATTTTTAATTTCCCCAAATTGGAGAGATTTGGAGGGGGAGTAGAATACATAAACTATTGACCAAGTAAATTACCTAATTTACCCTTATTATATTAACAAAATTATACAAGGGGAAGGGCTAATTACTCACTTCCCTCTTATTAATTTTAAAAACATCCAAACAAGGTGGAGGGGAATCATTCTCTTCTACTCTCCTCTCCACTACTCCCCTCCCCTCTACTCTCCTCTACTCTCCTCCCTCTCTAAACTTCCAAACATGCCATTAGTTCTACTGCATCCTCATCTAGATATTCCTCCTCTATACCCGCAATCTTTACATTCTTATCTATCCTATCAAGGTCATTACTGAAGACAGCTAAAAGGCCACGCTCAGTATCGTTAAGATCTTGGCTCTTGTCAATCAGAAGTGCAGCATCTTCTCCGAACAGGTTTAAGTCAGCACTAGTTCTAAAGGCGCTATCAATGGTGGAATGTAAACAAACTTTAAGCTCTTCACGCGCCTAAAGTAGTTTATCAGGAGTGGTCTCTGGTGTGAGACTAGTAGAAGGGGAAATGGTAGACTTGGATTCTGCTTCTAGATCTATTATGGACTTGGAGATATCAGCTCTGAGCTTATTAAAAGCCTCCAAGTTTGATGGTCTCCCTTCTCCAACCGGAATGAGGCGTGGTGTTATTGATGGTTGTTTCCCCTTGCTTGGGGTTGCATCTGTTTCAGAAGGAATTTGTTGTAAAAGCTCGGGGGACATGGCACTAAATTTCTATACCATGGCAATTGGAAAAAAGAACAAGAATACGTATTATTTTTTAAGAAATAAGATAAAATATACTGTTAGTAAAGCGTAAAATTCAATATATATATATATATATATACATGGAAGGAACAATAGAAATATTAATGAAAGAGAATTCACCGGTAAACATCACACGCCTCAGATAATGAGGGAGGGTGAGAATTTAATAAGAACTATACACTTATGATTCACCCAAATGTGTTTTTATAATTTTTAAGGAAGAGCGAGACAAATTATACTATATAAAACGTACTTTCTTAAATAATACGAAACAAATACACAAACAAAGAAGATGAAATGAGGTTCTAATACAAAAATATTCTATAAAATCCACCAAAAACTAGTGTAAAAAAATGTTATTTTAAAAAAATTACACTCTTTAAGGTTTGTGAATTTTCATTATTTCCCTTTAAATTCCTATTTTTCATTTTAGTATATGCTGTTCAAATTTTTTGTCACCCTTGGTCCTTTTGTCACAAACCACCGTTGCCCGTTAAAAATGATTTTTATTTCCAAAAGCTATTATAATTTATTTTAATTATAAATAAAATTAAAACACACACACACAATTAAAATAAATTAAATCAAGCTTTGGAAAATCTACCAGGACAAAAATGCACAAAATCAATATGGTAAAATATGATAAAATCAATCCCTTTTTCTTTTGTTTTCTCATCAACCAAATTGAATAATACCAATAACTACTAAATAAATCCAACCAGAAAAAGAAGAAAGACAGAAAATTATAACCAAATTATCTCAATCAAAGAAAAAATTATTAGGAAATTTCTTTCCTAATTGCACAAGGCAGTGCACAGATCTACCAAAACACATATTCCAATTCAAATAAACTAAAGTAACTACTGTAACTCAATTAGCTGGCACAACTTTTAATTGAGGATAGAACAATTAACATTAGCAACAAATGTGAACTTTAAAGATGAAAATTACAAAATCAAAACTTATGAGGCGAATTCTCTCTCTCTCTCTCTCTCTCAAAAAAAAAAAAAAAATTATGTGACAAAAATGACATCTCATCAGAGAGTTAAAAGATAGAGATATATATATATATATATATATATTCTATACTATTAGTAACAAGATTTCTTGTTTTGTTTTCAACATTTTGCGTACTAAAATACTCTCACACAAATTCTTAAATTTTCTAAAATACTCCTATCTTTTAGTTAAATAATTTTTAATTTAAAAATACAAACTTGTTAAAAGAGTAATTTACTATTCCTAAGTTTTAGGGTTTTTCCTTTATCTTTTATATTCAACCTAAAACTTAGTACACTATTTCTATATCATTTTTAAGAGTAGTGATACCATCATAAATTATTTTACAATATTTTTACAAACTGGTAATGTGGTCAACTTCTTATTAGTTTCTATCTAAACCCACAATTAATATCACTTTTACATTTACCAATAACCACTCATCACATCAACAATTTATAAAAATTTTTGTATTATTACACGTGCAAAGTGCATGTGTTGATTCTAATGTATGTGCGTGTTTATATATATATATATATATATACACACACACCATCAAAGAGTTCCAACTTAAAGTTTAGGCAAAAAGAAATCACAATAATGTTGTACTTTTATAAATATTGAAATGAAATAAATAAGAAAGAAAACAATAGGAGAAAAACATACCGAGTGCCTTGTTTAGGTCGCTAACAGGAGCATCGCTGGACTTCTTGCTACTGTCAGACATGTCTTTGGAGTTAGTTTCTTGAAAATCGTCCTTCTTGAAAGGAAAAAAAAAAAGAAGGATTATTGGCATTATTTATAGAGAGAAATCAATGGTCATGGGTGCCCCACAACATTACTATATATAGCACGTTACGCATCATATAATCCGTACGTGTGATTTGTTGGGAGGAAAGAATAATTAAGGGATCAGGATGCATGATACACGAAGGATTTTTTTATTTTTATTTTTTATATAAGACAAAAATTCTACTCTAGTTTAATTTAAGTATATATGTGTGTAAAACTACTTCTTGAAAACTAGAACCTCGGTTCTTGCTTCCCCACATCTCACAAATACTTATACTTAGAAAGTTACCATCATACCAATGATATGCAATGGTAAATACACAAAGGATTGGTGCCTATTCCAAATCGAATTGGAGAGAGGTGAATTAAATGAAGGTATTTTCTTTCGTGAATCACATAAAAATTATGATGAGACGAAATCTCATTGAAGTAGATAGATGGAATTTCAACAATACTATAGTCTACAGCACTTTACACATCATAAAACTTCGCACACGGAACCATATGTATGATTTGTTAGAAAGGAAAGAATAAAGAATTGATCTATGTGCAAGATAGAAGAAGGATCGTTGCCTATTTGGATTGGAGTGAAAAGAAGAATCAAAGGAAGGTATTTTCATTCGCGATTCACAAAACAATTAAGATAAGACGATGGCTCATTTAAGTTTATGAAACTTCAACAATACCATAGCACTTTATGCATCATGAAACATTGCAAAAAAAAAAATATATATATATATATATATATGCATGATTTGTTGAAAGGAAAGAATAAAGAAGGGATCCATATGCAAAATAGAAGAAGGACCAATGCTTATTTTGACTAGGGATAGGAGTAGAATAAAAGGAATATATTTTCTTCTGGGGTTCTCCCAAAAAAAAAAAAATTATGATAAGAAAAAAATTCATTACAGTTCATAGATCAACAAATTCATATGCTTTCATGCAAGGGCGGTGCTACAGCCTATTCAGAGGTTCAAATGAACCCCCTAACTTCAAAAATAATAATTATTATTATTATTATTATTATTATTAAACATATAAAAGATTTTTTTTTGTTAGTTTAATAATTTAATTTATTCTTAAAATTATTTTTTCGCACACCCTAACTTAAATCTTGCACACCTTTATTACAAGTATTTTTGACTCTAAGAGTAAAGAGTAAGTGTTTGTGATTTGTAAGTGTAATTCTTTTTTATAAATTTATATTATATGCGTGAGTGTGTCTAATATTGATTATGTACATTACTTTTTATTATAATGTTATTTGCATAAATTATGATGTGTGTGGATGTTTGTGTGTACAATATAAATATAATTTAACTTTATATAATTTAATAATTAGGATATAAAGAGGGTTATTTTACATGTGTGTGTATTGTTATTGTATTATAATAACTTTTTGTTATAAAGTTAGTAAAATTAAAGAAAAAAATTGTAAAATTAGTGATTGTTCAAGCATTTGATTGGTTAAATAGACACATAGTGTATACTTTTATATATGAATGAGTGTCTATGTGTGCGTCAATAATTAATACGGGGCCAATAAATTGAGATTAATCATTTAGTCTAAAATATTTTTATAAAAACAAAGTCAAATAGATAATAACAACTATATAAAGATAAAAATGTTAGACAAATTTAACAAAATAAAATGGTCATAGGCTCATAACTACCCACATTAGCAATAGATACTTGTAATGAACTATCATGTAACATTCAAAATTTGAAAACTTATAAAATAAAATTGTAAAACTTCACATATTATTATTATTATTATTATTATTTTGTTGATAACTCAATATATTCAAGTTCTCATTTTATTAAAAAAATTTAATGACCCCCCTAAACAAAATTCCTAGAACCGCCATGGCTTTCATGTTATCATGTTTTATGTATAGGTTTGTCCCAAAGAAGTCAATTTCGTACCATACAGACTGGTATAGCCAAAATATCGACCAAATCAGTACAGGTGACCCCCCCCCCCCCCCATTTCATACCGCTTTTTATGTCAAACTGTTTTGGGTGATTTCGGCCATCGCGAGGCGTTTTTGTCATTCCGATTGAAATATTAATTTTTGTCTGAAATCATTTTTGCTTGTGAAAACTAGTGGATCCGTGACACTGAGACAATAACTAAGTTCCAGCGAAGCCTACCACTCCATCATGACCTCATTCTGTTAATTTGCATCTCTTGTTCTTACTTCTTCTTCTTCATTTTTTTTTCTATCTTCTCCTCTTCTTCCCTCAACACCAGTCTTCTCGTCCCTGAACATTTGGCTTCTCAATGCGTTTGGCTTCAAAACATGTGGCACCATCACACACTCTTGGTGCGATGTTCACTCCACAAGTATAAGTGTATGTGTGGTGTGAGGGGAAAGGGCTGGAGTTCAAGTTTCCAAGTGGGAGTTTCACACACATATACATTTAAATTAAACTAGAGTATAATTTCTATCGTGTAAAAAAAAGACACACACACACACACATGTGGCTATGTTTATTATTTTTGAAAGTAACGTGTGGTTGTGGTAAAAGTTAAACTAAGGCATTGAATTCTATTCAAAATTCATGTGAGTTTGGTGGGGTATAATGATTAAATAATTTAGATTTATATGTAATGGATTAGGCCATTGTAGAAGGATAAAACTAATGATGAATTGGGCCTAAATATACTTAAAACATAGGATTTAAATTGTTACGTGTAAAGTTGTAATTTACAACTATGTTTTTGTTGGCTTTTATTCCGTGCCAAATTTGATTGTAATTGAGTTCAATCGTTTAAAACCCTGTATTTGTTGTGGGACTTGTTGTAAGGGGTGTGTGTTAGAGAGAGTGTTTGAAGACTCAAGCATCTGAAGAACTGAAGATTCTCGCGGGTATCTCGCGACCTAGCATCCCGCGAAGTGACCCATGTGCCAGGCACATGCTGGAATGCGAAGAGTCAGGCCAGGTGGAGACAGTTGTGTCTCGCGAGTATCTCGCGGGTAAGGCCTTCCCGCGAGACACCCGCGAGACTAGCTGTTCTGCCAGCCTGTACTTTTTGAGTCACACCTTTTGCACCTCTCCTATATATACCATCATTACCCACAATTGTTGAGGTATGCTTCAGAGAGAAAACCCTAGCCAAACACATTGGTAATTAGAGATTGTCTTCCCCACCTTTCTCTATACATTTGTTTGTGGTATTTCCTCAACCCTTCCCTCTCCATTATCCATATCTTTGAGAGGTTGATAGCCCAAACACTTACCACACCTTGTGAGTGCTGTGTGACGTTTTTGGTGCTGCTGGGAAGCATTGGAAGAAGCCTTGAATGGCAGATGCAACATGGAGCTTGTTGCGGGATCCGGATAACTAGGACAAGACACGGTTCCGAGAAGCCTTGTTGGAGTAGGAGCTTGGAGGGCTTAGGTACAGCGGGTAGACTAGGCTTGGAGGGTCTTTTGCTAACCCATGTATCCCAACTGATTGTCTAGTGGATCGATTTCCGCTTGGAGGGCGGCGGAGAGGTTTTTCGCCGAGTTCTTCGGTTTCCTCTTCGAGAACACGTCTCGGTGTTTTCTGTGTTTGCATCCTTCTTCCCTACTCTTGTTTAATTCCATTATACTGCTGTGTTGCTTAGTTTATGGATTAGAGTAGTTACTTGTTCATCCGCTCGCTTTTACACTATTCCGCACTTTGTATTAAAGTTGTGTAAAATCTATTGAGCCGTAATTTTAATTTGGGGGTCTAAACAGCTCTTGTGTTTTTCAACACATTTTCGAGCTTTCAATTGGTATCAGAGCGGGTACACTTGCTGAGGTTTAACTACCTAAGTGTGATCCTTGACCCTTGTTGAGATGGACCGGTCTCAATCGCTCAATGTTCCACCATTTTTTGATGGAAATAATTATGCATTCTGGAAAGTTAGGATGAGAGCATTTTTATGCTCTATTGATGATACCGTTTGGGATGCGGTTGAGATAGGTTGGACTAAGCCGGAGGCTCCTAAGTCCACTTGGGATAAGGCTGCTCTAGCAGCGGCCAATGCTAATAGTAAGGCCTTAAATGCAATTTTTTGTGGTGTGTCCCCTGACGAATTCCACAGGATTTCTCATATGACAGTAGCCAAGGAAGCTTGGGAGATTTTGGAGACTACCTATGAGGGTACAAAGAAAGTTAAGGACACGAAGCTTCAAATGCTTACCACCAAATTTGAAGAACTCAAGATGGGTGATGATGAACCATTTGATTCATTCTATGGGAAGCTCAATGAAATTGTCATTGCTAAACTCAATCTTGGGGAGAAGATTGAAGACACCAAGGTGGTAAGAAAAATTTTGAGGTCCCTACCTGAAAGTTTCAGAGCAAAAGTTACAGCCATAGAAGAAAGCAAAGACTTGGATGAGATTAAGATTCAAGAGTTGATAGGGTCTCTCCAAACGTATGAGCTGGGACTGCCTTCCCATAAGACAAGCAAATCGCTTGCTCTTAAGACCATCACCGAAAGGATAAATGATTCCTCCGAAGAAGATGGAGTGGAGAAGGAAGTAGCATATCTTGTCAAGAACTTCCGCAAATTCTTGAAAATGAAGAATAGCGGGAAACCTTTCAATGGAGGAAAGTTCTCTTCATCAAGAGGTGATAAGAAAGAGTTTAATAGAAAAGAAGGGAAGGACTCTCAACCTTCTTCAGATATTGTATGCTATGAGTGCAATGGGCATGGACATTTAAAGAAGGAATGTCCGAATTTTCTGAGGGGAAAAGGGAAGGCTTATGCTACAACACTCAGTGATTCTGACTCTTCTGATTCTGACTCGGAAGAGAGCTGTGACGGTGAGGGAAACTACTCCGCCTTCATGACCATTGATCATGTAGATTCTTCGGATGACTTGCAAGTACTTGTGAAGGAACTTGGTGAGCACTCTGATTCAGAGTCCGTTGGAATTGTAGATGAATCAGATGAGGAAAAGGATGAAAGTACAGATAATCTTCAAGAAAACTACTCATTACTCCTTGAGAAGTCGGGAGAATATGCAAGGGTAGCCAAGGCGGCTGTCAGAAAAATGAAGAAGGCAGAGGAAGATTACCGGAGCCTTATGGTCAGACATAGGGAGGCAAAATGCGAGATAGAAAAGATGAATGGTGAGCTGTCAGAAGCTTACTTAAAGATCAGATTTCTTGAACAAGAGGTGGTTCAAGCACAAGCCAAGGTAGATAGGGTCTCCTCCAGAAAGTTGAATGATGTTATCTCATCCCAAAAACATTCCTCGGATAAGTCCGGATTGGGATATACCGGAGCGAGTAGCTCATCAGTCAAAGCTACCAAAGAAGTAAAATTTGTGAAGGCCGTAGAACAAATTGTAGAGGAGGCTGTTCCTGAGAGTGTTAAGGTTGAAAAGAAGAATGTAATTGAGCAACGGATGGTGAACAAGCCCCGAAATCAATCTGTAGGAAGACATGAAACCAGAGCAAGATCTCTTTCAAGACCTCAACGGGGTCCTAGAACAGATTATGTATGTCACTATTGCGGACTGCGAGGACATACTAGACCAAACTGCCAAAAGTTGAGAGCAGACAACAATGCAAGCGCACCGCGGTCACGAGGAAGAAGAAATGACAATAGAGCTTGGAGCGGTGGAAACTCAAGAAGCCAAAATTGTGATCTCGGAGTGACAGACATGATGAAGATGATAGGTGCCTTCACCACTTGCCTGGAGAGTTTTTCAAGGAGGTTTGAAAGTCCCAACTCTCGTACCCAATCCGTCAAGGATATCACCCCAAACGCACGTGACGTGTGGGTGAAGAGGGGTACCCATGCATAAGCATTATAATATGTCCATGCATCAATTCTTTCCATGAGAAGGGACATTTGTAGATGCATCATTTCATGCATTAATTTCATTTTCTTTGGTTTAAACCTATTTTTGTTGATCTTGCCTTTCCTGTTCTGTTTTGGGTGTGTTTCAAAAATTCAAAAACCCATAAAAATTGAAAAATCTCAAAAGTTTGATCACTTGTTTTGTGCATATCTCATGTGAGTTTGGCCTAGTACCTTCGTACTTATGGCATAGTGCATTTACGATCTTTGCTTGTTCGTATGCACCCTTTTCTATGTGGAAGAAACCCTGAAAATTATGAGTGACTGTTGTAAATAGATCTTCACACCTGTCATGAATGATTAGTCAATAGTCTTGTTGGTCTTGATACTTGCATAGACTTGTGTCTATATCTCTTCCCACTTTATTTTTATGTTTTTGCAAAAAGAGCTCACAAATTGTAAATCTCCAAATGAAAAGAGATATTGAGCTGCAAAAGCCTGTCGCACACACTAGTATTTGACTAGGAAAAAGGGAAAGCGACTCCTTTTAATGTAAATGTTATGGTGCTCAAAAAGCCAAAGGCTTCTCATCAATGTTGAAATATCGTAAATTTCAGGCACCTTCCTCAAAATGAGATGTATTTGTCCAATCAAAATGAAAATGGACCAATTGTTATGAGTTATAAGAAGCCAAATGAAAAGCTTCTATGTTTTCATTGTGTGGGAGGTCATATATACTCATTTCTATAATGGAGATAGTCCACATGATTTCGTATCAGTTGTGTATGACTCGCGTGAATTGATCATTGAAGCTTCGCTCTGGTCTAAGGACTATTTCACATTTGATACTCACACACAACACACAAGTTTTTGATTCAATCAATGCCTATCTCATTTGTGTGATTGTATATGTCCAAATGGGATGTGATTGCCCATGAACTTGTTGATCAAATCCAAAAAGATTTTTGTGAATTTTATTAGTTTTTGAAAGTGTTTTTATCCTTTCTTGTGTTTCTTTTTGGTCAAAATGTTTTTGTGTGTTTTTCATCAAAAAACTGGTTCAGGGGTTATTTCGCGAGAAGCTCGCGACTAATCTGCTTCCCGCGAAAAGTTTTAAGGGAAAAATTTTCATCATCCTGTCACACAGAGAATTTCGCGACTGTCTCGCGACTGTATCGCGACTAACAGCTTCTCGCGAAATGCTGTTTGGCCAAAACTGGAGTTTTCTCAAATTCAGACAGAGATTATCGCGACTGTATCGCGACTGTTTCGCGACTTAGCGCTTCTCGCGAAAATTTTGTGCTTCAGTGGCACCTTTCGCGATTGTCTCGCGACTGTCTCGCGGCTCCCTATCCCGCGAAAAACGCGTGTTTTCAGTTTTTATAAGGCTGATGTGACAGTTTTTCAAAACATAAAACTTCCCTCTTTTCTTTTCTTCGAAACTCTCTCTACCCAAAAACACTATTTCATCAAATCCCTCTCCAAATCAAGTCTTTTTCTGCATTTTCTTCTTCAAGGTATGTTGATCATTCACTTCTTTTTAAGTTTTTACTTAGATTATGCAGAATTTTTAGTTAGGGTTGTGATAATTGGGGATTTTCGAAATTTTGGGTTGGTTTTCTAAATTGGGCAATGTTTGTGTTAAATCTTTGATTGGGTTATGTTTCTTTTGATCTTATTGCATCTGTGTTGGCCCCTTGTGGCTTTTTAAAGTGTATTTAGGCATATTTTCACCATGTTCATGCATTGTTCATTCTTAAAGTGTTGCTATGCACATTAGGTGTTTGATTGAATGTCTAAATGACATTGTTGTGCCTAATTGGTCTCAAGTGAGTCCCAATTTCAAGGTTTTCATATACCTTACCATGTTTTGGTCTAAATTTGATCTTAAATCTTGTGTGTATTACACTTTGCACATGTTGCACTCAATTGGCAAACACCTAGGCACACACTTAGGCACACACTCATGCATTTCATGTTTCACATACATATGCATTCACACAAACACACACTTGCACAGTGATTTAAATTTCATACAAAATGTCTTGTTTTTCATTGCATTTGTGTTATAGGTTAATGAAGTTTGTGATATAGCTTGCTCTGTTGTGTTGGAAATGCTCTGTTTTTGAGTGTTACTCTGTTTTTGGAAGAATCTCATTTGATGTAAACTAACTTGAATCTAATCAAGTTTTGTTCTTGTGCTCTTGTGCTCTTTGTTGTTGTGCTCTTGTGCAGATGTCTCCCACCAAGCATGCCGGTACCAAGAAGAAGGGTCCCAAACGTGCTCGTACTGAATCCGATCACTTCAAATCCGCAGAGGCAGATATGAAGTACAATGATTGCTACAAGAGAGCAACCATTGTCATGGAAAGGGTGGTTCAATTGGAGGAGCTTGAGAATACATGCATCCCAGATGTGTTCAAAGAAAGAACCTGGACAAAGTTGCTAAATCCAGCTGGGAATGTGTACTCGGAAATTATCAGGGAATTCTTTTCTAATGCTGCTGTGGAGGATGACAAGATAGTCTGCTGGGTGAGGCACAAAGAATTTGAGATTACAAAGGATGGCATTCAAGACTTCTTGGAGATTCGTCCTCCCTCACAACCGATGACAGTTCAGTATGATGAGAGATTAGGGCATATCACGGAGATGATATCAGCTCTTGGTGGAGTTCCAAAGAAATCATCAATGGATACTCTCAAGTTCTCTCCAGAAATGAGAACTCTCAGCTATGTCATGATCCATAACCTGTATCCGGTCACCAACCTCACCACTCTCTCGGCTCCAAGGACGAGGTTTCTCTACGACCTCTTTACTCACAAGGAAATTGATATCTGCAGCCACATCTTCCACATTCTGAAGAAGAGCATCACGAAGCAAAATTCCAGAACCATAATGCCCTTTCCTTCATTGATCATGGGGCTCATTGCCAAGACAAAGCTGAAATTCCCTAGTGGCCTCACTGTTGTTCAGAGGGATTACCCCATTGGTGCAAACACTCTAACTCGGAGCACAGCACACATTAAAGGCCCCAAGACTGGTGCTCATCTCATTCCACCACCTCGGGTCGTGCCTCAGGATGCACCAGATGAGGGTGGGGATACAGAGGAGGAGATTGACAGGTTTACTTCTGCTCCAGAGACTGCACATCCAGAGACTGCACAGCCATCATCTTCAACACACACACCAGGTCTCAGCAAACTTGATCAGATCCTAGCTAAGATGGATCACATGTCCACAGTGCTTGACACTCATGTACAGCACACAGCGGATCAGTTTGCATACCTCCAGGAGCAGATCACCACATTGTCAGCCCAGATTCAGAGCCTATCTCCTTCACATGTATCAGACTCCGACTCCGATCAGATCTAGTCCTTTGGCCATTCCGGTCAAAAAGGGGGAGAAAATTTTGAGGGGGAGCTGCTGAACAAGAGCTTGCACAGCCTTAGGGGGAGCATGGAGCATAACCTAGACACATAGCTATAGTTGATATTGGTTATTGGTTTTACAGACGGGTTTCTTTTAGTTTTTTTTTCGGTTTATAGTTAATGTCTTACTGTTTTTCAGTTTATAGTTCTGACACTTATGCTTTAACCTCAGTATTAATTTCAGTATATTTTCAGAACTGTGTGTTTAAGTTCTATGCTTTGTGGCATATATGCTATGTGGCACTTTTCTTTTGTACCCATGTTGCTTTTGTAAGCTTTAAGGGTTTGTTTCATGCATTGTTTGTAGGTCTTTGTGGTTTGTGCCATGCATTTGCAATACCTTGCCTATGCAACCTTCATGCATGTTTGCTTGTTGTTCAATGTCATGCATTTTACTTCAAGTACATCACTCTTGTGCCCATGTAGGATTGTTCCTAGATGCATACATGTTCTATGCATTGGTTGAGTGATGAACACTCTTGTGCCCATGTAGGATTGTTCCTAGATGCATACATGTTCTATGCATTGGTTGAGTGATGAACACTCTTGTGCCCATGTAGGATTGTTCCTAGATGCATACATGTTCTATGCATTGGTTGAGTGTTGGAGTTGCAAGTGACTCTCTTCAATTGAGCGTATCTTCTTGCAAATCCGGATGTTCGTTCCATGTGTGAATGAGCATAGTAATTGCTTATGTATAGTGATTACTTGTTTGATCCTGCCATGATCTAGTGTTTCTATTTCGTTTTGCTCGATCATGCTATTATTGCTCCATATGTTTTCAAGTTTTCTGCATACAATAATGTTATTGTGTTGTTGTGTTTCAGGAGTTACTTGTTCATATGTTTCAAGAGCTTATCAGAATCTAGAATTAGGTGTGAGTGAGTTTTGCCTTTGTTCCCAAACTCACGGTTAAGTCTAGAGTCTGTTTTAGGGTTTTGTCACGGAATAGCCAAAGGGGGAGATTGTAAAGTTGTAATTTACAACTATGTTTTTGTTGGCTTTTATTCCGTGCCAAATTTGATTGTAATTGAGTTCAATCGTTTAAAACCCTGTATTTGTTGTGGGACTTGTTGTAAGGGGTGTGTGTTAGAGAGAGTGTTTGAAGACTCAAGCATCTGAAGAACTGAAGATTCTCGCGGGTATCTCGCGACCTAGCATCCCGCGAAGTGACCCATGTGCCAGGCACATGCTGGAATGCGAAGAGTCAGGCCAGGTGGAGACAGTTGTGTCTCGCGAGTATCTCGCGGGTAAGGCCTTCCCGCGAGACACCCGCGAGACTAGCTGTTCTGCCAGCCTGTACTTTTTGAGTCACACCTTTTGCACCTCTCCTATATATACCATCATTACCCACAATTGTTGAGGTATGCTTCAGAGAGAAAACCCTAGCCAAACACATTGGTAATTAGAGATTGTCTTCCCCACCTTTCTCTATACATTTGTTTGTGGTATTTCTTCAACCCTTCCCTCTCCATTATCCATATCTTTGAGAGGTTGATAGCCCAAACACTTACCACACCTTGTGAGTGCTGTGTGACGTTTTTGGTGCTGCTGGGAAGCATTGGAAGAAGCCTTGAATGGCAGATGCAACATGGAGCTTGTTGCGGGATCCGGATAACTAGGACAAGACACGGTTCCGAGAAGCCTTGTTGGAGTAGGAGCTTGGAGGGCTTAGGTACAGCGGGTAGACTAGGCTTGGAGGGTCTTTTGCTAACCCATGTATCCCAACTGATTGTCTAGTGGATCGATTTCCGCTTGGAGGGCGGCGGAGAGGTTTTTCGCCGAGTTCTTCGGTTTCCTCTTCGAGAACACGTCTCGGTGTTTTCTGTGTTTGCATCCTTCTTCCCTACTCTTGTTTAATTCCATTATACTGCTGTGTTGCTTAGTTTATGGATTAGAGTAGTTACTTGTTCATCCGCTCGCTTTTACACTATTCCGCACTTTGTATTAAAGTTGTGTAAAATCTATTGAGCCGTAATTTTAATTTGGGGGTCTAAACAGCTCTTGTGTTTTTCAACACATTTTCGAGCTTTCATTACGGAATATATATATATATATATAGCGGTAATCCCGAAACGGTACACCGGTATTAGTTGGTACCCAAATATATCGTTTCATTGACTAAATCAAAATGGCTTCCGGTACGAAATTAACTCCCTTGGTTTGTCCTCCCTTCCTGTAAGAAATGATTTTTATTGACTTATTTAAAAAAAAATCTTCTTACCTTTGAAGGGAATCTATTTATTTTTATTTTTTAAAAGAAAACCTAAATGTTATGGGTCTTCTATATAAAATAAAAATACTAAAAAGTGAAAAGAAATATACCAATAGTTTTTAAATTTTTATTCTATTCCAAAACTCTTTCCATAATAAAGCATTTTTTTATGGTTTAGGTGCTTTATTTGTTTTTTATTTTATTTTATTTCTTGTTGCTATATTTGGCTCAATAATACCACTTATTGTAATGATTTTTACGAGCCTGCTGGACCGAAATCTTCTTAAGCTCAAGCATTTACTTTTATGGCTAGAGTTCAACGCCTTAGGGCTAACATGGCATGACCTACAGGTTTAGGTAAATAGCGGACAAAATTGCCCTTTGCCCTTTTCTGGCAAATTATATAGCCTTATACCCCATTCCCAAACTAATTAGGAAAATGTCCCTCTTTTAAAACTCGATTTACTACAAATCGAGTTAGGCCCTATAGTAGCATTTTAAGGAGTCTATAATGACGTTTTAAGGACTTATAGTGGTGTTTTTTAACTCGACCTCCATAAAATCAAGTTATAGTTAATTTTGGCATAAGGCTATATAATTTGCCAAAAAAGGGCAAAGGGCAATTTTGTCCGGTAAATAGCTAATACATTTGCCTAATGGAGAAGTAATTGTCAGGGGAGAAACTATGTGTCCTGAAGGGTCCCAATGGGTTGGAAAAATGCTCCAAAGAATATATTTTTTACCACTTTCCCACATTTTCTCACCTCCCAAATAGTTATTAATGAACAAAAATCTTACTTTTAACCCATAAAATCCGGAAAAAAAAAAAATGGAGACAGAGACATTGAGATCGGTGGTTGTGGGCGATAGATATTGGACAACATAGACGTGGTTTTGGGTGATCGATGGTCATGTAATGGATGAAGAGAGACTGAGATTGGTGGTTGTAGGTGATCAGTGTTTGCAAAATTGCAACGAAGATTGTAAGAGTAGGAGGTTGCGAAACTTAGACTGATATAGGACAAAGCAATAAAGATGGTGACAAGGACAAGGTAGCAAAGACGAGGATGAGGTGTGGAGTTTAGGGTGGGGGTGTTTAGGTGGTCAATGATAGTGGCCAGGTGGGTTACGATGGTCTAAGCAATCCATGTGTGGTCATGGTGATTAATTGGGTTAGGTGGTGGGTATGGCGGGTGATTGGGTGCAGTGGTTATGTTGATCAAATGTGAACACACCTTTTCGGGTATAAAATGTTACAACTAAAAGTAGAAACAAAAAATATTTACCCCCAAATAATCTTTATTTTACCATCAATCTGAAATTATTTTCAAGTTGACTAGCAATTTCAATCACCCAAAGAATTTGCAAATGCGAAAAATATAATAATGGTTAAAATATTATTTTCATCAGTAAAATTTACTTTAAAATTTTGCAAAAAGTTTGTTATTTGTCTCTAAACTTTATAAAGCATTTTTCATCCCTAAAATTTTGAAAATGTTTTAGTTTATATCCTTTAGTTAACTTTCATTAAATTTTATATTGGGTATCCTAACAAAATGCTAAGATGCTATATATTTAATGTGCAATTGTGTAATGGTCCAATAGTAAAATACGGAAAATATAATAATGGCTAAAACAAATGATAAGTCACTCAAAAAGTAATGTGTCAAACTGCTAACACAAACCATCTCAACTTCCCCTTAATTGTACCCAAACAATCCCATAGGCCCAACGGGGTTAGGCCTAATTTACTTTACATGTCCTGCATACATATAACTTATGCTTTTATATTAAGGTTGTTAGGTTCTAAATATTTAGATATAAATGTTTAAGTTCTAAATGAGTTGTTTGTTGGCAAACCATGTACATAAACAGTATGCATGATTTGTATACAAGATAGAAGAAGAATCAATGTCTATTTTGATTGGAGAGAGGCAAGAATCAAAGGAAGGTATCTTCATTCGTGATTCACAAAAAAAATTATGGTAAGAAAATGTCGGTGAAAATAGCCAAATACCACGTTTTTAGAAACTTTGTGGCAATCTACCACTGTTTCGAAAATATTTAGCAATTTACCACTTTCTCAGTACTCAAAAGCTTCCTGAAATTGAGTTTTGAACAATACTCGAGTTCTCTGAAATCGAGTTCCTACTGAGTTTGCCAACGTGGCAGTGGCTGAGCTAGAATTTTGCACATTAAAAATAATTGAAATGGGAGTCAAGCTTTTCTTTTCATTTAGTCTATTTTTAAGAAATGAAATATCCTACACTTTTCTATTTTAACCGTCTACCACTATGAATAGAACCTTATAATCTTTACCCGATTTATTATCATAATTGCATTATGCACAGTGTTCTATATTGACATAACTTATTGTAAAAGGAGAACATAAGCCAAGATTAGATTCATAACTTGGTTATAGTAAGATATAATGCTTATTTACCGCAACAAAAAGAACCAAAAAAAAAAAAAAAAACCCTCTATTACAACAAAATTTGGAGGTTTCTAAATGAAACTTTTTATTTATTTTTTATTTTTTATTTATAAAAAGTTTCAACCTGTAGCATCTGTTTCTAATGATAACTCGTTATTATTAAACCAAGATATCAATCAGTTTTGATACATGCAAAAATTAAATCTCAGATCTCTTATTCAAACATCAAAGATTTTACTAGTTCAATTAATTGGAACCCACAATTTCTAAATGAAACTAGAACCAAAGGCTAATGTTATTAATAACTTTCCTTAATAATAGTTTTAGGGAAACGATAAAGTCTTTAAGGAGAGTTTAACAACTTGACATAACATTCGCAGTCTTATTTTAGGTATACACAATTTATTTAAAAACGCACACACATTTTTATTGTGGTCTTATTAGATTGCTAAAATTGTTATAATTACTTAATCCTTTAAGACTCTCATTAATTTATTTTAGTATACTACACATATAGGCAAGCTCCCGTGCTTAGCACAGTTTACGGTTAGTACATATATATATATATATATACTTGTGATTTTTAAAATTTATTCTGTTTCAAAATTCTTTCCATAATAAAGCAATATTCCTTTTTTAGATATACATACATACATACATACATTACATATATACATCAAAGTGCTTCCCTAACAGTTCTCTGACCTAAGTCCTGTGGTGCTCTCTCCGCAGCCACCTAACCAGTAGGAAACCAGGTTTATCTTCCTTCAAGAGGATAATCTCGTCTCCCTTTAGTAACTCTGTTACTTCGTAGGGCTTGTAGGGTTTTTTTTTTGGGGTTTAGAAAACCTTTCTTGGCCGCCTTTTTCTTTTCTTCTTCTATATTCCCTTATCTAAACACTGCTTTTTTTTCTCTCTTTTTTTTCCCTTTACCATGGATTCACTTGCGAAAGAATGGAATAAATTATCTCTTTCAGGGAAGGAGAGATCATTAGTGAACCTTTCAAAGGCAGAGGTCACGAAACACACTATCCTAGTAGCCAAGTTTTTAACAAAACGGGTGCTGCTGAACACCAATGCCATAGCTTGCAATTTTAAACCAATTTGGCGTACTTAGAAGGACTTCCACATCAAGCCAGAGGGTGATCAAGTCTTCTTTTCTATTTCGAACTTGATACGGATGCAGAACGAGTTATGATGAATGCACCATGGGCCTTTGATAGACACCTAATCCTACTGAAAAGACAAGAGAAGTATGCCAAGTAACTCTATTGTCTTTGTATCTCTTGTAGCTTAGATGAGCATCTTTATGCACAACTAAGCAAGTGAGCTTTGTGGCTCTTGTTTGTGATGAGTAAGATTAGGTTATTTCTTAAACTTAACACTCATATCACTCTTTTTGACGGGTAGGACTAGAAAATCCTAAGAGAAAGGCATTAATAACCATCTCACCACTGTTGCCCGCCAATCATTAATGACATCTGTATGCTTCGGCATAGCAAAAGTGTGATGTCAATGACATTTGTGTGCTTAGGCATAGCAAAATTGAAATGTCAAATATCAATGGGTATTCCTCTTATTCCATTGTCTAATTTTTGTTGTCTATGCATTTAATTCTTGACATTTTTTTTTTTGTGAATAATCCTTCATAGGTTGTTGTTGCTTAAAGTGTGAAACATCCTAGGCACAATTTGATGACATGGCTACCAGGTGATGCATTAGGCCATGCAATATATAATATTATCATTTTCATCATTTGACCTTTCTAATAGTGTTTTCTATAATAGTCTTCATAAATAAATAAAAAAGTTTTTTCAATAATTGTGAATTGAAAAATTACATGAGTTCTGCCTTTGTCTTCTTTAGCTTCCGTACCTTCTTAGTTGGCAAAGGATAATGGTTCTGTATATATTAGAATATTACATCTACACTTTTAAGTCTAGCTTTCTATTAAGTTCTTCACCTCATCATTTGGATGTTATACTTATTTCTTAAAATCTACAATGTCTTTGCAGTGAAGTACTTATTGCTCCTTTGAGTGTGTTTTATATTCAGAAATTACTGCTACTTTTTTTCTCCCTTAATCTAGGTGCTCCAAGAACTCTTTTTGGTCTAAATTTCTACACAGTTATGCCAATTAGGTATGTCATGACTTTATTTTTAAATTCTTCCTTTTTGGTTTAATTTTTGTAACTATTATTTGAACCATACATGAGATAGGAAATGCTTTGATGGATTGTGGATCTTGGGTGATTTAGATATTGTCAAAAAGGCAATTGAAAGAAGTGTTTTTGTTATGAAATTAACAAACAATCAAAATACCATCTAGAGTTGCAAAATTGCCACATCATCAACAACCAAAAATGTCTTAATGCCCAAAAACATATGCCCACCAGAGAGATTGGACAATGAATTGAAACTTTGCTAAGCATGGGAACTGAAAGTAAGAGAGTTGGTTTCATTGGGATTAGGCCATATTTTCTTAAGGATCCCCACCCCCCCCCCCCCCCCCCTCCAAAAAAAAAAAAAAAAAAATCATAGGTACTATGGTGGTTTGCATATCTTTTTTGTTTTACTAAATCTTATTCCTACAAAAACCAATAGTCTAGGAATAATTGAAGGTGATTAGTGTTACCATGCAGCTTGAGTCCATCTATTTGAATGATAACATTAATTTTTGAAGCATTGACAGGAATATAAAAGTGACCATTAGTAATATTTAATTAATTAGGTAGAAATTTTAATATGCATCTATTTTTTAAGTAATAATATATACCCATGTTTATTTGTGCTTATTCTTCTTTTTAAACATATTCTTTTGCGCAGCATTATTCAAAAGACCAGATAACCCTAACCATAACACATCTCTATGTTCTTTAACTATAAACTTAAGAACAAAAAAATTCTGATGATAAGCCTAGGAAATTAAATTATGAGAATAAAAAAAAAAAATCACAATAGGCAGTTTAGGCAGCACGCTGGGAAATTCTAATTGCACCAAGGGAGCCCAATAATAAGCTTTTCAATTGTATTCCACTTTAATTTTGACATTTTAACCTTCCATTACCTAATTGATAATTGCAATTGGGCTAGCCAATTTTTAATCATTAATATAATTTACATGAATTGTAGCATTGTAGATCTAGAAGATATCCCAAATGCTGAAAAGTCACTTGGGATAGGACACAAAGAGAAAGCTCATGACGTTCAAGAAAAAAAAAAAGACATTATTTGGAATTTTTAGTTTAGCTTATTTGGCTTATGTCGTTGTCTATAACTATTTTATGTGGTTTATTACATTGTCAAGAACTATTTTATGTGTTTTATGATATCTAAATATTGAAAAGGTAATCTTAAAAATTGGTAGATTCAGACTAAGTTATTAAAATTTATGACTTTTGTTAATGGATTTGTCACACGGTCTATGTGCAAGATTTCAATAAGTTCTCTAATGAGCTTGTGTAATATTTGATAGAGTGTGCATCATCTATTATGGCTTTGGTATACTAAACTTTGGTTGAAACAAAAATACTATGGTTAGCACAACAGAGGTTCACTATAATATGCTTGAAAATATTTGATGATAATTGAATTTGTTTTATAGGTGACTATTAAAGCTCATTTTTACTCACTAGATGGTCAACTAATTTCATATTTCAAAAATTTTTTTTTTTTTATATTTTTTTACTTACTGATTGTAAGCGAATTTGGTTTAACTTCATGGCAAATGCGTATAATATTTTTCATGGTAAAAAAAAAAAAAAGTTGAAATCCAGATGAGTCTCAAATGGCTTATGCAACTAATAACCATTTTTTGTCTTTTTTAGAGGGATGTTTAGGCTGCCAACATATTGACAGCCAGATAATAATAACTAAATAAATAAATAACAATAACAATAACTATAACTATGTTTAATAATCCAAGTTAACATCAATAGAACTACTACAATTGACCATTTTTTATGCATAGGTTATATATTAATCTATATATATATATATATAATAATAATAGGTGAAGCAGAGAGAGTGTGAAATTGAATTCCAAATTAGAACTCTAATTGTGTGCCATGTGTACACACCAAATTAGAATTCCTAATTAGAGTTCTAATTTTGTGTCATGTGTCTAGAATCTGAAATTGAAGTTGAATTTTGCATCATGTGACTAAATGTATGTGGACTCATTCTTATTAAAACCACTTCTATGTATCGGGTCAAGTGAGTTATTGTGCTAATTAAGTTTTTTCTTGATTTGTAGTCAAACGTGAAAACCAAAGAGATTAATATTGGTAAAATTGAAGTTGAATTTTGCATCATGTGGCTAAATGTACGTGGGCTCATTCTCATTAAAACCACTTCTATGTATTGGGTCAAGTGAGTTACTGTGCTAATTAAGTTTTTTCTTGATTTTGCAGTCAAACGTGAAAACCAAAGAGATTAATATCGGTGATAAAAACTTTGTTTGGGTACATTGCATAATTTCCAAAAAGATAGCAAAGCCAGAGTTTGCATCTTTGTTATAAATTGCTTACAAAGTTTACATCTTTACATTTGCACTGAGTTTCGGATTAAAGTGCTTTCTTCTTGGTTCTGACACTGAGTTTTGTTTACTATTCACTTACAAAGTTTGCATCTTTACATTTGTTATAAATTGCTAATATGTGATTAGATATACATTATGCCTAAAATTCACTATGCTTATATTTGGCTTTTTGTTCAGGTTTGGCACCTATAACAATGAAGAAAGCACTGTGGACCGATGGATGATACTTTTTGCAGGCTGCAAAGGAACTTAGTGATCAATGGAATCTCACGCGAATTAGAGAGGACCCAGCTGTAGATGTTTGGACGACAAATGTGAGTCACTATGTTTTTAAAATTTTCAATGAAGGTAAATGTTATAAACAATGTAAATTTTCCGGAGGAGATTTATTATTCTATATTTACGCAAGTTTAGTCGCCTTCTTGAAGTGGATCACTTCACCCTGTATTTATACTGGAATTTTTTATTCAGATTGTTACAATTTAATCCGAAATTTTATTTGAATTTTTCTATTGTTGTTACTATCATATATTATCATTCCAATTGTTCAATTAGAATATGAAATTGGAGTCCAATTTTACTATACACGTGTACAATCTAATTATTTTTAATTTTGCTGTCATGTGTAAAAATCAATGAGATGAAATTAATAACACATTAAACACTCATGCTTAGGGAATCGGTAGTACCAATCTAAATCCATTAGACCTACTTCGTGATAATACAACTATGAAGGTTGTATAAAAACACGCACAAACTCATCTCTCTATAAAAAGAGATTGGAGAGAATTTCTTTTACCAGCCATGGAACTTCAGAGGTTTTTTCTTCACACAAATGCCCATCATGTTACAAAATGACCCATCGTAAAACTACAAAATGAGTACAACTTTGAGGGTTTTTTTTTTTTTTTTTTTTTTTAATTTAAAATTTTTTAAGCTACGAAAATTTCAATCACCAATAGAGATTGAAGATTCAAAAGCGTGAATGGATCTTTTGGATAAACATTGTCACCAAGGTTTATCTTTCTGTGTAAAATATATATACTGCTAAGTTTTGTTAATGAAATTTTCTTGTTAATAATATGAATTTAGACTTAAGTGAGCCTTTTAAATATGAATAAACTCATGATTAATAATATATCCATTCCCGTGCAGTAGCACGGGGCTACATACTAGTATATATTAATAGCTAAATCTGAGAGAAAATTCAATTAAATTCTAAATTGGAGTCTAATTTTGTGCCACATGTCTCATCTAATTTTAAATTTGTGTGTCAAGTTAATAATTAGGTGCAAAAATCAAAGAGTCAAAATTTAATTAAATTCCAAATTGGAGTCTAATTTTGCATCACATGTCTCATCTAATTTTTCAATTTGTGTGTTAAGTTAATTATTAGGTGCAAAAATCAAAAAGTCTAAATTCAATTAAATTCTAAATTGAATTTTAATTGGAGATACCATTTGTCCAATCTAATTTTTTAAAATTTTATGACAAGTAAATTATTGAGTGCAAAAACCAAAGAGTCTAGATCTAAGTAGATTCTAAATTATTATTATTATTATTATTATTATTATTATTATTATATATTGAGAAATCATTACATATTTTAGAAATTCATGGCTTAAAAAATGTGAGTTGTGATTCTTACACCAAGTTTAATTTGAACTTATATATATATATATATATATATGTAATCATAATTATTTTTAAATGTACCCGTGCGTAGCATGCTATTGAGATTGATAGGGTTATCTGTTTTTATATAAAACTAGATGCCTTTGTCTAATTTAAAACAATGCAATGAAACATGAATCTCTTATGTGAACGATAACTACGTGAAAAGTCTAAACTAAGTTCGAAATTTTTTATTAAAAAAAATAATGTTATTTTTAATTCCAAATATTATCACTTTTTTTTTTTTAAATATGGATTTTAAATCACTGAGATAACTGAAGATTGAAAATTGTTTATATTATGTTTTATAGATTAATTAACAACGTATGGTTTCAATTGTTAAATAATCCTACTATAATATATGGAGATATAGACATATCATAGTTTATCCCCCTGTTATATATACTATGATCCCTAACCCCTGAACAAGCTTGATGACTTTAATTAAATTTTTATTAAATGAATAAAGATAAAATAATATATATATATATATATAGAGAGAGAGAGAGAGAGAGAAAGAGAGAGAGAGAGAGATACCCATAAAATTTATGTACATTATAACACAGACTTGAATAATAAATATTTTTTGGAAAGATATAAACACAAAAATGACCTTCATTTTTTGTGTTAAATAGAAGTATATATTTCTTACTTTATACTTAAATCTATATCATATAATTCCTATTAGAGATGGCAAACATACTTAATGGATTAAATTATGCCAACAGTTTACATATATTAGTAAGAACAATAAGGCCATATCATTTTAAAGAGACAATGTCCAGTCATAGTTTGGATATAAATATATATAAAAACACATAGTAATCTACATATATATATATATATATATAAAACCGAAGCTTTTGAAGCTACCACAAATTTCCACGTCAGCACAATATTTTAAAAAAAATAAAAACATAAAATCAAAAAAAAAAAAAAAAAAACGCAGCTTTTCTAAAACCCTAACCCGATATATACACTCTGCCTTCTCTTTCTCCAAAATTCACGCAAGAGCTCCTTCTACCAGCTCCCTTAACCCAAATCTCCTCCGCTACCTGCTCCCCCAACGTTCAAACTCACGGTAGATCTCCTTCCTCAGACCCACGGCAAAGACACCATACCCACCATACCCACAGATTCCTCAATCAAAACCCACCATACCCATAAACCAACAAAGATCTCCTTCCTCAGACCCACAACAAAGACCATTTCTCCTTCCTCCAAAATGCAGACCATCAATCATCGTAGAGATCTCATTCCTCAGACCCACGGCAAAGACCACTACTGCAAGCCACAAACCACCCACATGCAAACGCCGTCCCATTTGCCGTTGATCTCATCCAGCCAATTGAAACCGACCCAGCCAGCCCAGTCGATGATGCAATTTATAGGTTTCATTCTTAATTTTTGTTCTTCGATTCACGTTTATTTAGATTTAATATTCCTGATTAATTTTTGCTTTTCTGTTGCCTTTCTATTTAGTCTTTTCCTCCATTCAAATCAAGGTTAAAGGTATGGTATACATTTGCCTCTGTACTAAATTTTTGAATTTTTTTAGTACTTCTATTTGTCTATGTATTTCTAATTTCTAATATTGTAGTGTTCTCTTTACATTTAAAGAACTCATGAAACTCAATTTGAATTGTAACTTATCATGTATAAATAAATTTTTTTAAAAAAATTTTAATGTAGTTCATTTTTTAGTTTCAATTTCTTCCAATTTGTCAGTCCAGTCTCCTTGCTTTGCTCTGTAGACTCAAGTTATAGAGAACACGTCATATTGAATTATATGTTCTCTCTCTCTCTCTCTCTTTTTTTTTTTTTTTTTTTTTTCTTCTGTGTTCTCTAAAAATCAGTTTTAGATGATATACAGATATGGAGCAGGTGTATAAAATAATTTATATCTATCCTTGTTACAATTGTACCTTATAGTTATCATCATTGAAAGAGTCAGTTTATTACTTTGTATTTTTTCTTTTGATTTAATAAAAAACTTTTTCGTGCATCGCAAGGGTTTGTAGATTGCAATCCTAATGTGCAATCAAACAAGAAGAATAAAAAAAAAATAGTTTAAATCTTCTTTAAAAAGTTATGTTTGCAAAACATTCATATACATCTTAGAAAAAAATAAATTTGCTAAAATCTATGGGTATTCTCCATTTTGATAGTATGGGTTTGATTAAGATTTTATTGGGTGATTTGAATGGTGCCAATGATTTTTTTTTTTTTTCAAGAAATACTATTTTACTATAGTTGAGAAAATTATTATTTACCAATTCATGGTTCAGTTAATAGATCGTAATTGTAACTTGTGAGTATTTAAAATTCATATTTTTGCATTAGATTCAGGTTTAGTTTTATTATGGATTTTTCACTCAAAAGAGGTAGATTTAAATGTTGTCTTCCTGAACATATATATCCAATATAAACTATGCAAATATGCAATAAACTAAATTCAAGTAGTTATTTATCTAGGTAGTTATTTACTTGGTAAAAAATCAAAATTTGATGATTTTTTATATGCATTCATTCATCTTATGCATTTAATTGTAGGAAAAAGAAACTGGGTAGCTGATTATTTCAAGAAACAACAAAGGATTCTTGAAGGTTGTTTGGGTATGCTCTCTTCTAAACACACAGCAAATATATGGTTGCTGTTTTAAATCAATATTCTGTATTTTATAGTTTGATTGAAGGAACATGAGAGAGTTTGAACGTAAGTGTTGATTATAATTTCTCTGTACTGATTCTGATGTTGGGTTTCTCCTAATTATGAATATTCATTGGTTAGAAAAGTAAGTGAACATGAGCGGAAACACATTTGGCATATATCACTAAATCAGTTATATCAGTTTTGCAAATGGAGGATCTTGATCCATTTAATGTAGTGCACAGTAGCTCAAAAAGAAGTTTATAAATGGAGGATCTTAATTTATTTCATTTTAGGTTTTTTACACCCAACTAAAAAGCTACGAATATTTTTTTGTAGAAAAAATACAGCTTCATGGTTTATGTTTTGACTGTTTTAAGTTCAGATATAGAATAGTTTGGATTTTTAAGCATGGATTGTTGCAAATTCTTTTTAGTTTGAATGCTTTATGGTAATTACCTCTTACTAAAACACTTCTCTCTAATAAAGAATAAGATATTAGGGGTGAGAAAATTGGATGGGGTAGATTTTTTGTAGGCCATGTGACCCAAGTTTTTGGAGATTGTAGAAGTATAAGAGTGTTTAAATTGATTGGGAGACCATATGCAATTAAGAGCATATGATAGTCTTGAATCCTTCTTAGTTTTACCATCATTTTCTTCAATTTTCCCTTCTGATCTAGATTCATTGGCACTCAAGGAACATCATTTGAAAATTGAAACGTGTGTTTTGGAGTTCTTTTTCTTGGAGAGGACTTCACTATCCCTTTTTGTTTGTTTTAACTTCTTTTCAGAGATCTCACGAACTTGATGCTTTTTGGGCTATTATTACTTTGAAAGGTGTGGGATGATCACACTATAATATTGGTGTCTTGGAACATCTTAGTTTCACTATTTGATGCTGGTGATAGACATGTTTCCCATGTGAGAATAAAGGGGCGCACATTTAGGAAGGTTTTGGAGTCCTTTAAGGCCTAAAGTAAAAAAGTCTAAGTGGCACAAAATATGGGAAAGTGTTTGTTTGATATGAAGGTTGTTTGATATGAAGGTCCTGTCAAATAGAAGTTTAACTTGCAACTTGCAAATTAGAATGCAGTAATTCCTAAAAGGACACGTGCAATAGTCAAGTTTTTTTGGTTGTGATATATTAGCCTTTTGAAATAAGTTGTGTATGTTTTATTATTATGTGGTATCATTACTTTTGAAATCTATTTGTTACTTTTTTTACATGATTCACATTTTTAATATATTTACAGTCTCTACAATACTATGTCTAATATCTTTATGTAATATAACAGGCTAATGGAAAATACAATTTGGTTTTAAATTGAAACAGAGAGGAATTAAACTCTTATATTTAGTTATTTGAGGATACAACTTTACTTCAACGTTTTTTTAATATAATGAATGCATTGAATATTTAGTGGAAGACATTAAATAAATGAAATTGAAAAAAAAAAAAAAAAAAGCCATAGCAAAAAGACATGGTATTGGGACATTTGCCCAATATGTGCAAATAAAAAACTGTTGGGAGGAGCTTTAACCTAAAACAGTTACAACTTTGAGAGATGATAAACTATTTGGTTATGTATTAAAAAGACCAGTGTACCCAGTTGGTCCAATAGTAACACAATCAAATAACTCGTCCAAGAATGGCTTGCTATTTGATTGGCTAAACAAGCAACCAAATGATTCTGTGGTGTATGTGTCATTCGGGAGTGGTGCAACACTGTCACACGAGCAAATGACTAAGCTATTTGTGTCATTTTTTTAATCTAAAATAATGTATATTTTGTTTTTATTTGATGGCTGTTACAACTCTATTGTCACATCATTTAGAGGTTCATCTTAATTTTTATTTATTTTTAATAAAAAAAATTGGCAGCATTCCCATGCATCGCACGGATTAGCGACTAGTGTTATAAGAAAACAAGAATAAGTAAAACAAATAGGAAGAGACTTTTACAAGAGACAAGAAGTCAAGAACCAAGAGTGCAATTGAGAAAGCCAACTCGAAGGAATATTTCTCCATGTCTTCTGTCTTTGTGTATATTGTTGGTGCGATTGTTTTATGTTGCTTTCTTTTGTACCTTTACAGATGGAGCTCTTCCACGTATATATATATATATATATATAAGTGAAGATTTTGGCGAAATTTACTTCACGTTTCGGTACTTAATTAATAAATGTGTTGGATCATAAATTTTAATTTTGGATACTAGAATAAATGTGTTCGATCATAAATTGTAATATTAAAATAATATTTTTTGCAAATTAATTAATAATATAGTTAGACGATTTTCTTTTCCAATAAATTCATAAATTAGATGAAAAATTAATTTTTAAAGGGTGTTATTACATTTCTATGTGTACTATAGTACTACTTGACTAATTGTGTTTCTAAATGGAAACCATTTAGTCTTGGTAAGTATTTTTCATAAGGACAAAACTTAGGTACCGTAATTTAGGTGTTATTTTTTAGGTTTTACTCTTAAAATTCTGTCATGTGGCTACTTAACAAAAAAATATATTTCTTTCTTATGAGAAAAAATCTACATGGGAGAATTTAAAGAGCAGAACCTAAAAAGCAATATCTAAGTACTGTACCTAAGTCTTACATTTTCCATAATAGTTTGGTAAATTAGGGAAGATAATCCCTTTGAATTCGGTCATATGTGTAAGGAAATAAAATTAGCTTTGATTGGTGGGTTAACTACATGTTTCCTAATTCAAGTTTAATATAGATTTTAGGGACAAAATTGCTAAATGCCCTGTTTGGGCAAATTAAGCAGCATTTTGCCATATTTTTGAAATTAATTAGAGAAATGCCCCTCTTTTGAAACTCGATTTTCTCAAAATCGAGTTATAAAAAAAAAAAAAAAAATTCTTAAGCCCTATAGCGGCGTTTTTAAGGACCTATAGTGACATTTTTAGGACCTATAGTGACGTTTTATAACTTGACCTTCATTAAATTGAGTTATAGGCAATTTTTTTAATTTTTTTTTTCCTATAACTCAATTTCATATAGATCGAGTTACAAAACGCCACTATAGGTCCTGAAAACGTCACTATAGGCTCCTTAAAAACGCCACTATAATGCCTAATTCGATTTTTAGAAAATCAATTTTCAAAAGAGGAACATTTCCCTAATTAGTTTCAAAAATAGGGCAAAACGTTGCTTAGTTTGCCCAAACAAGACATTTAGCAATTTTGTCCCAGATTTTAGTGTATCAAACTTGGGTCATTAATGCCAAGAGATTTCTTTTTAAGGTGTAAATTCAAATTTGAATTGAAACCAATAAAAAAAATTTTTGAAAAATATATATGGAAAGCATAAAAGATGTTTGGGTCTTAAATTAATTATGAGATTTGGTCAAGGTGTAGAATTGAAAAACGAAATAAGAGGGAAATCTATACTATTATTATTATTTTTTAGAGTAATTCTACGGTACCCCCCCAAAAAAAGAGGGGGTACGGTACCCACTAGTAGGTAACCTGCTACACCAGGTTACTTTTTTCTCACATTTGATAGTTCCATCCTCACATTGTGCAGTTCCAATATCACATGTGACGGTTCTCTTCTCACATTTGGTGGTTCCCTTACTTTTTTCTCACATTTGACGGTTCCATTCTCACATTGTGCGGTTCTAATATCATATATGATAGTTCTTTTCTCACATTTGATGGTTCTCTTACTTTTTTTTTCTCACATTTAACGGTTCTATCCTCACATTGTGCAGTTCCAATATCACATGTGACGGTTCTCTTCTCACATTTGGTGGTTCCCTTACTTTTTTTTCACATTTGACGGTTCTATTCTCACATTGTGCGGTTCCAATATCACATATGATAGTTCTTTTCTCACATTTGATGGTTCTCTTACTTTTTTTTCTCACATTTCACGGTTCCATCCTCACATTGTGTAGTTCCAACATCACATATGACAGTTCTTTTCTCACATTAGGTGGTTCTCTTACTTTTTTCTCACACTTAACGATTCAATTCTCACATTGTGTGGTTCCAACATCACATATGACAATTCTTTTGTCACATTAAGTGATTCCCTTACATTTTTCTCACACTTAACAGTTTCATTCTCACATTGTGCGATTCCAACATCACATATGACAGTTTTTTTGTCACATTGGGTGGTTCCCTTACTTTTTTCTCACACTTGACGGTTCCATCCTCACATTGTGCAGTTCCAATATCACATGTGACGGTTCTCTTCTCACATTTGGTGGTTTCCTTACTTTTTTCTCACATTTGACGGTTCCATTCTCACCTTGTGCAGTTCCAATATCACATATGATAGTTCTTTTCTCACATTTGATGGTTCTCTTACTTTTTTTTTCTCACATTTGACGTTTCCATTCTCACATTATGCAATTCCAACATCACATATGACAATTCTTTTCTCATTTGGTGGTTCCCTTACTTTTTTCTCACATTTGACGGTTCCATTCTCACATTGTGTAGTTCCAACATCACATATGACAGTTCTTTTCTCACATTTGGTAGTTCCCTTACTTTTTTCTCACATTTGACGGTTCCATTCTCACATTGTGCGGTTCCAACATCACATATGATAGTTCTTTTCTCATATTTGATGGTTCTCTTATTTTTTTTTTCTCACATTTCACGGTTCCATCCTCACATTATGTAGTTCCAACATCACATATGACAGTTCTTTTCTCACATTGGGTGGTTCTTTTACTTTTTTCTCACACTTGACGGTTTCATCCTCACATTGAGTGGTTCCCTTAGCTTTTTCTCACACTTAACGGTTTCATTCTCACATTACGAAGTTCCAACATCACATATGACAGTTCTTTTGTCACATTGGGTGGTTCCCTTACTTTTTTCTCACACTTGACGGTTCCATCATCACATTGTGTAGTTCCAACATCACATGTGACAATTATTTTCTCACATTTCGTGGTTCTCTTACTTTTTTTTCTCACATCTAACGGTTTCATCCTCGCATTGTGTGATTCCAACATTACATATGACAGTTCTTTTCTCATATTAGGTGGTTCTCTTACTTTTTTTCTCACACTTGACGGTTCCATTCTTAAATTGTGTAATTCCAACATCACATGTGACAGTTCTTTTCTCATATTTGACGGATCCTTTACTTTTTTCTCACATTTGACGATTCCATCCTCACATTTTGCAGTTCCAACATCACATGTGACAGTTCTTTTCTCACATTTGGTGGTTCCTTTACTTTTTTTTTCTTACATTTAACGATTCCATCCTCACATTGTGCGGTTCCAACATCACATATGTCAGTTCTTTTGTCACATTAGGTGGTTCCCTTACCTTTTCCTCACACTTGACAATTCCATTCTCACATTGTGCGGTTCCAATATCACATATGACAGTTCTTTTGTCACATTAGGTAGTTCCTTTATTTTTTTCTCACACTTGACGGTTCCATCCTCACATTGTGCAGTTAGGTGAGTTTGGAGTGGGTATAATTGGGTTGGGTATATAAAACTCATTTACCGATTAAAACCCATTTAACTAATTGCTTCTAACCGAAACCCAACCCAACCCAATTATTATGGGTAAACCCCAACCCACCAAATTACCCAATTATCAAAATTACCAAAATGCCCATAAAGTGTAAATAACCAAAATACTCTAAAATCTTCAAAAATGACCAAAATATCCCAAAACCTCAAAATTACCAAAATAACCACAAAACCTACAAAATGACCAAAATATCCCCAAAACCCAAAAAATGACCAAAATACCCCAAAACCTAAAAATGACCAAAATATCCCCAAAACCCAAAAAAATGACCAAAATACCCCAAAACCTTAAAATTAACAAAATACCCTCCAAAACCCAAAAAATGACCGAAATACACCTGAAACCCAGAAAATTAACAAAATACATTCCAAAACCCAAAAAATGACCAAAATATGCCTAAAACCTAGAAAATGACCAAATTACCCTTGAAACCCAAAAATGACCAAAATACCCCAAAAACCCAAAAAATGACCAAAATACTCCCTAAAACCTAAAAATGACCAAAATAATCTCAAAACCTACAAAATGACCAAAATACCCCTAGAACCCAAAAAATGACCAAAATACACCTAAAACCTAAAAATTACCAAAATACCCCTAAAACCCATAAAATGACCAAAATACCCCCAAAACCAAAAACTTACCAAAATATCCCCGAAACCTAAAAATTACCAAAATACCCCAGAAACATAAAAAATAACCAAAATACCCCTGAAACCTAGAAAATGAGCAAAATACCCCCAAAACCTAAAAATTACCAAAATACCCCTGAAATCCAAAAAATGACCAAAATACCCTTGAAACTTGAAAATGACCAAACTACCCCCGAAACATAAAAAATGACCAAAATACCCCTAAAACCAAAAAAATAACCAAAATACCCCTAAAACCTAAAAATTACCAAACTAATCTCGAAACCTACAAAATGACCAAATTACCCCTGGAATCCAAAAAATGACCAAAATACCCCTGAAACCTAAAAATGACCAAAATACGCCCAAAACATAAAAAATGACCAAAATAACTCTGAAACCCAAAAAAATGACCAAAATACCCATGGAACCTAAATACGACCAAAATAACCCCTAAACTTTAAAATGACCAAAATATCCTCGAAACCTAAAAAATCACCAAAATACCCTGAAACCTATAAAATGACAAAAAAGCCCCTTAAACCTGTAAGTCGATAAAAATACACCCTAAACCAAAAAAATTACCAAAATCCCCCGTAAAACTAAAAAATGACCAAAATACTCCCTAAACATAAAAAATGACCAAAATACCCCCTAAACCTAAAAAATGACTAAGATACCCCAAACCCCTATTTTGGTAATTTTAGAGGCTTCAGGTGTATTTTGTTCATCTTATGGGATTAGTTGTATGTTGGTCATTTTAGATATTTTGAGGGGTATTTTTGTCGTTTTATAGGTTTAGAGGTATTTTGGTCGTTTTTGAGATTTTAGGGTATTTTTGGTAATTTTAGAGGTTTCACGTTGTTTGTGGCCATTTTAGAGGTTTTGGGTTTATTTGGGTCATTTCAAAGGTTTAGGGATGTTTTCATCACTTTAGAGGTTTGAGGGCATTTTGGTCATTTTTGAGGTTTCAGGGGTATGTTGGTCACTTTTTAGGTTTAGGCGGTATTTTGGTCATTTATAGTTTTAAGGGGGTATTTTGGTCATTTTTAGGTTTTGGGATTATTTTTGTCAATTTTTAGACTTCGGGGTGATTTTGGTCATTTTTAGGTTCCAGGGTTATTTTGGTCATTTTTAGGTTTCTAGGTTATTTTGATCAATTTTTAAGCTTCAAGGATATTTTGGCCATCTTTTTAGGTTTCGGGAGTATTTTGGTCATTTTTTAGGTTTCAGGATTGGGACCTTCACTGCCTCCACAAGGGAAGAGGTATATAAGGAAACAAAACCCTTCCTAAAATGCTCCCTCACTTCTCCCCCATCTGTGAGCCACACCCCTCTCTCATCCTTAACCGAAGCTATATGATTTCTTTTCCTTCTAGCAAGAGCAGACACATGGTAGAAGGAAGTGTTGCGGTCTCCTTGAATCATCCAGTTAACCCTAGACTTCAACAACCAAAGATCTCTCTCTTGATCAAGAATAGAATCCAGCTCTAGCTGCAACTGATTTTCAAGATTGATTAGAGAGGAGCTCGAGCAATTGGATATAGCTTTCTGAACCCCATAAATTCTCGCCAACACTCTCTTTTTCTTGTGGTGAATATTACCAAAGTGGTTCCTATTCCACAGAGTAGCCTCCTTAGAGAAAAAATCTATGGACTCCACTAGACTTCTACTATTGCACCAAGACTTAGAGACAATACTGGGGAATGACAAATCTGACAACCAGAACTCCTGAAATCTGAAAGGCTTGTTAGGGACATGTGCACTGACTGGGAGGGCTTCCATGAGCACAGGGCAGTGATCAGAGTGGCAACGGGGCAGATGGGTAACTTTTGCATCAGGGTACAGCACACACCACTCTAGATTCATGAAAAATCTATCAATTCTTTCCAAGATAAGATCACTAATGTCTCTCTATTTGTCTAGGTATATCTAGGTCCATTGAACCCCATGTCAACCATATTGCAACCATCAAGACAGTCTTTAAAAGCTAGAGAACGATTAACACTAACCCCCCTTCCTCTAAATTTATCCTCATCAATCAGAGGTTCATTAAAATCACCAGCCATAACCCAAGGCTTACTGTGCAGATCTGCAACCTTTGAGAGGTTATTCCATAAAATACATCTATCCTCCTTCCTAGGACTAGCATAAATAGCAGAGAAAATCCAAGAAGAATTTGAGGCACGCACCTTTACCTCAACATGGATTTCCTGCTCTGTTTTAGCTAACTCCTCCACCAACACTTTATCAGCATTCCACAGTAACCAAAGACCACCCGAAAGACCAATAGTTTCAGTGTGGATTGCCCCATCAAAAGGCAACCTATCCATGACCATCTTTGCTCTGTTTCCTCCCAATTTAGTTTCCATAATCACAAAAATAGCTGGATTGTACTTCTGAGTAAGATCATGAATATAATTTTGAAAGGAAAGCTTTTAAGCCCTTCTACAATTCCAAATTAAAAAATTCATGGAAAAGAATAAAAAAAGAAAGGAGAAAAAATCAAACAGAGGAGACCATACCAGCCTCATCCTCCAACTCCATACAAGCAACAGACCCATCTTTTGAACAGGGGTTGGAATGGACTCCAGCACTCTCATCCCCGTTTTCGTGACTGGTGCATGGTTCAGATTCAAAAGAAGAACCCAAAGGCCTCCCCGTGGTGCCTTCATTACCTTCAGCTCTATGAGCACTATCTTCACTGCCACCAGCTAATTGAACGCTGCCTTCATGAAGAACTTGCCCAACATTGGAAGGAGCTGTGAACTCAAAGACGGAGTTAGAGGACCCACACTTCTCACGGCTAGGAGGAGAGAGACGGTTAGAGGAGAGGGAGGTGATATTAGCAGCAAGAATTTTTGTGACTGTACTTTTATTACATTCGGTGGTTTTCTTATTTTTTCTCACATTTGATTGTACCATCTTCACATTGTGCAGTTATTATTGTGGAGAGGGAGGTGGATCTTCGATCTCTTGAGAGCACTTTCATTCCTGATGTATTCAAAGATCGCACTTGGGCTCCACTCCTCATAGCTCGGTGGATGTGCATTATATCCTAGTTTGGGAGTTCTTCTCGAATGACAGAATCACCCTAAAACTTAAAAATTACCAAAATTACTATAAACCCCAAGAAATGACCGAAATAACCACAAAACCTAAAAAATTACCAAAATACCATAAAACCTTGAAAATAACCCTAAAACCTAAAAAATTAACCAAAACACCCTTAGAACAAAAAAAAAAAAAAAAACCAAAACCAAAACCAAAATGAAACCGAAAAATGATTAAAATGACTTTGTAACCTAAAAAATGACTGAAATACTCTTAGTACCTAAAAAATTACCTTAATGCACTGGAAACCTAAAAAATTACCAAAATACCCTCGAAACTTATAAAATGACCAAAATACCCCTCAAACCTTCTAAAATTACCGGAATACCCTTAGAACCTAAAAAATGATCAAAATACCATTGAAACCTAAAAAATGACCAAAATACCCTTAGAACAGAAAATGCTATAGATTTGACAAAAAAATTTTGGGAACTAATATACGAAACCAATACAATTTTCTATTGATAACCCTTGCATCATTACATAGTGTCGAGATTGACCATAACATTTAATCTGAAGCTCCATTGAGTGCATGAAAGCATGATTTGGCATCCTCTTTCACTATGATGTTCTTGAATTCCCTTATCTTGGCTAACTATGCTACCCATAAAATGGCCACTACTTCTGTCATTAAAGGATCACTAGAATTAAGCTTTTTTGTCCAAGTTTTAAGATAGACTGCATTTCATCTCGAGCTACTTCTCTCTCTCTTTCTCTCTCTCTCTCTCTCTCTCTTAGTGAGTCTTAGAATCTCTCTCACCCTCTACATTTGAGATATTTTAAAATATTTTGAAATTTTCAATTTCATATTTTAATAAAAAGATATTGGATTGTATAAAGAGTCTCAATCTCTCTCACTATCTTTACCTCTCCAAGTAACTCTTTCAAATGGATGGCTCAAATTGTCATTGTTCATCAATTTTAGTGAACACTTCATAATAATGTCCTATGAGTTCCAAAATATCATCATTGTTGTCTCAAAGCTAAAGAAATGCTTTAGATTATTATTTTTTATTTGATAATGAAATTAAAGGGCAAATGGGTTAGAGAATATTTTATCATTCTATTCCAAAAAATATCCTTAAGCAAACGTGAGAAATCAAATCAAAAGAATATAGAGGATGATTCAATATGATTCATGAAGAAATAATAAATGAACAAAAATTCATTGTGGTTGATACCACTGACAGAGAAGGTTATTGCACCTACACTTTTATCTTAGTACAAACTACAAATGTCAAAACTTAAAATTGAAGGTTGTGTATTATCAAGATGATGTATACAGTGTTCTTGTTTGCTAATAGGTAAAGACTCACATTCACACTTATACAAAGCATTGTCATTTGAGAGGCTGAAAAAAAAATCCAATAGCTCTATTTTTTAGTGCTTTAAATAATTTTAAACGTTGTTGTTTATTATCCTTTGAAAGCACTAGCTTTGCTGCCAACTTGTATCGAAAAAGTTCCAACAAGTCCTACAAAATAATGAGACGTGTAATTAAAAATTATTCCACAACAATGGAACCAAATCTTAATATAATTCTCTCTTCTAAAATAGAAAAAGGAAACAAACATAAATTTATTAGGCATACCTGTATAAGTGCACCAATATTAAAAAAAGAATTCTGCAAGGAAGGAGCCACAAGAACCTGCTTCATAATGGATATCAAAAGTTGTCCTGCACAAATATTCCGTTAAGATGGATATCAAAAGTTGAGACATTATAATAGCTTTGTATAGAAAGTGGTTTTGCACATACATAACATGAATTTCCTTTCATCTTTGATGTAGTCATGAATTCATAGGGTTGCTTAACTTACCATAAAGGCATAAAGTTATAATCCAGACTTTGTTTGACATCTATAAAAAAAACATATAAATTCATTAAATTGGAATTTTCTATGTGCTAAGTTGAATGCTTGATGGTAACAAAAAAAAATAACAAATAGATAGCAATCAAGGAAAAAGCATATAGTTATAAAGAAGACGAAACTACACTATCGGTCCTTGAACTCAATTATTGAAACCAAGTTCCTTGTTTTATTCTAATTTCTTATTTTTGATATCTGTTATTTCTAGGAAATCTGGAGTGCTCCTAGAAGAAAATATTGTTGCATAGGGAAATAATTTGGCAAGGAAGAACTGAACACCAATGCTTTCTCATAACAATATTATCCTGAAGAGATTTTTCAGAACCAAGAAAAAGATGCACTGTTTAGTACAAATAGAAGGTGACATTTCCTTATTCCTTCAAAATCTGAAATTGGTCTCCACTAATTACTAGAGCATTAGAGAAAAGCTTCATTTTTTTCTTTTTTCCCACAGAGGTACTTTCCATTTATCAGACTTCTTAATATTATATAGTTGAAAATTTTCATTTTTTGCACTCGCTAGACCTGGAAATCAAAGTTCGTATGATACAGATGTTTGAGAATATATAAGTTAGTCCATTTGAATTTTGAAATATTTATTAAGAAATTAAGGTGAAAACTATTGTAAAGTTCTATGTGATGTGGTTTTAGTGTTCCTTGAGTCCTTGTTTTGTTGTTTTAGATGCCTATGTAGTCCCTTTATCCTCTGTTTCTTTTCTAGAAATATGAAGGAAATATTAAGACATATTTCAATGAAATGATTTTTTAGCAAGATCTCTAGCAGTACACCTAATAGCTGGTTCTGGATTTCAGTAGTTCTGAGTTAGGACAAAAACAACTCTTTTGATCTCTGTTAAACAAATTGCCTTTGTTTTAGTAGTATTCAGTCTCTAAACCAAAATGCCATAATAATATTTCACTTAAAAGGACAAAGATGTTGTCGGAATCCCAATATATTCAGGTTATCATTTATAAGTCCAAAGTTATTGCTAATTCATATAAAAATGATACAAAGACAATTGTCTCATATCCTTCTATATTTTGTTTCTTGTGGATTTCAGGATTGAAAGGCTCGAGTTTTGGCATATTGACAATTAAAAAATTTTGGTCTCAAGTTGTAGTTTTTAAATTACTCCAACATCCATAAGAGTAATAGAAAAAGATGCTACTAAATGGCAAGCTGCAATGGGCTAACAGAAGATTAAGTTTTAATTCTTTCCCTAGCAATGTGGCTTATTCTGTGGGTGATTTAGATCCCTGTGCATCAGCCTAAACCTTCTGCATTGTGCCCTTTTGGAAGTAACTATACCACATCTTTATCTGTATTCTTCTTCTTTTTATATTCAATGGAAGAGGGAGGATGGTTTCACCATCCATCCCACCTCCATTATTCAAGGATGAGAATTTGACATTGTTTTCCTGTCTTTTGAGTTATAATTTGTCCCCATTTTTGAACTTTGTATAGTTTCCACTTTCCACTGTGTTTTTCCCACTCTAAATCATTTATTTATGTCAATACTTCTATTATAAATCAACAATTTCTTAACAAAACTAAACCAATGCAGTTTTGATCCTTACCAGTAGATACAAACCCACAAAAAATCAGAAACAAATCAAACAAAACTCACAGACAAATCAGAATCAAATCAAACGAAACCCCAAAAAATCATAAACTAATCAAACAAAATCAACAGAAAAATCTTAAACAAATCAAATGAAACCCACAGAGGCACATATAAACCTAGACAATCCTATCAATATTTTGTGATTCAGATTTACAGTTGATGGAAGAGACAGAATCCATGGCATGCAAACAGATCACTCGGGTTTTTCCCTAACTTCAACAAATATAGAGGAAAAGGGTTAAGAATCAAAATCCCTAAATGAATGCTATAAAAATTTAGAGACTCTAGATTGTAAAGACACAGGATGCCAAAAAATAGATTCAGTGATTTACCTAAGAACATCAGCAATGAAAGTTGGAGAGGAGACGTCGAGATGCGAGAGAAGAACCTGCTTCAGATCAGATCAGATTAGACGAGATGCGAGAGACGAAGAAGCAGAACCAGAACCAGAACCGCGTGTTTTTTTTTCTTTTTCGACTTTATATGTTAACCTGGCTGGCCGGTAACTGATATCCTATTAAAATTACATAAACGGCTAAGATTATAACAAGTAAATCTAATGGCTAAAACTTATGTGGGTACCGTACCCCCTAAAAAAAAGAGGGGGTACAGGAGAATGACCCTATTTTTTAATAAAAGGATAATATCATGCTCCTTGTTTATAATTTCTAGCTAGAATAGAACAAAATAATTTTAATGAGATATATACCATGAATAAGAGCAGTCAAGTCACAAGTGCAATCAGTCTTCATCGGGATAATCTTTTTTGATTGCTTCAGTAGATTGCAGCAACCTCATCGAGGAGTTCACAACATAAAATTCGTTTACATTGCCGTACAGTACTTGGTATGACTTTAGCCCCCCCTTTATTTTTTATTTATTTTTTTAACATATTCTTAAAATATCAAAAAAAATTATAAAAAAATAGAAGAAAAAATTAAATTAAATTCCAAGTTGGGCGGGTTGGGTGAGATTTGAAACCAACCCAAAAGGCAAGAGCTTTGAACCCGAACCCAAACCCAACCCGAGCATTCTATGTTAATAATTATAGAATACATCGACTTATTATAAAAACAAATAAATACGGTTTTTTTTTTTTTTTTTTTTTGAAGTAATCCGTAAAAGAAATATATAGGGCATGGACAATTGGACACATCCTTGAAATTTTTATTTTTTCAAACCTCTATTTATGAATAGATTTAAGCCCCACCCAAAATAATATATATATAGAAAAAATAAAACTAGGCATAAAGTAAACCCAACGATATATTCCAAAAGTGAGTACAATGGAATATTGGGTTAAAAAATTTATTAAATAGTGTGATATTGTAAAAAAATTATAGTAGAGACCAATTGAATTCTAACCTATACATTCACACTCAATAGGGACTATAATGATAATGCTTCTTTTTTATTTTTTCCTTAATACTGTAGATAGAGTTTATTAAATTGATCATTCATAATATATAAATACAGTATGCGCTTCTAAAATAACCATGGTAAATTTGAAGTGTCTTAACATTGACATCTTTACAACTGCGACAATCATACTTCTCTAGTCTTCCCAAGTGCAATTCCGAGATAAATATCGAGAACTACTTTGCAGTAGACATAACCATAATTTCTGCTTCTACAATCAAGGTATCTTCAACAAGAAACCCCTTGCATGCACGTCCAAGATCTTCTCGAAGCAAAAGTTGCGAAAACCCCCAGTCGCTAAATGCGGCAGAGAACCAGTATTTAGCTGTAAGAAATTTGTTAAAAAAAGCTTAAACTAGAGGAAAGCAAATAAAAGAGAACAAAAAGCATATCAAGAGAAAGAAGAAGAAGATAAAAATGTAAAAATAATTCATTTACCTTTTTCTTCTGCATGTTTATTGTGGAGTTGGTCCCTTATCCGCAGCTTGAATTCTGCAAAAATTTTGAGGTCTGCAGTAACACAATCAACTGAGTAGAGGAAGACGGAAATGGCTTTGTTTGCTCCCTCATGAATTCCCTTGGGATAAACCAGTAATTTCCTAGATTCAATCAAAAGAGATAGAAATAATATTTGATAAATTTAGCAACGGTAGCTTTCGTTTTTATGACAATAAAAGTGTAGTAAGTTTTTAGGCAGTTCAATTGATAAAGTTTCTTATTGTCAAATAAGAGATTAGGAGTTCAAACCTACGTACACCAAATTAGTGTCTTGGTTTAATGATTAAGAGTAATCATTGGGAATGAATACTATGGTATAAAAAAATAAAAATAAATGAACAATACCATTTTAAATCTCCAACAACGTATATGCGAGAACAAATGGGTGCTTTATCTTCTTGTGTCGAAAAGTTTTCAATCTTCCAAGTCATAATTCGGTTAGAAGGTTCTTTTATCATGGATAGATAGTCTCGTTTGGCACTACGTTCATGAACAAAAACCTCAGCACCAACTACACAACAATCGTTGACAAGGTATCCATTAGGAAGAAAATTGAAAGAATCAAGAGGGAGAAATTTGTCAAAGCCCCATTCCATCTTAATGTCATGGAATCTTCTAATCGTCCCTTCAGCATCTACAAGATATATAACAAACCATAAGTCTATTAATAAGTATAACAAATTTCCCAACATTTTTTCCAATTGTTGTGGTGTCATTTTGTGATTCATGTACAATAAATGTGATGTCAATGGTGGTACATGTGTAAGTAATGTTACACTAATCACAATTTATCACTTCAACAAATTATGAAGGAAAATGTTAACGAATACCATAAGGACATTGGTTTAGGAATTTTTTTAAAAAATCATTTTGTGGCAAAATGATGAAGTAATTAATTTTTCTGACAACTTTTTATATTTCCTATTAAACTGGTGTTAAAAAACTTTCCTAATATAATTTATTAACAATTATTCTAAGAACACCCGTTAACATGAACCAATTATGAAAATGGTTATAAAATTTATTATAACAGTAAAATTGTTTATAGGCTTTTGTTAACGGGTGTATTTGCACATAGGTTAAGGAGAGAATTAATAGGCCCCATTGCATTGGAAAGCAACAAAATCAAATATACAAATACTTCTCTAACTAGCTAATGTGTGTGACTCCCCAAAAACAATTGATCGATTATAATAAAAAAACTTATAATACCTTGAGGGCTGAAGAATTCATTAACATGACCCTTGTTTATCTTGAAAATAAAATTATAAAAATAGTAATATTGTACATGAGCAAGTTATGTATATATATAAATCATGAACGACCAAACCTTGAATGGTCAAGAACTTGTCCCGTATCTGATCAAACACGAACAATTTGAAGGTGGCATAAACCTCCCAACCAAGACAATACTTTTCTGTATCAACTATTGACAAATAAAGGGAGATGTGATCAGTCCCATTCATTTTCTTATTTCCTTTTGGATAGAGAGACAACCTCCTGCAAAAGAAGATTGAGTAGACGATGATGAGGCAAACATTTGTATTTTAAATTTTTAATTGAACAAAAAATATTGAGAGTAAAGCATTAGAGTTCACCATTTGTGCCCCCCAGCTTCAAAAACACCAGACTCGTATTTTTCCAGCCCAGTCTCGCACAATAAAGAGTATGATTGTATTTTAAGTAAGAAATGAGTTGGACGAAAATGTCTTGCTGTTCTTGTGATTGCTACAAAACATTAGGGATATTTAGATACAATCTAGAAAATATTGGAGGACAAAGTATCAAAAGAAAAAATTTTATATATACATGCGAAAAAGAAAGATCAACTGTTTAGTACTTTAGATTTATTAACAAAATATAACAAAAGCAGTAAATTGTAGTTAGTTTAACTGGTACAATCTTTTGTCGTATCAGTCATAGGTTGAAATTGACAATATTTTTTAAAGAGGTTGACATCTATATTATGATAGAAACATTTTAGTTTAGGTATTTATTAACCTTTTTTTTTTCTATTGCATGGAGGGATGTCACACGTGTGGGTTATTTGCCATTAATTTTTTTTTTTCTCTTTTTGAATTAACTTAATTTTTGAGAGCGGGCTAAGCGTAACTTTTGGAAATCTAAATTATTAATTTTAATTATATATTCTATAATAATATATATATATATATATATATATAAAAATGTATATATATATATATATATATATTTATATATATATTGCTAATAGATTAAAAAAAAAAAAAAATCTATGAACTATGCATTTGTTTCATGCGTTTGGGGTAAGTTTTGGAATCTTGGACTTTTTTTCTTATCTTCGGACCTATGCTGTCAAAAGTTCCAAGCTGAAGTAGGCTAGAAAAGGAAAAAAATTTAGTTTGGAGATAAACCCTTCAACCTTTTCTTATATATTTTTATTGAATGTGAATTTTGAAAATCTAACCGTTGGATTACATGTTTTTATTATGTCCTTCATACTCAAAAAATTTCAAGAAAATCAAAGATCTATAATTTCATCAACAATCAAATACTTAAATTTCAAGTTTTTGTGGTATAAAATTATGTATAAAAAATAAAATCCGATTTGAATAAAATTTGATATGCATACTAAAATTCACATTCAATAAAAAAAAAAATATATATATATATATATATATTTATATATAAGAAGAGTTTAAAACCTTTTTCTTCAAACTAGTTGAATGTCCACTAGCAAGTAAAGGATATTAGAATGCATATATCTATTTTTATGAACATTGAAATAAAATAAATAAGATACAAAATATCAGTGTCAAAGAACCTTCAAGAGCCAAGAGCCAAGAGGGAAAAAGAACATACCGAATTCGTTGCAGGACTTGACTTCCATGACTTCAGATTTTGGTTTGTCGAAATCCTCTTTATTCAAAACCATTGGTAGTTTGCGTTATTTATAGAGGGGCATCAATATGCCAAAGCACTTTACGCACGTAACCGTACGTGTGATTGTTTGGAAGTAAAGAATAGAGAAGGGATCAAGATGCAGGAAAAAAAGAAAAGAACGAAAGGATTTATGCTTATTTTGATGGGAGAGGAGGAGAATCTGAGGATTGGATTTTCTTTAAGGATACATAAAAGAAACTATGATAAAACTTAGTATAGTCCTTGTTAGGATAATTACTGTTCGTTAATTATCGAGTCAAATTTTTAATCGTAGATTTCCATGTATTTGAAATTCCTTTCGATTGTAATTACATCGAGTCAAAGAGGATCAAGTTAGATGAAGAGTACAACCTGCAAACAGCGGGAATTTTGCTATCAGGCGGGCTTAATAGACTTTTAAATTTTGTTATCACAGAACCTTTTGACGATGTTAAAAAGCAAGCTCTCTAAATAGAATGGGATTCTTCTTATTAAATTGAAAGAAAAATGAGAGAGTACAAAAATAATCATCTCCCACTCTGCTATACCTATACATACACCAACGTAGAGCAAGGCAAAAGAGGAAACAGAAATGGCGCCAAAAATTCTAACTAACTACTATCACTAATAAACCCGAACCAATTACATCAGGACACGTGGTAAAATTCTTTAACTATTTCTAGCATTAGCTTCTGCACGTGTTGATCTTATGACTTCGTTAAGTTTAACTCTGTCGTTTGCCCATTATCATTAAACAACATTGCCGTTTCTTCTTTATTTCCTTTACTTTTCTTCAAAGCATCACGATTTGATCTCTTAACACTCCCCCTCAAGTCCTGAACCTCAGGTTCTGAGACTTGCAATGATAAACAAGAACTTGAGGGCTTCAAAGGCTTTGGAACGAAAATATCTATTAAACCCAATTTCCACACTAATCTTGCAAAAGCTGGAACTCCCAAAGCTTTGGTGAAAATATCTGCAACTTGTGAATTGCTGGCAACATGAAAGGTCTTGATAGCACCCTCTAAAATTTTATCTTTCACTAGATGGCAATTCATCTCAATGTGCTTAGTTCTTTGTGAAAGACAGGGTTTGCTGCAATGTGTAGAGCAGTCTGGTTGTCACAAAAGAGCATAGTAGTTATAGGATGATCAGTCTTCAAATCTTTGATCAATTGCAGTACCCAAGTTATTTCACGTGCCACAATAGCCATGGCCTTACATTCTACCTCAGTTGATGATCTAGACGCTACTTCTTGCTTATTTGATCTACATGAGACCAAAGAATCACCCAAAAACACACTATAATCTGTCAATAATCTTCTTGTTAGTTTATTTAGACCTTTGAAAACTTAGATTGTTTAACCTAATTAATTAACAAGTTGTTACTTAGGTTTATTATGCAGATCTAGGTTAAACACAAATAATTACATCACATATAATAGAATAATAAAAAAGACGTGTGATATGATGATCCAGGAAAACCAATGAAACCGTCTAGTTTTAAGGTAAAAAACTTGAGGAGAATTTAACCTAAACAATCCTCAAGGCAACAAATTCACTTTATAAAAAGGGAGTTTTACTGTAGATTTTTCCCTAAATCTAAAGCTACCTTTTGTAGTACTTACTCATATGACCACACATAACTCCAAATTTACGAACTCTTCTATCTAAATTTGTTGAACACAAACACCAACGTTTGTGACTTTGAGATCTCACTCAAAGTTTTAGATCATCATCAATAGTTGATCTTGTAGCAGCAACTTTAAATCTATTGGTTCTAATAGTATGAGAATGATTTTCGGTAGTGCCTTTTAATGGAAAAGGCACAACACTTTTTAGATCTCAAAAGAGAAGCTTCAAAGTCTTTTCAAAACGTGTCCTTAGAGTTTCTTCTTAATACTTAGTGAAATAGATTTGAAACCCTAATCGCTTAATGGGTTTAATAGGCTGATGGGCCAAAATTAAAATCTACGAAAATGCAGTTTGATCGATTGAATTGTCTTCTCGATCGGTCAAGCTTGGCAAGTTTTGTTTTCTTGAACCTGCAACTTGTATGTTCTTGAAACTTGACTTGTATCAACTTGAGCATTGTCTAATATATTCTATAGATTCTAAGATCTATATTTAGACAAGTTTATGTTCATAGTTTACCAATTGTTCTAAAATTTTAGAACCTAACAATCTCCCATTTTGGCAATTTATGACAAAACTTACATACATAATGAAATGCTCAAATACAAGAACAACCCAATTACAATAAAATGCCCAAATACATCACAAATTTCAATCTAAGACTTCAAACCTAAAAGTTGCTAGACGAGGCAAAAGATCTTGATTGAAATATACCTGCCTTTCTTGAAACACTCAAAAGAGCACATCAACACATGTGTGAAAATAAAGACAGATAAAAAAAAAAAAAAATGCAATAGAAGTCAAGAGAAAATAGAGAATCAAGGAAATACAAAAGAATTAAGCTCTATAGAAAATAGAGGCAACTCCCCCTATGAAGAGCAATAACTCTCCTTATGAACAACACAGGTTTTAAAACCACCTTTTTCCCCCTATAAAAATAGGAAAAATAAAACAAGTTTTGGGAAAAATAGCTTTGGGAAAAATGTAGGAGGTGGGGAAAAATAAAAAAGCACAAACCAAACTTAAAAAAAAAAAAAAAAAAAAAAAAAAAAAAAAAAAAAAAAGGATGCACATGAATACAAATTTTCTCTCCTTCAATATATGCAAACTTAACACTATGTGACCCATAAACAAATGCATGCAAACACTTCAAGCACAATCAGTTAAGACTATACAGAATACAATATAGATCTCAATGATATAAAAATTCCACATGCAATGTGTTTTCATGTATCAAGGTAATTTGAATTCATATCATCCTTAAAAGTAGAGAAAATATTTGCACATTCATTATCCACAGTAACTTTCAAAAGCATATTTTGAATTTTTAGCAGTTCACACATAAAGAAAAATAGCATATACTAAAATGTATAGAACTCAAAACTTAATCAATTAATTTTTAAATCAAGTTGAGTACCCAATTTAGCAAAGTGTATGCGTGTTTGTGTGAAACCAATCTATGAGAAATATGACTGCAAAAATGCAAGATAGATAAAGGAAACAATGTAATGCATGTCCTAATTTATATGTGCAATGCATGTGAATCCTATCGTAAATGATGCATGAAAACACTAATCTGTCAAGAAACTAAAAAATGAAAATTTTCCAATTTTGATTAGTCGAACATTGATCAAGCAACGATCAAGTCAGACAAAGAGGTTTGAACACAAAATCTCATAGTTTCAATCAGTCAGGAGAAAACTTCGATTGGTCAAAGCAGTGAGAAATTTTAAAACTTAAAAATTTGGAAATTTTATGCAGAAAAACAACTTTAAAAAGTAGTTTTTAAGACTCAATGTATATGAACATGATCCAGAAAGTTTAAAAACATGATACCACTCATATGCAAATATCAAAACCAATCAAGAAGTTAAAATCACAAAATTTAAACCTCTAAAACATGAAAATTTCATTTTTCTTCAAAATTCCCAACCAAAACAAAAATTTTCATTTACATATCAATTTATATGCAATTAAAGATAGCCAGATTAGACATCATACACAATCTTATATACAGTATTTAGCATTGATTTGCGTGTAGTGTGTGCAACTAGTAAGTGTCCAAAGTACAGAAAAGGTGAATTATAAATAGTAACCAAACAAATTTTCTACATCATCAATCACATTGGTTTGAAAGTGACTATCACCTAAAAAGTTACATCATATAACTCCCACATCTCCTAAAAAATAAGCTTGCAATTAAGTAAAAATAACACCTCATTTTATCTTGCTGTGCAAGTGCTACACCTTACCGAGCATAGCTTTTATAATTTGCACACAGGTGTTCATGATTGGTGAGTAACAGTGGTGAGATTGTTACTTATGCTTTTCTCCTAAGATTTTCTAGTCCTTATGATCAAAATAGTGTGACATCAAAATCAAGATCGTTTGTTTAAAGACTATAAACAACTCACACAATTAAGCACTAAATAGCACAAACTAGCAAAGTGCAAAAAGTAGCTCATCAAATCTAAGCAAGGTACATAGTCATGAATGAAAACTTCATTGGCCAACCTTAATTACACACTAAGTGATGTGCATAGAAAAAAATAATTTTTGGATTTTCAAATTTTTATTTTGACCACAACCAAAAAGTACACCTGATGCTTAATAAATAAAAAGCAAAAGCAATTCCTGACAACATGTAATGCAAAACAATGCTCAACTAAGTTATAAAAGATACAAAACAAGAAATATCAATTTCTTAATTAACCCATGAATATATGTACAAACTAGTACATAATAATACAAAATTAGAGATATCTCATGCACTTAGTTAAGGAACATGCACTTTCTATGTTTTTCCACAATGTCAAGCATGTTATAAGTTAAGAGAGAGACATTATAATTCATGTAATCCTCAAGAAAAATAAAACAAAACACATAATAAAATATTTTTATCTTTTTGAAAATTTTCAATGTTTTTGGGTTTTGTTTTTTAATAAAAATATAACCTAAGAAATAAAACAACAAAAAACTAAAAGAAAACATGTCCACAAATAATTGAAAGAATTAAATCAGGGACAAGTAAGCAACACTTATCTTAGCAAATCTTTTCTCACCCATACAGCAGGTGTCTTTGGCTTTATAGGTGAAAAACCTTGAGAAATGGAGTGTATTTAAGAGATTACACACTTTTTCTAAGAGAGACCTAAATCTTGCAATTTCCTTTCACAAGCCAACAAGCTTAAATTTTTCAAAAGTATATGAAACAATTTTTTAGGACTTTTAGTAGGAGATATATCATCGTAGATTTTTTGTTTGTTTAGAACCCTAAAAACACAAATTGTTTAAATTTTAATTTATGATAGTTAGGACGAATGTGACCACAAACACTACAAAAGTGACAAACAGAAACAAATTTAGGAACATCAGTATTTTTAGAAGGGTTTTTGGTCATAAGCTTTGGTTCTTGCCTCAACAAACAACAATTTGGTCTAATGTGACCAACAACACCACAAAGGTGATAGGTAGGCACAAAAACAGATTTTTTTTGCAATTCAGCAGTAGGTTTAGACACAGGTTTACAAACTTCAGCATCTATATCAAAACTTTTACCTTTGTCTAACCTAGCAAAATAAACCTTTCAATTCTGATTCCTCTTAAAAGAAGGAATATAAACTTTGTCATCTTCAGGCTTAAGAGGAATAGAAACAGATTTATTATCAACAACAAGTTTGGTATTAAACACCAACACAGTGCAAGGCAAAAGAGGAAAAAGAAATGGCGCCAAAAATTCTAACTAACTTCCATAACTAATAAACTAGTACTAATTACATCAGGACACATGGTTAAACTTTGTAACTTCTTTTGGTATTAGCTTCTGCATGTGCTGACCTAGTGATGCATCACTAAACGACATTGCTGTTTCTTCTTTATTTCCTTTCCTTTTCTTCATAACTTCACAATTTGATCTTTTAATAGACGGAAACTCAATCGAGGAGTTGTTAGCTTAGATAAAAAAATTTGTTTTTACTAAGCTGTTCTCATATCCAATCAAGCCTCTTTAGTGACTCATATTGGGTTATAGATTGACCCTGATTAATTAATTCAATTGCTCAAGTTAATTAATTAAGTTAAATTACATGTAAATCATGGAGGCACCAACAAATCACCAAATAAACTAAGTGTAGCAGAAATTAAATTGACATTGTGATTTGTTGATGAATGGGGAAAATATCTTGTAAGGCAAAAACCCTACCGGGTGAATTTCATGTCACCACCCCCAACCCAAAAATCCACTATTCAAGAACATGTGGTTACAAGTACAAGAAATCTTACCACTACCTTGGATTATCCCAAAATAACAACCTATAGTTGAACTTTTACTCCAATCTCTAATTGGACTTGATATTGTAGAGACTTCTTTCTTTGCACGGTTCTCAATACGTGACTAACTCTCAACAGCTGATCAATAGTTGTTGGATGCAAAGTTCTTCACTCCAAAGCACGTTGAAGATCTAAAAGCATTTGGTTACAAAATCCTAAAGCACATAAAAACGAAATAGCTTCTCACAAAGTGTATGAGTTCTCTGATTGAGTATTTGTGTCTTTAATGACTTTAAAATAAAAAATTTATATGGTCTAGAAGTATAGTGAAAGAAACACTGGCAATCCAAGTCATCGTGGACCGAAATTCAAATCTGAGAATTTTGAAATTGCAGAGCTTGATAGATCGAGAGGTGTCCAGCTTGTGTCAAGAATCCTCCATGAAGTCTCGATAGATACTAGTGTCGAGCTTCACTGAATCAACTTTTCTTCACTTGTTTCTTGGTTCAATCTTCATGTCTTCAATGATACATGTCACTTGCAAAGTAAACTTTACATACCTATTGATACATTAAATCCAACTTAGATCTACCAAATTACAAGTAAAGTGACATTTGTTTGTCGAAGGATAAGTCAATACATAGAAAATATGATCCTAAAATATATTCACGATGCGTCTATAGGGCTCTAAATGCCATGATTCATTTTAAATATAAACACAAATAATTTTTTTTAAAAGAAAAAAAAAATGCTAAGATATGGTGGGCCTATTTTACAAATGGGGCATGAAATTTAAATATTTAAATCATGTGGTGATTCAACTAAGTTTCAAGTACAAATTTTATTCAAAACCCTCTTTTGAAAGAAATTGAGCTTGAGGCATTGGTGGCACATAGAGGAGTATAGCCCATGGTCAAAACGTAAACGAGAAGAGTTAACTAAGATCTCAGAACTAAAACTTAAGGTATGTTTGGTATACTGAATGGAAATTACGACAAGAATTGTAATATTTATTATTAGGAATAAAATGTGTTGTAATGTAATAACTAAACCTATTCATTAGTTTGGTTGTGAGTTATAACATTAGAATGAAACTTAACATTTATTTTTGGAAATTTTTTACTCATACAATTATATTTCCTTAAAATTTGTTATTTTTAAATTTAAAAGAGATGAGTTATTTTTTATGATTTTTTATTTTTTTAATTGTTAGATGTATATGGAAAGTTTGTCTACTTGGAAGTATAGTAAGTTTTGAAATTATTGCACTTACTAAGGAATAGCTAATACAACCTTTTAAAGATAAATAGTTATTCCTCATTTTGAAAAATAGCTATTCATAAGGAATGATTATTCCTTGTAATAATAACATAACTAAACTAAAGAATAACTAAACCATAGGAATAACTATTACATTACAACATCTATTACAGTCTACCAAACATGCCCTTCAAAATAAATGGGGGCACAAATTCATTCAAGCTATCATTCTCTAAGACAATAACACCTCGAGTCTTATAAGCACATCTCTTCTCATTTTAGAGTTCACTTGTTAAACAAGGGAGTTACCAGGAGTGAAAGGAAGGATGGTTACTGTAAAATAGCCACAAATGAGAGGTTTGCTCAAATAGAGGGGCACTTAGAGGAATATAAGTTCTAATACCATTTGTTGGGTCCCAACCTAGTATTGTGTGAATTAAGAAAATCAACTAAAACTTTTATTAAAAACCTCTTGCTTTTCTTTGCGTTCATACACACAATTGTTATTCTCACTATGCTCACACTACAGCCAAACCTTTTTCTTTTTCCTTTTTCATTATGCAACATTAATCAAAACCCTACAAATTCTCCTTGATTTCCACACTAAGGGTCTGTTTGGATACCGCCTATGGCTGAAAACTGAAAACTGAAAATACTATAGCAAAATAATTTTTAAATGTGTAAATAGTGCTGTGAGATCTAGTTTTAAAGAAAAAATTACTGAAATCCGTACTGCGGGTCCCGTGAACAATGCATGGGACCCACACAAAAAGGCCAAACGCCAGCTATGGGAAAATGCAAACATTATCCAAACCAACGCTAAGAGTCCAGCTGGTTGAGGGATAGAAAAGTGGGAGGATATAAAAGATTTTAATTTCCTTTATTTGAGTTTGATTGGGAGGTGGAAAAGTGAAGTGATGAAAACTAGTGTATTTGCTTGAGGAGAAAAGTGAGAGAATGGAAGATGTAGTTTATATAAACTTACTTTTTATATCCTTACTACATGATATATAGGAAATAATTTATTTATGCTTATTAATATTACTTATTATCAATAAAAATTAATAAAATGACATCTTATAAAAATTAACACATTACACATTATTTTACTTTTTTTTTTTTCTGTGTAATTAAATTTTTATATTTTGTTAAATAAAAAGTAAATGGAATCGTCCAGTAAATGCTTCCATGTTGGGGGGGAGAAATCATGGACCTTCGCTAATTGAAAAGGAATAGCACAAAACATGAATATACAAAACAAGAAACAAGTGAAGAAAAACTGTTCACTAAAGCTCGACAGATAGCTCGACAGCTGCTCAACAGATAGCTATCTATCGAGATTTAATGAGGCTCGACAAATACTATCTATCGAGGTATCTATCGAGAATTATGAAAATCAGTTTTTCATATTTGATTTTTGACCCATGCTTATATATTTGTGTAGGGTTTCTTTTCTCACAACCCTAGACAAATATAAGGCTTATTTTAGAGCTCATCACATAAGAGAATACAAGGAGAACACATACAAAAGGTGACCGAAACTTTATTTTCTCTGAAAGAAGCTGTTGCGTCTTTGCGCCTTAGGGTTTTGTAACCAAGTGCTTCTTAATCTTCATTGTTGATGAAGTGAAGAACTTCATCAAATGGAATCGTCCGGTAAATGCTTCCATGTTGGGGGGAAAAATCATGGACCTTCGCTAATTGAAAAGGAATAGCACAAAACATGAATATACAAAACAAGAAACAAGTGAAGAAAATTTTTTCACTAAAGCTGGACAGATAGCTCGACAGATAGCTATCTATCGATATTTAATGAGGCTCGACAAATACTATCTATCGAGGTATCTATCGAGAATTACGAAAATCAGTTTTTCAGATCTGATTTTTGACCCATGCTTATATATTTGAGTAGGGTTTCTTTTCTCACAACCCTAGACAAATATAAGGCTTATTTTAGAGCCCATCACATAAGAGAATACAAGGAGAACACATGCAAAAGGTGACCGAAATTTTATTCTCTCTGAAAGAAGCTACTACGTCTTTGCGCCTTAGGGTTTTGTAACCAAGTGCTTCTTGATCTTCATTGTTGATGAAGTGAAGAGCTTTGTAGCCAACATCTTCTTCAAGTTGGTGAGTTAGTCACGTACTGGGAGCCATGCATCATTGGTTAGTCACGTACTGGGATCCGTACAAAAAGGGTGGCATTCATGTATTGAAGAGTTCAGAGATTCTAAAGCGGTAGAAGATTTCTGCTGTAAGTCCATCTACGGGGATTGCAGCGTCTACGGACAAAGGTTTTGTACTAGATCTGAAACTTCTCTTTACTATACTGGATTGCTTTTCGAGAAGGTTTCCCCCCCAGGTTTTTACTGTGAAACTAGTTTGTTTTATTAGTTTTCTTGGGTCATCATATTTTGTTTTATTTATTTTTTCGCTGCATGATTTTGACATGATATTGATGTTTGTTTGTTTTAACAAGTTTTATTTATAATAAATCTAATTAACAACTTGGGTTTAAAACTTGTTAATTCTATCAACTGGGGTCTATATTTCCCAACATATATTATTTATGTTTTAAACTAGGCTCTCTCTTATATGGATTTATTTTAAATATTTTTATACATATAAATTTGAGGATTTTGCATTTGTCCATTGATATTACGCATTTGCCAACTAATGATATATAGCCAGAGTGATATAATGAGTCTAGATCCCAAAAAATGAACACATCCACAAACGAATAGATGATTTGAATTTTAATTTAAGTTTTGAGAAGGAGGAAGCAACCACACACCTTACAATAAAATAAATAAATTTCTAACTTAAAAAAAAAAAATTTTAATTGACTACTGTTCCAAAAAAAAAATCCCTATTTGTACTAATTATTCCAAAATGAAACAATTAACAATCAAGTTACAAGTAACACATTAAATGGATCATGATTATGGAATGCTCGCCTTATCATATGCGCTTCACACGTGCAATGAGACTTTTTTTTAATTTAGTGTCATAATTTTTCATTTATTCCAATTTGAAATTTACACATTTTCTTATTAATATTACGCATTTAGAGTTGCTAATACAACCAAGAGTTTCACAAGGCTAGCTTCAAAAAATGAACAATTATGATTTCAATGTCTTTTCGGTGTTCATTTTTTGGAGTGAGCCTCATGATACTCTTGATTGTATTAGTAGTTCTAAATATATAATATTAATGAGAAATTATGTAAACCCCAAATTAAAATTAATGAAAAATTATGACACTAAAAAAAAAAAAAAACCCTCATTGCACATGCACTTCTCTCGTGTGAATGTGATGAGGCTAGTATATAATATGTGAATCTAAAAGAGTAATTTTGAGAGATTAAGACTATATTATTATTGATAATATGTCTCAAATTGCAACAATTATGTAAATGTAGTTCCAAGATAGGATCTATTACAAATTAGGATATACTTAACAGTAGACATAACAATAATTTCTACTTCTACAATTATAGAATCATTCACGAGGAACCCCTTTGATGCATCATTGAGATCCTTCAGAAGCAAAAATGGTGAAAACCCCCATCCCTTACTTGAGTTAGAAAACCATCTTTTACCTGTAAAGGAAAAAAATTTAAACAAAATACTCTTACAGTAGTAGAAAACAATCAAAAGAGAACAGCTAAGAATTACATGGTGAAGAAAGGAAACCCAAGTTTGACTAGTTCTGGTACAATATCAAGCATGTTGAAAACACGTCCCCGCACCCCCTCCATCATTGAAATGAAAATGATGGAATATTAGATTTACCTGTTTTTTCCTTGTGACTTCTTCGGACTTGGTCCCTTATTCGCAGCTTGAATTTTGCATGAACGTTGTGCATTGATAGATGACTGTCACGGTAACACCCCATAATTTCATTACTAATTTCTTTTTAATACATTAATTAAGAAGGATGCTCACAATTAAATGGATTTAATTGATTTGGACCTAAAATATTTAAATCAGATAATTATTATAGTATAAGAGGCCCAAGTGAGATGGTATAAGTATATAATAAGCTTTAAAAAAAACCATAGCCTTTTACCTCTTTGGCTACATGTGTTTATATATAAGAGGTTTCCTTTTGTTTCAGCCATAACACACAATTGAGCTTTTCTTTTCTTCTCTGCCGCTGTGCATAGAAACAGCAGGTATGGTTTTCTCCTGCTCTAAATTTAGGAAGTTTGAATATTCAATAGTTAGCAATTGTCCCACGCTTACGAGATGGGTTTTTGCATGAATTTATTTTAGTATAATAGGCGTCAGTCCATGAACCTAATCTATCATTATATTAGTGGAAAAAGGACTCCTATGATTGTTATTATACTAGGCTAGGCAAAGTACATATAGGCATATGTCATGGAATGGAGCTAAGAGGCGTTGGTCTCATGGGGTTTGGCTATGCCCAGTGGCAGTGACCACTAGACACGTGTCCGCATTGCAACATGTCTAGTGGTACTGGCCACTAAACACAAGCTCCACCTAGTCTCATGAATCTCCACCTATCCTTATATTAATGGAAAAGATGTCCTATAATTGTTATTATATTAGATTAGGAATGATGCATATAGCTGTATGTCAGGAAAGGGGTACTCTGAAGGCTTTAATATTGATAGATAAAAATATAATATGTGGCTTCTACTATTTGATTAATGTATGTGAATATTAGGTTGATCAGATATGAATATAACATGTGGCTTCTAAGGAATAATAGATTATATGATGGCTAGACATATAATGAAATGCTGGAGTTTTATAGATTTGCAGTACAATCATGCCAATTAATAGATAGTGAGAATATGTGAAATAGAACAATTGGATCAAAGCTGAAAGTGAATTGGACAGTAAGTAAATAAATGGAAAATTTTGGAAATATCAGTGTTATCTAAGATTATATTGTTTAAGTATGAAAACAGATTTTTAAGTGGAAATTCGTGTAATGATGGACCTATTTTTGGTGTTGCTAGGTTCTAATTCTACTGATTTATTGTGACTTAAGGGTGGTTGATTTTTTTTTTTTTTTTTCTTTTTCTTTTTTTTTTTTTGGTGGCAAATAAAAGGTAAGTGGTATTTACTAATTTTGGGGGTTTTTCCAAAACAGTTTTGATTATCAAACTATCTTTATATCAAAGAATTATGTTGATATTCTATAAATATATTGATATTCTATAAATATTTGATGTGCACATTGTATGGAAACATTGACTATTTGTTATATGAAAAACTTGTAGGACAACCTAAACTTATTTAAACTTGTATGTGTGAATAAATCTTTGTATTTTTTAGTATTAAGACTGGATTATTTGTTGTGGGCATCTTGAATTTGTTTTGAATTCTATGGCAAATTGTGATTAAAAGCTCAGTGTTGTATTTAGTCCCTACCAAGGGACAATCATACTGTAGCTAGTCCTTAGCAAGGGGAGGTCCCTGAAAAGGGGGACAGTGCACATTTGGTAGCTCCTTAGCAAGGGAGTATACCATTAAGGATTTGAAAAGGGAGCTCCTTAGCATGGGAGTGCACCTTTAGGTTCCAAAGGAGCCACCCTTAAGAAAGGGAATGAAAAGGGAGTTCCAATCCCAAAAATGGGACAGCACAACTGTGTCAACAGGGCATAAACGTTGATCACGAGAAAAGCCTAGGAAATTATTTATAGAATGGCGTTGATATATCATAATGGCTCAAAATATAATGATATTTTTCTATGAAATATTTGATGTTAAAAATATAGATGGTTTGAAAGTTATAAATTTGTTGTATGGATTATTCATTTAAAAGGTTTGTTCTCACATTCCAATGTTAGAAAATTCCACTTATTGAGTTATCTCATCCCCCTTTTATTCCCCTTTATAGATACATTAGAGGGATTATAGGGATTATTGGAGTAGAGATTCTTGGAAGATAACAGTTACAAATTATTGTGTAGAACTGAGGATTTTATGATTATTTTTATAATATTAAATATTGTACTAGAGAATTATTTTGTGAATGTTTTATCTTTGGTGGGATTAGAGCTCTGACAATTGTGATGAGATTTTAAGTTGCTAGTTGCCTTTATTTAATATTTTTATAGATTATGTAGATTGAATAGACTTTTATTATTTATGATTTTGGGGCGTTACAATCACATGAACATAAGTAGATGGACATTGGTTTTAGTATTTCATTAGTTTCTCCTTCGGGACAGACCATTAACTTCCTGGATTCAATGAAAAGAGTTGGAAACAATAGCTTACAAGTCCAGTCTAGTATAATTAGCTTCCCTTTCTATAACAAATAAAAGTGTAGCTTCCAACAATAATATTAATAATAAGGGTCATGCTAACAGGTGCCCTTAAGGTAATAGTTAACAATCAATTTTAGAAAAATTTTGATACTACTATGGAAAATAGAAAAATTGTTAGCATAAAAACTTTTTTTAAATAGATTATTAACCATTACCTTAAGAGCATCCGTTAACATTTTCCTAATAATAATACTATTTTAAACCTTCAACAATGAATTCTTGAGGAGAATTAAACTTTTTATCCAATTTTGAAAGGTCTTCAGTCTTCCAAGTAAATGTACAGTTTGCAGGTTCTTTAATCATGGAAACAAACTCTCGTTTGCGACTACACTCTTAAACAAAAACCTCTACACCAAATACGCAACAATCATTCACAAGCTATCCATGGGACGCATAATTGAAAGTGTCAACGCGAAGAACTTTGTCAAAGCCCCATTCAGTCTTTGTGTCATGAAATCTTCTAATTGTCTCATCAGCATCTATATGTACACAAAAGAAAATATATAACAAATACAATCATTAAAAATAATAATAATATTACGCATGCATGTTTATTGGGAGAGTACAAACCTTGGATGATCAAGTACTTGTCCCGTATCTGATCATTCACAAAAAACTTGAAGCTGGCATTAACCTCCTAACCGAGATGAAGTTTTTCGGTCTCCGCAATTGCCAAGTAAAAGGAGATGTGACCAATTTTATTCATTTTATCCTTTCCTTTTGGATAGAGAGACAGCCTCCTGGAAAAGAAGACAGATAAATTGAAAAGGCAAACAATAATTTAATGGAACGAACAATTATGAAGGTAGAGCGTTAGAGTCCACCATTGATGACCGCCAGGGACGGACCTACATAGGGGCAGGGGGGGCCCATTGCCCCCCCCCCCCCCCCCCCCCCTCCTCCCTGCCACCCCACAAAAAAAAAAAAAAAGCTAGGTATATTGGTAAAAACATGGCTCTCATTTTGGAAGTTTCATTGAATTCAAGATGAACTATTCTTTCTTTTGTTGCAAACTTGATGTTGTACCAATCATCTACTCGCCATTTTTTACTCGTAACTTCATCTTTTTCGGATGCCATAGACTATAGAGTTTGTGAGGGTAGTTTTAAGTCTGAATTTCATTTCTTGAATAATGTCCCCAACAAAACTTCTTCTTCTGGGCTTCGGTAAGATTTTAGATCTATCCTTTAAATTTATTTCTTTTCCAACTTTTTTTTGTTCATTACTTTTGTTCATTATTATTATTATTATTATTTTGTTCAATCATAGAAGACTTTCGAGACTTAAAAGAGCGTCGAGTTCCATTTTGATAAATGTGTTGAAATGTTTAAAAAACTCTTATTTTGTATATTATACTTTGTCGACATTTTTATAATATCAAATGTTTAAGAAACACTTATTTTATATGTAGTATTTTGTTGAATATGAAATATGTGTTAGTTTTTATTTTCATTAAAAAAAAAAAAATTGTTTTAAGCTTTGGGCCCCCTCAGGTTCAAATCTTGGTTCTGTTCCTGATGACCGCAAGATTCAAAAACACCGGACTCATACTTTTCCAGCACAGCCTCAGACGATAAAAGCATAGTAGCATACGATTCTATCTTAAGTAAGAAATAAGTTGGCGGAAAATGTCTTATTGATATTGTGATTGCTGAAATACAGTATGTACAATAAAGAGGCAATCATTAGATAATCACAAATCTTCTGCATTTCATTTGAGAAGCCAAATCCAATCACGATTCCAATGGGTTCACGATTCAGTATATACAACTTAGCAAACGACATGTTGAATGGAATTGCATGTTCTACTAGCTCAATTTTTTAGAAAAGTGAAATTCAATCATCTATATCTACTATAGAAAATAATAATAATAATAATAATAATAATTATAATAATAATAAAAGGATTAGATTTGAGATAATATCCCTATGTTCGATGGGATTGGGTCCTTTGGAATGGGGTATTGGCATTTATGAGTCCTTTTCTTACCTTCACAATCTAATGTCATCAAAAAGTCCAACATAAATACTTGTACGCTAGAAACTATGTACATTTTTTTATCATAGAAAGTAATATATACTTTATATGAACATAAAAATGAATAAATAAGAAACGAAATAACTTTCGAGGGAAAGTGAACATACAGAGTTCATTCTGGTTGATAGAACCGCCCATTACTGAAGAGTTTGGTTACTGGATCGTGAACACAAATATTGAAGAGTTTGTTATCTTTTATAACAAGATAACAATATATTGAACTAATATGAGCGAAAAATAACAATGTAAGACGTGTATTTATTGATAGAAATCAAAGGAAATCAAACGGCAAGTGTACTTAGCAACAATGCAAAGAACTTTATATCAATTACCATGGCTATATTTATAGAGGAAAATCAAAGGTCATGTGTACCTTGGAACAATCCAAAGCACTAAACATATCATGGGAAATCAAAGTGCATTTATACTCCGCAACAATGCAATGCACCTTAAGGGTCCGTTTGGTTGGAGGGGCGAAAAATTGAGATGATAGAAAATGATGGGATGATGGAAAAGTAGGAAGATAGAAAATATTTTAATTTTCCTCATTTTTGTTTAGTTGGAAGTGGAAAGGTTGATGGATGAAAAAAATTAGTTTGTATAAATTTACTCACATACTCTTGTTAAAAAATAATGTCCAATTAAAAAAAAAAAGAAAAAAAAAAAGAGAAAGACAAACAAGCAAACAAACAAAAAAAAGAGCAATCATCCAAATTTATTAAAAAATAAAAATCATGTCAAAAAAAAAAAAAAACACTGTCACCCATGCCCCAAGAAAAAAAAAACGATGCCCAAGAAAGCAATTGGGGGCATTTTTGTCCATATTACAAATCACAGTCTCTTTCCTAATTTTCTCTCCATTTTGGAGAGAAAACATTTTAGTGGGCTCAGGGAAGAAAACACCTAAGCCCTACCACATTTTTTTTCTCTCCCCCTCCCACTCAAATGCCTTCTAAAAGGTTCTCCTTCCTCGTTTTCTCTCTAAAGTTTTTCATTCACCTTATTTCACCTCCAAACAAACACAACCTAAAGTTAAACACACTGAACAGTCTTTGGTTTGAACTTGGAAGTGAAGGGGAGCAAGGCTATCTAGTTAAATTTGTAGATACATAGAAAAATAATGGTACATTTTTCAGGCAAAATTAGTGATTGACATATATAATAATGTTCACTATTTTCTGGAGCCACTTTTTTTTTTTTTTTTTTTTTCTTTTAAAGAAAATTTTCTATAGCCAATTAAGAAGGAAAATTGTGTATTGTAAGGGCATTCACATCAGTTTCACCAATTTAATATTTTAGCAAAAAATTATCTAAATTCAATCGAAATAAGCATGCATCAGTCTCACTAAATTAACTAAAGTTTATAAAGAGGATAGTCTCATCTTTACATGTAGTAAGTCTCTATCCTCACTACATTAAATTTTAATGTTGATAAAATATTGAGGCTGATGTGTGTGGATGAAAATAATAAATAGCTAAACAAGTAAAAGTAAATTTTTTTGAATTAGTTTAGCTAAACATTTGGGGAGACTGATGTGAATGCTCTAAAAGTAACAAACCGAGATTTAGTTTAAAGAGGAAAAGATTAAAATATAAAACATAAAAAATAATAATAATAATTAATTCCAAAAAATGTTAAGAAAGGAGTATAAGTTACAAAATAAATAAATAAATTGATTTCCAAAACGTGTAACTTAATATATAGAGGGTATTTTGTTTTTTATGCTTACTGTAGATTAAAAGATATTTGCAAAAAGTAGTCAATATGCTGAAGGGTCATGGTGTTAAATTACCGATTGTCTCAAAAGTTTAAACTATTGGGATACGGTAAATTTAATCATTTAACCAATACTTCTAACACTCCCCCTTACGTGTGGGCTAAAACTACCTTTTGATAGGTGAGACCCAACACGTGGGAATTTAAATGGGAGGTAGAGTGGAGGAGACAAGGATCGAACTCAGATGATTGTCATGATTGCTCTCTCTTTTACTTTTTATAAGCCTTCTTGTTTGGGTTATCAGGAGCTTTACAAGTTCTTTGATTATGGCCCCATTGGAAACAATTCCCACAATTCATGGCAATTCCTTCATACTCACCCTAAATGCATTAATAGGTTCTCTAGCCTTCCTTTTTCTTTCCTTTTATGGCTTGCCTACTTTCTTTGTAAAATTTGGGGACTTGATTGGGTTATAAGGTGTTTTTGGCCAGTGTTCATAGCTTGGAAGTGGGCTTCCATCCATTAATAACAACTAAGGAATATCTCCTTACTGCAAGCAATGTCTACATAAGTCTCAAGTTGCTCTCCATGCTCAATTATTGTAGCAACAGAATGGAAACACGAGATTCCACTCAATCCCCATCTCCCACAACCACAAGTCCTCTCATTCAAGTCCAACCCATATCTTCCACCATAAATATACTCCACCTCATATTTGGACTCTTCATTCCAATGAGAAATGCAATGTACAACCTCGCTTTTTATCCTCTCAAGCTTTTTATTTATCTTCGAGTACTAAAAAAAATGGTAGATTGTTAAATATTTCCAAAACAGTGCTAGTTTGCCACAACTTTGCCAAAATGTGGTATTTGGCTATTTTCACCCCTGAAAATATGATGTACTTTTTTAAAAAAAATCATAGAAAATAATATATACTTTATATGAACATAAAAATGAATAAATATGAAATGAAATAACAGAGTGCAATAACTTTGGATAGGGAAAGTAAACAAATAGAGTTCATCCTGGTTTATAGGAGAACCGCCCATCACTGAAGAAGGTATGTGTGTTTAAACAACAGTTTTCAGTTTTTTTTGGAATTATGTGTGAGTGAAAAAGTGTATATAAATATATGTAATATTATTTAAAAACTAAAAACATGTGTTTAAACACATGTACCAAACAGGGCCTATGTTGATGTGGGTGGCTTGAATTGCCACTGAAGCCCAAGCCCACTATTTGTATGTTGGTCAAGTATGACAGAATACAACTAGGAATATAATTCCTAGTAATAGCCAACCTATAACATATATATATATATATATATATATTAGGTTTGAGATGAACGACAATATAGAGAAAATTAGAGTAATTTCTAAAAACCTAGCAGCAGTCGCATAAGAAGAAGAATAGTGTTTTTTTTGTCTTGTGGGTGAGAGAGAGTTAGGGTGTATTGGGATTTGGGTTTCTAGAGAATGTTATTGTGCACTATTGTATCTCTCTATTTTTTATAGTGAAATTTCTCCGTTGTTGCCGTGAAGGTAGGCAGTTTGCTAAACTATGTAAATTCTTGTGTTCTTTGTGTGTGCTTGTTATTTAATTTCTGCTTATTTACTGTTATTGGTTTGAGTCTTAGGGTGTTATCTACACAACAAGTGATATCAGAGCTAGGTTAGGATTCAATCCTTTGAATATGGTAAAGATGTCAAGCACAAAGTATGATGTAGAGAAGTTTTGTGGTAAGGGAAATTTTTCAATTTGGCAAAGGCAGATAAAGGATCTCCTAATTCAACAAGGAGTTCATAAGGCCTTGCTTGGGAAGGAGAAGAAACCGGAAACGATGAAGGATATAGAATAGGTAGAGATTGATGAGAAAGCAGCTAGCACTATTTGTCTCAGCCTAGGTGATAAGTTCATTCACAACATTCTAGAAGCAAAGACTGCAAAGGAGGTTTGGGAAAAACTAAAAGGTCTTTATATGAGAAAGAATCTAGCGAACAAGTTGTACATGAAGAAGCAATTGTATAGTTTGCATATGAAGGAGGGTTCTAATCCGTTGGAGCATCTCAACACATTTAATATGTTGAACACCTAACTGTCAAGTTTTGGGGTGAATTATGAGGATGAAGCTAAGGCGTTACTCTTATTAGTGTCACTTCCTACTTATTTTGATCATCTAGTGACTATGTTGATGTATGGGAAAGAGACTATAGTACTCGAAGAGGTGACTAGTGCTCTCTTGTCACACATAAAAATGAAGCAAGATGGTGATGGTTCTCAGGCTAATGGACTTATTGTAAAGTTTGAGTCAAGCAATAGGGGTAGAAGCCAGTCAAGAGGACGAAACTCCAACAAGAACAGATCACAATCTAAATCACATGCAAAGAAAGATGTAGTGTGCTTTTATTCTCACAAGAAAGGACACTATAAGAATCAGTGTAAAGAGTTGAAACAGCATTTAGAGGAGAAAACGAATGGGAAAAAGCCCCTAGAATCAACTAGTGTTGCTAAAGAAACATCAGATGATAGTGAAGTTGGTGCAGATTTACTTTCAGTTTCATCAAGTAACAATGTTTTATTGGAATCTTGGGTTTTAGATTCAGCATGCTCATATCATATGACTCCAAAGAAAGATTGGTTTGACACGCATAAGCCTTACAACAGTGTTATGGTCCAAATGGGTAATGATGCTACATGGCCAGTTATTGGAATTGGTACCATGAAGATCAAGATGTTTGATGGAGTTGTGAAAGTTCTTAGTAATATTAGACATGTTCCAGATCTTAGAAAGAATTTAATTTCTTTAGGAGTATTGGATGATTTGGGCTATTCATACTCATCAAAGGGTGAAATCATGAAGATTACCAAACGTGCTTTAATGGTGATGAAGGGACAAAAAGTAAGCATGCTTTACAGATTGATTGGGAACACAGTTGTAGGAAGAGTTACAGTCACCACTCCAGTGGAGTCCAGCACTGACAATACAAAATTATGGCATATGCGACTTGGCCATATTAGTGAATATGGTATGTTAGAGTTGCACAAAAGAAATTTATTGAAAGGGGTGAAGACATGCAAGCTAGATTTTTGCAAGTATTGTGTGTAAGGGAAGCAGGATAGAGTCAGTTTCAAGACAGACTTTCATACAAGTAAGGGTGTTCTTGACTATATTCATAACGGTGCTCAATATTTCGTCAGTTTCATTGATGACTACTCTAGAAAGGTATGAATTTATTTTATGAAGCATAAGTCTGATGTGTTTGGCATATTTAAAAAGTGGAAAACATAAGTTGAGAATCAGATTGGCAGGAAAATGAAACACCTTAGAACAAATAATGGATAAGAGTATAAAGATAAAGAATTCATAAGATTTTGTGAATTAGAAGGCATTATTTGTCACTTCACAGTTAAAGGAACTCCACAGCAGAATGGGATTGTAGAGAGTGAACAGAACCTTAGCAGAAAGAGCCAGATGCATGATATTGAATGCAGGGTTACCTAAGGTGTTCTAGGCAGAGACAGTTAACACAATAAGTTTCATTATTAATAGATCTCCATCATCAGCCATAGATTTCAAGATTCCAGAAAAGGTTTGGTCAGGTAGACCAGTTGATTATTCGAGTCTAAAAATATTTGGTTGTCCAGCTTATGTGCATGTGCAGAGTGGAGAGCATTCTAAATTGGATTCAAAGTCAAGAAAATGCGTATTTCTTGGTTTTGAAAATGGTGTTAAAGGTTACAAGCTTTGGGATCCAATCTCAAAGAAAACGATGATTAGCAGAGATGTCATATTTGATGAAGGAAACTGAATGAAGCAGAGACGTGATGATAGTCCATAGGAGAAATTAACTGTTGATATAGAGTTTGACGAGAATAGTTCACCCAGTGATAAGGGTGATGCTGAGATTGATCCACAATAGCAATAAGAATAGCCTTCTTTAATTGCTAAAGGTAGAGAGAAATGGGTTCACAAAACACCATAGAGATATGGCATTGAAGACAAGGTTAGCTTTGCTCTCATAACTAGCAGTGGAGATCCATTGTCTTACAAGGATGTAGAAGAGACAGGGTCACTACAGAAGAATAAGACTTGGGAATCCTCTAGTATGTTGGCAAAGTCAGTTCCAATAGAGCTTTTGAACTTGGTTGATGTTTGCAGCTTGTAAGCCATTAAGGGCTAAGGTGGAGGCAATGGAGGAGTTTGCTTGTGTAGCTTGATTAATTCAAGCCAAGGTGGCGATTTGTTGACGTGGGTGGCTTGAATTGCCATTGAAGCCCAAGCCCACTATTTGTATGTCGGTCAAGTTTGACCGAATGCAACTAGGAATATAATTCCTAGTAATAGCCGACCTATAACATATATATATATATATATATTAGGTTTGAGATGAACGACAATATAGAGAGAGAATTAGAGTAATTCCTAAAAACCTAGTAGCAGCCGCATAAGAAGAAGAATAGTGTTTTTTTGTCTTGTGGGTGAGAGAGAGTTAGGGTGTATTGGGATTTGGGTTTCTAGAGAGTGTTATTATGCACTATTATATCTCCCACTTTTTTATAGTGAAATTTCTCTGTCATCATTGTGAAAGTAGGCAATTTGCCGAACCACGTAAATTCTTGTGTTCTTTATGTGTGCTTATTATTTAATTTTCACTTATTTACTGTTATTGATTTGAGTCCTGGGGTGCTATCTACACAACAACCTAGTTTTTGAAAATATCTTTTATAACAGGAGAGCAATATATTGAGCTACTATGAGCGAAAAATAACAATACAAGACATGTATTTATAGTTAGAAATCAAAGTACAGGTGTACTTCGCAACAATGCAAAGAACTTTAAATATATCAATTATCATTGTTAGGACATATGTGTTTACATGTTAGGAACATATGTCACATTTTATGTAAATTGGCTAATCCTTTGACAAAACGCACTCTACTTGTAATTGGGTAGTTCTAGGTGTTTTTAATACTTCAAGAAACTATGTTTCAAGATCAAGTGTTGAAGTCATCAAGTCTGTCCAAGAAAAAGCAAGTTGAAGTGCAGAAATTTTTAATCTCGACACCTTCTCGATACCTCTCGACACCTTTGCTGTCGAGATTTACTGGAGATCCTATTTAAGCCTCTGTCGCGATTCTGACTTCATTCTCTCGATCTCTCTCGATCTCTCCGTGGCTGTTCATCTCCCTTTCACTCTCCTTTCACTCAAATCCTCCAACCCTCTGGGATCTTGCTCATTTCTTGCTCAAATCTCTTGGTAAGATCTCTTATCTCTTCCTTTTTCATACATTTCATGTTTTGAAAACCTAGTTTTTGGGATTTTTCATAAAAATTTGGGGTTTTTCAAAATCATTGAGTTTTTATTGAAATTTTGGGTTGGGTTTGGACTTAAATGATTTCTAAATGTCATGCATTGCATTCCATAAGCATTAGAATGATATGTTCATGCATTTAGTTGTGTGATTCTTGCGTGTGTGCTGCTAGGATTGGATTGGGCTGAGCCCATGATGTTTCTTTTGTTTGCATGTAACATGATCATGCATTCCCATGCATACGTCCATTTTTGTTCAAGATATTGATATATTTGAACTGTTTGGGACTTTTCTGATTGTCTCCCTCTCTATCTCTTTTCTCTTTGTTTTACGTTAGTTGCATCTATGGCACCTAAACGTAAATCCACTCCTGCTCGGAACCCTCTGCGTTCTGGAGCTTCCTCATCTTCTGATCATGCTCCTCATAATCTTCGGTTCCGTGATGGAGATGCCTACAAGGCATTTACTGAGAACTTTTCTAAACGAGGTGTTCATTCGGAACGCCACGTTGTTCTGGCGGACTTCGCCGACACTGACCTTCCCTCTGTCATTCACAGTAGGGGATGGGAGTCACTGTGTGACGTCCCGGTCACTTGTCCTCTCGTACTTATTCAGGAGTTTTACTCCAACATGTACGGGATAGATCGATCAGTACCTCTCTTTCATACTCGCGTTCGAGGTACGCGCATTGATGTCACACCGCAGCTGGTTGCGGATGTGCTTCATGTCCCTAGGATAGAGTTTCCTGACTATCCTACATGTGAGCGACTGAGGACTGTGTCCAGGGATGAGCTCATTTCTGCCTTCTGTGAGCGCCCTTCTGAGTGGGGTGAGCATATGTACACATCATGTAGACCTTTTGCTAAAGGTCCTAGATTCCTTAACATGGTGATGACTTGTGTACTTCATCCTCTTTCCCATTATAACTCTATCACCGAGCCTCGTGCTCGTTTCTTGCTTTCTCTACTTGAGCATCTCACGATAGATTTTCCTTCCCACTTCATTTTCTCTATCATAGATGTTCATTTAGATGCGGCGTCCCGTGATAAGCTCATCTTTCCTTCTGCTATCACGAGGATTCTACGCCATTTTTCCATCCCTTTTCCTTCATCCGACCACTTCACACACATCTCTGCCATAGATGCCGCTACCGTAAAACGTAGTGAGGCACAGTTCAGGGCGAGACAGCCGGATTCCACTCCTCCCTCCCGTTCGGCTCCATCCAGATCTGCTCCATCTACATCGACTCCTCTTCCTTCCTCCAGCGATGTATCTCTTGGAGACATTATGGCGCAGCTGCAGCGCATGGATGCTCGCCTCGATACACTCACCACTGAGTTGTATCAGGTGAACGTTCGTGTTGGTCGTATTGCACGACGGCAGGCGACCATGGGTGGTTTTGCTTCTGAGGCTTCTCCTCCACCACCTCCTCCAGTGGATTCAGATTCTGACTCTGAGGATGATGATGATGACGGTGATGACGATGATGCTTCAGATGATGATGATGGAGATGCTAGCTCTACTGATGAGATGTCTACATGACACTCTACCCTTTGTCATTCGTGACAAAAAGGGGGAGTAGTTTTGGATTATGAGAGTAGTCATCCTAGGGGGAGAGTTAGTATAGGACATTTTTGATAGGGGGAGTGTTCATACTTTTTGAGGGATGTAGTGAGGCTTTTTTATGTATCTTTTTCTTTTCTAGGCTTTTGATGTATCTTTACATACATTGGTCTTGTATATCAGTTTACATACATTGTACTTATCTTCTATATATGTGGATGTATGTTTCTTTTTCACCTACCTCTCCATGTGTTGTTTCTTTTCTCTCTTTATACACATGTTCTTTATATTTGTATGCAATCTAATTATTTCTGTTTCACACAAGATGCCTTGATGAGTTTTGTTTATAAGTGTTTCAGAAATACAGGTTGTCAAAGTCTACTTGCCATAAACTCTCTTTTTGCAAAGTTCTTCAAGAGTTTGTGTTAGGATAGATTTTATTGTATGTAACAAGTGAATATGAGTTGAGTGATTTATGATTTCTCTCATATGTTCATTTGTTTGTTGGGGTTTTGTCACGGATTGCCAAAGGGGGAGATTGTTAGGACATATGTGTTTACATGTTAGGAACATATGTCACATTTTATGTAAATTGGCTAATCCTTTGACAAAACGCACTCTACTTGTAATTGGGTAGTTCTAGGTGTTTTTAATACTTCAAGAAACTATGTTTCAAGATCAAGTGTTGAAGTCATCAAGTCTGTCCAAGAAAAAGCAAGTTGAAGTGCAGAAATTTTTAATCTCGACACCTTCTCGACACCTACCTCGACACCTGGCTATCTGTCGAGATCTTAAGGTGTTTTCTTATCGCAATCTCGACACCTTCTCGATACCTGGTGGATCGATCGAGAAAGTTTCTGTCTCCTCGATACCTTCTCGATACCTGGTCGATCGATCGAGCTTCTATTCTAATTCAAGATTCATTAAATCTCGACACCTCCTCGACACCTCCTCGACACCTGATATCTGTCGAGGTTACGGGAAATCAGAATTTTCAGCTTTTTGATTTTTGGGCCAGGCTTATGTATTTGAGTAGGGTTTCTTTTCTCACAACCCTAGACCTATATAAGGCTTATTTTGGAGGCCGTATCATAAGAGAATAAGAGAATACAAGGAGAACATATGAAAAAGATTATTCTCTCTAAAAGAAGCTACTGCATTTTTGCGCCTTAGGGTTTTGTAACCAAGTGCTTCTTGATCTTCATTCTTGATGAAGTGAAGAACATTGCAGCCAACATCTTCTTCTAGTTGGTGATTGAAGTCGCGTACTGGGATCCGCGCAATTGGTTAGTCACGTATTGGGATTCGTGCATCAAAGGGTGGCGTTCATATATTGAAGAGTTCAGAGGTTCTGAAGCGGTAGAAGGTTTCTACTGTGAGTTCATCTACGGGAATTGTAGAGTCTAGGGACAAAGGTTTTGTACTAGATCTGAAACTTCTCTTTTCTATAGTGGATTGCTTTTCGGGAAGGTTTCCCCCCAGGTTTTTTACTGTGAAACTGGTTGGTTTCATTGGTTTTCCTGGGTCATCATATCTTGTCTTATTTATTTTTCCGCTGCATGATTATTGACATAATATTGATGTTTGTTTGTTTTAACAAGTTTTATTGATAATAAATCTAATTAACAACTTGGATTTAAAACTTGTTAATTCTATCAACTGGGGTCTAAATTTCCCAACAATCATGGTTATATTTATAGAGGGAAATCAAAGGTCATGTGTACCTTGGAACAATGCAAAGCACTTTAAAACATATCATGGGAAATCAAAGTACATTTATACTCCGCAACAATGCAACGCACCTTAAAACCGCGCAATAGTCTTTGGTTGGAACTTGCAAATGAAGGGGTGCAAGGCTATCCAGTTAAATTTGTAGATACATAAAAAAATAATGGTACATTTTTCAGGCCAAATTAGTGATCGACATATATAATGTTCACTATTTTCTAGAGCCACCTTTTTTTTTTTTTTTTAAGAGAGAATTTTCTATAGCCACTCAAGAAGGATAATTATGTTTTGTCAAAAAAGAAGAAGGATAATTATGTATTGTAAGATTGGCATACCGAGATTTAGTTTAAAGAGGAAAGTATTAAAATATAAAACATAAAATAAATCTGATTCGGAAAAATGTTAAGAAATGAGTATAAGTTACAATTTTTTTTTCCCAAAAAAATATAACTTAAAATATATACGGTGTTTTGTTTTGTATGCTTACTATAAATAAATAATATGTATGTTTGTTTAATTTGAGGTAAAATATATTTTTCAGTGTGAGAAAGTTTTAGCAAAAAATTATTTTTAGGAAACACAAAAAGTTCATGAATACAAAATTCACAATATCAAAATCGACTATGATTGAACAAAATATGATGAAAATCCACTGAAAATCTAAGGGGGTGGGTGGAATGGGGACACACACACACTTAAAGAGAGAAGAATAGATAATGGTGTTGTGGTGGGTTGTTGACATGATGGCTGAAAGGTCATTGGTTAGTTTGTGGTATTGTGGTGGCCATAGGTTTGTCGTTGTCATTGGTCTCAGTGTGTGTGTGTGTGAGAGAGAGAGAGAGAGAGAGAGAGAGAGAGAGGTATCATAGTGTCATGATGGATCGCCAAAGTAGATATGGTTGAAGGGTCATGGATTTGTCAAAGGTGTAGCGATAGCCATGGGTTTATGATTGCTTGTCTTGAGAGAGAGAGAGAGAGAGAGAAAGAGAGAGAGAGAGAGAGAGAGAGAGTGTGTGTGTGTGTGTGTGTGTGTGTGTGTGAGATATGCCACTGTGTCTTGCGGCAGCTCTCGAGCCCCAATTACGCTTTAGGTGGGTCAAAGTTGTCACTATGCGTGGCTCATGGCAGGTCTCGATGGGTCAACTATGTCGCAGTAGTGGGTGGGGTGGGGGGCCTTTTGTGAGGCATAAATTGTTTTATGCGTTTGAGAGACACACACACTTAAAGAGAGAAGAATAGATAATGGTGTTGTGGTGGGTCTTTAAGACAATGGCTAAAGGGTCATTGGTTAGTTAGTGGTATTGTGGTGGCCATAGGTTTGTTGTTGTCATTGGTCTCAGTGAGAGAGAGAGAGAGAGAGAGAGAGAGAGAGGTATCATAGTGTCACGATGGATCGCCAAAGTAGATATGGTTGAGGGGTCATGGATTTGTCAGAGGTGTAGCGATAGCCATGGGTCTATGATTGCTTGTCTT